>OZ022522.1:27242367-27842367 GCA_963989415.1 Cerceris ruficornis
GTCAGCGGGCTTTGCCGACGTCTATTCGCCTCATCGAGGAAAAAAAGTCTCGGCGTTGACGCTGGAAAATTGTTTGGAACTTCGATGACTTTATTCGGATGGAGAACACGGTCCATTCGGAGGCAGCTTTGGTCAGCGAGCTTTGCCGACGTCTATTCGCCTCATCGAGGCAAACATTTTCGGCGTTGTCGATGTAAAATTGCTTGGAGCTTGGACTTTATTCTGATCAAATCGGTTATTTTATCGTGGCGTGATTTCGGTGATCGTAGCTCCAGGCGTTCTTGTTTCCGGTTCCGCTAACTCCGAAGATGAACCGAGAGATGGCTGGTCAAGGGATAGATCGGTAATCGATGGCGTTGGGGATTTGCTGTATTCTACTTTTTCATCGTATTTCTTGGTTTCTGATATTTTTTGCAATCGATACCGTCGCAAGGTACCGCGATAACAGCAAGGAAGATCCGGTATCGCGAATCATTGGGTTGCTCCACTTGCATCGTCGACCCGGCAACCGACTCGCCATCTCTTGGCGGAGGTCTTCAACTAACGGAAACGGAAGTACCGGATGCAGAGATCGCCGAGGAACGGTTGAATCCTACAAGTTTTAATACATCCTATGATGTTTTTAGCGAATGAAGTGATATCAGAGAATGGGTTTGTTAAAGATTCATCGTAATTATCGATAATCAACGAATAGCTTTCCGCGCGACGTTCCTCGGCGCGAATGATCAACTCTGCTACGGTATACAAAGAGTGCTTTATTAATTATTTAATTATTCGATGACAATGACAGGATTCACGTTTTCTCGACCCTCTCGAGAACGATCCGGCCGCCGACCGTGCGTCTCGACTTATCGTCGGCGGCTTAACGATCGTCAAAGATGCCGATACTCTTTTCTTTCTCTTTTTTTTTCTTTCGTCATGCTTTCCGAGCATCCCTCGATCGAAATTTAGCCGGTGTCGGAGGTGCAGGAAGAAGTGTCGGCGTTACTGTGATCGTTGTTGCTCTCCGTCGACGAACTGTCGTTGCTCTTTATTCGCCGTTTCCGCAGCTTCGCGAACTGAAATTCCTCGACCGGCACTGTACACCAACAATTCAACTCGTTAGTAGTTTCTACCTTCTAGACCCTGGGAAAGGAGGTGGCCGTAGAACTAAGGTTTGACGTGGAACTAAGAATCCACCCTCACCCTCCTCGGAGCTTCGGGAAATAAAACGAAGGACTGTGTCTAGCGGAAACGCAAACGAACGATATTTATATTTCTCGTAGATGCTATTCTCCTCGACTCGCTCGGTCGTGTTACAACGTTTCTTTCTATGCTACAGAGTACAGTAGACTCTCGTGTAACGCGAGTTTCTGCAACGCGAATTCCTACAAGACGGTACACATTAACCGCGTTATACGACAGTCTACTGTATTGCACTTGCTGCACTTGTGCACGTGTTGCACTTTGCGCGAAATGCGCTCCTCTGCCGTGGGACGAAATTCGCTCGTTAGTTGTTCCTGTGGTTCCGCAGAGGCAGATTCCCCTAAATTCTGGAAGCTAGCATCGGCTACGAGACGAGCGGATTTTCCGCGATATATCCGTCCTCTGCAGCGAAAGGATTGCACTCCTCCTCGACTTATATTTCGCATAAAATAATAAGTTTTCAATCTCCACGGTGCCTAATGTTCTTGGGTCGACTTTTTATTTATTAGTTTTTTGCGGCAGCGGGTCGAGGAAGCGGTGCAATCCCATTCGTCCTTACCGGCGATCAATTGTACGTTAAAATACAATGAAATTCTCGAACGATATACCGTAGCATGTACATTCTATGATATTCACATCGAAATGGAAAGGATCGCCGAACGAGAATACATGTACTATCATCTTTGCCTATTTAACGTACGTCGTGACGTGCAATTATTTAACTAACGCTCGTAAAAGATATACCAGCACCACTTGCCAATTCCTAGATTCCATTGAGAAAGACGAAACTCCCACGCGCGAATATACGAATTTTGTGCAGAACAAACGAGATCGATCGATTTGAGCGTAATTCATCGAGAGTGCCTTAGGCCAATCCAGACGAAATAAATGCCGAATGAGAATCGTATTCCGTTTCCGCGAAATACGCAATTGGCACGAAATCGATCGAGGTGCAACAATAAACATGCTATAAAAGTCCATAATTGTTATTATAATTGATCGACGCATCGATATAAATATTTTTGTCGCCGTTCTGCAATTCAGATTTAAAACTACGGTATATTAAGTAGTAATTTAGGGGAAATTTCCCTGACACGCGACGGCGATTTGAACTCGGACCCACGAAACGTGGGAAGACTGGAAAAACATGCGGCTACTGAGATACGTTTACCGAGACGATTTTATCGTCTTGCTATCGTCTATTATTCATAAAACGACGAAACAGCTCGTCGATAAGATTCTCAAAAAGTTGATAAAAGAACGTGTTACATTGTATTTTTTTTTATGTGATAGGCAATTTAGACTTTTTTAATTTCTCAACATATAATAAATTATTTCTTCCTTAATTAAACAAGTTCATTGCACGGCAGTATGAGTATTAGTGCAATTTTGGTTACCATCAGAATCTGGATCTCGATCCGCGAGGGATTGAGGGGTGACCGGCAATGGAACTACCTCAGGTTCTAAGGGTTTTACATTGCAGTCGACGTCCTCGACGATCACTTCTTCCGCCAAGCTACTTCTGACTGCCTCTGTACGAAGGAAAAGTCCATGATAAATATTTTTCTTTGCCAATTACATACGAATGTGTAATTGTAAAAGAAGAAAAAGGCCTACCATTAAAGGCTTGAGGGTATTGCTGACTCAATTTAATCTTCATAATACGAATTCTTTTAAAAATATAATCCAGGTCCCTTTTCATTTCCACCAATAGAGCGGTATGCTTCTTAAATTCGCTACCTGCTGTTTTTAACCTGTTTACGGACAGCTGATTACAATTTGTTAGCATTTCATTGGTCTTTTCAAATCTCTGCAGCCTGGAAGCATGACGTACAATGTGATATTTCAGAAAGATTTAAATTTTAAATGTTACATGTCGTATTAGAAACAATTCTCACATCTGCTTCTGAGCACGAATCATAGATTCGACATCCTGCTGATCGACGATCCCAGCCAATCCCTGTATAAACACCTCTGGTGCAGTATAGTTTTGAAAACACTCAAAACTTCCTGTGTCCGACTCCGGTGTACCTTGTGCAGTTGCCATTTTGCTTGTAATCTACACGGTACAGTCATAATGTATATTTCCATGCAGCTCCATTCTTTGTCTGCTCAGTCGTGTGTCTAACCGACACAATAAATGTATTCCTATTTTATCTTATATTCCGCATATCATCACTTTCAAAAAGCCTCCCGATATTTTTCGTCGACTGGCTTTTCCTTCCTTTCGAACTTAAACGCCCCTGCTTTCAACGTCATAGGCTGTCATTGACGCAGCGATTCCGTAAAAAGCTACTTTCGATTGCAAGATAAGAGCGTTTCTTTCGATCCGATATGCCAATTTAAAGTAATTTAAACGTAAAATCTCGTTAATGGTTATCCCGGCTGAACTATCTGTAGTTATTCTATAATAACTTTAGCCATCATTAACCCAGCCGTTTAATCAACGTCGAACATATAATTCGATATATCGAACGACATTGAGCCCCGGATGAAACGTCAAAATTTCTTGCAAACGATAAACTTAACACTTTACGCGGCGATTTTTTCTTTGTTATTGTAAAATGAATGTAGAGTCGATATTTTGTCAACTCTAAACGCACCGAACGAACAGCGCGCTTCACCTTCAACAGCTGTTCGAAGTCGAATGTTTTCGGTAGGGTCGATAGTTCCAGCATTCAAATTTCCTCAGTGACTGTTGTGCCTCGAACGAACCGAAGCTTCGGAAATCTTGCGTGCGAAATATTCGACCCTTAATTACCCACCGTGCGTGTCTCTGGCTCCAGAATGGCACAGAACATAAATCCGTTCTATTCTTCCCAGAACACGCCGAGCAAAGCCACCGAAGAAAAGCAGAACATACCGAAAGACAATCACGCAGTTAGTAAACGGTACGGAAAGCAGCACCCGTAAATTTCGTCAAACGCAGATTTTCCTTCGGATTTTATTGCCATCTTATTCTTACCGCAAATTATCGACAATCTGGTCGTTCCTTTCACGAAATATTTCACTAAGAACGGAACATTTTCACACAACTATCGCTAAGTACATAACCTAATTGTAATATTGGACTAAAAACTGAAATTTGTCAGATAACGAGATGTATTGGCTTGTCAGTCGATATGCTTCAATTCTACATGCATCGAATCGATTACCATATTACGTGAAAAATGTCAATTTCTGTGCAGATTGCAAAAAGAACTGATGGTTTTAATGATGAATACCGAGAAAGGTGTATCCGCTTTTCCCGATGGGGAAAATCTGTTCAAATGGATAGGGACTATCACAGGACCTAGAGACACAGTAATTGATCCATTCGGTTTACATCAAAATATTCTGTTTATTATGATTATCCATTGGAAGACTTTGTCACTTATGGTTCTTATAGGTTTACGCCGGTCTCACGTACAAATTAACTTTGGAGTTTCCACATAGTTATCCATACAGTGCGCCGGTAGTGCGCTTTGCCACTCCGTGCTTTCATCCTAACGTAGACGCTATTGGTAATATATGTTTGGATATACTAAAAGATAAATGGAGCGCGCTGTATGACGTTCGTACTATATTATTGTCCATACAGTCTCTTCTTAGCGGTGAGTAAGACCGAATCCTTCTAATGCATCGAGAGCATTGGATGTTAAACTATATTTACATTTACAGAACCTAATAACGAAAGTCCCCTCAATCCCCAAGCGGCGAAACTTTGGAACGATCAAACGAAATATAAGAAGCACCTAACGGAAGAATATCATAGAGCTCTTAATCGTGACCAAGAAGATTCATGATAAGTCGACATTTGTAATTCTCTCATTTATTATTATTCTTACCAATGTTACGATTAAGTATAAAACGTATCAAAAGTCCCTGCACTGAATTCATAAATTTTACTAGAAAAGAAAAAAGTTAATCCCAATTCTCTTTTTTTTTTTTATTAATGTATCGCATTGCATGGAGACAAAAACACAATTAATTTTTTATGTATTACACGTCATTCAGTGTGTTTCTCTTTGTCGTGTGACTCGCTCTCGCCTGGAAGGCGGATAGAAATTTGTATTAAGACTTTAAAGACTGTATACACAGATTAAACGTTCTCTGATTAATCATTTGTACGAGGCGCTCTTATTTATTTTATATTTAATAATATATGTTTGCCATAACAGACCTATACTCTTTGTACGTAAATAGCAGCATCCAAAATATTTGTTTCTGCGTCATTTATCGTCATTGTGTAACGCCAAAATAAATATTTTAAACATTAATATTAGGCAACGATTACTTTAAACCTCTACCGAGTATTTTACAAAAATTCCCCAACAAATATTCAGCCGAGCAATCGAATATTTCACTGGGACGTATCTTGGCTAGGAAGTTTTGCATAAGAATGTACACTTAACAGATAATATCGAGGGTTTATCAGACTTAGCGGAAGAATTAGCAGTCTGTCCGGCGACGAAGCGATAGTAGGATCTTAGTAACTCTATCCACAATGTGGCAAAAGGTACCTTTTCGTAAAGCAAATAAATTACTGTCATCCGTACGTTCAACTGCTTCTACGCTTCTAAGAGCACGCGTAATATCGGCATCCGCTAGAAATCAGCCGATCAAGGTAAAACGAGCTGCTTAAAGTAACTTAGTCAACATCGTGTACGAATTTGCGAATTTTCTGTAGGAAGAAAAAGTTACCGTTGACGGGATAAACATCAACTACGCGAACGCAGGAAGTGGAAGGCATCCGGTCCTTCTTTTGCCCGGTGCATTAGGTAAGGAAAATAATGGAATTAAACGTATTAGTAAAGTACCGCTGCATAATTGCATGGTGCTACATCAGTCGTAAATTTTACGCCAGTGTTGCCATCTATGCAACAGTCGCAACGTACAGAATCGTTTTACGGCGGGACATTTAAAAATCCACCTTCGCCAACTTAAATTTCCAATCGATACGGCAGCATCTGTTTCCGCTACCTGGCACCGGCGTTATTTCGTTAATGTAAAATATCATTACTAAATATATTTATTTCACTGCTTTATCAATGTTAATCCATATTCGCGTGCAAGAAATGAACCAAGTATTAATTTATTCCTGAAAGCTTAGAATAGTACGATTTCCATCGTCCTCGATTTGCGCAGGCACAATATGGACTGACTTCCGGCCCCAAGTCGAGAATCTCGATGGAAATGAATTTACTATAATAGCATGGGATCCACCTGGCTATGGGAAATCTAGGCCGTTCGACAGAACCTTCTCGGACGGTTTTCTCCATCGAGACGCCAAATTCGCTCGCAATTTAATGCTGAAGCTCGGTCACCAACAATTTTCGGTCATTGGATGGAGCGACGGGGGCATCACCTCTCTTATCCTCGCCGCGACTTATCCCGAGAACATGAAAAAATTGATCTCCGTCGCTGGAAACTCGTATATATTGCCCGAGGAGATAGAAATTTACGAGAGTAATCCCTTTACGTTTCTACGCACTAGATTTTTCAACAGTAATCTCTTTTAACGACTCTCTCGTTCGTAGAATACAGAAACGTCGATAACTGGTCGGAAAAGATGCGCGCTCCGATGGAGGAAATATACGGGAAGGATGGCTTTAAGAAACTCTGGTCCGAATGGGTCGACGGGATGGTAGGAATTTATAAAAAGCACAATGGCAACTTGTGCAAGGAACTTCTGCCGAAAATCAAGTGTCCCACGATGATCATTCAGGGAGGCAAGGACCCGATGGTTCTCGCCGAGCATCCGGTCTATTTGAACAAACATATCGCGGGATCGGAGTAAGACTACTGTCGAAGTTTCTTCTTCTTCGAAGTCTTCGTCGTTTTGTAGTGTAATCGTTACGGTTTTGAGACACCGGGAAATTTCTTCTTTTTTTAGGCTGAAGATCTTTGAGAAGGGAGCTCACAATCTGCACCTGAGATATCCCGAAGAGTTCAATCAAACCGTCACGAAATTCCTGCTCGGAAAGTCGAATCTCTGATGCCCCGGCTAATATCTGCGAGATCTTTTTTTAAATTTTTGTAAATCTCATGCTCGAAAGGAAAACCGAGCTTCTTTTTTATTTTGCCCTACGTTATTCACTGGCAGTGTTACGTTTTTAAATACATTTTTTAATACATGCAGTTACAAGCAACCCTTAATTAACCCCTTAACCAATTTCAGTGATATGGATAGGAGGAGCACAATTTTTTCACTACGCCCACCTTTATCTCAACTCGTTCATGCCAAATAAATAATATTTTCATGGTGCAGTTTTTATATCTCGATAATTACATTAATAAGTTTAAAAGTATTTTTATTTCTGATCCCTTTTTTCGCCCGGATGATCGACGAAACGTACGTTTCCGAGTATTCGAACGCAACGTTACCGCGACGGAAACGAATCGAATGTATGACACCGCATAGAGGACACACGTGGGATAACCGGCATGGGAAATCGAGTCGGAGAAAGGAGAACCATGGTACCACGTGGGCGACGAGCCTCGCCGTGGGTTTCGTTCGGCAGGACTTACCAAAAATGCTTCCGACACTCTTGAAGATCAATAGCGATGACTCTTCGCGCGCCTCGACGTCTCTCGGGGAGTTTCTCCAATGGAAATTAATCGAATTTTCGCCTTTTTCGTCCTTCAGCCCGTCAACCTGTTATTCTTTACCTTAATGAACATTTACACCGCTATATTTTATTCGCATTTTGTATCTTAACTCCCTGCCCTGCAATAACGAGACTCGTGGCGTTGAAACTGGAACAACGAAATTCGAGACATCCCAAAAATTGCGTAGTTGCAAAAATGAACGATACGCGGTACCATAAATTTGCTCTTATATTATTCATTTTATTTCAAAGCTTTTGATATAGAAGAAATCACTGTAATTTTTTATTTCTGCAAGTATATGTCAAACTTTGGCATATATTGTAGGAAATCGTAAGACAAGGGACCAAGTTGGATGAGAAGCTTTAAGAAAAAGACGGAGAGGAACCTTTCAATCGGAGACTCTAAGACAGCTAATTCGAATCTAAGTCGACGATGTAGCTCGAGATTGTACGAATTAAAGCTCGGAGGATTTCTCAATTACGCCGAGTGCACTTAGGATGCAACGAACTCCCTGCACGCTAATTAACTGCGATCATGCGCAGCACGTTCTTCGTATTAACGAATTACCAGCCCTTACGCACCGTCGAGCATCAATTTTCGTTTGAATCCAACGATCACCGGAGAAATCGTTCGGAATAGAGGATAAATCTGACGATGAAATTGCAGAGTTAAATTTGCAAATTTCTTAACCCTTTTAGTGCCGGATATATCGTCGTTAGCAATACTGACGACGCACATCATGGGATTATTATATCGTTTTTGTCATATGACATAATTATTTTTATCACAAACAATTGAAAATCCACAATTTATGATTTATATTAAGTGTTCGATATCTAACTGTGACAGCATGTCGATTCTTTTTCTTTGTGACTACTGTTTATAATAGACAACCGACCTTTTCATTTTTCTTAGTAATATTAGATAGCAATATTAGCAATATTATTGGCACAATTTTCCATAAATAGTGAAATGCATTTGTTATTAATTTAACCAGTTACTCCAGCCGGCACTAAAAGGCTTAATATATCAGTCAATTCCTCAATTCGTCGTCTCTCTTCGACATTTCAATCGCAAGAAACCGATTTGCAACCGTAAATAAATAAATCTCTGCGGACAAACGGAGAACAGTCGTGGAGCAGCGAACGAAAGAAGAGCGAGGCAAACACCATCGTAGGTATTCCGATGAAATAAATCGATTATCGAATCAATTAAAGTGCCTCGAATTAGGACGACGAAACGACCGGGGGAATAAAGCTCCGCTCGCGTTTAATCCATGCGGACGAGGAGGACCGCCCAGCCGAAATATCCGCAATGCGCTTCGGAGGAGGATCGATCTCGGGCCGACTACGCCCTGCAAGATCCGCACTCGACCCACTCGAACGACGACCGACGACACGGCTGCCTCCGTGCTTTCTTCGGATAGATATGAGCCGTTTATTTTGCAAGTGGCGCAAGTCACTTTACCGTAATGAAAAATCACGATTTTTTAACGACTACGAAATTATTTATTCCCGCAAGAAAGTACACGATAAGCGCAGGTACATGTTCTCGCTCGCGGGAGAGAATTTTTACAAATAATTTTTGCCAAAGACAAACGTGCAAGATGGGCATGATAAGTCACGGTAAAGAAAAATGTCGCACGTAGAAGCGAGAATCGTAGGAGAGAGGTTGAGAGGACATTTTGGCGAGGCCCGTTGACGGTACTTTGCGATTCCACGGGAGAAACGATGGCGAAAAGAACGAGCAGGACGGAGACAGGTTTACTCGATCGAATGGAGAAACGGTATGTCCATATTTGGCTACACCCGCTGCATTCTACATATCGCTTCTTATTTCTTCTCCTCGTCTTCGTACATCCGAACGTTCTCCTAAGATTTTCGATGTTTACAGAACTCGTTCTGTCTGTTTTCACGAGGTGCGAGGGACTTCCATCTCGTCCAAGTTCAAATTCGTTGCCGAGTGTCTAAGTTCTTTTCTTAGCTCGTGAGCTAATATCGCGAAACTTGCCGACACGAGAGGCGTACTTTAAACGGTACAATCGCAAAGCGTCTCGATCGGTACCAAGCGTTCTCCAAAACTTCTCTAGGCGGTGATCCGCGAGTGGATTCGAACTCGAGGAAAAATCCGGACTCTGAAATATGCATTTGCGCGAAACTTACGGTAAAATCTCGTCGAAGTGCTTCCGCGGAGGTCTTTCGGTACTGCACCGGTCGAGGTGGCTGCTGAGACACCGATAATAAACAGGTTGACCGGTTTTAAGTAGCGCGGCCTTTGGAGGCAGTCATTTTCTCCGACTGGTTTTCAATAATCGTATTCGAAACCTGATTGTTTTATCGATCAAATACGATCTCCGTGCGAGCACCGGTTACTTCTGATTACGAATTCCCTTTGCTATTTTCCACGACCGATGGAATTTCGATCGCCTCGGACAACTCCACCGATAGCTCACTCGAACGTCTTCATCTACCGGCATGTGAAATGCAACCGGCAATTTTTTATTCCCAAGAAGAAAAATACGAATGCAAAGACCAAAGGCAGAGCGAAGGAATTCGGTCGACGGCGATCGCAAAAAAAAAAATTGCATATGCATGCGCGTACACGCGAGAACCTTAAAAAGGAGGGCCCTTTCGCCGGCTCCTCGGCGACGGAGTTTACGGCAGTTTCTTCGCCGATCTCGCGAAAACCCGCTCGATCACGCGGGAAGCCATCGCGGTTCGAATTAATTGCGATTTTATCGGAGGACGGGAGGAGGAGACGCTTTCGTTTGGAAGAAACACGCTCGTTCTCGCGTATACAAATGCCTCTCCCGATTTGGAGACACGGCATCGCGATGACCTCACCGGGAAGCTGTTACTTAATAACAGTGTCACCGTGCTCGACTCGTTCCTCGCGAACGTCTAACTGTACGGTCGACTCGAATAATGACCGTGGACGAGGTAGCACCTCTGCAGATTCTGTTATCTCAACTGCGTTCAACGAGCGTCCAGCAGCCATTTTTTACAAGATTCTACGTACAGAGGGAATTCGACACTGTCGGAGGCAGTTTTGTGTATCTACAGTAGACTCTCGTACGATGCGAAAAAGATATTGCGACTACCGTTTTCTGTTTGCTGATACTGTTATTCCGGTTAGAAAAATTTTGAAAGCGCAGAGAACGCATTGTTTGGAGTACACAGGCAACCCCCGAAGAACACGATTAATTCGCGCCGTGTTCTTTGAAACCGTGTTGTTCGAGACTGCAAAAAACGAGATTCCGTTTCCAGCGTGAAAATAAAAAAATGTTACGTTTAAAATTTGTTTGTTAAATATAAACTAAAATTTTTTATTTCTTTGAATTCATTTTGGTAAACACTTCTAATAAATCTTGTATTACATATGCATTTAAAGCAATGTGTATGTAATATGTGTTTATTTCAATTAAAATGGAATTGAGAATTCATAGACGTGATTTTTCAAATTTAGTGGTAAAAGCTACAATTCCCTTAGAATTCTGAACAATTTTGCCTGTGATCGTAACTCTCTATGTTATCAAACAATTGCATATTTGGAAATAATTTTATATCCAGTTATTTTTTTTCAAAAGAATTACTCAAACATCGTGTAGCTTGAAACCGTGTAATTCGGGGGAAGGCACCCATCTTCTTCGAAACTCGTGTTCTTCGGGGGTTGCAAAAATATGTAAAAATTTGTTAGAATTTGCCGTCCAAGGAAGCACGATCGATGGAGAAAACGCCCAGTTTCCTGCCACACCCCGTGTCATGGGGATCGTCCGACCCTAAACAGAAAATTACATTCTCGTTGCCGCTCACGATTATTCCGGCAGGATTTCGAGACAGAGGGCGAAAAGTCCATTTTTCCGAGTTTTTCATGCGGCGTCCAAGAACTCACGGCGTTATTGACACTGCGGTGCTTTTATACGCAGGGAGACGCGGCGGGAGAAGTCGCGGACCCTCGGGAAAGGTAAAGGGAAAAGAGGGAAAAGGGAGAGGCTGATAATCCAGGGAGAAAGAGGGAAAAGCAGAGGCACGGAGAAAGGGAGAAACGATGAAAGAGGCCGGGAGGAGGTGCGTGACTCACAATCAGATTTCAAGCCCGGCGTTATCGACTCGCTTCTCCTCGTCCACGGCTTCGTCGCGACGCGCGTTACGCGTTTCTACGCCTCTACCTCGGCTGACGTCCTTCCGAGTGGAAAACGCCACCTTTTACGGCAACTTGCGGCACCGCCGTTGCCGATTTCGACCCGGCATCGCGAAAGATCGCTCGAGAAAGTGGCCGCGCGTCAAAATCTTGCCCTCAATTGCAACCGGGCACCCTCCGTTCCTGCGAGCTCCCTTTCTCTCCGTCTCCAGGTCTTCCGACGCGTCCTCGAGGGAAATCGACGATGCCTGGTCCCTGAAAAATTCCACTCTCTCAAGGAGAACCGAGTTGAAACGTCGGATAGGAAGGAATCTCGGAGAAATTCTGGAAATTTTGCTCCGGGTGCTCGTTAAAACCCGACGGACTGCTTCTACCCCGGTTCTCCAGGGTAAGAAGCTCGGATAACGAGGCGGTCGTACGAGCCCGGAAATATTTAGACGCGTATCCGTCGACCTTTACATCCGTAGGATCGATAAGAGGGCAGACGGGGCGAACTACCACCCAGCCAGCCAGCCTGTCTCGGCTCTCTCCTCGAATTCTCCCTCCTGGCGGAAACCGTGTCTCTCTATCCAACGACGCGGGACATTTTTCCTTTTTTCTGGCCGACGGACCACTCGATGTTGATCGATCGGTGAATCACCTCCGCTGACTCGGGTATTCGCTCCCTTCTGCGATTTTTCGGCACTCGTCGGAGGCGTCGTACCGTTTCGCTGAGAGAGTCAGGAGAGACGCAGGAAGAATGCGACCGGAGGGTGGAAAATGGGAACGTCCCCTCCGGAGATCGGGGGCGAAGGTTAATCTCGATTTATCTCCGGATGTTTAGCGAGGACTCACCGTGAAAACCGACGATGAGGTGATATCGTGGAAAGCCGTGGAGGTTTTCGCGGAGAATAAAAAATGAGAACACCCTCGCCAAGGTCGACGGCACCGTGAGTCATAGCCACCCCCGTTCTGACATGCGTGGAGAACGCTGCGTCCGCCGTTACTATGCACGCGAGGGGCACGTAGCGTACGTCGATTGGTTTTAATTAATTAGCCGGTCGCTTCCGAGGCTACGATAAAAAGAATTGCTTCTTCGAACGGACATTACCGAGCGCCTGCAAATCGCCTGACGAGGAAGTACGAGGAAATAAATATGCGCAAGTGGCGAGGCTACTTTTACGAGATTACATCGACGGGAATATCGTGAGCTTTCGATGAAACCTAGCATTTCAAACGATAAAATTCGATCGATGCCCCTGACTCACCCTCCCCGTGTTGTCACGCGAAGCCCGTGGACTGGCAATTGACACCGATCTCCGTTCGACGTACGTACGAAGAAAATCGTTTGCGGGAGCTTACCGCTCGTCGCAACTGCCCTACCAAAATCCCTCGCGGTGCCTTCGATCTCCTTTCAGTCGTCTTCCATCCGGATCGACGTGGCAAGAAAACGATACCCGGCAAAAGTTGACGAGCCTGAGACGAGCTTAAGTGCAAGACGTACTTGCAGTTACCTAGGCAACCAACGGAGAGGGTTGCGAGGTCGTTCGGGTGGATAGGTCATCCCCACCAGGTGCCATGGACGATTCGCCCGTACAGAACGAATCGTTCGATCATCCCGAGCACATTCTAATGTGCCGTTCCTACCTTCTCTCCTCGTAAATGTCGCTGATTGCCCGCAATTGCTCCTAAACGGGCCTCGACGCAAAAAGCTCGCGCGATTTCCTACGCTCGGAGGCGCCCGTACGGGCAAAAATACGAACGGAGAAATTACCGTTGGACGACGAGTTTATCCGTGCCGATCGGCCGGCAATTATCGCGACTCGCGGCAGAGATAGGTAATAATGACGCGAGCGTTTCGTCCTTCTCTCTCGTCGATCGTCCGCGAGAACGTGCCCGACGTCGTTCTAAATTGGACGTGATGTCAGCCGGCGTTTATACTTGCGGACTCGTTTAATAGCGACGCCAACGAAGGACAATGGGCATCGAGAGTCAAGCCGAGCGTATCCTCCTGAATTATTCTCGCGTCACGTACCGGCTCTCCTATTATGCAATCCCCGCCCGAACACACCGGGGCAAGTTCCTCCTTTCGCGTCTCCAAAGACGAGACGAGTACGCGCGGATAATTGCCCGCGACGATCGGACCGATTTTTCCCCTCTGCTCCCAACGATGCTACCGCAAAACCGTATTGCAGAACTTCTTACGATTTAAGCTGCGGTGATCCTGTGGAACTGTGACGGATAAAAACGTTTGTCTTACGTCCCGGCGGTTATCTAATGCAGTGCTCTCCAACCTTTTTATCGCCGCGGACCGGTCAACGTTTGATAATTTTACCGCGGCCCGCTGAGGGGGGACGTTGATTGTTTATATTTTAGATTGTTTTGATTTAATCATTTTAATTTAATTGTATTTAAGGGCTTTTGATACCTAGTATTTAAGTTCCACAAACCCGACAGAAATACAGCACAGTGAATAAAATGGAAATAATTTAATGTTCCTTGGGCGGCCCGGTACCAGTTGGGGACCACTGATATAATGGAACCACTTTTGTTTTCTATTTTACAAAACATACGCAGCAATGGGTACATTAACACTAGAACTACCAAACCAGTCAAAATGACTGGTACACAATTTTTTCCAAAAATTCTCCAAGATTATAGGAGGGTCATAGTATAGATATTCTATGCCCATCTCATAAAACATAAATTACCGAATCGATCATCTTTTCCACCTCTGAGTTCCCCTTTTTTCAAAGTACTTATTTAATATATTTAAATATAACAGATTTAACGCCGGTAGTTCTAGTGTTAATGTCAATTTTCTGGTATTATAACTGGATAAAACGGTAGCTTTCTCTCGTTGATAGAATTTCATTAGGATCTTAGGGTTAATCGGTGCAACGGAGGCTCGCGAATATCGCGATTAACGCGCCGTGCCTCCCCATTGCAAAATCGGCAAGACCGTTCGCCGAGACGACGAAACTAGTCGACGATCGGCTCGCCGAAATTGCCGAGCTGTCTCCGTTTTCGATCGGAGTGAATTGCGCCAATGAGGACACGATTGGGGTCTCTATTATGCCGGTCCGTTCGACTTTCCTTCGAGTTTACCCGCTCCGATGGAGAACCAATTCGATCGGAGCTGCTTGTCCGACGCTTGTCCATATATACGGCACAGCCAATCGGATTTACCGATTAGCATAATGGAAACACGGCTCGATCCTGATTCCATGTCGGGGGAATCTTGAAAGAGACGCCGAAGAGGCCCATAGGTTGCCTGCGAGACCGGGAAAAGCGGCCTATCTTCGAAAGACTACAATTTTTCCTATGCGATATTTGAAACAAAGCCTCGGTCAGCGATGGGCAAACTTTTTTAGGCTAATTTAATTTGTTATAAAATTCAATAAGGACCGAAAAAATAATATTTTACAAATTCTTTAACCCTTTGCCCTAGAACAACGAAAGGCACTCGTGATACGGTTGAAATTTTGAAGCTTCTGAAAAATTATCAAATCGAAAATATCAATGGAACACGACACCATAATATTATATTTATGTTCTTAACACATTGCCGACCGCTATTGTTTGAGCATTCTATCCATTTTAAAGGATTTGTTTCGGCTTAGATTGCCTAAAGAAAATTACAATCTCTTTGAAAAATACAAATAATTCTCACTGACTCCTTAACACACTTCCACTATAATAATAACTAACAAATTAGTGATTGCCGTGCGAACCGATTAATAAACTAAAAGTCAAAGCGTTGGTGACAAAAAGCCTATTTATAGGCTACCGGTCGGTAAAGTGTTAATATTGCGTTAAATTTGAAAATATATCAGAAATCCCTAACATATATTTATTTTAGCTACTTAATTTTCAATTAGTGCGGAGGAAGTCCCAAAAGAAATCGCGGAAAGCTCAATTCATCGCAAAACTCCCCTCAATACCGCAGTGCTGCGCGTGGATCCATCAAAACACCCTACATTTATAAACGGAAAGTTCTCTCGTTTGGTGACTCCAGCAAATTGCGAAATCCCAGCTCGCATTACAGCAGCTGTGACTTTTGAAAAGTTCCTTGTAATCCCATTCGAACCGGGATGCACCGATTCAGAGAAGTTAATTGCTCATCCGACAGTCCGCTTCTAATGCAGCTCCTTCGAAAAGCAGCCTGCAGCGGGCCGAATGGAATCTCCAAGGGCGCCGTAGTTTGCCCATTATAACGAATAACCAGTTATTTCGACTCCCTCGGTAGCTGTAGTGTTAAAGACCGAGGCGGATCGAGCGGAGATAGCATATATCCAGGGTGTGTTGCGCGTTGCAACGCGTAGCCGTGTTTCTCGCCGTTACCATGTATGGATCACTCGCTCTCCGTCCTGCAAGATAAAAAATCGCTCGCGTGTCATGGTGGACGCCCGCGCAGTTGCGTGTGTACAGCACGCGCGCCTACCGAACCGCCAGGAGGACGGACGCGCGTAAGTGCACGTCGATGCACGCGCGTTGCAGTGCGTGCGCGTAACGGGGGATTGCGATTGTTATCGGCGGCAATACTGGTACGATCTCCGGCTCCGGTCAATCGCACGATGCAACTCTCGCCGACGAGCCTCCTCGTCCGATTGTGCGCTTGGTTCGATCGGCAACATACACGGGGTTGGGCAAGGATGCGCGAGACGCCGACTTCGTTTGCGTAGGATAGGAGAGGTTTCAGCGCGTGAAAATTGTTATACATTCGGCCCTCCTGTAACGCGGTGTACTTTCTATCCTGTTAATTATCAAAATGTGGTTTAGACTCGTTATCCTCATCTTCAATTCCAAAAAACCATCCTGCAAATTTTCGCCTCTTCCGGACTAGAGCGTTGAAATTGCGAAGAGATTCACGACAGTTTGCCGAGCTGTATCGCTAGACAGATTCCTTCGAGGCTGAATACACGGAAGCGAGCGAAGGTGTGACCGAGTCATCGATCTAAAAGCATTAACAGTCCAGTTGATACGTCTGTCCTCGTTAATGCTAGGGCAATTACGCGAACCCCGTGCCCTCCGAGCTCCCCTCCGACGCGGCGAGCAACGCCGAAGCTCGCGTGTACGCGTTTTTGCTCATCCCCGCGGGACTTGCACAATATTTTCGATGGCATAGCAATTACGTAACATTTTTTCCCGGTCGTTTGCGTTATCTCATTACTCGGTGGCTCTTTGGGCCATTACATCAGAGCCGAGATATCCTCGCCGGTACATCCGCGATATTCGGGTGGGCGTGTACGTCGGTGACTCACGTATCGACTTTTCTCAGGCAGGTTAGGGCAATCGGGGTGGGTCTCCGTGAGTCGTAGGTAAGGGTGGAAAAGACCGCAGCGAAAACGTCGTTGCCCGGTAAACGGAACCGACGGTCTACCTCGGGTCGTTGGAAAGCGGACTGCGCAAAAATTCTCGAATCAAGATCATCGTCCTTATCCCCCGATTAGATAGGAGAGACAGACCGATTCGAGCGATATCAGCAAACCGCGTTGATTAGCCGTATCGAGAGAAGTCGCCTCGATCGTCGGATCTAGTCGATCGGTGATGCATTTTTTTCCGTATCTCGATAGAGAAGGTGGGAGAGAACGATTCACGATCCTGATAACGATCGTGTCGTTAACGCGCCACGATCTTAGCAGATTTGGAACTAGAGTTTACATAGCTTCGATGCATTTAGCTCGGTGAATCGCGGAACACGGATAAAAGTCCATCTCGCGATTCTGCAGCGGAGCATGCAGCGTTAACGAGGGACGAACACTGGAGATTCATAATTTCCAGCGTACCGGTGACGTTCGCCGCGTCTGGTTGCGTTCGGTGTAACACGGATTACCGAAGAAGAACCGTAAACGACCGAGACTCGTAATTCTCGGCTAACCATTAATGTCCATGCCGAGCGAGGCAAGATATCTCTCGCAAACGTCATACCGCAACGTAATACGTACGAGGTGCATATACGCTTCACGTCGAAAACGTAGGCAGGAGCGTGGATCACGGCCAAGTCGAGGAACAAAAGACCGACGAAGTCGTTCCGTTTGACTATCCTCGAAACAATCGTTCATTCCTCTCCTTTCGTGAATGAATTACTCGCTGGACTTTACGTAACGGCGCACACGTAGGTATCCACGTATGTACGTGAGATCTGATCGCATACAGAGATGCTGTCCAAGTAGATTCACCATCAGACGCGGGGATCAACGAGGGAGTCCTTTTCGGCCGATGTAGTTCGGCCTAATAAGGCGAACAATGCCGGGACATTTAGGTGCGTTCATTAACGGGACGTAGCCTCGATCAATATTGACTTACAATCAAAGTTGGGGAGACCTCTGCATCGAGACCGGCAGATTTCTATCTCGTAAACGTTTACATTGGATCGATAAACATATACAATGATACCCGACGTTTCCTTGACTTTGTGGAAACAACGTTTACTTGACTTTGTAGAAGGAAATTCGCAAGGCAGAACGACCGGGACCACGCCTAAGAATCAATAATATTTTAAACCGCGCATACACCATGGGAGTGCTGCCAAAGCATAGCGCTGGTCCAAGTGGTGCGCGCAAAAAGAGACTCCTAATTGCTCGAGAGCCCTGCACTGCATTCCGGTGGCTAGATTTCGCGAGGTCCAAGGAGAGAGAAAGACAGGAGGATTTCCGCATTATGTCGTATATAAATCATAGTCTCGTTACGAGAACATAGGAAGCTTGGCATCGGGAATAAGAAACGCGCCCGGCGTTCGTGGGTTGCGCCGTAATTCCGCAATTTCGACGAATCGAAATTTCGACGATGTTGCGCCCCACAGGAGGCAGACGGAACGTTTCGATCGCGCAGAATCGTACGAGAGCAGTTGGCAACGCTGTCGACGCCGGCTGGTGGAAAGGTGGCGGGGCAGAGGGAAATCGACCAATAGGATCGTCAGGACCGGCTATCCCCTCTCTCCCCGACGCGGTCGTCTAGCGGCTTGAAAATCTGTAACGGACGCCGCTACCAGCGCATATTCGTTCCTGGGCTCTCGTGACGCGTAGCGTGCATCTCGTCGTCAGTTCGATCGTAATCTCAGCAAGCTTCGAAAGGTCCTAGAAACTTTACGCAACAACATGAGGGAAATCGTCCACATTCAAGCCGGCCAGTGCGGAAACCAAATTGGCGCAAAGGTGAGTGTCGAATTACCGAGGGATTCGTCGATATTAATCGGGAACCGACCGCGTGGAACGCCGGCGCGTCTTCTTTGTTCGTCGAAGGTAGAGTCCGTGATCGAATCGTTCCGGCGTTACTTCAAAGTGATAGGATTTCTCGCTGGGTCATCTATCGTCGTGGAAAGGTCGCGATTTAACGATCAGTCGGGATTGAACGGGAAAGGAAAGCGTCGGAGGGCCGGGAGGGTGTGAGCCGAGAGGACTAGACGATTCGCGCATACGCCATCTTTCCTACGTTTCACGCGTGCATCGCGTTCCAAAGAAGTATGATTACGAGGGTCGCGAATGACCCTGTGAATGCATCGCGTTGGAAATTTCGACGAGAGAGTTGGGAAGCCGAGAGAGAGAAAAAAGGGAGAAGCCGTCGACGAGAGTTCACGGTGCGGTTGGTATGCGAAAAAATGGCAACCTCGCCCGGTCGAAGACCTGTCATGGCGACAGTACCCGCCGGCCGGCGAGCGTTCTTAACGGTTTTTCTCTCTCTCTCTCTCTCTCTCTCTCTCTTTCTCGCGCGCGCGCGCGATATCCATGTTCCTCGAACGAGGCGTCGTCACCGTTGGCGTCGTCCTCGTACCCCCGCGTACCTGCGTCGGCCATTTTTCTCAGATTTTCTCGAGGGACGCTGCGCGTAGAATTTCTTCCACGCCGTGAAAAATGCTAGGAACGATCGTCCGGTCGAAAAATTGCGAAATACGTCTATTCATAAGTGCACGAGCTTGGGTGTGGCTTATCTTTTAGCGTCGGGATACATCGGTTGATGCGGCAGCGGCATCGAACGACTGCGCGCGCAGCAATCTCTTTCTCTGTCGTTGCCTCCTCTTGCGCGTCTCCGTCGCACCCGTTGCTTTTTCTGCTGCCCGTAGACATCTTTCTCTTTCTACTTTCTACGCGAGAGTCGACCAATTCAGACGGGTACTCGGTCCAAATTCAGACATTTTTGCACTCTTTCATCATTCCTGATGCATCCGGTCGATACGCCTTCAGCACTCAAAACTACGTTACATTGTAACATTTTCCTGCACGCCGGTCTCTCATTCCGGCCACTGAACTTGATACTATTTTCGGAGACAGTACTAGCTATTTCCTTTTAGATTAGATTCCTCCGAATTCCTCAAACGGTAGACTCTCGACGAGAAATCTGCACGCGTACCAAAATTTTCATCTCTGACGCGATCAAAGGATGCCCCGCGCAACGGGCGTTCTATCGTTACATGTCGCGCAAGAGGAAATGCATTTGCGAAAGCATTATGTAACGTTGCATTCAATTAACGCGAGACGAGCTACTCTCTAAACCCCTAGTCTCCGTGGAAACGGCCTGACGTAGTTACATTGTCACGCTCTCATAGTTTTCAAGGCTATTACATTGAGTCAACGGCCGGCTGCTTTCCGTCGGATCCTTCTCGATTCATCGACGATGCCCGTTGAATTTTCTCGCCGTCTTTTCGACTTCTTTGCACTTTTCCGCGAACGATCGTCCGACAATTTCTCCGTGGAGAGCAGAAGGTGAATAGTTGTGTAAGAATTACGAGACTTCTCCATTCGGGGATGTCTCTCGGAGTCCAAGGACACCGTGTCTTGCGTAGCGCGACGGTAAAACGCGATCCCAAATAAAGCAAGAAAGACCATCCCGCCATTTTCCTTGGCGCGTCACCTCGCCCTCTTTCTGCCTCTTTCGCCTTATATCGATCACCTGGTCCAAGGAGTCTGGAATCGTGAACGGGAATTTTCATGGTTTTCATCGTTTCTCGTATTCTTAAAAATCGTATCGTTGAAATAAATGCAGACGCTTGGACGGAAAGTTCCGCGCATTTCTTCCGACGGGTGCGAAGGTCCTCGTGAGCCCCACCCGTCGGAACATCTGCCCTACGAGGGGAGCTATCGCAGGTAAAAGAATTCCAGCGGCAGATGTTGGTAGGATTGTAGAGAGTTTAGATTGCTCCTAGCTGATCACATTTATTTAAAATTAATTGCTGCAATTATATTGTCGAGGATTTAGCTCAGATCTTAAAGAATAATGTAACGTTTGAAATTTTAAGTGAAGCGCGGTGGAATGTCTTGTTTCATGTGTCTGGTAGGATTTTTAGGGGGTGATTCATTATAAATTATCGAGACTTTGATACGAATTATTTATTCGCATTGTAAAAAAATAGATTCGTGGTTGAATTTGAGAACTTAAGCTCTGATCCTTTGGTCGCTTGCCGACGGCAACCGCTCGATCTGCCGTCGCACCGGTTACCATGCAATTCGCGCGTTGCTAAATTCTGAATCACCGGCAATTATTCGAAGTAAGGGATTCTTGAAGGCTTAGTAATTCAAGTTTTCGTTTATATTGCAGCACTGATTTTGAAACTCTCCTTTCCAAGTAACTTCCAACGTTGAATTATCATATATACAAAGTATTACAGCCACCCCGTAACTATTCATATCCCCTGTCGCGACGCAGAATAACAATGTAACTGAATGACGTCATTCACAAATACCCTCAATCTCCGTCATAATCGTCGAAACGTGCCTCTCATCATTGTCGGCCGTAGAAAATTAAATGCTCCCATTTCAATGTAACCACTTTGCATTCGCCGCATCGTCGTCCCGAAACTCGATCCGAGTTTCTAACAAAAAAACGCAGACCCACATTATCGAGAAAGAGCAGTCGCCTCTCGATGCTCAGCCTTCGTTATCGTAATTTATATTCGTCCTCGTATCGGCAGCCTCGATAAATTTTTACACGCTGGCTTTCTAACCTAAAAATCATCCCGTTCCGCGTTAAAAAGGATGGTAATAAGCGAACGAACCCGCTACGCTATCGATGTATACGTTGCTATTGCCGATGCGCTTATCTGCATCCGTTGCATAAGACGAAAGCAGACTATCGGTGGAGTATAATAACTCTGCAGTCGAAATCCGGGATATTCTGTTATTTAGTTATTTAATCGTTGAGGAGCAACGTGACTCGTTCTTATCGCCCTGTGGATTCCTTTTTAAATATTTTGTAGACCCTTTGGTTGCAGCAACAAGTTCTTTCATTTTGTAGGAAATAATCTTACACGAATTGTAGACAATAACCGATCGATTGCGCGCGATTAACCCCTTGCAATGACTCAGAATTAATTCCTGAAATCGAATTTTCTCATTTTTTATACCACACCATTTAACGCAATATCAATAGTATCGAAATAATTTGATCGTCCCGGGACCCCTGATATTTTCAATTTAACACTTAACCGTGCCGGCGCTTTATGTATACTTATTTTTACCGCAGACTGTGATTGACCAGCTACGAAACAACGATAATACTTTCACGGAAGAAGTGCAGGAGATTGTTAATATAGAAAAGAAAGCAGTATTCAAATAATAGAAAGAAATATATATTTCCATACCGTTGAACCGGCCATTTGACCGCGCATGGTACGGTTTGCGTTAACAGCTTTTGGAAACCCTTAAATTTCCTATTACATGTACCGCGTCACGACTGCCCCTCGTTATCGCATGGCAGGGGGTTAAAAACAATTCCGCCTGGTACGACTGTTCACGGAAAATACGACCGCAAAGAGGTAAAGAACGAATAGGAACTTCCGGCACGAGCCTCCCTCGCTGCCGTCGGATCGATTCGCCGTCGGGAAAGATTCGTAGAAAGCCCGTCGGGCCAAGGGTGCGAGCACATCGAGCGTACAACCTCGATGCTAATTGCACCTCTGTTTCTCCGTGGTATTACAGTCATCATTTCTATATATAGCGGTGACATTGGTGACTCATATCTCTTGCCACAACATATACATATACCGCTTGTCCCGGTTTGGGTGGGGAGGGTAGGGTTGGGCGATCTTAGCTTCCCACCGACGATGTTCATATATGGTCACCGCTCAATACACCCATCCTTTCCATGTAGGACGTGGACGGAGCCGTAGGCGCGCGAGAGCGACGATCCTCCACTTCGGATTCGACTTCTTTCTCTCGAGATTTCACCGGTTCCTGACCCGAAACGATACCGTACACTTGGCTTTATGGTGGGGCGAGGTCTCTCGGTCCATTTTTATCGAGCTTGTCGTTCCGCAATGGTCGCACGATTAGATACGATTAGGATGGAGTTTCCGGCTTCAATCTACTTAGCGCGGCAACCGTTTTGTAAAAAGTAACTTGCAAGGATATAGTTTAACGTGGCGAATTTGATATTTTTTCAATATCAATTGATTTTTACTGCAATATATGAGGCGCTATAGTTGAAAGTGGTACAAGTCTTGTTGTTCTTATGTTTATATATTTTTGAGAGTCCATGCAAAAGCTTTCAAGCTACAACGTCTAACTGTCTATTTGTTCTGTAACTGTTCTATTTACTTTGCCGTTTGAAGTGTCAAAAGAAGCCACCAATCTTTCGCTGAAATCAACTTAAACGCGCTTCTCCCAAAAGTGGACTTGCACCGCTTTCAAAAATAACGGCTCCCACGAGTCAGGGTGACTACGGAATTTAAGAAGCATCATTCCGCCGCAAAACCAAGAGTACTACATTAGTAATGACGCGGTTCGCGCTGACACTGCAATCATGACAATGTCGCATCGATTCGCGTTACACGGTATATTATTGCACAGGTGTCCCCTTGCGAAAAGGCCTGCGCTACGAGCGACAGACGTTATCGACACGCGTAGGAATGTCTCGTTCATTTTCACAGCAATATTGATAACTTGGAACGATTTTATTGCTGACGCGGCAAAGCGCAGTTTGAAATTCAGGCTCGGCGACGCGGGCAATTGAGATGAAAATGTTCCGTCGCGTATCTGCTCTCTAAACGCAATCGTTTCGGCGGGGACCAAAGCGAATCTCGTTGATACGTCACGAGCCATAGTACTACCGTTGGGAAATAGTGCGCGCCGTCGCTCGATGACGTCTCGTGCAAACATCTTCCGACCTATGATAACGCGTCGGGTGTTGCGTGGGAATGATGTAACGAGATATACTGGCCAGACCATCGTCGTATTCCTCTCGATGAAGACGGAACGAGGAAGCATCGAGTACAGAACGTATCGTATTTCCTTCTCAGATTCTCCGTATGCTTCATATTTTTCCGAACTCAATGATTCCGTTTACCGATTGGAAGTTTTCAAACGCTATTTGCCCCGGAAATCCGACCAAAAGTCTATTGGAAGGAATTGATCGCGGACAGGGATGGAAGCGGGAGACGCGATATTTTTTGCAGCTAGATTTAGGAATAAAATATTTGTAATGTTTCGTTGATCGTTCGTCTAGAATGGATCGATTTCCAGAAATATACCCTCGAGGTCTTTGAACCATCGCTGGGAGACAAGTCCCGCGTGGTCTAGGTAGAGAGAAGTTGCACCCATTGTGCAGCCGTGCGTTTCTTCGGGGCGTCTTCGCGCCGTGCTCATTCGTTTGCGTCCAAACCAAACGACTGGGCCGACGAGTGCCGGTAATTAGTCTCGATTGGCACTCAAGCGATTCGGTCATACTCGAATCGACGCGTGAAAAGTATTAAAAAGAAAACAAGCGTTCATCCAGCGGAGAGGCCTTAATGAATGCGCGTATTACGATTAATTACACGCGAGCTATTCGCCGGCGAGGTCGGTGAACTTTTCTCTCTCTCTCTCTCTCTCCCTCTCTCTCTTTCTCTCTGTCTATCTCTCGGTCGATACTCTATACAACACTTGGAAACGGAAGCGCGGGCAATCACGGAGAAAGCCGCCGGCCGACGCGAAACGTCCTTCCTCTTTTTGCGAGCGCGCTTGCGACTTCCGCTTAGGATCGCCCTTCTGCGACACGTTGCAACGAGAACTAACCTAAGAAAATTTGCGTTTGTTACAGTTTTGGGAAATCATCAGCGACGAGCACGGCATCGACCCCACCGGAACTTACCATGGTGATTCCGATCTTCAGCTGGAGAGAATCAACGTCTACTACAATGAGGCATCCGGTGGTAAATTCGTGCCGCGTGGCATCCTCGTCGACTTGGAGCCTGGCACCATGGACTCCGTTCGTTCGGGACCTTTCGGCCAAATCTTCAGACCCGACAATTTCGTGTTCGGTCAGAGCGGCGCCGGTAACAACTGGGCAAAGGGTCACTACACCGAGGGCGCCGAGCTTGTAGACTGCGTTCTCGACGTAGTCAGGAAGGAAGCCGAGAGCTGCGATTGCCTTCAAGGCTTCCAGCTCACTCACTCTCTCGGCGGTGGTACCGGCTCCGGAATGGGCACCCTCCTCATCTCCAAGATCCGCGAAGAGTACCCCGACAGGATCATGAACACTTACTCCGTCGTACCGTCTCCGAAAGTATCGGACACCGTCGTCGAACCCTACAACGCGACCCTCTCCGTTCACCAGCTTGTGGAGAACACCGACGAGACCTACTGTATCGACAACGAGGCCCTATACGATATTTGCTTCCGTACCCTCAAACTATCCACACCCACCTACGGCGACCTCAACCATCTCGTCTCCCTCACCATGTCCGGCGTCACCACTTGCCTCAGGTTCCCCGGTCAGCTTAACGCCGATCTGAGAAAACTCGCCGTAAACATGGTACCCTTCCCTCGTCTTCACTTCTTCATGCCCGGTTTCGCGCCCCTCACCTCCCGCGGCAGCCAACAGTACAGAGCCCTCTCCGTACCGGAACTCACCCAACAGATGTTCGACGCCAAGAACATGATGGCCGCCTGCGACCCGAGGCACGGAAGGTATCTCACCGTCGCCGCCATCTTCCGCGGTAGAATGTCGATGAAGGAGGTCGACGAGCAGATGCTCAACATTCAGAACAAGAACAGCTCGTACTTCGTCGAATGGATCCCGAACAACGTGAAGACTGCCGTCTGCGACATACCACCACGTGGACTCAAGATGTCCGCCACCTTCATCGGCAACTCCACGGCCATCCAGGAGCTGTTCAAGAGAATCTCTGAACAGTTCACCGCCATGTTCAGGAGAAAAGCTTTCCTCCATTGGTACACCGGAGAGGGCATGGACGAGATGGAATTCACCGAAGCCGAGTCGAACATGAACGATCTGGTCTCCGAGTATCAACAGTACCAGGAAGCCACCGCCGACGAGGACGCGGAATTCGACGACGAGCAGGAAGGCGAGGTCGACGAGAACTAGAGAGACACACGAGAAAACACCCTATGCGCGCAGACCCATTATTCTCTCTCGACCCAAGCGATAACGCGACGCAAACGCCAAGCCCTTCGCCCATGCTTCTTAACTCTGCGTTTATCCTTCCCCCTTTTTTATTTCTTTTTTACAGACTGCTCATTTCGACGGACTATCCTCTCGGTTTGAAACAGACGCGCTTCGTTCTTTCGTTGTTCTTGGTACAGCTTCGCGCTGTACCGCTCGGAAAGACTCGTTCCTTTCTTTACTTTCCTCTGGAACCCCCTTGTTTTCCGTCAGTTTTTCTTCTACCGATTACTAATTAAAAGCGCGTCTCAATTATTATGCAGTGTATAACCGCTACTTGTGCGGTCGCCACCGTCTCTTTAATAAATTATTATCTTATAAGCCTATGTTTTATATGAACGTTCCCCATGCTTGATACGTAAGGCACCCGTGTCTCTGCCCGATGCGTTCGGTTCTATCTCTTTGTATTTTCGAGACACTTCTAGCTGTATTTATATTTGTCTTTTTATCTGTCGAATTTTATACCATGACAAATAGATCCGAATAAAAACTTGAAATCCAATGGCATAAATGGGACTATTAAGTGTGCATGCGTTCCGTAGCCGATCGAACTTTCTATCCAAGCGATACAGATCAATACAGAGTCAGAGCCGTAGGGAATGTTCGTTCATCCCCTTAAATTCCATTTTATTTTACACAGACCGCGGAATTTTATCGAAAATTTGGTTTTATCAATTGTACAGTCGATAGTTAGGCTTTAAACGAATATGAAAATATCCGACTTGCGGCCATAATTTCAAAGTTACCGGATTATGTTTGCTATACGATGAAAATTCAAGGACGGAACATCGCCGGGTCAAAATTGCCATTGCACGCCCGTTTTACATGCTATTCGATCGTGCAATTCCTTGCAGATCGTGTCGCCATCTGAGAACTCGAGGATACCTTTCGTCTGCCCGGAATGACCTCTACTGTGGTACCGAAGAAAAACTGTTACCATTTCCCTGCAGATACCGAATTTATTGACCACAAACAACTTTATTGCACTCGCGAACTGCTTATTAATTCCCTCGAAATTACAAATATCCAACGAGAGAAGAATCCCGCGGCATGGAAAATTGCTGGCTTATCAACCGAGAATATTTATCTGTTATCCACGGATTCAAAGATTTCCACTTTCCCACGAAACGTTTCTTTCTCCCTCGGAAAATGTGCTCGTTCGGTGCACATCGGAGAACGCATAGTCACCCCAAACTTCTCTTGACTCGTTGGCTCGCGCAGAATATCTCGTTTTAATCGCAACAGGATGCAAAGTTTGCGGTTTATATGCACGGTATAATAACGCGGTATGGCACGGTTTCTCTGGAATCTTAACCACCGTGCATCGGACTAGGTAGCCGACTAACGGATTAGAGCGATACAGTTAAGTCGAAGGAATCGGATCGCTGCGGTCCACGATATCTCGGCTCTGTCCAGGAGCACGTACGGCAAAACCTGTGCAAAACGGTACCCGGGGAACGTGAAAATTCTCTGCCTCGCTCGATAAATTCTCGAGACTCGAATCCGGTCTGTTTGGCGCTCTCAGATCGATCATCCGTCGCGTGGACGTCGAGGAGTATTCCTACCTTCAACGGCCAGCCAAAAATTGCCCTCTTACGGTGTTTTATATATTTTTGAGACATGGTTTAATGCTTTACTTTAATCGTAGCCACGTTACTACATTTAAGTCAAACTAACTAGAGTTTTTGTTTCAGGGTCGCGACATTCGGAATCGCGGGAATGTCAATTCGAAAGGAGCGCAGCTGCAAGTGAGCGCTTCCTGCTTTCGGCCAGAACGCCCTCGGTGCTTTTACTTTTATCAAGATCCCCGTCCTATCTGTGTCTTTTAATTAGCCACGCTTGGACGACACATTCTGCCAGCGCCACTATTCCCTTCTGTCGAGAACAATGCGCTGCATTAAGTCCTACCATCTACGTCGTTCATCGGGAAATCCACTTAAATTCTTGCGTTTCGTTAACGGCCCCCCCCCCCTTCGTTCATTCAACGCTCTGCCTCTCGATACGTGTATTTCTTCTGTTCGATGCACTTTGAAAACAAACGACATTTGATTGTGTGAAATTCAACGCCTCGACAACAATTGAGCGCGCGAATACGCGAGAAAATGTCACCGGCATGGATTTTCTTCGGCAAAGCCGCAGACATCGACCCCGCCATAGGAGGTATGACTCATCGTCCGGCTGCACTACGTGCATCGTCCGCGTGTTCGTGCATTTGTACATATGCACGTATGCCCTGCCGTCTCGCTTTGCGAATTCGATCCAGCCCGAGACGCCGGTTGCTAATTGCAAGCCATCCTATACGCGCGATCCGAGGGTAATTCGAGTAGAATTCGTTTGCGCTTCGAAGATCGATCGCGAATTTTGTCAGGATTCCTACGACGAACGGGTCATTGTTACTTCGAGCATCGTGGCAAAAATGAACCCTGTCGCTCTCCTCATTTATACCTCGCATTCGTGTTCCATCGAGTCAAAGTGAACCGATGAACAAAGGTTTTCCTCGCATTGCATAAAACCGCACGAAAAAACATTGGCGAACCTCGTTGCCATAGAGTCATGCGGGTTAATGGCCGGAAGATAGCGGGAAAATCGGGCCGATAGTCGAAGCGTTCGCTTCCAGCTCGGTCGTGTTGTTACGATTTTTCGAAAAGTGATCCTCTCGTTTCCGAGACACTCGAAAAGTTTGTTTTATCGGGGGAAAAAGAAGAGATAAGAGCGGTAATGGGCTCGATGGAAGGAGCGAGGGAGGCGGGGGTGCACCGGGAGGCCGGGGGTGCGGTTACAATAATAGAAGAAGGGTTTTTACAGCAGCAGGGGATCGTGAAAGAGTTGCACGAGCGCAGCTGGAGACGGACCGACTGTCACGATTATCATCCTTTTCAGAGCCAACGAAGAAAGCGACGCGACGTTTCGGTTATGACTCATCGGAGAGATAAAGAGAACTCTCCCGATATTCGTTTCGTCGGGGAACGAGAGACGAGTGGAGAGAGAATTAGAGAATCCGACGAGAGTCTCCGGCAGCCGAGAATCCGCGGAATTCGCTCGGCGAGACGGGAGAAAAATACCCGAGATTTCACCGAGGCCGACGAGCAGCCTCTCGGCGAGTGGTTTGACCGCAAGGACGTATCTTCCGGCAGATATCCTGACTCGTGTTACATTTCCGGTAGACGCGCGATGCGAGCTCATCCAACGGGACATCCTGCTCGTGCTATTCGCTTATTAGGCTTGAGCCGACGAGGCTTCGATCGTGCCTCGCCAATTGCTCGCTAAAATTCTTCCTTCGTAGAAGCTCCGGCGTTTTCCGAATGCTTTGCCTTTAAACTTGCCTCAAGTTCGTCGCTTCCCCGTACAATACCAACTGAGACACGTGGCGTAGAAGTTGGAGAGAAAAAAACGACATTTTCTAAAAAAATTTGCGATACGCGGTACCGTCAAATTGCTTCCATATTATCAGTCTTATTTCATTTCGCTACGTAGCCTCGATAGTTCTCCATTCAAACCTATAACTCTCAACTCCTCTGCTCTCCTCAATCGTGCCTCACATTCGTGTTCCTTCGGGTCAAAGGTCACCTTCTAAAAAGTGTCGAATACACAAACAAACAGACGTAAACTTCAGACAGACGAAATATCAATAACAGGTGCTCAAAAGCAGTCTTCGTTTCGAGTCACGCAGACCCGAGAGGGGCAGCGGAGTCAAGTGAAACGACCGCGACCCCTAAAGGCGAAAAATATCAAAGAACAGGAGCACCGACGATGCATTAATTGCACTCGCCAAAGAATCCAGTCGGTCCGACGGGAATTTCAGAATTCTCTGGAAATAAATTAGATTTTGCCTCCCTCCAAGCGCCATCTTCCCCCTCCCTCGCCGTTTCTCCTCCTGAACGGGCTGCACCCTGGAGCCGCAGGCCACGGCCCGCATCCCGTAGCCGGCATAGCCCGAGTCCCTTAGGCCGCAGCCAGTAGCGCGAGTTCGAGAGTTCGAGAGGTTCGAGAGGTTCGAGAGTCGAGCTCAGGACACCGACACGAGCGCGTTTCCTCCTCGGTCTCGCTCGGCAGGCTCCGCTCCATTCGCACTCCTGCGATAGCCGGCTGCACACGCTGCATTCGCCGCTGCACTCGCCGAACGCGCGCCGATCCCTGCGGACACCCGCCGCGAGACCCAGAGACACACCGACGGTCTTTTCTTCGTGACGGAATCAGCTGTTCGCTCGCCTACCTTCCTTCTTTTCTTCTTTCGTTCGACCGGGAAAAAGGGAGAGGACACCGCACCACCGGCAAAATGAGGGAGATCGTGCATCTGCAGGCTGGACAATGCGGCAACCAGATCGGCGCCAAGGTACGTACTTTGCGATTTTCAAACGGGCCGCTCACTTGCCAAATGGATTAACTGCATAGAACTTGACGTGGAGAGATGCGTTGGTATAGTGTACACATTTTTTTAAAATTCCCTTAACCCTTTCGAGACGGATTTTTATATTTAATTTGAAACCGAGTATAGCATGGTTTCATTAACACTAGAACTACCAACCGGTCAAAATGACCGGTACACAATTTCTTTCCAAAAATTCTCCAAGTTTATAGAAAACTCATAGAATAAATATTCTACATCCATGTTAAAGAATAGAAATCACCGAATCGATCATCTTTTCTGCCTCTCGATTCCTCTTTTTTCGAAGTACTTATCTAATATTTTGAAATATGACAGATTTAACGTTGATAGTTCTAGTGTTACTATTTTGGGTGTAAGATGAGCTTGTTGAACAGGATAATTATACGTTGCTGTTGAAAAGGATCAAAATTTAGAAATTTGGAGGTGGGACTTATTATCCCACCAGCTTTTTATATTGGGGTTATATGTCCCAACAATTCTCAAAATTAATAAAATAAATATCTTTTCAATTTATATTATATATTATTACATATTGACATTGTTATTTATGATAGGGTGTAAAGCAGTTATTACAAAGACCAATTCCGCAAGTAAGACAAACAGTAGTAGTTCTCTTCTCCACACCATTGTTTGTACATCTGAAATTCGGGAAAAAATATATCTGCGGTTTAAATGATCATTAGTTTGAGACATATTGTCGCGTTACTCTCAAAAGGGTTAAAGATGCGAATACACGTAAATATCGGAGAATGTATAATTGCATATGGTTTTCGTGTAACGAAATATGAAAAGAATGAGGTGGGCTAGCCAAATTTATTTTTGTTGCAAAGTTGGGACTCAATCGAGTGCTTTGACACTCCAGTTTTAAGGAATTCTAAAAGGGGAGGTAATCGATTTGGCCTGTGACGGCTCAGGTATGAAGTAGGGCGAAACGCAGTGTCATTTTTCTTTACGATGCGAATGTAATGTTTATTTCTTTTAATTGCGCACAGTAGAGCTCCGCTGCGATAGATAGATCAGGTTGAATTAATTCGTAACAAATCTCGACCCAAAATAATCAGATACATGAAAAAAGAAATCTTTTCGCTTCGCTCAATATTTCTTTTTCACTTTGGCGCGCCAATTTTTCCCGGGTTTTCGCGATTGCCCGCTTCTCGAGCGTTTTCAAATGGGGAAGTTTTTGCACGATCGAACGTGGTTTCTCCGCTATGCAAATTGCTCGTAGTTCCGCGAAACGATCGAGGGTCACGATTCTACGACGGAATACGCTCTACGCGTCGGCTCGAAAGTAATTGAATGTCTGGCAGAGGAGACGGTTGGAAGTTCGATCGAATTTTTCGAATCTCGAGCAGATAGCGATACGCGAGAGGTCAAAATGCCACCTATCTGAGAGACCCTCCGACGTTCCGATCCAAACGATCCCCGACGCGTCGCCGCGCCGATAATTAACGCCAATAATTAATCCGCGGCTGAAATTCATCGCTCCTGAGACGCTCGGGCGTTTCAATTACGAGAGCGCGATGGAATCGTTAAAACCGACGGTTATCGCCAAACTGAACTTCCTTCGCTTCGCTGGCCGACTATGCGCTCTCACGGCGGATGTTGGAAAAGAGGAGCCGGAAATTGTATTCGCAAAAAGTCTCGAGACTCGCGCGATTCTCGTTCCGCCGGTCGTGGAGATAAAATTGAAGAAGGGAGAAGGAGGCATCGTCGGTGGAGACGTTAATCGAATTAGAGATAAGGCGGCGAGCAACAGGACGGAATTTTTAAAGGGTCCGATCAACGTCAAGGCCGTTTCTTCCCGTCGATTTCATGCGCGCCAAGGTATCCCACGTTTGCGCCGATTATTACGCAAATAATTCCGATAACAATATTTTAACATGTCGCTACTTTGCGTTGCACCGATGCGCGCTACAATATTGCGGACTGATTTACAAAAACGATAAAGAATCGACCACTGTCGTGATCAACGTCACTGTTAATCGCGTCGAATCGAAGCGGCGAACGGAAGTGGAGATAGCGCGAAGACACTTAGCATTCTACCGGCAACATCGTTCATCGTCCACTGGCGTCAAATCGCAGGGATCGCGAGCCATCGTGCGTCGGGTCGTTTGGAAATTCCTCGACATGCGAGATCGATTCTTGGATCGACTTTTTGCAGTTGGAACGGTTCCTTCGCAAATGAAGGACTTTGCTGTTCCTGCCGAAGGAACTTCTCAAGCGTGGATCGTATCTGCGGATCTGTTGTTTTCGAGAAGCCGCCGCGACGATCGATCGCTTTGGCGACACAAAGGGGGAACTGACGATAAATTGAATAACTCTAAGCTCGTTTCGTTGACACGGACTTACTCGGCTGCCTCTGCTATTGCTACCGTCGCTCTGTAAATAGATTTCTCCGCTTGCCTTTTACAAACAGGGCCCGGCCGGACTTACGGAGCAGATGTCCTCGGCTTTTGGATAATTCGAGCGTCGAGTTTCGCTGAACCTCGTCCCCTTGGAAGGACACTTTTCCAAACACTTTCGGCGTGATTATTGAACCGCGCTTAGCATTTTCGCTCCTCTAACTATTTGATACGCGAGATTTCAAGGAAAAATATAGACCATGGTTGCACGGAAAAAATACTTTCGCTGAAAGTAACAAATTGTGATTAACGTTATTGGAATATTTTTTAAATTTGTAACTGGGTTTAAAAAGATCCCGGCTTGCAAGCTGGATATGAGAAATAGATGGGACATTTTCGATACCGCTGTGCTTCAACGCCAAAATGACTGGTTACTACAGTTTTCGGAATATTCTGCAAATTTATGCGGGCTTCATGCGGCAAATATTTTACGTCTATTGAGTTAAAGCCGTGTGCTTGTCAATGATAGGATTTAAATTGAAGAAGAATTTAGGATAGACGAGGGTTAATTTTAGAAACCGTGGCGCAACGTCGATGGATCAATCGAAAACGAATTAGACACGGCCCGATCGAATCGAGATTCTTAAACCGCTCGGTTTTCAACGTCGCCGTCGATTTCGCGGTTGTCCCGATGGAAAAAAGCGGATGAAAGCGTTGGAAGGGGAACTCCGTTTTGCTGGCAGCTAAAAGCTCGTGAGTCACGCGAGCTTCCCAATTCTATTCGATGGCCTGGAACGCGTCATGCGATGAGCAATTCTAGAACGAAAACGATCGAGGAGCACGGTCTAATTCCTCGATTAGATAAGGTCCACGGTTTTCTGGCAAAACGATGAATCACATTTGAGATAGAAATCAGCGAGAATAAGTGGTCCAAAGTGTAAACAAACGTTTCAACAAATGTCTGCGATAGTAATTGACCTTCAAATGCTGCTTCTTAAAAGAGACTTCTCGTCAGATCTATGTTTTCCGAATTACAAAAAATATTTTTAAGGGAATAATTTTGAAACCACGGACGGCAATGGCTCAGTGGGCTTTAGAAGGGTTTTTAAAAGGCCGGAAATGCATTTAGAAGGAGACGTATCTCTTTAACAAGATATACAGCCAAGCCGTTCCTCCGCGTCGACGAAGAACAGAAGAGAACGTTGCCCGTCTCGTGAGTCAGACTCGAAACGCGCCGATTCGTGCTTCTTGAGTGGCTGGCTTGACAAAACTAATTGCCGGGAATTGTGCGTTCCTCCGGTAATTACTTGCAATGGTTTCTGAATCTGTAATTGGCCCTCGACCGCGCCCTGAGACTTCTTCTCGCGGCCGGAGACCCTAACTCGATAAAACCCCCGACATAGCTGTCTTGAATACATTTTGTACAAAGATAATTCGCAGCTCTTCGACTGCAACGATTCTAAAACTGCCAAGTTGCTTCAAAATCGACGGATTGCAATTTTTTCTAAAAATTTATCCAATCGATAGGAAAGGCATACAATAAATATTCCACGTTTATCTTGTAAAACAAAAATATTTATTTGACACATTGAAATTCGACGGATTGCAAACTTTTCTAAAAATTTATCCAATCGATAGGAAAGGCATACAATAAATATTCCACGTTTATCTTGTAAAACAGAAATTATTTATTTGGTACAATGAAATATAATGCATTTAAAGTCGGTGGTTCTAGTGTCAATTACGAATGCGGATGGCAAATTATTTATCGTAGAATTTTTGCAGTCAGTGGTTCCCTCTTTCATTCCGTTTCCATTTGTTCCATTTACCCCTCGCTTTATGATTTCTTTTGTGACTGCCTCCGCTATAATTCAGAAATTAATTGCTATAATAAAAGTTGATCGGTGATTCTTGATATGTCGTATAATTTAACGTAATATTAATATTACAGAAATAATATTGTAGCGTCGCGCCTCATTAATATTTGCAATTTGATCGGTTTAGCAAAACTTGAAATTTTCTTATCCCATTCACCTCATCCCGAGCGTCACTCGTCATTGTAGGGCAAGGGGTTAAAGAGGAGAACCGTCCACGAAACATCGGAACAACAATGTCGATCGAGGACAACCGGTGCAAAAAGTCCACGGAACAGGATCGCCCGTTGTTCCCCTTCAACGAACCCGGAAAGAGCGGAGGGTCCACCTTAAAATTACAGACTTCGCGTTTCAATTGCAATTGCAGTCGCGAACGTACCGAGGTTTCCGTTCTCGGTTTACGCGATCGTTAAACTCTTCCATGCGGAAAACGACGGCACCCCGTTGGCTGTAAATTACAGGGAGAACAAAGAGGACTCGTTCCTCCTTTCCTTTCCTCCTGCCGTCAGAAAAAAGTCGCTGGAGCGGCTAGCTGGACCGCGATCGCGAAGAGAATAGAGGACTCTAATTGGCCGTGCCGCTCTAATAACGCTGGTCTACAAAATTGAACTTTGTTTTTTGCCCAAAGAACATTTATGCCGATTCCTATAGATTTTGCGGCACTTAACACCAATCCGAAGCCTGTTTGTCTCCATTAGTCTACATTTTTGAGAAAATCAGTTTTTCAACTTTCAGAATTTCTTGGATTTTAACCGTAAGAGTTCTTAAAATTTTTTTGCTATAGAATGATTCTCCAAACCCTCCCGAATATAACGTTGCGTGTTACTTTAATGTCACAAACATTTAAATATGTTTAAACAATGCTCAAAGCGAAAACGGCACCCCAAGATGCCCCAGTTTTATGGATATTTCCCTACTAATAGCACGATAGTAATCGTATTCCAGCAAAATCGTAATTAATCTACGAGAATCGGCATAAATATTCTTTGGGTAAACAATCCTGTTGATCATTGTAACTAAGCGGTTCTGGCCTCGGGAGATTCGACCAGAATCGGAGGCAGTTCGTGGGTCCGTCGCGATTTAATCGGCGATCCGGCAAACGGAGACAATTAACTCGATATTTTTCTTCGACTCGTTCGGACGGCAATAAAGAGCACCGTTTGTCAATTAACGATAGTTGCCGTGCTTCCCGTGGCATTTTAATTGCTCTCGGAGAAACGAAATTGGGAGTAGGATCGGACTAGGCTGCTTCGATTCTTCGAACGACGGAGACGAACGTTCTTTTTTATAGCGCCGTGACTTTCTAAAAAAGCGACGTCGTCGACGAGGATACCAGCGAAAAAGGTTAATTGGAGAACCGTGAGGATAAAAATATCCGAGTTATAGCGGAAAAGTTCGATTACGATCCGAGGACGTTGAAATGAGATCGTACTTTTTTCCTCGAGCGACGATACTCTTTTGAAATTGTCTCGAAGAGATCTCGAGCACGACGAAGATGGAATGAATTCGATATCGGTTTGTTATCGGCGAAACGATGTTCCGTACGGATATTGGAGCGCGAGGAGGAGACAGTCGGCAAGACGTGGGGTGAGTAGATCTCCCGAGAGGGCCGACGTTGGCTACGCTATTAATAGAAGGGAGAAAATAGTAAAGGAAAGACAAATGGAGAAGCAAAACGTTTAAGGGAGGGTGGACACGAGCCAGGGGGCATAGGCCGCGTTAATTTCGTGCGTCTCTATTTCTGGATGTCGCGAGTTATCCTTATCCTCGACGAGTGTCGGCCTTCTGCGCTCTCGCGCCGTCTCGCTGAAAGGAACTCCTTTCCTTTTTCATATCTCGCCCGTTTCGAATAGCTTCAAAAATATCCACCTGCACTTCAAACTTTCGAAAATGCGATACGAAGGGATTTCATCGCGTTAGGTCGCTACTAAAGCTGTTAGGAGAAAATGCAGGAGAAAATTAATGCGCCGTGCTAATGTGCCCGTTCGTTTGCAGTTCTGGGAGGTAATCTCCGAGGAGCACGGCATCGACCAGTCCGGAATTTATCACGGCGACAGTGATCTGCAGCTGGAGCGGATCTCCGTGTACTACAACGAGGCCTCAGGTAAGGATCTTCACCACCATTTGCACCGAGTTTCATGAATCTTTCATGGACACTTAACTTCGTCCATCGGGAACGGCCTCCCTCGTCTCGGTTTCTCGCTTTTCCTCGTGCACGTGCACGCTGACACAGATCGAACGCGGTCTGGACGATTTTCCAAAATGGTCTCGGGTGAAAGGATCCCTCAAGGACTGCCTTTAGCCGTGGCGAGTCGTTCGACGTAGCTGGAAGGGCAGAAAGAAGTGTCCGCTCGATACGAGGCGGAAAATTCCGGGCATCGAACGTTCTCGCGCAATCGAATCCTTCCTCTTCGCTCTCTCCGAATCTTTTAGCTAATTCACGCTCTCGTCGACTTTGCAGAGACTTCGTAAAATTAGAAATTCTCTCCGACGCAGGGAAATCATCGAATTCTGATTTTAGCCGTTTGGGGATGTCGATCGCGATTGCTCCATCGCAGGAAAACGATCCCTTCCTCGAGTCTGCCATTTTTCCAACAGTTTCCCTCGGCTTTTCGAAAAAGCAAAGAGTGTCCCTTCGACCTCGAGCCAGAGCGATTCTCCGAGGATCTTTCTCGACGGTGCAAAGTCGAAAATAGAAGCGCGTTCGCGGTAGGCAGAGGGAAGGAGAAAACGAGCGACACGAAGGTGCGGCTGCATTTACGACGGAAATAGCCGCTTTGTACGCTCACCCCTGACTCGTCCACCCCGAGGTTGCGACTCGGCCGACCAGTTTTTCGCCTCTGCCGAGTGTCCTCGCCCTCTCCGCGCATTTTCGACGCTTTTTCGACGCACTCGACGTCGTCGTCGCGGCCGAAACGAGGAGCGCCGGGCGTGTCGCTCGTGCCGAACGATTTAATTGGCAAACGATGGAAATTCTTGCGAGCACGCGCGCACGTGCGGCTCACGGGCGAAACGAGGGGTTAATTTCGTAGGGTGATAATGAGAGATGGTAATTTTTAAAGGGGACGTCTCTCTTCGAAGGGACGTGGCAGCACACACAGTCCGTCCCACGGAAAAGGTGACTGATGTGAAATAAAATACAATTACTTGTAATTTGTGATGTCAGCGTTGTTAAATTTAAAGCAGAAGTTAGTCGAAATACCACGTTATTTAATTCACGCATTCGTTCAAGGTCGGCATTAGCAATTATGCGAATGTAAAATCAGTCACCTTTCCCGTGAAGTACGAGCGTCAAACTCGAACCAGAGAATTCGATCGACCTACAAACGAAGCCGATCCTTCGACGATAAATAACGCGAGGGGTGATCGACGAAATTTCTGCACGGAGTCCTCCGGCTTATTTGAATTCCGATCGGGCGCCCCTGCGAAGCCGTATATGCACTTCCGGTGCCTATTTAAGGAGCCTCTTACGAGTTTTCGGCGGAATGACAATCGTCGCGGCTAATTAGCTATGCACGGTTCGATGCCATGTCGCGAGCACGAGCCACGGTCGTCTCGAAGCTTCGTCGTCGACTCCCAGAGTTCCTCCCGCTTAGAAAAATTCTACTCCGACCTTCAATGATCGTTCTCCGTTGATTTCAGTCGCAACTTCGACGAACGGCGGAAAATATGTGCCGAGGGCGATTCTCCTCGACCTGGAGCCTGGTACCATGGACGCTGTTCGATCGGGCGCCTACGGGAAGCTCTTCCGACCGGACAATTTCGTGTTTGGACAATCGGGAGCAGGAAATAACTGGGCGAAGGGCCACTACACCGAGGGCGCGGAACTGGTCGACTCGGTTCTCGACGTCGTGAGGAAGGAGTGCGAGAACTGCGACTGCCTCCAGGGCTTCCAGCTCACTCACTCCCTCGGAGGTGGTACCGGTTCCGGAATGGGCACCCTCCTCATCTCCAAGATCCGCGAGGAGTACCCCGACAGGATCATGAACACCTACTCGGTCATGCCGTCTCCGAAAGTCTCGGACACCGTCGTCGAGCCTTACAACGCGACCCTCTCCGTTCACCAGCTCGTGGAGAACACCGACGAGACGTACTGCATCGACAACGAGGCCCTCTACGATATCTGCTTCCGCACCCTCAAAGTCTCCAATCCAAGCTACGGCGACTTGAATCATCTAGTCTCCCTCACCATGTCCGGCGTAACCACCTGCCTCAGGTTCCCCGGTCAATTAAACGCCGACCTGAGGAAGCTCGCGGTGAACATGGTACCTTTCCCTCGTCTCCACTTCTTCATGCCCGGATTCGCTCCTCTCACTTCGAGATCCATGCAGCAGTACTCCGCTCTGTCGGTCCCGGAACTCACCCAGCAGATGTTCGACGCGAAGAACATGATGGCAGCCTGCGATCCGCGACACGGAAGATATCTCACGGTTGCCGCGGTTTTCCGCGGAAGAATGTCGATGAAGGAGGTCGACGAGCAGATGCTGAGCGTTCAGAACAAGAACAGCTCGTACTTCGTCGAATGGATCCCGAACAACGTGAAGACGGCAGTCTGCGACATCCCGCCGAAGGGCCTCAAGATGTCGTCCACGTTTATAGGGAACACCACCGCCATTCAGGAGCTGTTCAAGAGGATCAGCGAGCAATTCACCGCCATGTTCAGGAGGAAGGCCTTCCTGCATTGGTACACCGGCGAGGGAATGGACGAGATGGAGTTCACGGAAGCGGAGTCGAACATGAACGACCTGGTGTCGGAGTATCAGCAGTACCAAGAGGCAACCGCGGAGGAGGACTTCGAGGCCGAAGAGTGCGCGGATGATTTCGAGACTTGCGAGCAAGAATAAATTTGTCGCGGAAGAGAGATACACCTCGAACACGAGGTCCTCGTCGAATCCTCATTACTTCCTTTCGTTTCTTTCAGCTTCTTTCCTTTCCATCGTCGCGAGAAGACTCTTGATTTACGGATCGTGTTTCGAGGGATCTTCGAGGGTTTTTTGTACTTTTATATCTAACGTCACTGTTTCTTGTTTTATCACCGCGACATTCGATGCAACGAGGAGCCTCGCCAAGATCATTCACGACGAGAACGAAATCTTTTAGCGAACCTTTCTTTTTAATCCTTCTCTTTCTTCGAGCTACTCTTCCTCGCGATTCCTCGTTGCATCCAGCGTCGCGAATAGCGATAAGGATAATCACGTAATTAAAATTCTCTCGAACGAACGGAGAACGAGATCGTCACAGAGAAAGAGCGAGGAGACATCGCGCAACGACCGAACACCAAAGCACCCCGACCAAAAATCACCCTTTCTCCTTCGAGAAACGAATCAACCGTAGGAATGTATACGCATAATTACATGGCACACGTTGGAATGTAGTGCAAGTTTGTTCCTTATAAAAATACAACTTTCAAGCTACACCGCCGCGTCGCTCCGTTATTCTTCCCCCGTTCCGTTCTCCACTGACGTCATCAAGCGTCGTACTGCGGTTGCACCTCGGCGAAGTCCGTCTCCGCCACGGCTTCCCGGTGGAATTCGTACTCGGAAATGAGATCGTCGACGTTCTTGCCAGCCTCGACGAATTCGGATTCTTCCATTCCCTCGCCCGTGTACCAATGAACGTACGCTTTCTTCTTCAGCATGCCGTCGAACACGCCGGATATCCTGCTGAATAATTCGCCAATGGCCGTCGTGTTCGACACGAGGGTGCCGCTCATGCTCACACCGCGGGGAGGTATGTCGCAGATGGCGGTTTTTATGTTGTTTGGTATCCATTCGACGAAGTAGGAACTGTTTTTATTTTGAACGTTTCTCATCTGCTCGTCGACGTGCTGGAAAGAGAAAAATCGCTGTAGCGTTCCGATCGACTACGAGGTGCAGGAGGAATTTTTTAATCGACCTTTGAGCGATGAGGCTTGGTAACTTTTGAAAATCTTGAGAGATCAAATCTTTCAAGAAACACGGAGCGTATTTGTGTCCGTCGCAAGATCGAAGACCGCGACGGCTCAAAGATCAAAGACGGGACATAATCGATACGCGGATGTTAATGCAATTTTTGAGTTTGATAAACGCTGCTGGTAAAGAAGAATTCGAGAGGAGGACTCTCTCGCTCGTTAACACTAGATTTACGGGCGTGAAATCTGCTACATTACGGTATATTAACCCCTTGCCGTACTATTTACTTTCTGACTGTTTTCGCAATAACTCAGAATTAAATTGGTAAAATAAAAATTGATCAGTGATTCTTGATATATCATATAATTCAATGTAATATTAATATTCTAGAAATAATTTTATCGTGTTGCGTCTCACTGTTATTTTCAATTTCATAGGTCTTGCAAAATTTGAAAAATTCTTATCCAATTTACCGCATCGCGAGTGTCACTCGTTATTGTACGGCAAGGGGTTAAATAAGGACTTTGGATAGAGAGGAATCAAGCGGCAAAGATGGTAATTCGTTAAGTCATTATCTAATTATAAAATACAGGTGAAATATCTACCATACAACTTCTCTGTAAATTTGAGAAATGTTTATAAAACAGGTAGGTACCCGTCAATTTGATGGCTTCCGTAAATCTAGTGTTAAATGTTCCAACGAATGCCGTATCTTGGATATTTCAGATATCTTTCTTATATTCCAAGCTTGTCGTGCACTTTAGCAGCGTTTTTGTCAGAAATGCATTAAAATCCGCGCTTTAGCGATCAGACCTTGGTCGACATTCTGCCTCTGAATATCGCAGCAACGGTGAGAAACTTTCCTTTCCGGGGATCGCAATAAGCCAGCATTCTGTCTCCTTGAAACATCTGCTGCGTTAATTCCGGAACGGTGAGGGTCCTGTAAGGAGACGAGCTCCTCGAGACCAAAGGAGCGTATCCTGGCACGAAGAAGTGAAGCCTCGGGAAGGGGACCATGTTGACGAGAAGCTTTCTCAGGTCTGCGTTCAATTGTCCGGGAAATCTCAGGCAAGTCGTGATGCCCGACATGCAAGCGGATATCAAGTGATTCGTGTCGTGATAAGATGGCGACGTGAGCTTCAAAACCTTGGTGCAAATGTGATGCAAGGCTTGATTGTCCACGCAGAAAGTCTCGTCGACGCTCTCGATGGAACGACTGAGGCCCAAGATGGCGTTGTAAGGTTCAACCACGACGTCCGAATTGTTCGACGATGGTATCACGGTGTACGACTTGAGAATCCTGTCGGGATACTCCTCCTTCAGCTTTCCCATCATCAGCGAGCCCATTCCGGAGCCCGTGCCGCCGCCGATGGAGTGGAGAAGTTGTATACCTGAACTCACCGCCCAAATCTATGATATCGCTCGAGTTGACCAACCGGGGTCACCGGAAGGTCAAGGAATTCGCGAGAACCAGGCGCTCGGTCCTTCGCGTTAACGCTAGAGCTACCGAGGCAGACAAAATTGTTCTCCATATCTCCAAGCTTGTAGAGGAACCATAGAGTAAATGTTCTACGCCCATCTTACAAAACCGACATTATCGAAACTTTTCTGATCCCTCGTCTTCTTCGCTGCTCTTCAATATATTCCAATATAATAGATCGAACGCCGGTAGTTCTAGCGCTAACCCCTTGCCCTACAATAACGAGTGACACTCGTGATGTAAAAAGGATAGGAAATTTTCAAGTTTTGTAAAACCTATTAAATTGGAAATATTAGTGAGACGCGACGCGATAATATTATTCCTGTGATATTAATATTACGTTAAATTATACGATATATCAAAAATCATTGATCAATTTTTATTTTAGCAATTAAGTTCTGAATTACTGCGAAGGCAGTCACAAAACAAATCGTAGGCAAGGGGTTAATTAGAGTTTGCTCTGCCTCAAACCTTGCAGCAGATCGCATGCCTCGACTTCGGTGCGAACGAGGTCCAAGGTCAAGTCCGCGAGTGCAGCACCTTCGGTGTAATAACCTATGGCCCAATTATTTCCAGCGGCCGCCCGACCGGCCAGCGCGTTCTCCGGTTTGAATAATCGCCCGTACGGTCCCGATAACGCCGACTGCAAGCTCCCCGGGTCAAGGTCGGCGAGAATCGCCCGCGGCACGTATTTTGCGCCTGAGAGAACCGGTATTCTTTATCGATGGCTCCTCTTCCCCGACGAATATCGAGCAGACGACGATTATTCGCGATACCTTGCCCTTGGCTGAAGAAGACGTTGATGCGTTGAAGCTGAAGGTCCGAGTCCCCGGAGAAAATTCCATCTGGAGTTAGACCGTGTTCGTCGGAGATCACTTCCCAGAACTAGGTAGGAAGTTAAGTTGATCTTTCGATATTGCAGCGGGACTTAACGCTAGATCTGCGGAATCCGGGAAATTCACTGGTTTCTGCTTCTTTGCGAGCATTTCTCAGATTTATGGGAAAGCGGTACAGCAGATGTTGCGCGTGTATCTTACAATAAACAGGTTACTTTACCGATCATCTGCTTTGCCGCTTGATCCCCGTTCTTTCGGAGGACTTATTTAACACCGACCGTACCGTGCGCGGTTAACCGCCCAGTTTGACGGAATGAAAATATATATTTCTTTTTATTATTATTTAAAGACCGTATTCTGCGTTCTTGCTTACGTTAAATCGACGATCTTCCGCATTTCTGGCGTAAAAGTGTTATCGTTATTTCATAACGGGTCGAGTGACCGGCTATGGTGAAAAGAATTATATATAAAGCGCCGGTACGGTTAGTGTTAATATATTTAAGTATGGCAGATTTAACACCCGTAGATCTAGCGTCAAAGGTCGAAGAACTGCTAGCCTCACTTTTCCTCCTATGTTGTTGCCACACTGGCCCAATTGCAGGGTTACGATTTCTCTCATCTTTTCGACGGGCTTTTTTTTATTAATTTGTCGGATAAACGGGAATTTTGAGAGCGGAGAGAAAGGACGGAGTTTTTTTTGCGGGTAATTTTTCTTTTTTAGTTACAGTATCATGGCTTTAACCTAAGATCTCGAGGCCTCTCGAAGATACGGCGGAATTCCGTCGATTCGGGACGGCATTCCGAGCGATCGGCGAGAGAACGTCGATTGCGAAGAGGGAAAGAGGGTTTTTCGTTCGGCGAGAATCGACGGACGGTTTCTTAGGTGGCGGGAAATCGCGGCGAGGGAGGAGCCTGCAATAAATGCTCGTTCCGCGTGATTCGCAACGGCACGCAATAATAAAGTGTTTGTCCTCGGGGCAGCGATGAGATAATACGCGATCGCCAATTTTTGCCGAGGCCTTGGCTTCGTCAATCTGGCCAGAAGGACGAAAGCGAGTTCGATGGAGAGCCACGGTAAACGATTTAGTGACGGTCAAACGTGCCGGCTCTTGCGATTCTGATTGCGATTGCTCGACGCCGATGAGTAATTGTGTTTTGCCGCGAATGTATCTAACCATCGACCGTTGCTTTTTCATGGAGAACGATCGAAGCCTCGTCGCTGACTTGCAGACTTGCCTTTTAGGAACAACAAACGGAATACTTTACCTTCGCCGACGGGGAACCGAACGATGAACCGAATTGGCAGACGAGCCGGTGAGCAATAAAGTATCTATTAAATGTTTCACAAAGATAATACAAGTTCTTCTAAAATCGCCCCTAAGATATATAAAAACCGCTCGAAAATCGCTTGTAAAAAGAATAATGTACAAATAGGAAATAAAACGACTAATATAAAAAGTTTCTCTAGAAAAATTCGGTATCCAGCGATGGTTGTTTCGAACGTCCACGTGAAATTCCCACCCCTTCGTCTCCTCGATTCGACCGGGAATCTGCGAGATGAAGGCAACGAGACGAAGACATCCCCTTCTTCACTTATCCTCGACTTCCTCCTCCTCGTCGAACTCTCCCTCGTCCTCGACCGAGGCTTCCTGGTACTGCTGATACTCCGAGACCAGGTCGTTCATGTCGGACTCCGCTTCCGTGAACTCCATCTCGTCCATTCCCTCGCCGGTGTACCAATGCAGAAACGCTTTCCTCCTGAACATCGCCGTGAACTGTTCAGAGATTCTCTTGAACAGCTCCTGAATCGCCGTCGAGTTGCCGATGAAGGTGGCGGACATTTTGAGCCCACGGGGTGGAATGTCGCAGACTGCCGTCTTGACATTGTTCGGAATCCATTCGACAAAGTACGAGCTGTTCTTGTTCTGAATGTTCAGCATCTGCTCGTCGACCTCCTTCATCGACATTCTTCCGCGGAAAACTGCGGCAACCGTGAGGTATCTTCCGTGCCTCGGATCGCACGCGGCCATCATGTTCTTCGAGTCGAACATCTGCTGAGTCAATTCCGGCACGGTCAGAGCTCGATACTGTTGGCTACCTCGAGAAGTGAGAGGAGCAAAGCCCGGCATGAAGAAGTGGAGACGAGGAAACGGGACCATGTTCACCGCGAGCTTCCTCAGGTCGGCGTTCAGCTGACCGGGAAATCTGAGGCAGGTCGTCACTCCCGACATCGTGGCGGACACTAGGTGATTCAGGTCACCGTAGGTAGGGGTGGTCAGTTTGAGGGTGCGGAAGCAAATGTCGTACAGGGCCTCGTTGTCGATACAGTACGCCTGGTCGGTGTTCTCCACCAGCTGGTGAACGGAGAGGGTGGCGTTGTAGGGCTCGACGACCGTGTCGGAGACCTTTGGCGACGGTACGACGGAGAACGTTGTCATTATTCTGTCCGGGTACTCCTCGCGGATCTTGGAGATGAGGAGGGTACCCATTCCGGAGCCGGTACCACCTCCGAGGGAGTGAGTGAGCTGGAAGCCTTGCAGGCAGTCGCAACTCTCGGCTTCCTTCCTGACCACGTCGAGCACCGAGTCCACCAGCTCGGCACCTTCGGTGTAGTGGCCCTTTGCCCAGTTATTTCCGGCTCCGGATTGGCCGAAGACGAAATTGTCCGGTCGGAATATCTGACCGAACGGCCCCGAGCGCACGGAGTCCATCGTGCCTGGCTCCAGGTCGACCAGGATCGCTCGTGGCACGTATTTCGGTCCCGAGGCCTCATTGTAGTAGACGTTTATTCGTTCGAGCTGAAGGTCCGAGTCCCCGTGGTACGATCCGGACGGGTCGATGCCGTGCTCGTCCGAAATCACCTCCCAAAACTGTCGCAAAAGGGTCGTTATTAAGTAATCGGAAGGATTCGACGATCGAGGAGACAATTTTCGTCGAAGTAACTCTGCTAGGTTCAAGTTTCGACGGATGGAAAGGTCAGGTCGAGCCGGAGTGCAAAGTTTCCACGTCACTTTTAGGAGTTAAGTTCTGGCAATATTTGGGGCGATATTCGGATTGAACTCTCGCTGTTAACACGTTGAATTCCATGGGGGTCACCGGTGACCGGAGCTACTAAATTCAATGAAATATTCCATGGCTTTTAAATTGTAATATTTACAAATTCCCTAATGCATTCCATATTTAAATATTGGCATTAAAAGGGTAAAGTCCTACTGACTATATAACTACTTGTGTCTTTAACCCCTTCGGACCCTGTGCACATTGTAATGTACATAATACTTTTCGTGCTGTATCTTATTACGTATAGGTTTAAACTTAGTTTCAACACCTAATGTATCTACCAGTGATCGTCTAATATGAAAAACTAACGTCTGCAACGTCATCTGTTTTTTTTGTGTGTATATGAATTAAGTTAATCTCAATATCTAAATAATTTTTCTTAGGCGAACGAAAAGAATTTGGGTCTGAAGGGGTTAACGTATCTGCTTTGCAAAGATGTGATTATAAATAATAGAAAAAGTTTCGCTTCCGTAAAAACGATGAAACTAGCGAAACATCGGTGGCGTTCAGCGTGTTAACAGTTGCAATTAGGCTGTCGCATCGCAGCGAAAGGGTGACGTGAAAATTGGCAAACAAGCAGCGTCACCAACAGGTATATTGGTGACTTTTGCTACAGCGGCCCGCGTGGGACTACAGAGATTTTATTGCAAACTCGCGCGGCAGCTTGAATGTTGATAATAAGATCCGAAGGGTGTGAAGGTACTAACCTTGGCACCGATCTGGTTGCCGCATTGTCCAGCCTGGATATGCACGATCTCTCGCATGTCGAGAGAGGAGATGGTGCAAGGAAATTGGCGATATTTCCTCCCGGTGAGCGCTCGAAGTCGACAGGAAGCTCAAGGACAAGGTCTTCGTTCTCCAAAACCGTGCCACTGGTCTCGTCTCTCGCGAACCCGTCGAAGATGTCTCGATTAAACGAAAACAGAAGAATCTCGCTTCCCCTTGGTAACGTCGAACGTAACGAACATATCCGCAAAGCTTTTACCCCTTCGCCCCGATCGGCGGCCACCCCTGGAGTTCTTTTCGCGCGGAGAACGAATTCGCTCGATTCCCGACGAGAGTATTCGCGGACGAAGCAACGTTTTGCACGATTTTCTCGCAATTTCAGGGAGAAGATCGACCTGGTTCCCCGTTTACACCGTATCGAACGACCACGATACGATTTCTCGAAGCCGAAGCACAAATCGGCGATGATCGACGGTGACGCGAGGGGCGGCGTCGTTGGACGATTTTCATAAAGTCCGACACCGGGCAGCCTTTACGAAGGAAGTACATTATAGTTAATGGAAAAATAAATACAATGCGTGTCTATACTGATAGTTATAATACAAAGTCGCGAGCTCTCGCGAAAGAGTCCCTTCACTGCGTCCTTTTGCCGACTTCCGGCGTCTGCTCGGCCGACGAGCTCGCTTCGATTTCCGTCACTTCCTCCTTCTTCTCGGACTCGCTCGTTTTCCTCGGCTGATCCTCGTTCAACGAGTTCGTTCTCTCGCCATCCTGAGCGGGAGAGCCCTCCTGCGTCCTCGTAGTCGACGAACGACTTCCCGGCCTGCCGTTCACCAGGTACCTCAGGGGCACGGACTCCGACCTTCTTCTGGAATCTCTTCTGAAATCGAAGCTTCCGGTTACCGCAATCGCGCTTCATCGCGACGATTCAGCTCTTTTTCGCGATTATCTAACACAAATGTTAACACATTGACAGCCGGTCCCGCGAAAACGCGGTTTTGTAATCCACCATGAAATGAGACACTGTATTTTTTTCTATAATTATAAATTAAAAATTTCTATTTTTAATTACCGTTAAATTGTATATGACGAATATGCAAATAAAATGTTCTATTTTACGAAAATATACAATGTTTTAAATATTTTTTTCGCTATTTAGTGATCAGAAACAATCGAATAAGGCCGGCGTTTGGGATTTAAGTGGCCGATACGTTGCCGGCGCTCAGGCTTTAAATGTCTCTTAGGTCGCCGGCTGTCAATGTGTTAAGACGATTACGACGGAAACTGACTGCGGCAACGTCGGGCAGGACCACAGCTTGAAGTCCGCCCCGAAGAGCTCGCCCTCCTCGATCGTCTGAGGCAGATGGATGTTCAGAGTCTCCGGAAGGAAGACGGACGTCAGAGCACCCGCGACGCTCAACGATCCCATCACGATCAGAGGAAGAACTCTCGAGTAGACCGCCAGGTGAACGATGTACGGAAACGTGAGCAAGCCGAGTCCCGCGATGAACGAGGCGATGCCCATCGCCTGAGACCTCAACACCGTCGGCAGCAGTTCCCCGACGAACACGTAGAACACGGCGAAAGACGCCGCGATGCCGAACTTCCCGATCATCGCCAGGGATACCGTCACCCATACGGCGTCTGCTGCGACAGAACGTTCGACCGTGTAGGTCTCTCTTCATCGAGAGTCCACTGTATTCGGTTAAACGGAAGCTCTTTTGAAATCGTCCTCCCTACCTTCCGGAACGAACATGCAGGACACGCAGGCAACGCCTCCTAGGAGCATCGTCAGACAGAGGACCCACCTCCTGCCCAGTCTGTCCATGGCGTACCACGTTAAAACGTACGACGGTATCTCCACGAGACCACCTGCAATTTTACGTTTGTCATTTCAACTTGACACTTTGCCGTCGCGCTATTCTCCTAGCGTGACAACGCTGGAACTACCAAGTCAGTCGGTAGTCAACTTTTTAGAAAAATTGTCAAAAATTCTAGAGAAGCGTGCGGTAGATATTTCAGGCCTATCTAGTAAAACATAAGTTACCGAATCGATAATCTCTTTCATCTCGTGGTTCCTCTTTTTCCAAAGTATTACTTATTTAGAATATTTAAATGCGATAAATTCAACGCTCGGAGTTCTAGCTTTAACTTGAAGATATCGCACGCACTCAATGGTTTAACCCTTTCAAGATTTTTGTATTTAACTTGAAACAGAGTGTAACAAGTTTTTAATAATATTTTGGACGTAAGATAAGCTTGCTGAGTACAATAATTACATGTTGCCGTTGAAAATGATCAAAGTTTAGAAATTTTCAAGTGAGGCATATCGTCCCATCAGCTTTTCATTGAAATTATATATCCCAGCAGCTTAAATAAACATTAATTTGGGATATACTGTCCCGTTAGTCTCGAAAGGGTTGAGGGGCGATGACAAACCGAGAATCGTTGGTTGCGTTACCGATGAAGAAGGCCAGATAATCGGACACCCCGAGGTTGGTGGTGTTGTAGGACAGGCCGTTGTACACGACCGCGTTTGCGACCCAGTCGAAAGCGAGGATGAAGAACTTCTTCCTGATGTTCGGATTGGTGATCAGATCCATGGGGGTGGCGGACGGAGGTGGCGATCTGTCCTCTGCCTCCACGTCGACGTTTCCGTCTCCCGGGTTCCTCCCGTTGCACGAGATTCCCTGTCTCCTCATTATCTCCACCTACGGAACAACTCTCGAGTTTCGTTGACCGCGCAAGCTGCAACTTGCCGCGTCGATTCCGGCTACTCGTTTTACCTCCATTTTCCTCAGGAAGTTAGTCGGCACTGTTTTCCCGTTGATCTTGGCCATGTGCTGAACGATCACCTCGGCTTCGTCTATCCTGTTCTTGCTGAGCAACCAGCGCGGCGATTCCGGAATGATCCAGTAGTAGCTGAAGAGCAGCACGAAGGGGACCGAGGTGGCTAGCGAGAGGGTGTACCAGTGCCTCAGCAGGTAGCCCTGAGGAAGAGGTTGAAGAGAGGAAAAGATCAAGTGTCATTAACCCCTTGACCTACGAGTGACACTCGTGACACAGTAAAAGGACATTTTGAAGTTTACCAGAAACTATTAATTTTAAAATATCGCTGTGTAACGACGAATTATTTCTATACTATTAACCGTTTGAATCCCAAGGAGCGCGATCGCGCTCTTCAGATTTTGTGTCGAAAAGTCCCAGTACTCGGTTCGGACAAGCGCTATCGCGCTGCTCAGGTTTTTTCGACCGTGTTCTTTTAAAAGCCTCTGGGACTCAAACGGTTAATATTGCGTTGAATTGTACGATGTGTCAGAAATCAGTGAGCAAATTTTATTTCAGGAATTAATTCTGAGGTATTGCGTAAGCAGTCACAAAAGATCTCGTAGGACAAGGGGATACAGTTGGAAAAGAGCCGGAAATAGTCACCAGCAGAGCCAAAAGAGACATCGCCGAGGCAAAGAACATGCAGATCACCATCCCGGCGAACGTCCTGTATCTCGGTCCCATCAGTTCGAGAGCTGAAACGACAATCGAATCGATCGATTTGTGCTCTCATTTGGAAGATTCAGGGGCCGATGTAACCTCGGATCCCGGAAAGTATCGGACAACGTACCGAGGATGAAAGGTATCTGATAAATGGCAGGAAAGAAGAGGCCGTTCACCGTCCTCAGCGCCGTGTATATGACGTAATTGGGGCTGAAGCTGGTAGCGATGGAGAAGATGACCTCGAGGAATAAGATCGCGAAGAAGGCCGTCCGTCTGCCCCATTTGTCCGCGATCCATCCGAACACGACGTTCCCGAAGAGGCTCCCGACGTAGAAGAAAGTCGTCGACGTGGATGGCCACCAGCTGTTGTCACATACCAAGTCTAGCTATGTGGATGCAGAATGCCATTAAAATGCTATGTCCTCGTTCTACCGTCTCGTCTTCGCCCGATCGAGAAAACATCGGACTGAGAGATCTCTCGTCTATGGAATTTCGCGATCCCCTCTCGATCCTCGCAATCAGCAAATTCGCGAAGGTCGATAGGCGCTTCGCGGGAAATTCGAGCTGAGGTCGATCGTCGTAATGGGCCGATGGAAAATTCTTGCGGAACGAGGGAGATTGCGAGCAATCTGCGTGACGTGGATGCAACGTGCGGGCGATATCGCTGTTATGGAGAAGTCATTGCTCCGGTTACGTCGTTTATCTGCCTCCGTTGCGGCAACGTACGCGGATCGAGGGCCTATTTTCAGCTGGCGTCGCGCAAAAAAATCGAGACGATTCGGGGCCTGATTCCGACACGCGTCGTGCGATTTAAGTGATTTGGGGTTCCGTAAACGATTAGCCCGTCAAAGTGTTTCGCAAATTTTCTAAACATACTGTATTTTAGTCGAATCGATCGCAATAGTCGAATCGAAGGCGGCCAATGTGTCCTCGTTCCGGTCTTATTTGCCGGACGATTGCGCGCGCGTTTCCGCTTGCCCGCGACTTCTTTAACCCTTTGAGGACGATGGGCGCATATATGCGGTCTGAGAAAAAATCTGATTGCAGTTTATCGGTGCATATATACACGGTTAGAGTTGAAAAATTGAAATATAACCGTTGAAATATGATTACACAAATAGTCATTTATAACTTCTATACATCAACACTCTGACTTTCTGATAAAAAGGTAATTTTTAACGCCAAATAAATGATTATTTCTCAATATTCAAAAAAGTCTCCGTCCGCAAAGGGTTAAGCCCGCAAAGTATCTGCCTAATTACTTTATTAACAGTATCGAACAATGCCCCGCGGTTGATGCGCCAGCTGCCACGTAAACTCCGTAAAACTCCCTATCCAATGCACTCCAAAATAGAACCAAACCATCAACCGAGAAAGTTTCCACCGCAATTAAAAAAAAACAATTCCACTTCATTCATATTTCAATCACCTCGCCAAAACGAGCATCCTCCTTCCGCCCTTCGTCGAAAACCCCGCGAAACCTCCAAACGAATAGAGACGGAGCAAAATCGTAGTTTCCCGCTCGTCGGAGAGGTCGATGACCTTTCCGCCGATATCTCCCCTTCGTCGTTCCGGGTGACAATTTGAAACACCGTCCCCCGCGAATCGTCGGAACTCGTTCGGCCCGCGAAAAACCGATTGTCGTTTCGGGGAGCGGGGCTTCCTCGCGAAAATTCCGCTTCCTTCCGGCCATCCCCCGACGGCCGGGGATGGCGCGGAGGATCGAAAGAGGCCGGCTCGAATCGCTCGAGACTCGCGGGTTGGGAAACGCTGCCGCTCGTTATGCAAATGCGTGTGCGGCCGCACACGCGCGCGAAACGGCACAAAACGGCACGTAGAGACGCGTGGCTCGGTTCACACCCGGACTACGTTCCGGTGTGTTGGTTGGCTCCCACAGTGAGAGGTGTCCATCACCCTCGCTTGACAGGAGGACCGTACTCCCTCCTCCACCCCTCCCCGTCAACCTTCGAACCCCGTTCCTGCTTGCCCGCTTGCTCGCTCGTCCTCCTCTCCGACCGACCGCCTTTGCAAATACCATTTGCCAATTATTTCGCGACCGAGCAGGGATACGTCTTACGAGTTTCGACGTTTCGGGCCCTGGCTGATTTTTGGCGGAGATCTGCGAACCGTTGGACCGTGGTGGGTGAAAGGCGACAGAGGGATTCGTCGGGGAAAGTTGTCGGGGAAATTGGCGAGATCGAAGCGACAACGAGGATTGATTTTTTGCACGCGATGCATTGGAAATACACTCGACAGGGTGGAGCCTCTCGGAAGGGATTGCGACAGTTGACGGGGACAGGTACGGAAGTTGATAAACAATTGGTGAAACTGAGAGATAACTGTACTTTGAGTTGATTAACAACTTCCCCGTCGGAGCAAGGGGAGAGGAAGGGAGGGGGGAACGTTCGAACGTCGTTTCCGACTTTGCGTGATTCCTGCAACGATACCACCGACAGCGATGGAATTGCATTAGCCAAATGACGTGTGTACGGCGCGCGTACGTGCTTCACGCACGAATATGCACCGCGGCTGCATCCTCCGGTAAATATATTGCGCTCACGTACGCGCCACGCTAATGTCGTACTCTCTTTCTCACATCGCGTCATTCGCTCGAATCGTTTTTAGGGCTCGCTCGATCCCTACGAGCCTCGGAAAGATCACCGTTTCCCCCGTCTTCGACGTCCGCGAAGACGTCGCGATTTCCGCTCGATGGAACCGCTAGTCTCCTGACGCTCGTAGCGGAGGAATCGGGATGAAAGTTGGCACACAACTGGTCCACACGTGCACGAATAACTGTGCAAATTTTGAATTACCGCGTGTCACGGGAAAGGAGGAAATTTGTGGCGCAAAGTCGCGGAACTCGAAGGAGCTCGGTTACGACGAAAACGGTAGATTTGTTTTTAATGCGCGGACTCTTTAGACGACGGACATTCTTCCACGATTGCATCGAGGGAGGAGGAATCGCGGAAGGTATCATCGATTATTCTCGGCGCCCACGCAATCGTCGTACGTAAAGGAAAATTCTCGAGGGTACAACGGGGAAAATGGAAGTGCGTGTCGGTAAACACGTCCGAGCAAACGAAATCTCTCGATCGAGCGTATATTAGCCTCGGCAAATAAAGTTTCTCGGTGGGCGTTAATGGATTTAACACGAAGTTTGATTTAAGCAAATTGCCACTCACGGACTTTTGATGTCTGCGTGAAACGCAAAAGGTAAATTGCATGGAAATACGGGAGCACTCGGTGATGCTATCGAGTTATTGTCAAGGGCAGCGCACGCGTCTGCAGGACGTTAATAACACGTGCATATTTTATCACCCTGACACACTTCGAAAACGATATTGATATGACCGCGGTGACGCTCATTAATGCGACGCGCGAAAGTCCACCTTTCGTCGAATGCCCCGTCGACGATCGATGCCTCGATCTTCCAGGGATTCCTCTTCCTTAACTCTGCGCTCCGCGGTGCACTCGAGGCCACTTCCCGATCGAATCTCGGCTCTTCGAGTGCATTTCCCCCGTTTCGACGGAACCATCGTCCGCTATTGACTCGCGGTAAGCCTTATCAGCAACATATATTTCCATTTTTCCATCGAATCAACGCCGCTAGATCGCGACGGCACGACGTTAAGCTCTCAATGTTCCCCCTGAAAATCGCCTTCTCCAAAACCGTGCCAATCTTGTTCGCGGAAAGAGTACAAGCCGAAAAACATTGAGGCACGTGGGATCCTCGTCCGGCAAAACGATAACGGAAGAAAAGCGAGGAAGTCGAGGCGGAAATCGAGGCGAAAGGAAGAGGAGGAGGAAGAAGCGAGAGCGACGCGAACGACGTCAACCTTTAATGGGCGCGAGTGAGAACGAGATGCGTGGGCAGCTCCGGCTCTATACTTTGCATCCGATCCAATGATTTATCGTGGCCGATTTAGGAGCTTCGCCCTAATGACACCACGCCGCACGAGACTGCGGAACGGGTCATTGTCTTTTCCGCGTCGACATGCGACGGGTGTACCTCGCCGCTCGGCAAGACGCCCGTGCCACGCATGTCCCGCTTCCTGCCCAAATCTAATTCCTTCGTTTGCTTCTAGCCTCTTTCTTTCCGTCGAGATCGATCGCGTCGTTTTGACAACTTTGATCGGACGGGGCATATTTCCCTGTCTCGCTCGGACAGGGAGTTTCGATCGATCGAGAAAGAAAGCGAGGGGAATGAGAACGCGAACGTCGTAGTCGGACGGAAGCACAGTCTACGTCGGGCGCGTCAAACTTTGTAGAAGCTTGGGTGTATTTCGAAAATAAAAGTGAACGAGAATAATGGTAAAATTAATGTTTTCTCTCCGATACTCGACGGACAGCAAGGACGTTCGTTGCGAACAGCGACTACGACCCGCTTCGTCAACGTATGCCGCGATTAAGCGACAAATTTCCTAGTCAAATTTGTCAAAATAAAAACGTGCAGAACATCTTTGCATGACGAAAGAAAAGAAATTTGTCCTCGACGAACGGGCCGGGGTTCCTCGGCCTTTGTCGCGGCGCTGTCCGCTCGCTGTTGCCGCCTGTTATTATTTGTAAAACGACGAGACCGACCGGCCAAATGTTTTGCAGGGGTCTACTCGACCCAACCGACGAACGCTTCCTCGTTTGCACCGACGTTCGTTTCGACGAGTCGTTTTTAAAATTCCGCGGTAGCCCGAGGTCCAGAAAAACCGTGCACGTCCGAGCGACCCGAACTTCGAAGTTGCAGAGGGGAAAAATTGAGGAGGCAATTAGGTAAGGGCTCGCGGAAGAAAAAGAGGCGAAAAGTATGAGAAAAAGCTCGTCGTTCGGGCGGTATCGGTGCGGTCGTAGGGCAAAGTGACGTGACTAGACGAGACGAGACGAGAAGGGACGGGATTGGAGGCGACACGGTACGGTGGCGGGCGGGGCGAAAAGGGGGTGGCTGACGTGCGCGGCAACGAATGCTTCGTGCTGCGTGGTAGAAAGCGACGGCGATCAAGAACGGAAAACGGAAGGACAGGATTTGCCTCGATGGCCTCTGTGCGTCATGTGTCTGCGTAAATCCGGAGCGCGTAAATATGCGCCGCGCATACCCTACGCACCGACAGAGAACTCAGAGAGGCCGGAGTGACCGGAGAACCCGGAGGTCGCCGCGCCACTCCGAGACTCGCCCGATCTACGGGAATTTTTTCGACCATTTCCCCGTTTCGATCGACGAAAGCGATTGCACGCTCGTCGGGGCACCTCTGAAAAAATTGCCGATCGTTTTTTGAAATTTCGACGCCCGGCGAGCGTCTCTCGGAAGATGCAGGACGTCTCGACGCTCGAGGGGGTCCCTCTCGACAGTGGCGGGTCTCGACGCCACGGCCGAGGAGAGATCTCGGAGAAGTTGGAGTCTAGAGGCGAAAAACAACGGTAATCGGCGGGCGTTCGGCCGATTGTTCTTTGCGTCAGCGTGAAATCCGGACGCGCGAGCACAGAGGGACATATACCCTCTGCATGGAGAGAGATGGCAGTTCGTACGAGGCGTTTGATGTGACATATCACATGACCGGATGCGGGGGTAGGTAAATTGGTCGGCAATTGCTGACGCCACCAGAGCCGCAACCTATCGGCCAGTCACTCGGTCGCTCGTCAACCTTGTTCACCTGGTCGAATTCTCTTCCTTCGATTCTCGAGGAATCCCTTCGCAACGTTTGGACGCCCGAGGCGAAGAAAAAGCCGACGGCTCGAGCCGCGAGACTCTCACGTTCGCTGGCACTCAGTCCTGGCCGATCTCGCTCCGCGCACGTTTCGCGCGTCTCCAGTATTTCCGCCACGCGCCGACGAAAGCCCATTATTTCCGTCGGCCGTGGAATCGCGAGAATCGAGGAAGAGAATCGGAGGAGGGAATCGGTGGGGGGAAGAGCGACGGAGAAGAACGCGCATCTAGATCCTCGACCCCGCGACTCGCGATCCACGTTGCGCCAACAGCTTACCGAGTTGTCTAATTGCGGCAATTTAATAACGCCTTAATGGGCACTTACGCTCCTAGGACGGTCGCGCGACGGTCTCGTACAGCTTCGAGCTATTTTTCTCGCTTCTCGAGTATTCAAATACATCGCGTCCTCCTCCTCCTCCTCTTGGTATTCAAATTTTCCGCCTTTTCGTCCGTTCGACTCGTCTCTCGGCAACAGGTGCGCGCGCACCCAGCGCAGACGGACGAAACGATCGCGTCGATTTGAACGCGAAAACGGAAAGAGGAAGGAATCGATGGCCGTTCCTCGAATCGATCGTGTCGACGAGGGCGGGACGAAAATTCACCGCGTCTCCGACGAAATCATCGACGGCATCCGGTGGCCGGCAGCGCTAACGAAGCTTTCACGGAAAGGAAAATTGTGCGCGCTGGGGAGAGGAGGTCGGAATGGACGATTAGGGACACGGAATCAACGGTGCGTGTTTAGTTCCACGAACGGGACCGGCGAGAGCACCGGCGAGAGCATCGACGAGAGCACAGCCTCGGCTTGCAATAGAGCCGGGGCCAACGGGCCAACGCGAATTGGGTCGCGAAATCCGACTCTGCCGGAGGAAGGAGGCCGAGAAGAAATTTCGTCGTCGCCGAGAAGGCCGTAGAAAAGATTATGCTAATAGAGGCTCGCGAACCGAACGTCCCACTCGCGACCGACCGTTCCCCTGTCCTTTCGCCGAGCTGCCTCTCGTCGGCTCTCGCTCGTGCCGTCGCGACCTCCGAATACTCCTCGGCCCGTCATTTTCTCCGTTACCGTAGAAATTTCAAAATTCCCGCGATTCTCCCCGTAATTCGATCGAACCGATCCGATTGCACGGCTGCTCGAGAAACCCCGCAACCCGAGAGAACTAGGTCCCACCGAGGAGTGGCCCTCGCAACGAGACAAATATCCCTCTCAAGTGGCAGCGGCAATTAGCCTAATTAAGTGCCGAGAAGACACCGGGCGGGGCATAGGTCACGAGATCAACCCGAAGCCTCTCAAATTTCATCTCCAACCCGGGTCTTCGTAGCGCGGAGAATCGCGAAGCCTCTCGCGGAGGATCCTGCTGAAAGAGAGAAAGTCGAGTTTACCTCGGTGACGAGGGTGCTGTCGTAGTCCCTGTTGTCGTAGTTCCATCCGTTCCGACACTTCACCACTGGCCACTCCGGGTTACCGATCGGCGGCGGTGGAAGCCGTCCCCTCGAACGCTGCCTCCATCCCTCCGTCGAGGAGGCCGTGTCGTTCTCCGGGGTTGCGCGATCCAGCCACGACTCGATGATCGACGTGTAATTCACGTCGTACATCTCGCACCTAGAGTACACGATCTTCCCGTCGGACTTGTTGGTGTAGGGCAGAGAGAGGGCCTTCCTCTCCTCCAGGCTCATCAGCTCGCCGACGTTCTCCAGCTCGGGTACCTTGCACCAGTGCTCCGGCGAGGCGCTTACGAATACCTGCGGAATTTGCCGCATTGCACAATTTTGAGACGATGCTCGGTATGGTTTCCGGTCGGGCAGAAGCGGAGGAATCGCCAAGGGGGCAACGATCGACTCGATCGATCGATCGAACGGGGGCTAAGGCACCCGAACGGACCTATCGACCTAATCGACCAACGTCGCCCGCGTGATTGAAAGTTTCGTTCGAACGGCGGCATTAGAAGGCGAGACGGGGAGATTAAGTTCTATTCTACGATCAATAGTCTCACGGAAACTTTGCACGGGTGCAAAGAATAACAGTTTATTTAGAGAGACGGGCGATAAGCGTAATGCTACCCGCGTCGATGCCGATAAAGATTTTTTCGCGGCGTCCACAACGTTCGACGGCTTCCTCCGACGTGCGACGACGAGACTCGTCAATCTTATCTCGAGCAGGCTCGTTCCGCGATCGATACTCGGAAAACAATTTGCATCTCGGCGCGAAAACGATAGCAGCGTTCATTCACGTATTCTCCCACGATCCGAGACTCGTGTCGCGACCGTTCGACGTTATCGGGACGATTCGTTCCGTTCGATCGCCATAATTTTCTCGCCAAGACGTAGTATCGGAGAGAGAAACCGAAGACGAAGTAACGGCGTGTCTTTTATCGCGATTCCCGCTGTCGCGACTGAAACGAGCCGCGGAGTTTAACGCCCCTACGCGCGATAATGACGAGCGGAGCTTCTAAATTGTTGGAGAAGAGCGCTCGGTGAGTTGCACCCGTTCCTCAAACTTTCGCGAGTTTCGAGCGCCTGGAAAAACACCTCAGCGACTCTCGAACCCCGCGTTCTTTCAAACGGTAGGCGAGAAATCGCGCGAAAGAGCTCGATCCTCTCGGTTTCGCTTCTGTGGGAAATTGGAAGCGGGCGTTAACCGAGATGCTCTTCTCAGACATCTTATCCGAGCCTTAACCCTTTCGAGACTAACGGGACAATATGTCCCAAACTAGTGATCATTTAAACTGCTGGGATATATTTTCCGAATTTAAGATGTGCAAAAAATAGTGTGGATAAGAGAACTGCTACTGTTTCTTCTACTAGTGGAATTGGCTTTCGTCATAACTCCTTTACGCCCTATCATAAGTAACGATATCAATATGTAATAATATGTAACATAAATTGAAAAGATATTTATTTGATTAGTTTCGAGTACTGCTGGGATATATAATCCCAATATAAAAAGCCGATGGGATAATATGTCCCATTTTCAAATTTCTAAATTCTGATAATTTTTCTGATCATCATCTTTCATCACTTAACTTGCATCCCAAATATTAACCCCTTCGGACCCTGTGCACATTGTAAGGTACATAATACTTTTCGTGCTGTATTTTATTACGTATAGGTTTAAACTTAGTTTCACTTAGTTTCTTTTATACAAAGATTTCTCAAGATCTCCCGAATGTTACAAATTTTGCGTAAGGACCATATGCCCATTAAAATGTACCTTTATAAGTTATAAATGAAAATTATAATTATAATTATATCAAATTATAATTTAAAAATTCGGGTCTGAAGGGGTTAATGATACCTTGTTACACTCTGTTTCAAGTGAAATATGAGAATCCGTCTCGAAAGGGTTAAAGTGGCATAGAACAACGAAATTCGGAGGTCGAGGGCACCGTAGATAAATATGTCTCTCGGCGGTAGCTAGTAAATTTCCCATGAGTTACGTTCGAGTCGGTGGTACCGAAAGGGTCAAAGGGGAATCCAGTGAACTCACTTGCGAGAAGGCCAAGAAGGCGGCAGGTAGGGTGGCAGGTATGCAGAGAAGGTAGTACATGATGTTCTGATATTTGCCCTTCTCGCCCACGTGTAGCAGCACCTCGTCGAAGTCGATCGAGCTCATCTTTCCGGCGCTGACGCCTCAGCGACGCCGACGACGATCCTGCACGTTGCGATGGCGAAGCGGCGCACCCTCCGATCACACGGCATGACCGCCGTGGCTCATCGTCGAGGATCGTGCCCTCGAATTGTCGTGGAAGCTTCCCTTCCCCCCACGGGGGATCGAGCCGAGGGTTCTCCTCGATCCGCGAGATCCCGACGGTCCTCTTTGCGCGGCTGTTTCCGGTTTTCGCGTCGAATCGTCCTCGAGGGGCAAGCGCTGCGCGAGTATCCGCGAAAACGGTTCACCGCGGAAAAGAGTGGAGACGGAAAGACGCTATCGAGACGATCGACGCGCAGTCCTCGAGCCGGAGATCGCGAGAGAAGGAAGAAGATCTCCGTCGATGAACCGGCAATCGATTTTGCCCGCGATCCCGTCTTTCATGTCGAGCGCCTCCAAGGAGAAGTCACTTTCGCGAGACACTCGCGTCCTCCTCACAGGCCGCACCCGCGACGGAGTCGATCGTTCACAGAGTCGTCCGACGTCGAAGAGGGCAGACCTGGGTGAACCGAGAGCCGTTGACGAAGAGGCGAGCAACGACGGAAACGTGGAGAAAAATCTCGCACCAGGTTTCTCTCTGCCGGAGTCCCGAGGAGAACTATCGTTCTGAGGCCTGTCGACGACGATGAGAAGTCCTCGTCAGGTCCGTCGCGATCCTCCTTTGAATTCCGCCGGGTGGAATTCGACGGTCTGAGGGAATCGCGCGAAGGTGCTCTTATAGTTGTCGAGCATCGCGGCGGCGACGACGATCAGCCATTGCCGGAGAAGAGCTCCTCTCTTCTAATCCTCCCGAGCATCATCTTCGAAGTCGTCCCTCCGCCTCTCCCCGGTCGCCGCTTCTAAGAGCCGCCTTCGCCGGCCTCCTCGACGGATCCCTCGACTCCCTCTCGCTCTTTCTCTGCAAACGAAAACATTTGCCAAGAGATTTGCCAGAGAGCCGCGGAGAATTGCCTCGGAAGATTCCGAGAGGAAAGCTTCTCGATCTCGCGAGAGCGAGCAGGGGGAAAAGGGCACCGATCGGCATCTCAAGTTCCACTTGCCCGAGGCAAGTAGCCCGAAACGGTCGATCGCGATCCCGATAGATCGCACGGAGAAAAAGAAAAATTGGACGTCTCGACGTCCCGATCGACTTCGGAACGCCGCGAGGCGTCGAGGGCGAAAGGAAGGTGAAAATTTCGCGGGTTTCGGCGCCCTCGGCGACGCCTCGCGACGTTCTCCGAACGCGATGCTCGCGCACCGTGAACCGGCTGGCTCGAGAGCCGCAAACGATCGCGGAGGTCGAGGTCAGAAATGACAAACACGCAGCAGATCCGATCGAGAAAGATTTCATCGTCGGGCCGACAGGGCGTCATCCGTCGATCGCGCCTCGAGAGTCGCCAAGTGTTTGGAGAACGCGTCTCGTAAGTGCAGAATCGTGTACCGACCAGTCGATTCCGCGTTACGCGCAGTCGTCGCGGAAATCGCGCGATCCCCGTGTTTGCTCCGTCACGTTTTACAGCCACCTCGATGATTTACGACTCGAGCTCCTCGAAAAACTTCCGAAGCTGCGACGTTTCCGACGGCGACGCGTCGACGAGTCGAATTGGCTCGCTCCGACCATCTCGGTCCCCGAGCGCGGGACCTGCGAATCGGTTTCGCGGGAATATTCGAAAAATCTTGCCGAAACCCGGGACGGTTTACCTCTCCACGGGAGCATCGGTTGCGCAGCTCTCGTAGTCGCTCGCGAACGGCGGGGCGGAGAGCGGAACGCGAATCTCGTTTTCTCGATCGCGCGAAAGAACGTGTCCGCGGTGACGATCGTAGCTGGCGCGCACCGTAGCCTCCGAGGAAGCAGGGGAAACTGGCAGAGCTGTGGCTGCTCTCGACAATTTGTCCGTCCACGCGACAGCCTCCGGAAAACCGTGCAGAAAGCGCGGCCGGACCGACGGACGCGGAGAAAGAGACGGAGAGACGGAGAGCGAACGGTCCGGCCGTCTTCCGAGTCGCCGAAACTCGACGAGGAGGCCGATTCGCGCGCGCGGCCCTCCGATTTTTGCGGAGAGGCGGAGAGCCGGAGCTTCCTCTTTAAGAAAACGTGCGTGCCCGCGACGCGAGGAAGGACAAAGCGTGCCAGACGAGGCGGTCTTCCGCGTGCCTGCTAATTGGAATCGTCACGATATCGAGCGCGATCCCGCTTCCGTCTCGTCTCCGTCTCGATCTCGTTCTCACTTCTCGTCTCCCCCTCGGGAGAACGGAGCCGAGCTTCCGCGAGATTAGGATCGAGGAAGAGACGCGAAGACGCGGATCCGCTCCGGTTCGGTCTGGACGCGTGCTCCTCGAGCGAGGAGGAGTAACCCTAGATCCTCCCCTCTCCGTTCCACGAGGCCAGCCCGCGGGTGCACGCGTGCACTCGCCGGCGATTCTCATTGTTCGTTACAATTGCGAGTGACGTCACTGGTGCAAACAATGTCGTCCCGCTTCGCACGCCGTGTCATTCCCTCTCGCGGTCTCTCTCCTCCTCGTCGCTCCTTCTCTCTCTCTCTCGCTCTTTCCTCGAACGAGCGGAATCGACGACGGCGAATCCCGGAGGACCCCCGGGAGAGGTTCTGCTCGAGAGCGCCTCCGGGAGGAGCCGATCTCCCTGGAGCCGCGAACGACGCAGAGATCTCGAGGGGAAGAAGCTCGGACTCGCTCGCCTCGAGACGCGCGTGAACGTTCTCGTCCTTGCGTCTCCGCTCGCGTGCCGATTTCTTCGAGTCCGCGCTGCGTCTCACCGTCTCGCGATCGCGGAGTTTATTAAAAGCGCGTCGCGTCACTCGCGGCATCGACGACGAGCGGGACGATGACGCTGCGGTAGCGCCGTTCGGCATTGTTCCGCGCGAAAATCCAATCTGCCGTGCTAACGAGTTTCCCCGGGCGAGATCGATTTACGAGGCGGCCAACCGTCGCGTCTTTGTGTTCGATGAGCTTCTGGCGTGTTTTCTACCATTTTATATTTATCCGCTTTACGTAACGCGCTGTCTCTCTCTCTCTCCCGGCCGTTGCACGCGCGGGTGGGAAGATTGCGCGTTTCGGAAGCGCTGGCAAATTTTCAGAGATATTTCTCAGATTCCTCCGGCGAGGTCGATCGCGAAGGAGAAACGGGCCGTTCTTACCACGCGAAACGTTCCCAGCTGCGAGGTCTCTTCCGGGCCACGAAGATCCAGCGTTTCTTTCTCAAGTACGGCAGGAAGACGGGAATACCCCCTCCTCGAGCTCCTCTCCCGGAGGATCGTCCCGGTGGCACTTCCGACTCGGAAGTCCCGGTCCTCTCTCGCTTCGATCGAGAGCTCCGTCCTCGCTTTCCCGTCCCGGTGCCACGCAGCCGCCTTCGACGCCGACGCGATCCGGCCGTCTATATAGCCGTATACGCGCTCAACGCGGCACTCGGAAGTTCGCTCGAAGCCACGACACTCTTCAGCGAATCAATCGAATCACTGCACCGTCCGGCATCCGGCCACCTTCGCGCCTCCACCGACGACGCGCTCGTTTCGCTCCTCCGCTTCTCCTCCGTTCGTTCCACGTCGACTCGAGATCCCGATCGAGAACTGCTACCCTCCTTGGCGATTCGACTTTCACCGCGGACCGGAAGAACTATCGCGGACCGATCCCACTTCTCTTCCGACTTCTCTTCCGACTTCTCTTCGCCCCTCGAGCTCGCGAACGGGCCACGATCCTATCCCGAACGGAGTCCTCCTGCCTTTCTCTCCGGGTCTCCTCGAAACTTCAACCCCCGACGCGGATCTCCTCGATTTTGTGGCGCGACGTCGCGTCTCGATCGCCACGCCGATCCCGGGCGTCGATTCTATCCTTCTCTCCTCGTCTGTCCGTCCCTTTCTCTCGCCTCTCTCGTTCTCCCCCGCGAAAGAATACAATACCGGTACCTACTACTGGCAGAAGGAGCAAGTAGCCTCCATCGCGAACTGAAACTGAAGCAACCGTGGATGCAAGGGGTCCGCGGTATCCCGTCCTCCTATCTATCATTTCGAACGGCCCCCTTGGACCCTCTCTCTTGCTCTCTCTCTCGATCTCTCTCCCCCGCCTCTTTCCCTCCTCTCTCGATCTTCCTCTCTCCTCTTCTCCTCTTCTCCTCGGCAGCCCGCGGAACCACCGACGCGCTGCTTCCCTCCACGATCCTCCGGGAGTATCCCCTGACCCCCCCGGACACCCGCGATCCCCCCAGCCCCCTCGGCCCCTCGATCGAGACCCTCCTGTGACACGACGCGCTCGACTATCTCGACTATTAATATAAAAGGGGGTTCCTCGACACTCGCCGCCCGGTAATTGTACGGCGTGCTCGGACCGGAGCTCTCTCGCCGGCCGATTTAGGGTAGATTCACACTATAAGCCTCGGCTACGGTACCTACGGTAGCTACGGTAGTTACGATCAGCTGGAATACCGAGACGTCCACGAGGTACCCTCTCGGGGCGATGGAGAAAGCGAAATCGCAAGACCGCCGCCTCGACCACGTGGACGGGATCGTCCCACGTGAGATCGGTCGATCGAGGGGCACGCTGATCGAACAGTAAGTCCTCGACTCGCGTGATTAATTCGTTCCGGCGATTTCCGCGCAAAAGCGATTAGCTCGAGTAGCACTCCTACCCAAATTTCGAGTATTTGCTGTATTTCGAAGGTTTTATCCCCAAAATACGGGTCGCGTTCCGCGAGAACCCATGCTATCGACGTGCAAAGTATTATTGTAGCAGATATTGCAGGGCGACTTGCCAAATTAACGCAGAACGATGAGCCCAATGATCGTATTCGATCAGCGGGAAACACGTGCGCAAAATTCAAACGCGCTTCGATCACGTGACGATGTAGTCTCCAGGAGCGGTCGTTCCGAGACCTTTCGGGGCCACGTTCCGCAGGAATTTCCGCGACTCGCGTGACCAATTTTTCCATTCTTCCAAATGGTTCTCAAAATTGACGCCACATTCCAACAATACTTCCGCATATGCGTATATTTTCGCAAATGCGTATTCGAAAAAAAGGTGCTTTTCCGTGGACGGCCCTGATTTGTACACGTTTCCATGGAAACGGCAGTATGGCCGCCGCGCTCGAATTTGCGCCGCTGCTTGCTGCTATAAATCGTGGTCTAAATATGTCATAATAGACGCGCAATCACGAAATTCTTCCCGCTCTTCGACAGATATCTAATCGTTCACGTGTTAGATGTCGAGAACAGGCTATAAACGAAGACATGGAGTCGCGGCAGAACGTTTTGCCGTGCGGCTCGAAGGCGAGCCACGTAAGGAGGCTAAATTTCGGTCAGGCGATTCTAACCTTGAACGTCTTGAACGAATTCGGAGAACAGAGAGGCGGTCGGCTATTGCTCGATCGTGACGTAGCGATGATTCCGTGTACGGAGAAGAGTGACCTGGTGCGCAAGTGGGTCGAGACTCACGAGAATCGCGCGGACGATTCGTGCGCCGAGTCGTCTAGCCACTCTCCTATTCTGGGTACGACCGTGATTAAGCGCGGGGAGAGATCACCGATTCTGGGTAAGCGTCCGAAACGAGCCAGAAGGAAGCTTGCTTTGAGAGATAGCGTTGCGAGTAGCGCTAAGCGTTTTCGCTCCGATGTTTCCGACGATCAGAATCGTGGGCCCTTCGCGAGGCCTGGCGAATCGACGAAAACTATCGGTCGGGGCGAAGAGAGAACCACGGAGAATCGCTCTCCGATGTCTTCGAAGATGTCCGTAACGGATAGATCCCCTATTCTGGATAAAAATTCTTATTCGTACAAGAGGAGGCGAAGGAAAATGGATAGGAGAGGAACGGGAGACCGGGTGGTCGTAGAAAGAAAGGCCACGGAATTAATTACAAATACGGTTGTATTGCGAGACGTTAGTAACATAGAATTACCGAGCGAAAAGAGGAAGATCATGTGCAGTCAGAAGCAATGGGAGCTCATGACGAAGCTGGAGAGCTATTTAGATACTACTCGCTTGGAAGCAGGACCTAGCGAGGATCCGGAAGTTTTGAGCAACTCCATTGCCTCCTCCTCCCCTGTGTTGGAAGATAAATTAAATATAGAGGAGAGTCCAAGAAATATTAGGGACAACAGAGAGATTGAGGGAGAATCCGACGAGGAGATCGAGAATACTAGCTGGAAAGATATTTACAGCGACAGCGAAAAGACCAGAAGCGATCTGATAGAGGACGTGGACTCTCAGGATGTCGAACCCATTGTAAAAAAGATCCCAGCGGACGGTCTAATCTCTGCTGCTTCTAATACCACCTCCATATACTCTGAAACTTCCAACAAGGACTCCGATAAAACTTTCTGTTCGAAAGCTGAACAATTAAAATTGTCGTTTAAAGCATCAGATCCCTCCCAATTAATCTCTGAGGTGTCCTCACAAGTTAACGACATCGGCACTTCTAAATTGAGTCAAGCGGATGTCGTTATCAGCACGGACACGTCTCCTCGGAGAACAAAATCAGATCCAGCTATGTTTTTCAATATTTTAGACTCCGCGAAAAAGAAAAGAAAGCCGAAAAAGTGAGTATAGGTTCTTAAAGGGCTAATTAGTTGGTAATCGAAAGTTTTCCGACAATAATCTCGATTGTTTCAGGGGCAGCTTGTCGGAGAAATTGCAATCGTTGATCGGCAGACAAATATCGTTCGTGCGCATATGGCGGCATCAAGTAAAACAGATCCAGAAAAACAATGCCACCGTGCAGTGCGTTACGATCTTTGTACAAAATTGTAATACACACTATGGCAGACAATTTTTGGAGGGTTTTATAGTCGAAGATCCGTTTAGTCTACTGCCAAATGTAGTTCGTTACAGTCCCGTAATAATTATGACGATTCCCGACGTCGTCGGAACCATTGAAATGAAGTCTGAGGGCATAGCACAAATTTTTCCGCCCTGGGAAATTCTAGACGAGAAGAAATTAATTCTGAACGTAATGTACATAAATATAGTGTCCGATAAGGAAAGAGTGAATCGCGAAAGAGAGAGAATAAAAGATATCAAGTCAAAACGAACGATCGTTAAAGATTTCGATTGTGCGTGCATCAACGCCAATTCGATAGTATCGATGTGCAGAGAACGCTTCGGCAAGCCCGACGTTCTGGAGAACTTATTTATGAGATAACGTTTTATTTGTCATTAAGTTTCAATGAGAGTTTTACATTGTTTTCCCTTGTACACTAAAAATGTTTATTTTGCGTTTTCCGATGGCTTCGAACAAACTGTAAGATATTTACCGATGTGCTGGTACACGAGTCTTTCGTAGCCCGACGTCGACAAGATTATCGATAGTTATTTTGAATTTAAAATAGATCATGCGACCTAAGAATCCGAATTATTTTTCTAATCCTAACAAACCCGGTGCGATTAATGTATCTCTTATCTCAATTGTACTTTTTTGTAAATATTTTCGAATAAAATTAACAAGCTGCGTCAGCTGCGATTACTTCCTTTTCAAAATGCTGGGTAAAGCAGATAAATATTTTCGAATTTACGTATTATCCAGCAGATGGCCGCTCTGTTCGTTCGATATCGTCATATTTTTCCACGAATGGGTGTTGTGACAGAAGTTTATTTCGATTTCGCGCCTGGATTTTATTTAACTCGACACCTGCGATAATCTTCACTTTTGCAAAGCTACAGAAAAATTACAGAGAATCCGAGTAAGTAGTAACCTATTAATTAACATACGATCCCCCATTTCTGCTGTCTTTATCGTTAGGCAAACCATTCGTCAACGAATGTTCACGATAATCGATAACAATCGCTTTCCGTCTACGATTATTTGTCTCTCGTTCTATCGCGAGTTATCGCTGCAAATCAGTTTCGTTCTTTGTATTTGCAATTACGAACCTAACCTCAAAGTCTGCGCTTTAATTTCAGCCTTTTTAACGTAGCTCGTAGACACGATCGAAATGTCGATTGCTCAAGATCGACCGGAGCTCTACGAGGAGGTGAAGCTTTACAAAAATGCCAGGGAAAGAGAAAAGCACGACAATCAGGCAGACTTATACGCCGTTGTCAATACCTTGCAGCATCTGGAAAAGGCCTACATTAGAGATTGCGTCACGCCAAAAGAATACACAGCGGCTTGCAGCAAGCTGCTGGTACAGTATAGAGCTGCTTTTAAACAGGTATATATTTTCAAAGTCGATTTGCGTTTGCTTCCGAGAGAAGGTAAATACGACGTATCCTTATCTCTCGTCGTTTCAGGTGCAGAGCGATCAGTTTCCAACGATAGATGCCTTTGCAAGGGCCTTTCGTTTGGATTGTCCGGCGGCGCTGGAAAGAATCAAAGAGGACAGGCCGATCACGATAAAAGACGACAAGGGAAATACTTCCAAATGCATAGCGGACATTGTCTCCCTGTTTATTACGTTAATGGATAAACTGCGACTAGAGATCAAGGCCATGGATCAACTGCACCCAGACCTGAGAGATCTGATGGACACCATGAATCGCTTGAGCATATTGCCGAGCGATTTCGACGGCAAAGAAAAAGTCGCTGAATGGCTGCAGACCCTGAACAACATGTCCGCGTCCGATGAGCTGTCGGAGACCCAAGTCCGACAGCTTATTTTCGATCTTGAAACGTCTTACAATGCTTTCAATAAAGTTCTCCACAATTCTTAATTCCGAGCGGATCGTGCGACGATTCATTGTTCTGTATTCGTGCGAATCTAGCCGCACGAATTTCGCCGAAGCCGCTCGGCCTTCGACGCCTCGATCTTTCGCGGATTTCGCGGTTTCGAAGGGGACTTACTTCTGCCTTCGTCGTTTCCGGCTATACAATTACGTTTAAACCCACAGATAAGTTGCGTGCACGACGTAATAGGGTTCAGAGTCTATTTTGTACGCGGTTCTTTCCTAAATGCATGCACGGCGACGTTGCGTCGAATGTACATACATACATTATCGATTAGAATAGTAACGCAAATCGCATACGGACATTTATTTATGCTCAACGATGTCTTCACTAACGAAGCGTTCAATAAAGAATGAACTTCTTACAGAGGTATTTGTTTCAATCTGATTTAGGAAACCTTTCGTCGAGAAGTCGATCGATCGTTTACGTTTCGATGGTAAATGAATTCTACGACGGTCAAAGTGAAAAATGAAAAGGCTACAGGTTCATTCGACGTTACAGAGCAAGGGGTAAATTACACCCTTTACATCGTCTCCGTTCCCCCTAGCGCTCCGCTATTCGCGCAAATTGATCAGCATAGAATAAAAGTGAAACCCGACACCGTAGGCATAGATGGATTCGGAGTTAATTAATCCTAGCAAATTTCCCGCGAACGCGGAAAAAAAAGGAGTGCAGTCACGAATAGAGGAGAAGTCGATCGACGTTGACAGAGTCGATTCGTCGGTCAATCTATTTGCGAACAATGCCACCGGGGGTTAATTCGAGTCGCGTCCCTTTGATGTGCCAAGAGCAGACTTTTCCGAGTGGTATTTACGCGGGACAGTCGGTATGCAAATGAAAAGGGTGGTCTTCCGACACCGGAGAACGTAGCTGGGAAGGGTTTAGGCCAAGCTAAACTAAATTAACGCCGAGTTAAGTTCAACGTCCGAATTCTGTCTGTTCTTTGTCGGTTCTCGCGTCTCCCGTCGAAACATTTTTGCTGCCTGTCGCAAAATATATGCGCCATTCTGAGTTAAGAAGGTGAAACGTGCGGAAGGATATCAGCTACCGCGACAATCTTCCAGCATCATTTTTACGCGCACCCTTAGAAGGACATCCATGGAGGACAACCAAACCGACGGATGTTTGACGTTTCCCGCTGTAAGCTATCGGATCATCCGATATGACGGACAAAAAACGTCTCGGATCTCCTTGAGAGTTACGCCGACGGAGTGATAGTATGAAATCACTATTGAGAGTTACGCGACCGGAGTAATCCTACCAAATCACCCTCGATTCGATGCGTATTTCCTCCCTTTTGTTTCCCCTCCCGGCACGAAGACGACGTACGTACCCTCCCTGACGAAACAACGACGCTACGGAGCCCATCGACGCACACAATTTCGCCGACTTATCCGTCAATCTATTCGCTCACCTGACGTTGTTATTTCAATATAAATCGCTCGGTCGAGCTTGCTTGCCTTTGACAGGCTAGTTTCACCCTGTTTCGCCCTCTCCTATCCTCTTTCGCCTTTCGGGAGAAATTCAAATTTCACGAGGCGATTTGCCAGCCTCGAGGAAGAAAACCTCCTGAGGAACCTTTCGTGCGTTTTTATCTATATTTGACCTATCGATTTGAAGCGTTTGAATTAGCGAATTCTCCCGTGGAGGCGGGTTATAACAATTACAGCAACGATGCAAAGACACGTAGGACTTTATCAAGAATCGTATGTCAGAGGGCAGGAACTAATCGAGGGATTAACGTCCTTTTTATTCCTCGCTTCCTTTCAACCCTCACGCTCGGCGCAAAAACGCGCGGTCTCAAAAAGAGGTCCGTGGAAGACCGGACTTTTCTGTGAGTGTCCGTGGTTGCTCGGAGGCATGCGTGGTTCCTTTGACGTGGACTTGCTTAAAAAGCATATCGCATCGGAGGCACGTGAGCCGCTTTGTAATATCCTGGACCGAAACATCGTCGGAAGAGGAGGAGCTGAACAGTTCCGGAAGACGACGCGCTCGTTTTCTTTCTTGCGCGCGGCAAACGTTCCGGTTCTTCGAAGAATTTCGCCGAGGAACTCGCGACTTTCCGTTCGATAAGCACCATTCGCTTTTTCCGCGGGATCCTGAGACGCGGAACAGGAATTTTAATTATAATTTTATAAATATAACTTATACAGCGCAAGGCAGTGCAGAACAGCGCAGGGCAACGCAGGGCAGCGCAGGGCAGCGCAGGACAACCAGGATAGACAGCACATGATTTATTAAATAAATAAGTGTAGTATTAGAAACGCACACTTGTATTTTATGAATATTATATTACATATATTTATGCTGTGTAATATAAATGATGAATAAAGCATTTGTTAAATCGAAAACACTGTTAAAGTTTCTTAAGCGCTACCCTTCTTCCATTCACCAAAATACCATATTCCCTACAACTGCCCAGCGAGCGTATCATAGTTATAAGTTCTTTAATACGGTTTAAACCGATTTGAGCAGCGCAATGAGATAAGTGATACGAGCCAACGGCAAGTCAGAAATCTCAATACTTCGTCTGAGATATTATTGGTTTACTCCACTTAAGGACTTTGAAAATCTTAAAGTTTTGAGGAGAGCAATCAGGCAAGTGATACGAGTCAACGGCAAGTCAGACAGTTCTAATTTCGCCTGAGATGTTATTGGTTTACTCCACTTACGAACTCTGCAAATTTTTTGAATTTTTCTCACTTTTCGATGAAACCGGATCAAACCGGTTCAAACCGGTTTAAACTGGATCTGAGAACTTTGCAAACTTTTCGAATTCTTCTCCCTTTGGTGAAACCGGATCAAACCGGTTCAAACCGGTTTAAACCGGATCTGAGAACTTTGCAAACTTTTAGAATTCTTCTACCTTCGATGAAACCGGATCAAACCGGTTTAAACCGGTTTAAACTGGATCTGAGAACTTTGCGGACTTTTAGAATTCTTCTCCCTTCGGTGAAACCAGATCAAACCGGTTCAAACCGGTTTAAACCGGATCTGAGAACTTTGCAGAGTTTTGGAATTTTTCTCCCTTTTCGATGAAACCGGTTTAAACTGGATCTGAGAACTTTGCAGAGTTTTGGAATATTTCTCCCCTGTCGATGAAACCGGATATGAGAACTTAGCAGGGTTTTAGAGCCATTTTCCAAGTTATACGCGAAATTTCGTTAAAGTCCGAAGGAGCTACCAGTTTGAGCAAGCACAGCTGAGCTTGCAAGCTTAGATTTTGACCTTCAAATGAACTTCAAGATGTCCGAGAGTTAACGGCCGGAGTTACGAAAATGTGACTTTGCTCAAATACGACCGGAGTTATTGATTTGAGAGGAAAGAGATGAAATTAAAAGAGTCTATATGTTCGTTTCATCCGGTTTTATTGAAATAAAAGAAGCATTACAAAATAGTTTTAACTCCGATAGTTCTACCGTTAAAAACGAATAATGGAGAACATCGAAGTTGAAACCGCTTCTCGGATGAATTCGATCCATCGGATACTTCCGTTCTGACGGAACGAACTCCCGGGGAAAGTTTCGCGGAACCTATCGAGCGAGAAAAGGCAAAGTCAGTCTCCTGATAAATGGTTCCCGGATTTTCCCGGAATCGGGCCTCCGATAGCTAATTTAATTAGCCCGCAGAAACGTGTCGAGCGAGAATATTGCGAGAAAGATCGTGCTCATCGACGCAATTTCGTATAATTTCCGGGCGAAAAAAGTTGGCGAATTCCCTGGACGATCCGTCGGGCAATAATCGCCCCGGCAGAAAATTGCCTCCGTTATCGTCGAGCTTTTCGCGAACTTTCGACGATTCGCGACGCTCCGTGGAAACTTTCGGTCCGATTCCGCGGTCGTTTGAGAATCCTTTCGGTTTTGCCTCTTCGCTCGCCGTAAATCCATCGCCGACGAGTCTCGTCCGATAAAAATTCGCCGATAGAAGAGCGACGAGGACGAATCGGAGCGGATAGAGACACGGAGAGTCCATCGATTATGTCGTTTCCGTGCAATCTCGCATTCCGAGGGAGGAATGTCCGAGTCGGGGTCACCGGGGACCTATTTTCGTGGCACGCCGTTTCGATCGTTTCGATCGTTGCACCTCCTGGCTTTTAACATCGCGTTCTTCGTTAATGTCTCTCCGGGGGACTGGATCGAACGGTCGGCCATTTTTTTCCTACAATTTCCACGCTTTCCAACGATCGTCCTACAGATCGTTCCAACGACCGAGCAATTCGCGATACTCGCTCGTTTCTCTTCTCGCCCAAAATTTCAGGAGCGTTTCGCGTGAAAGGGCGAAAAGAGATTCGCTGAGGAGAATCGTCGCGTTGGAATTTCATTTAAAGCGGCGCAAAAAGTGCCTCCTTCTCGCTCGCGGAGAGTCGCGAGTGTTTCTTTCCGAGCGCCACGAAACGTAATTATTCAAAACGGACGGCGAGCCGGTTTGCTAGAGGAGGAGAACTCGCTAAAAAAATCTGTGGGCGACTACCCTTAGTTACGGGAACGAATGCTCGGACTTGTAATTAGCGAGCTCTAAACTCTGCGGTTTCTTCGAGCTCGGCGTTAAAAACGAAGCGCCGTGAGCGTACTTCGAAGGCGGTGCCTTGCCGTTAAAATTTCTCAGAAAAATTTCCTACCATGGCCAACGTTCGCGGGTCGAAGTTTGCTCATTTTGCGGACAACGAGCCTGTCGACTATCGAGAACCGATTTGACCGAAGTTCAACCGCATCGTGGAAAACTCGGCGCGAAAAGGGTCGCCGTTTCGCGACGAAACTTCGAAGCGCCGAACCGCCTCGTACTTCTTATCGTTCCGATCGTTGAAATTGTTGCAGTCATTTGTCCGGCGATATTGGAATCGATAACGGCTCGAACGGCGGGTCTCCTATTTGTCTCGAGCCGGAAAACGCGTGCGCCTCGTAAATCCTCCTCCCTACCCCAAATATTCTCCCTGAATTTCTGCAAATGCTCCTCGAGTTTCGCCTCGTTGCACCTTCTGCCTCGTTTCGCGAGTAAATACTTGAAAAGGATTTACATCGTTTTATTGCACGTTCGCCGCTCTTCCGCGTCGAGAGAGACGAAATAACGTTCCGGAAGCGGAATCGTCCCTCGACGATCGTTTCTCGTTGTCCCTTCATCGTCACCTGGCGCGCTTGCCCGGTTTCTTGGCGCAATTAACCCCTTGCCCTACGATTTCTTTCCTAAGATTTCTAATTGAAGATTAAATTGCTAAAACAAGAGTATGTTAGCGATCTCTGATATATTTTAAAATTAAACGCAATATTCATAACATAGAGATAATATTATCGCGTCGTATTCCACTGATGTTAGGTTGGTAAGAAATTAATGTCGGTTTTCGGGTTTTCAAACTTTGGCGCTTAATTTTAAGATAGGCGTTCATTTTAATCGGTTTGTTTTCTTATATCATTTTAGGAATTAAAAATTATTAAAAAACTTGTTTCTCGTTGGGAAAAATGTGCAAATTCTAATGGAACTTATTTCGATTAAAAAAAGTTATTCCTATTCTCAATATGTGTATTTAAAGATAAAGTTTGAAAACCGACATTAATTTTCTACCAACCTAATCGTTTCAATTTGATCATTTTTGAGAAGCTATAAATTTTCCTGTTCCATCCACCGCATCACGAGCGTCCCTCGTTGTCGAAGGGCAAAGGGTTAAAACGTTCGGAACGATTCGTCCAGTCGCGCCGCTCTCTTCCTGGATCCAATCTCTCCGGATTGCCCAAATCGAGCGCGACATCTTCGAGAGATCGCTATTTACCCGGCAAAATCGGTCAGCAGTCGTAGTCTCCTCGAATCGGCAACATTTGTCGGCGATTGGAAGAATTTACGAGTTTTCTCCGGCTCCCGTTGCCAGCCGTGTTCCGCTTCCTCCGCCACGTCCTCCCGAGGACCGACCGATAAATCACTTTCCCTTCTTCGCGGGATTTAATATAACGTCAATATTCTCGGGAGGAAATGCGAGGGCAAAGATATCGGAGGCGAGTCAGGATCGGCGCGTCTCCGTGTGCCCGTGCATCGAGAATTCCACGAGTCGGTACGTGCCGCTCGGCCCGAATCTCGGAATCCGCGGATGGAATCGCTGATTCTTATTCCACGATTCAGGCCGTGCGTAAAAATCTCCCCGGTTAAAAATGCGAGGCGCGTTCGACGACGAAAAATCCGCGTCCCTTCGTCCTTCGACGAAGACCGTTCACCCTTTACTCGTCGTCGTCGCTTCGATCGTCTTTGAGACGTCCTCGAGGATGGCTCGGAAATGATTCCGCGATATCGCTGGAATCTCGAAATTCGCTGGGTCGTTGGACCAGCGGCAATTAATCTCTCGAACGGCGATTAAAACGCAACGCCGTTTGAACGCACAGAGACGGAAAGGAGCGCGTTGGAATGGGGCGGAAAGTACCGAGTCGGGATAAACGCGCGGAATTCCTCGGCGTCGAATTCCGCGGTGGTTCGAGCACTCGTCAAAACGTATAATTACAAATTTTCTCGGCTTCCACGAAATTAGCGTTATTCGGGGGAACGCGAGAGGCTCGGAGGCGAAACGAGGTAGGAAATAATTACGAGGGGAACGATTATCGCGAGAATTGGTTTCCCGCGTCTTGGAGATTCGCGGGGCGATTCGTCGGCGGCGGAACGACCCTCTCTTCCTCCCTCTTCCCTCTTTCGCGCAACCATCCCCGGCCGTCCTTCCGCCCCCGTGCCCCTGACAATGCCGCACGGGCGTGGCAATTTTCCAACCGCGGAAATTAATTTCCGCGTTTACCCTGGCCGTCTCGTCGCCGTTTCGAGCGGCTTTATCCTCTCCATCCGCAGTTTACACGTTGCGCGAATACCTCCACGAGTTATCCTAACGTTTCGGCGCGTCCGCGATTCGTGGAAAATGCGCGCGGAGACTGGAAGGAGGAGGATCGAACCTCGTTTTCCAAATAATTCGCGTCGCTGGGGTTGCGAAAAAATTGCGAGGATCGTTCGGGGAAATCGTCGATCGCCTCCGGCTGCGGGAATGAGCTTGCGATGCGCCGTCGACGAGGTCGCTCGAATTTCAAGAGATACCTGAAAAATTGTCTTTTAAAAAGTGCCACCCCCGAAGTTGGCCCCGCGAGGCGCTAATTCGCCCAATAAGCCGGCGTTAATCCACGGTCTGATCCGAGATTATGTTTCACGGTTGGTCAAATTTTTTCGCGCCTTGCAGCGGCCGAACAAAGAGAAAGGGGAGAATTCCGGCGTCCCTCTCGCGAACGAGGCTCTCCCGTGTTCCGTAATTCCGGCTCTCGGGGAGTTTCGACCGCGGCTCGGCCGATGCGAATTTTCGTCCCGCGGATTTCCGGTTCGTTGTTTCGAGACTTCCTCCGACCTCGCTTCGAGTTCCGCTCGTAGGTAATTTTTTTGCGCAATTATCCCGTCGAATTCGCATTTTTCGCCAAAAGATCCGTCGTTTCAGCGCCGAATTAAGTTTCACGCTGCTTCCATCTCGCCGGAAGTCTCGCGAAGGGACGGGAGAGCGGAGAGGAGCGTCCGCGAGGGAGCCATGGGGATTCCCGCGGGAAATTTGCATTTAAGACGAGAGGCAGCGGCCGAGCTTCCCGAGGAACGACTCTCTCCCCGACGGTCGTCGATGGAGCGGCGTGAAATCGCTGCCAGGACCCGGAGACTCCGAAATCGTCCTCGTCGAGGGGAGGAACGGCGCTATGACCCCGGTTATAAAGCGTTAACCGGCAAACTTTGCCGGCTGAAGGCGCTCGCGCGGTTTCCGTCGTTCCACGGCGCCAGGCCGTTTCCTGCTTTCCTCCTCTCCTCCTTTCCCCGTGTGCCCTCTTCCCTCCATCCCCGCTTCCGACTCGCCTCGTCTCATTTTCGGGCAAACAGCGAAGCGCAAACGGAGAGCCGGAGAGAGGAAGAAAGTCAAATAAATAGGAGCCTCGGAGATCTCGAGGATATTCGGGCGCTTTTCCGTGCGAGGAAGCGCGCGCGTATGCAAATAGCCGAGGCGAGGACGAGCGAGTCGGGTCGCGAGGAAGGAAGATGAGGAGAGGACGAGAGTTCTCCGCTCGCCTCGGTTCCGCGCGAACGGACACACCGTCGAGAGCGCCGAGAGAACTCCACCGACTCGAGCGGCTTTGAGAGCCGGCTCCTCGGACTTCCACTTAATACCAATGCAAGCATCGGCCAATTAACGTAATTGCGTTGCGGCCCGGTCCCCGTCGGGGCGCTTTAACCCTTTCTCGAGGCGGATCGATGGCTCCTTTGCCGGGAACGCGTCTCCTAGATCCTCCGCAACCGGCGACGACCGCCTCGCTAATTCGATCGTTTCTCCCGTCTCGCAGGCTCGATCGTTTCTCCAGGCTCGATCGTTTCTCCAGCCTCGAGGAACCGTATCGACTCACCGGTCGTCCGGCGCGCAAATTTCATCTCGAGATTGGATCGCGAGAGGAGGAATCGAGGAGGAACCGATAAATTTTAATCCAACGAGAGGAACGGCCGAGAACGGACCCTCGAGGGCTGCCGTTATTTCCCTAGGCGTCCGAGAGATTCTATTCGATCCGAACGAGCCGCTCTATCGGCGGAGACGATTCGATTCTCATCGAGGGTGCAATTAACCCAGATCCGACGAACCGCGAGGATCGAAGTCTGGACGGATCTCCATCTCGCCGGAAGTCGCATTTTCCAGCGATCCCTCCTCCCGATCCCCGCGAACCGACCGAGCGACCGTCGGCCGAGAGACCCGAGAGGAAGATAAGATCGGTGCGTCGAGCCGCTCGGTTGCGAAACCGCTCCCTCGATTTCTAAAGACAGCGCGCACGAAGACAGGCTTTACTTCCTCCCGGCTCGGTTTTGCGGTGAAAGACGAAACTCCGCGGTGGGTCTACCGTTGCGCCACTTTCCTGGCTTCTAGCTCGCTCGAGAGGAGGTAACTCGAGGTAACTCGAGGCCGCGATATCGCGAGCCACGACGGGCCCACTATTCTTCTCCGAGGGGACCTCTCCGAGGGGCCGCGCTCGCATCACCGAATCCCCCGTTCCGGGACGCTGCCGGCGAAAGTGCGTCGCCGGAAAATCGTCCACGAGACGCAAATCCCTCGCTCGTCGCGCTCAATTCTCCGCACTTCCCCGGAAAACCGAGAATTCCTTCTCGACGAGGAATTTCGCGCGTCGAACTTGTCCCTCCTCGAACGATCCAACGAGGGAAGTCTGCGAGGAACCCCCCGAATTTTCCCTCCGACGCTGCTCATCAGGCTGATGGCCGTTGCTCGATATCCGCGCGCCTCGTAAGCAGCACCCGGCTCGCTCATTCACCGGCCATTATCTTTGGCGAGCGAAAAGCCTCGCTCTTTGTTGCCCGAATCTCCGGCTTTGTTCGTCCCACCGCGTGGCGCGAACGTTCCTCTCGCCGAAAACGAAATTGGCGAGGCGCGAAGCCGCCCGGGGAGATTCTCCATCAGCCTGATGGATCTTCTCCGGTGACGGGCGCAGTCTGCGGGAAAGATGCGCGGAAATGCCGCGGTCGCGCGGTTCCTCGGCGGGGAGAGGTTCGCGGGGATGGAGGACGATCTTGGAAAATCCAATCGGCGCTGGGAGGAATCGTCGGGGGTACGATGTGGGGAAATATTTGAAATTTTTCAGAGGCGGCGGGAGATTTGAACTCGGATCCACCGATCGTGATTTTCAGTCTATGCCTCCTGATGGAATTTTTCTATAATTGATTTTATTTACGTAAAGATGTAATAATTTTAAACTAGCTTAAATATAAGTGAAAAAATAAGAATGCAGAATAACGAATGATCCGCTCACTGCGGCTGTGACTTTGGAAGTGAGGACGAAGTTCCACAGCGCGAGGAGCGGCTCTGCTTTCCTATAAACAAATCTATCGCTTCCTCGTGCAGCCGTCGAACGTTACATCGTTGCACTTTGACACCTCCTTTCTCGTTCTCCGGCAAAATCGACCGCGCTACGATCGGCGCAGGTCGAGATCGCGATTCAAGGCGAATCTGCTCGCGCTCCGAGGACGCGCGCGCTCTTGAGAACGAGGCTGCGGCGTTAACCGAGGCGACGGTGTCGAATTAACGCTGCAGAGTCGATCGAAGTCGCAACGAGGTGGAAAAATAACGATTTCCAGGGTCACGAGCTTGAACCTGACTCCATGAGTTGCTCGTCGGTGCAAGGAACGGTGCAGGGAATGCGGATCGTTGCGGCGGAACGCTTCGCAGTTGAGTAACGGCGGTCGCGTAGATCCGGGAGGAGGTGGATCGATTGCACAATTAATTAGCATTCGACCGAGCCGCGTAACGGAGTCCGGGGCAGAAGAATCGCGAAAGTAGGTGGACCTGAACTTGTCTCGTTCGCCTCGGCGGGACCGCGAGAAAAACTGAAAGATCGGCGGCTTTCAGCCGCAGAAATAGATCGCGGAGGCTGGGTGGCTCGAGTTTCCTCGGTAAGCCGGTCGATTCCGGCCGATTCGAGGCGACTCGTTTGCCCCGATTCTCTCAAATATTCCGTCGAGGAGACGTTCGAGAAGACGCATCCCGAAGCAGCCGGAAAGAAGTCGCCGAGGAACGAGCATCGACAAATGGACGTCTCTCGATATTAAAGTCCGGAGAGCTTCCTCCGAAATGCCTTTGAAACGACGAAGCGCGCCAGGCAAAGGTGTTTTGCGCCTTAAGTAATTGCTTTTCCCGTCCGATCGATTCCGGTTCGAGATCCTCCGGCGGAGGAGACTCTCCTCTCCTCTCGCGAGAAGCGCGGGTGCTCCAGGATACGCAGGTACCATCGCCCGGAGACGACTTTCCTCTCGATCCTCCAAAGGGCGCGATCTTTCGCGCCTCCAAAGAGTGTCTTCCAACCGTTCCTCTCGGTCCGCGGTTCTCCGGAAGTGGCGTTCGCCGGTAGCTTTCGAGCGGAAATTTCGCGCAGGAAGAATTCGAGAATAGGTTGCGGTAAATTTGCGAGTCGAGTCAGCTACGGTTCGCGTCGTCGCGGAGGGCGGAAAAAATTCTCGGCGGGTGGCTGACGGTTTCTGTAAACGCGCGAAAACGCCGAAATGCAAAACGCCTGGTAGCTCGCGTTCGCGGAGATCGCGCGACGTTTGCCTGGACTCGCGGAACGAGATGCAGCGCAACAACGAGCCACGGCGATCGGCCGAGAGACAGCTGCTTATAGAATTAATTGTAATTAATTAGAATTAATAGTAATTATTTAGAATTAATTGTAATTAATTAGAATTAATTGTAAATAAGTCCCTCGATAATCCACGTGTAGCGGTCTTCCGCGAGTCGTCCGATTCCGTCGCACGATCCGAGGCCGTACGAGCGATCATTTTATTCTCGTGCGAGGAGACGAATGTCTTTTCGAAAGGCAGTCTCGAATGGATCGGCACCGGAGACGAGTCACGTTTATGAAAGCGATATTTTATCTTTAGTTAGTATTATGTTTCACGTTTATGTTATTTGAAGTTCACCATAGTTGTGTTCAATATACCCTGTATAGTAAAAATAAACAGTACAATAAGCCTACACACGGATCGATCGAAAATGGGATGAGCTTCCGTGCAAAAACAAATCTCCCAGCGTCGACGGCGGAAAATGAAAACCTCCGGCGAAGTGGCGAGAAAAAACGCGGTGAAAATTCGATGGAGCATCCGGACGACAATTTCTGACGCGAGTTTCGCGAGTAATTCGGAAATCGCGGAGTCAATTAGGGGGAACAATGGAGCGCCGGGTGGATTATGGAGCGGGCATTGCGCGGGCGCGTACCTTCTCATAAAGCACCGTGCATCGCGGCAATAAATCAAGCCGGGCAAACGCTTTGCAGCTCCTGCTCTCCGGCAAAATAAACGTCCACGATCGTCGAGAGTACATAGCGAACTAGGGGTCCTCCTAAATCGCCCCTATTGCGCGAAACGCGAATCGAGGCTGACGAGAGGGGCGGTCGAAAAATTTGAAAAATTTTTAAGAGAAGAAGACTCGACTTTGACGGATGAACCCGGGGAGAGAGATGGGAGGATCTCGATTTTTGTACGGACGAAGACGCCGGCCCGAGAGCCAGCTACGAAATTCGATTCTTCCCTCCGGAGGTAAATCTCGTCCCAGTTAATTTCCACGGAGAAGGAAGACTCCCCGTCCGAACCCTCCTCAATAATGCAACGATGCTCCTTCCATCAATAATGCATCGTACGAGAAGCGCGTGCCAGGGAATAATAATTCATTCGGGCTCCTTAATTGCGAGCTTGATTTTCCGACCCGACGAAATATCTCGGGCTTTCGGGGAGAAAACGCGGTCGCGACGAGATCCTCTCGGGGACGAAGGAGCTTCTCCTTCCTCTCTCACTCTCTCTCCTTCTCCCTCTCGCGTCGAGGAGGGAGAACGGGAGCTTCGATCGCGTAATTTTGTCGAGAAGAGGTAATTGCCTCCTCGGAAGATGCACTCGAGGCCTCCTTCGTTGGTAACGATACTAACGACGCCGATGCACCGAAGGGTGGTCGAAAGTTTTCCACTCGAGGCGAACTTCTCGATCGGACTTTGGACGATTCTCGACGACCGAATTTCCGTCGTTCTCCGTTCGCCAGGCGCAGGAGCCTCCTCAATCTTGTCGCGCGCCGAGACGAGGATATTTCTTCGCGATGCGCGCTCGCTTCTCCGATCTCTCCGCCTTCCGGTTCTCGAGGACGCTCGGGTCGCGATCGCGGAGAGTATTTAGCTTCAATTTTTATCGCAATCGTCCGATCGGCGTCGTCTTTCCGCGAGGGAGTCCGGTTGCGCGCAATTTCCCGGCAGTTCGGAGCGGATTTCCTCGATGCGTCCCCGCGGGTCGGTCGTCGCGACGACGAACGCGGGAACGCGCCGGCTAACCGAGAATACCTCGCGGGGTCTCATTAACGACGCGTCATTCTCGTCGTCCGTGAGGAAAGAGGAGACGAGAGCACCCGGTAAGAGGATAGAGATCCTCCCGCGCCCTCCTCCAACCCTTCAGTGGCTCTTATCGTTGTTATTCGAGCTCCGTTTCTTCCTTTCCGCTTTGTCATCCGGCTGATCCGTTCTGCCGGCGTTCGCGTCCTATTACGATCCTCTCTCCTCTCCGCTCCATCGGGAAATCCGTTTCGAACGTCGCGACGCGTCGCCTCGAATTGTTTCGCGACATTCCGTCCGCATTCAACGAGAAAACTTTTCTCCGTTCGTGACGTTTTTTTCCGCTGTCTGCCTCGCGTTGGCGATATCTCGCGAATTTTTCCAAGCCGCCAAGAGAGATCGTCGTCTTCTACCCAAAACTTCAAGCGGAGGCTGCGCTCTGTTTGCGACGGCATCGAGGGAATATTCCTTCGGGGTATTTTTCGAGAAAGGAGGCAGCCTGAAAATAGTCGGGGAGCGAGAGGCCTCGGGCGACGAGCGGAGCGGAAAAAGGAGCCGGCCCTGGCAGAAACCAGGGTTTCCACCCCCGGGCCGTGGGACGGTGGCGAGAGAGGGAGTAGAGGGAGCAGAGGGGACGAGGAAATGCGCCTCGTTCTCCTGTCGAGGCTATTATACGACGTCTCATTAGCAAACACGTCCTCCTCCTTTTTCCTCGCGTTCGTCGAGTCTCTACCATTTGCGCGAAAATGTAATATCTCCCTCCTCGCCGTGCCAGAACGAAGCCTCTCGTTTTTCTTTGGAGGACGCTGGTTAGGAGAAAGATCGTTCGATCTTCCCTCTTTAAACGACAGTTTACGAAAAAGCCTCCACGGATGGTATAGGTCTGGAACGGTAACTTGGCAGCTGAGACGGAAGGGGAGATTGCTCTCGCACCGCCTGTCCCCGCCATGTCGGTCCTGGAAACCTGAGATCGACGAATGACAACTAAAAAGAAAACACTACTTTCGTCGTTCACATGACGACGCAACGAATGTGCGCGTCTCTCTTGCCAATAGCGCGTCAAATTCGAAAATGCGTGAGGGAGAGGGATGTCCCTATCCGTCGGGCGAATCAGAGCAAATTACCCCTCAGATGACTTCTTAGCGTTCCAGCACTATAGGTTCGCCTCCGATCTGAAGGAGGACGAGGCGCGGTCGCCGAGTCGACCCCTTTCCCTCCGATTTCTTTCGCGACTGCCTTCGCAATGTTTCAGAAGTAAATTCTCGAGATTTTTGGGCTTAGCGTCCTCACCCTCCTCCCTGGATAATCCATTTCTACTTGCTCATTTCCTACTACAGTTATTCCACGTTATTATCCCTTCCCCATAGTCCTTACCCACGTTGTTTGTTTTGTTTTGCTTATCCAGCCCCACCACACTCTCTCTTATTTTATCATATATATTTTTTTTATTTTACTTACTTTATTTATTATATTCTCTAGCTATAGGTATATTTGTTGTTATATGTGTATCATTTTCATGCATACCGTAACTATTGCTCCTCTCAATGTATACTAAATGTCAATTTGATCGGTAATAAAGAATAATAATAATAAGAATAACAAATTGCTAAATTAAAAATCCATCGGCGTTTCTCGATACATATATCGATCTAGATGCAAAGATCCCAGGGACGGCTGAAGGTTATCGAAACGAAGTGGGTCTCGAGAAATCTACGGCGACTAGAAATTTGATCGAGGAATCGTTTCACGACGTCCGACGATCCTCGAGAGGGGATCGCCCTCGTCGATGGAAGCGCGCAATTAAGCAGACCCGAGGAAGCTAAACGATGACACTCCATGGAACCGAGCAGGCCGCAGGTTTCGAGCTCTCCGGGTTAATCGTCCCGAGTGCCACTTCGCTAATGAACTTACCGCCTAACGTGCCGATCAATCGAAACCTGACCCATCTCCCTCCGACGAATTCCAGGAGCCTCCCTCGAGTTGTCGATTTTCAGTAAAATCGAAAGGGAAACTTCTCTCGTTCACTCGACAACGATCCGTCGACGGCTGCTCGAGAGGAACGAGAAATCGGGGGACAATTTGGACGATCGAGCCGTCGTCGAGGATTGCGAGGGTCGACGGCAATTTTCGGACGTGTTTCGCGGACCTCGTTATCCCGGAAATTGCAGGGTCGAGCGACGCGTCTCTAATTCACCGCGTCGGTTCACGGACGTACATCGGCGGCCGTCGCGGGGATGAAAGGATCCTGGGAGAATGGGGGTAGGGGGTGAGACTGTTGTTCGGTTTGACCCGTGCAACTCTCCAGACGCGGATTATATGCTCCCCGACGTTAGCGCAAACGCCCGCGGGCTTTTCGAGCGCCGATCGAAGCGAGCCTTCCGCAAATTTCCACCTCGTCGGCTCTCCGCGATTAGCGTTTTCACGTCGGTTTCCGTGTTTTTCCGCGTACTGTGAATCATGCGAGGGCTTTGGCCTCTTGCATCGAATCTTTCGAAATTGAGAGCTGCCGAGAGAGTGCAGGTGAATGATGGAAATGTCGATCCGTGGCGTTGCGTCGGGCGATTCAAAGAAAATTGTTTCTTTGGCGACACCACTCGCGATGGAGAACGCGAGATGGATGATTTCGAATGAGGACTCTCGAGGGATAATAAATAAATACTGTTATGTATCACACATCTACAACATCGCGAGCTAAAGAGTCCTTGCTCGACTCTCGATCTGATAAACACAGTGTAGAAATGAAAATGAGATTTCTTTTCGATCGTTCACGCCGAGACACGTTGGTCTGCCGGCTCAAATGCCCATTATGTTAGCACGTTGCCGCACGTTTTTAATTTGACGATCATGCTCAGAAACACATTTTTTTTTGGTCCGAAGCGGTAAAGCATGAAAAAACGCATAAAAGAACAATTAATATACTGTCTGGCATGATATACCTTGTTTTCGATGTATTACTCAATAATTAACAAGTGTATGCGTTAGTACACTTCGTACTAACGCTGTTCTTTCTTTTATTGATTAAAATGTGCACGACGGCTAAAGCCGTCGTTTGCCTACATATCGCCGAAGATCAGACGGTTATAGCCGTCATATGCGGCAACGTGTTAACGAATTTTCAACAATTCTGCGCAGCGCGTTGCGCACAGATTTTTAGCGAGACTCAGGAGCACCAAGATCGGTTTCCTACAATTTTCTGCACGAGACGCCCTCATCCGCGCTCGTCCCGTAGTACTTACGTGCCGAGGGTCGTTTCCAAGCAAATTAGCCGGCTTCTGCGACGCCGGTCCGAAATAGCTCCTGCGGTTTATCCTCGAAGATCTCGAAGCCGCTCCGCTTCGGCGCGCTCGCGTTGGATTAAACGCTCGGCTATTTTCGAGCGGCAAGAGAAACCGACGCGAGCGCTTGGAGGAAAAATCCTGGCCGTCGTCGTCGGGGAAGATTGCTCCCTGAAATTTCGCCCGGAATGAAATTCGTGCGCGAAACGGTCGAGCGAGCTGCCACCTTGCCAAAAGTTTCCGTCCCCGTGGAAGCAGCCTCGGCGGATTCGCGTCCCCGCGGGCGAACCTTCGCTTCGTCGCGACGTTCTCGCGAGACGGGAAAAGTCTCCGGTCGAACGATCGTCGGAAAAGTTCGAGAGCTCGAACGAAAGGGAGCCGAAGGACCCGAAGCTGAGGGCGAAAGAAACTTGTTCGGGGGAAAGTACGGGGAGAGTCGGGAGAGAAGAAACGGGCGACGGGGAGAAAGAGACTCGCGAGAGAAACGGAGCGAAGGGAGAAAAAGATCAAAGACGTCGGAGAAAAGTCGGCCTCGAGAAAGAGGGACGAAGGAGGAAAAGAAAGAGAGAGAGAGAGAGAGAGAGAGAGGAAGAAAAGAGCACCACCGTGCTCGAAATCGAGAGGCGGGACCGACGAGATCGACGTCGATGGTCTCCTGCTGCGACGATTCTCGTTGTGCGTTTTCGTGAGCTTTTATTGATCCGATACAGAGTCGTAGATACAATTGGCAAATTGATCGGCGGTACAATCGAGATAACTATATACAACTATGTACAAGATCGAGACCGATCCTCCCGATCGTCGCTTTCGGCCGATCTCCGAGGAAAGTCCCGAGACGACGACGCGGCGGCTTCTCCTCGGAGACGCGGAAGCGCGGGCGCTTTCGGGGTTGGAGATAGAAAAGGAGGTAAAAAAGGGGGAGGAAGGGGGCGGACGCGAATACACGAGCGACCGGAGGAAGGTGGAAGTGGAAGGACGATATCGGAGGACGGGGAGAGCGGAAAACGGAGGATTCTATCGGGGACTAGAAAAACGTTTACTCGATTCGTTATTTTACACCGAAGCCGGCTCGCTTGTCCGCTGCTCGCTCGCGAGCTGGCTCGTCTCCTCGTCTTCATCTTGCTTCGACATGCGGCCTATTAAATATCAATGGAGCTTCTTAACGCCTACGCAATAACACTTATACTCGTCGATATGGATAAAGGTACGACCGTGCACGATCGTCACGGCGGAGAACGCTCGAGTCTGCGTTCTCGCGCGTTACGGCGCTTCTCGCCGATGCCGGTGACCCTAGAGATCGAAAAGCGAAAACGATTAGAGTATCGAAAGATTCGTTCCGGCCCTCGGAACCGGTCGTTCGAGGCGGCCCCTCGAACCTGCTCCCTGCATCTCGACTCTCCGCGTTTGGACGACGACCCCGCGGCAACCTGGCGCGTTTTCTCCTCGTCGAGGCTCGGGTCGTCTCGCCGAGTCCGCGCTTCTTCCTCGCGCGGACGCTCAGGTCGTCTCGCCGAGACTCTCCTCGACGATCTTCTCGAGCTGGCCGTCGAACTCCCTCGGCCTCTCGGGGACCGTGGAGCTCGGCGAGGCCATCTCCTGGAGGAGGCCCTTCTTCAGGACGTTTAGGTACCCCTAGCTCTGAACGACGTCGCTCATGTACTCCTCGTGGAGGGCGAGCAGATGCCGCGGAACGTCGAGGGCCGTGTGAAGGGTGACGGTGACCCCTCGGTTGAGGCTCACCGCCGGATAGAACACCCCGTAGAGATCGCGGAAGGCGATTCCACCCTGGGGCTGGTCGTTGACGAAGAAGCGGAGGGTGTGGGTGGTTTCGAGGTCCAGGAGGACGCCCACGGTTGACCCCTGCTGCACTCCGCCCTCGGTTCTCTGCGCGTGTCCGCCTCCGTGCATGAACCACGAGCGCTGCCGGTCTATGTACATGCTCCAGCCCTTGTCGTCCTTGCCTGCGGGACCGAGGGATATCTCGAAATCGTGGCCGCGCATTACCGAAGAAGGGATTCGACGACGACAGGAGAATCTCGAACGGAATCGGCAAAGGTGGAGCCGATTCCGGGATTTTTCGGCGTTCGAGGAGTCAACGTCGCAGGAATTTCGAAAAGACGTTCCGAGAGAGGTTTCCGCGCGTTCAGCCGCCGCGACGCCGGGGAAGGGGAAGACGTCCGGGAGCGTCGCGGCGTCGTAATTAATTAACGGTACTCACCGAGCATCTGATCCCGGGACACGTCGGCCCTGGCGATCCCGAAGGCCGGATCGGTGTCGCTGTGGTATCGATCTATCGTGAGCTCCCAGTAGTGGACACCCCGGGAGAATCCGACGCTCGAGAGGACGACCCGATGCTCGTAGCCCTCGCAGGAGGCGCTCATCGCGTCCTCGGAAATTGATACCTCCTGCGGTATTCCGGACACCCCGGTCGTCCCGGTCGCCCACGAGAACCATGCCACTGTCGGACAGACCGGGAGAGGGAGATAAATAATCGACCGATCGATCTCAACCGAACGTCGTCGTTTCCGACGTCTCGCATTGTTCGCGCAGACCCGGAACACGAACGGGGGATGGAGAATTAACGGAGGATCGAGGGAGGAGGAGAGCGGAAAAGACCCGAAACGGGACGTCGGGAGAGAAGAGGGAAGACCCGGTGACCGAGTTTCCAAGGTCCTCGCGGGACTACCGTCGATTTTTCGCTCGAGGGGATGGAAAAGATCGTGGACTCACCCTCCGCGGTCTGCAGGCCGATCAGCTCCGAGTACTCGCCCTCTCCGGCGCCGTTGAACGCCCTCACCCTGGCGTTGTAGAGGGAATTAAAGTGCAGCCCGTCCACGGTGCAGATGGTCTCTCGGCCGCAGTACACCTCCTGTCGAGCAAACATCACCCTCGTTTCCGAAAATAATCCGGCGAACGTCGAACGCGACCGGACGATCGAGCAGAGGGCTCATCGTCGAGCACGCGCCCCTTCGCCCGATCTTCTCGGTTCTTCCGCGTCGCGCGCCCTTCGACTCCCTCCCTCAATTTTTCCAACTCCGCTAACGAACTTCCGTTGCGCCCTTTTTGTTCCGGCAGCCGGGAACGAAACTTCTTCGGCGCGGACGGCCGCGCGAGATGGTCTCGCGGGAACGTCCTCCGGTTAAATTAGTTTCCACGGCGTTCCCCGCACCCCGAATTTCCCCGGAAACTCTGCTTTTCCCGCGCAAATGTCTCTCCTACCGTGGAATTCTATTTTTCGAGCAAACATTTTTACTAAATTCGTTTCACCGCTGCCCCCGGGTATCGCGAGAGAACCGCGCCCGCTCGAAATTCCATTTTTCCCGGCTCTCGTTTCGCGAGAAGGGGAGGACAAGCTCTCACCCTGAACTCTCCCCCGCAGCCGTCGTCGAGCTCCAGGAGGTATCCCTCGATGGCGGGTCCTCTCTGTCCGGAGCATCCCATGATCCCGTGTCCGGGTGGCGGCTGCCAGGCGACGGTCACGCTGTTGTTCTCCGCGCTGCACTCCTCCGGAATCAGCAACGGAGCTCCGGGGGCTAGAAACGCCCATTTTGCAAGATTCACCGGTCGTCGAGGCGCGCTCGAGAAACGATCCGACCGAGAAGCGTCTCGATCGTCCTCGACGAGGCGAGTCGAGGTCGTTTTTCTGAAAATCGACCGATCGCGCGTCCCGGAAGAGGAATCGCGTCGCGGTCGATGCCCGGACGAGGCGCGCCTCGAGCGCGATCCTCGCCGTCCAGGCTGGAAATGGATTTCCAGAGGCGACTTTGGCGAGGTGGCCGACGACGAGACGGGCCTCGCTCGTGCCACGGCAACCGCACGATTCGATCGAGCCACGGAGGCGAATCCGAGACGAACCGACGCGACGGACAGACGTGGAACGAGAGAAGGGACGGAAACGGAAGGGGAGAAACCGAGGAGGGTCGACCTGGGAAGCAGCTAGGACCGCGGGCTACCGCGCGATCCGCGCGATCGCCGTCGATAGTTGCACGGACGATTCTCCGACCGCCTCCCGGGCAGACCGAGAAACCGAAACTATTTGCTCGGCACGTCGATCGGCGTCGGCCGCCGTTGATCAGCGTCGACGAGCTCCCCGGGTCGAACGGGCAAACCGGAAGGGTCGAAATTGCACCGCGAGACCCTCGGGGCGAGGGTGGAAACGTTGCCTCGCGGAGACCGCGTTGCCGACGCGGTCCAAGATAATCTGGAGTCCATATCAAAAAACACCCTGTGATATGATCGAAAGAGTTCAACACAAATTCTTACGTTCTTTTTCTCATAAAATTAAAAATCCTATGCCATACGTAAGCCACAATTATCAACCAATCTTATCGACCTCTGGTCTATTAACATTAGAACACCGCAGACTATTATAGTTCATAATTTAATTTAGAATTTATGTTTATAACTTTAAGTTAATGTCAGTAATACTTCTGTATCAACCTTAACTTCGACTTTGCTTTACTAAATAAACTTATATGTCTATGTTATTATACTGTATTTACCAAAGGGTCTATATTACCCGTTAATAAAATATAATAATAATAATAATAATAATAATAATCCGGAACGAAAATGTTGCACGAGAAGGATCGAGGTAGGAGCTCTGAGAAGGAAAAAAACGCCGCGAGGTTGTAGGTCTTCGAAAGTTAGCCGCGAAGCAGCTCCGATTGGGCCGCGAGGATCTCGAAGGCACGTTAGTCGCCGCGAGTCGCGGTTGCAGATTATCCTGTATACCTTTTTTCAATACACGCAGATGTTATCGTTATCGTTAAGGAAGGAAAAGACTCCAGACGGGACGCCTCGAGTCGAGGAAAATCCAGGGGCCGCCGGACGAGCGGGGGATAGCGACAGATGCGTCGACGACCGAGTCTGCTCGTCGATGGAGAAAGATCGGCCGATGAGGATCGACGGAGCGAAAGGGGAAGGGAAAGGGAGAAGGGAGAGGAGGAATCGGAACGCACCGGGGAAGTCGGCCGGGAGATCAGGGAGGGTAGATTAAAGGTAAAGAGCAGGGTGCAGCTACGCGGAAAGAGAAACGTTCCAACGAGTCCGGCGGCGAGACGAGTTACCCGCGAAACAATCTCCCGGCTATCGTTGATTCGCCAACAAAGAAATCTCCCGCGAGTCGCTCCACGAAGCGTCTCGCCGGCGCGAACGCTCGAAAGAGCCTCTCCCCCCTCGGAGATCGGCACGGGTCGATTTTCCTCCACGGCTCTCGGGAAACCCTCGCGGATAAATATTTCCATTGTTCGCGCGTCGACCTGTAAATTCGCGTATTGGCTCGCGAGCGCGTAAACCACAATTTGGAACTTGAAACTGCGAGCCGGGACGTTGGAGAGGAGCGGGGAGAAAAAATCCAGCGGAAAAATAGAGTCGGAATCCGGTAAAAGCGTAACGCGGCACGGCCGGAACATTGTTGGCGCTTATCGCGATTCGAAAACTCGTGTAAGCCGGCGGTAAATTCTTTTCGTCGATGGCTCGGTTGTCAACGCGACGGTATCGCGGACATTATCGTCGAGCCTGGGATTTTGCGCGGTTTTGCATTTTAATGACGTACCGTCGGCCAATCCGGCCGAGCGATTCGCGGCATCGAGTTTCCACGCGGACCGCTCGTCGACTCGCGATTACACGGAATTTTCGGGGGGTTAAGTGGCGACGAATCGACGCGCTCGTTGGGATTCCAGTTGGTCCGCTCGAAACGCGATCCGATCTGGAACCCGAGACTGAGAGGGATCGTGGCAATTTCGATGATTTTTGGCGAACCTCCCCTCGTTCCCGCCGTGACGGTCTCCTCGGTGGTCGCCGGGCGGAAGAACGAAGGGAAAGAGGATCTCCGGGCGAAGCAAGTGGAACAAAAGAGGGAGGAACAGGTGCGACGAGGCGACCGGAACGCTTCCGACGACGCGAGAGCCTGCCACGGGAAGCTGTTGCGGATGAAAAAAATATAAATAACGTCCGCTCTTCGCAGCCTCCAACGGCACCGCGTAAATCATCGGTCCGGGCGAAAGTTTAACGTCCGTATCGGCGTGATTTATCGCGCGAGGCTTACACGGCCGATGAGCCATCGATAACCGATACGCGCAAACGTTCATTCTCCGTCTCTCTCTCTCCTCCTCTTTTTCCCCGTGCCGGGGAAAACGAAGAAAAAGTGCCACCCGATAAGGCAACGCCCAGAAAGCCCGGAAAAAGGAGCACGCCCGGCAACGACGATAACCGCGCACTCCCGGAAAAATCTATCCTCCGCGACGTATATTCGAACGAGAAAGCTTCTCGTCGGCCCTGGCGACTCTCTCTCCTTCGATCTTCTTTTTTTTGCGGGGCGTCGAACGCGGAAATAGGCGGACAAAACGCGGAAAAGTAAGCGGAGAAAGGGTCGATGGAGGGAAACGGGAATCGTCGAGCGTACGCGGAACACATCGCACGCTCGGGAGAAATGACGAGGGATATTCGCGAAAAGAGAGAAGACAGAGGCTTCCAGGAGCAATATCGCGCCTCGAGGCCGTCCAGGTCGTCGCTGACGAAGGTACAAACGACTTTGCATTTAATTGTCTCTCGGCTGTTTCTTCATCGCCCTCCTCTCCTCTCGGCTCCTCCGACGTTTCCCGGCACAGAGACTCGTCCTTTTCTTTCTCTCTCGCGCGTTCGTTATACTCTGAAAGGGTTCAAAGCGAAGCCGGCTAGACGTCGGCCAAACGGATGATAAATGGAATGGAATTCCGTGCGCCGGTTTTGTCGGACGTTTAATAATGCGTTCGTCTTCGCGCGTTACGTCGCCTCTCCGGCTCTTCCTTCTCGTTCCGCTACGAAATCTCGCGCAAATCCCTCCATTCTTCCTCGACGATCGCGAGTAAGAATACCCTCGCCTCTTCGAATATTCGCCCCCGTTCGAGGAAAACGGGGCGAGCTTCCGCTTCCTACCTCCGCCGGCAAATTCGAAGAGTCCTCCTCCCTGCGGCCTCTCGCGACTTTTTCATTCCGGGGAAACCGGCGATCGAAGTGCGCGGAAAGAGGCGCACTTTTCGGAAAATTCTCCGACTCGCGACGGACAGGCTCGCTCCGAAAAAATCGAGAAAAGACGAATGATTTACGGGACGACCGGCGACTCGGAATTTCCCCGATACGGCGATTTATTGGCGATTTTACGAGTCCAATAAAATCCGAGTCGAAAGCCGGCTCGCAGCTGCCGCGATCTCTGCTCGCCGCCATGGAAACACCGTGGAAACACGGCGGAAACACCGTGGAAGCAACCTCCAAACATCGACGGGGCACCGTCGCTTGTTTCGCCTTTTACGAGAGAAAAATAGATCCGTCGTTCGGTTTCCTCGAGCGGCGCGCCATCGAAACTCGGTCCACGTAGGTAACGACGTCGTAAACCATAAAAATGTATTTCGCATTTCCGGTCTCGTTTCCGTTTCCATGAATCCGCGCGTAGACCGTTCGTGTCCACGGTAAAATTCGATCTCCTCCGGCGAAGAAACGAGCGCGACGAGCGTTACGAGGGCGCCGGGTAGTTCTTTGCAGCCGGCGAGGCTCGAGTCTCTCTTGGGGAAAGTTTGCGCCAGAATGGCTCCGTTTCGGGGACTCCTCTCGACCGGCTTCTTCGAAGCTGCTGAAATTTTCACGGATTTCTCCGGCCGTTCGAGTTATAACGCGTCTCCGCGGATACCGACTTTTCTGCCTTGCGAGAGAGAAACGCCCCTGCGGAAAACCGGGGCTGAAAACGTGCGGTCTTTCGTGGGAGGATCGCCCTCGAGGGGAAGAAATTCTCGCGACTATTAACCCTTTGCCTCGCAATAACCGGTGACGCTCGTGACGCAATAGGTGCAATAGGAATTTTCGAAGTTTTCCAGAAGCCATCCAATCGAGAATATTCGCGAAACACGGCCACGTCAAGTTACTTCCGCGTCAATGGTGTTATTATTATTATTCTTATTATTATTTATTGTAGAATCAACGGGTTTAAAAAAAAAAACCTTTCATTACAGTAAATGTACAGAAAGTGAATGTTAAGAGTTTAGGACGGCATTAAACAAAGATCGATTAAAATTAGAATGTGATACATTGAAGAAGTTTATAGAATCACAAAAACGATTTGAGTTAAGGCGTAGACGGTTGATACAGTTGTTTGAACCATATAAAGTATGATGGTATGTGATTGCGAAAAGTGATTTTTTCCTATAACGGTGGGTGGGAACATAGAGCTCAAATTCCTTCAAGATAGCAGGAGAGTTAATCGAGTTATTGAAAATCTTAAATACAAATACATTATCGGCCATCGTGCGACGTTGATCAAGAGTCGCTAAATTTAGCAGGGTCAAAATGTTATCATAGTTGTGACAATCGTACGAGAGAGGTGAGTTTGAGAAATATGAGACAAATCTAAGAAATTTATTTTGTACTCTCTCTATTAGTATTTTTTGTTTTTGGCTATATGGTGACCAGATAACCGATCCATATTCTAGATGCGGACGAACCAAAGAAATATAAAGTGTACGAAGTGTAAAGATGTTAGAGAGGAGTTTGGAGGTGCGATAGATCAAACCGAGAATTTTTATTGAATTGTTGACAACTGAGTCAATATGGTTCTGAAAAGATAAGTTGCTGGAAAATAATATTCCAAGATCACGTATGTTGTCTACTATCGATAAGATGGAGGTATTTATGGAATCGAGTGTTGCATCGAGTACGTAGTGCGATGTATCGGGAACCACCGATCAATTTTTCTTCGCTCAATTTTGTTCCGTATGCCTGCGCAAACGGTCGCAAAAAAGAAATCGCACGGCGCTGGATGAAACTTGCAGCAAGTTCCGTGGCAGGGTGGAATTTGCAGGGGAAGCGAGCGACTCGAGCGGCTCGATTCTCGCGATACGCTCTAACGAACCTCGCCTCGCCTCGACGGCGAACAAACTGCGTCTAATGGATAAACTTTCGATACGAATCGCCGGCAGTTATCTCGACGGAGCTCGGAAGACGGGTGACGGGGTCCGCGTCGCGCGAACACCGGAAAAAGTGGAAACTTCGTCGCGCGTAGAGAGGTCGAGGTGGAGGGCAAAGTTTAAACGGGCTCTCCAAACGTATATCTCACCCCAGGTGGATTAATCTTCGACCGTTCGTCCGCTCGAAAAATCTGCGACGAATTTGTAGAGCCGGGAAAATATCGGTAGTTCTGTTTTAAGTATGACGAAGGGCTGCGGAGGCGAAAGCGGGGTTGGGTCCTGCTCAGGTCAGCAGGCCGACCGTTTTCTCCCCCAAGGCCCGAATATTCTAGACTTAGTGAGTGCGAATGCGAGTGCGAGAGAGTGAATAGTTGTGCGAAAAGGATGAACGAGCAGAATATAAGAAAGCGTAGGTTAAGGAACAAGCAGTGTTGTCAGAAGTGTTGTGTTGTAAGAGTTGTCCAGAGCGTAACGTAGTGTTTAGTTGAGAGTTGTCACGAGTTGCTTTGAGTTGTAGTAGTCGAGTTGTATTAGTTGTAGTTGTAATTGAGAAGAGTTTGAGTTGTTGTCTTATTTGTTGTTAATTAGTTATAACCTTATAATATATCGTTATTTGTTATTTGGTTATATTGAGTTGTGTCTAAAGTTTTAATCAATCCCTCTTTTTGAAAAATCCTCCCCCTCTACAAATTTCCAAGGTGAAGTTGGCGAACGATTTCGCGGCACGAATCGCGAAGTCGCAGCGACGAGCCGAAACGCGTCTTTCGACGGACAGCAATCGATCGTGAGCGACGCGGAGTGAAGTTCCACGGAACCTTTCTCGAGCACAATTAACGAGCCAGATAACGTTAAAATTAGAAGGCGGTCTGTCCGTTAATTGGCACGGATCGACGATGATCGACGACGTCGTCCGAGGAATTTCGCGGAGGCAGAGGCGACCGCGAATCCACCGAGGGTCGCGGAGCACAAAGATATCTTTGCGAACGAGCCTCGATGCAGATCGGTCCCGGAGATCGTTACGGTAGTTATTATAGCAAAGCCGGCGTCTAATTAATCCGCTTTCGAGGCGTTTTAGCGAGACGTCGCCGAGGAAACGGGGAGACGCCGAGAGGAGAGGAAAGCTGGAGACGGTGAGCGGAAGAGGAAGAGGAGGAGAAACGGAGGAGACGCGTTTAAAGGAGTCGTCCCTGGGGCGACGTAAAATTATTAAGAAGCTCTCCGCGGGCGTATTCGTCTAGACGATTTTCGGAAGGACGAACCGCGAGACGCTTCGGGGTCGTCCTTAACGTTCGAGAAACTCCCGTTTATTTTACCTGCCGTTGGAAATCGCTCTTCTCCCTCGGATGCTGCGTCCAACATTACAATCATTTATACTCGATGAAACCTTGGGCCGGGGAAATTACTTTTGCAAACTTCTCGAAGCTTCCTTTCTCGCGTTACTCGAAGCTGCCTCCTCTCTGCGTTTTACGAGATGGCCATTCGATCGATCCCGTGGCGATTTCGAGATATTACGACCCGTTTGGGGATCTTTGCTGCCTCGCAAACTCCAAACGTTCGGAACGACGGAATATCGCTCGCTGGCAGAAAATCGCCGAGCCACTTCGCGCGAGATCGACTTCGTTCCCGAAGAATTCGATTTCATTCCTTCCAAAGCGGTGCTTGCCCCGCAATGAAATCCGACGATTAAAGAGGGAAACGTGGTCCCACAAATTTGGTCCGCCAACGAACTCGATCGTAAACGGAGACAGCCGCGAGAAAAGTTGCGAGTTGGCAAAGAACGACGGCTGGAGGGCTCCGCCAAAGAAGGAGCCGCGAGCCAATTAAAGAAACTTCGAGGAAGCTGCTTCTCGCCTTCAGCGATCATTCCCAGTACACGTTTATCGGAAATGGACGGGGAAAGTTCTTAAATTTAGACGGGCAGCTTGTACACGCGTACAAGGTAATTTCAACGGCTCAACCGGAGAGATCGATAGCGAGGAAATTGCGACAGAAACGCGGCAACGTCGAGAAAAGTAACTCGAGAGCAAACCGAGAACTCCGCGAACGAGTTCCTCCTTCGAGTCTGAAGCCGCGACTTCGCGGAAAGCTAAAGTCAATTTCAAAACAAAATCGAGAAACGAGACCCACGCGATCTCGAGGAGATTCGTCGCGCGCGATCCATGAATTCGAAACGCCCCGAGTTTTCTCGTTTTCCCTCGAAACCACCGAGGCCGTCGACCGTAATTTGCAACCCGGCAGATCCGCGCAAATGCCCCAATTACGTATCCCCGATTTGCCGCGCTTAATCGGTCAGTTGCCCGGGTCTATAAATATGCTGCGCGCAAATTTATTCCCATCGACTTTGGAGCGACGCCGTTTTCAACCCGACAGCGCAAACGGATTACCTTTCTCCTCGCTTCCCGCTCGATTTTGCAAATCGTTCGAGCCTCCGATTCTCTCCGGTTGTCGTGGAAATCGTGAGAGGGAAAAATCGTCCAGAAATCGTGAGAGGGAAACATCGTCTCGAAAATGTGAGAGGGAAAAATCGTCCCGAAAACGTGAGAGGGAAAAATCGGGAAATGGAATCGCAAGGCGTACTCACGTTTTAGCTGAACGAAGGTAAGCTGATCGATGGCGCGACGAAGGGGCTTGTCGTCGAGGGTGAGGTCGAGGAGCGGAAGTCGGGCGATTTCTTGCACGCCCTCGGCGCCGCCCCAGGAACCGGCAGCGGTCGCCGCGCGAACGGAAAGCATTCCGCCGATCTGCAGGAAGGCAGCGCTGTCCGTCTCCTTGAGGGCCTCGATGCAGAAGGTCAAGAGGGCCGTCGTCGTTTGGAGGTGGGAGGCACACCTGGTCACCTGGTCCCTCAGGGAGCGCACCCTCGCCTCCCTCGTTTGTCTGGCGGCCTCGATCAGTCGGGACTTTCTTGCCTGCAGAAGACTCACCAGGTTCGCCACTCTGTCCTCGACTTCCTCTTCCAGGGCGACGCACTCCTCCTGCGAATCAGTCGGGGAAAATTGCGGTTAGATTTTTCGCGAAAGGTCACCGCGACGGACGGAGGGTCAATTCCTTGCACAGTAACGAGCGACGCCGGTAACCGGAGTGGGAAATTTCCAAGTTTTTGGAAAAGTAGATCGATTCGGTAATTTATTTTTTGCGAGACGGACGCGGAGTATTTACTCTGTGGGTATTTTGTGAGCTTGGAGAATTTTCGGAAGTCATTTTCGCTGGCTCGGCACCTCTTCCGTTAAAGTGCAAAGCGAAAATCTCACGCGGTGAGGATTTTCTCCGGAAGTACTCTTCGACGTGGACGATTCGGGAGAATCGACGGGCGACGAGGCAGTCGGGCCGTTAAAGCGTTTCCGTAATTCGAAGGACGACTCGACGAGGCGGTCGGAGGGTCCCGTTGCAGTCGTTTCCAAGGGGGATGCAAATATTTCTCCGGCTTCCCGGTGGCTGTCTTTGCGGGACTTCCGTCGGCGCTCTCGGAAGCGCCATGCAAATTCGCGAGGCGGCGGCCGGGCAAACTTGTAAACCAATTCTTGCAAAGTACATCGAGAAGTACAAAATCGAATTGTCCGTTCTCTCTGGAGAGAAAGAGGGCAGACTCTCGGGGATCCATTTGCTCGCGCCGGTTCCGCCTTTCGCGGAGAGATTCGCATTCCATTAGAAGCGTCGGGCGCGCGGCCGTGATTTTCGCGAAAAAAGCCGACTTCTTTCGTCCCGGTTGCTTCGGAATTTCGAGACGCGCGTGCGAAGCAAAATCGGTCGCCTCGAGAAGCCGAGAGGAAGAGAGAAAGAGGAAGAGAGAGCCTCTTAACGAGCTTCCGCTTATTCGATCGAATCTCTCGGGCCGCGTCCGTTTCGCCCGAGAACCTTTATTACTCAAAGCTTCCACCTCGATTCAATTCCGGCAACTTCGTTTCTACTTCTCGCGAGAAAAGCGACGAATCTTTCTCTCCCTCCTTCGGGCGGCAAATAACTCGTCGGGGAAGAAACGAGAGGGAAACGCGGACGAAATACCAAAGGATATTCGCGACGCGCGTCTCGTTCGTCGCTTTTCGGCGAGATTCGAGGGGCTTTTCGCGCGGAGAACGCGTTTTCCCGATTATAGCAAAGTGGAAATTGCGAGTTTCCCGCGGGAAATTTAGTTACGAGAGACAAAGGCAGCGGCGGGCGGATCGAAGTTTCAACGTTTTCCGAACGAAAACGAGAGACTCACTCGCGAAACGAGGAACAGAGTTAAAGACCCGTCACATCTTTATAGTACATCAAAAATATAATTTTACTTCCGGTGCGGAAACATCACGTTATAAATGTATTTACTTTGAGATCGTGTATCTCTAAGAATATTATGCAAAAAAAAAGTTTTGTCGGTGAACACATATGGTCCGATATGTCGTAAATCGAGTGCAATTTTCAGAATTCAATTACCAATGGAAAAGTTATTGGATTTTTAGCCAGGATTTCAGCGAAATCGACCACCGTGCAGCGAGTGAAACGGGTCCGTAGACGTCGGACCGAGTCTCTCGAAGCGAGAGCACTCCCCGATGGTGCCTCCTTTGTAATCTGAAAATTATGCTTCCTCCGTAATTCGAAAATTATGCTTTTACTCGGAAAGTCTTGCCGGCGAAGGGCGACTGATGCAATTAACACGCTGTCCTTTCGTAATTTTCCCGGAACGGAATCCGCCGGCGTCGCGCTTCTCCCGGAATCGACGGGCAAATTTAAAAAGGACGGCAAAGGCCGAAGGATACTCACGTGCACTTTGTCGGTCATCCCTTTGAGCCTCTGAATGAATTCCGTCGTCGAGCGTGCCCGCTCCGACAGCTGCTGCAAATTCTGCGAGAGCTCCGTCTGGAACAGGTGAACGGTTTCGCGTGAGTCAAAATACATCGTCGTTCTCCTCGCGCTCTCCTCGTTTTCACGCGATATCGCGGACTGCAAGCTTTCCTCCTTGCTCTCCTCGACATCTCCGAAATCACGTTTCTTCGTTGCGCGATACTTCTCGGAGGAGGATTTCTCAAAGAAGGAAGAAATCACGAGCGAGAGCGAAGCCCGCGCGCTCCTCGAGGCGCGAATTTGCAAGGTGTAAAAATTGCGGCAGGTGCGAACGTCGAGCGGTCGCCGTTCTCGCGATTCGCTTTCGTTCCTTCCGATTGCTCGAAGGAAAGAGAGGGCTCGACACTTTGGCAAACTATCGCGGACCCTCGGAGCGGAGGGTCGTTTAATTGGGAGGAATTAAAGCGGCGAGCGACAAAGACGAGCGGATCGGACAACTTTAATTCGAGTTGTCTACGGCTTCGGTAATTCTATAAAACAAAATTAGCCTGCCCCCCTCCGTGAAACTTGCGAGCGCATTTAATAGGATTTCTTTCCTCGCTTCCTGCTCGAAACTCGTCTCGGAAGAAGATGCAATTAACCGAGGAGGACGTTAATTCCTCGTAATCGCGAACGACCGACGAGACCCGAGACCTCCGAGACGCGTCAGCGACCTTTAAGCGACGTTCGAGGAACGACGCTGAGATATTTCACGAAATATCGAGGAAATTGCGATCCGGAGAGGCTGCGGATGCCATTGTAGAGCCGGGAAAATTCAGTAGGTCGGTTTTAAGAGTGACGAAGGGCTGCGAAGGCGAAAGCGTGGGTTGGGCCCTGCTCAGGTCAGCAGGTCGACCGTTTTCTCCCCCAAGGCCCGAATATTCTAGACTCAGTGAGTGCGAGTGCGAGTGCGAGAGAGCGAATAGTTGTGTGAGAAGGATGAACGAGTAGGATATAAGAAAGCGTAGGTTAAGGGACGAGCAGAGTCGTATTAAGTGTTGAATTGAGTGTAGAGTTGTCCAGAGCGTAGCGTAGTGTTGTGTTGAGAGTTGTATTGAGTGTTGTCAGGAGCAGTGTTGTAAGAGTTGTAGTTGTTTAGTTGTAGTTGTAATTGAGAGGAGTTTTGAGTTGTTTTATTGTTAATTAGTTATAACCTTATAATATATTGTTAATTGTTATTTGGTTATATCGAGTTGTCCAAAGTTTTAATCAATCCCCTCTTTTGAAAAATCCTCCGTCTCTACACCATCGAGTCGTCGACCTTCCAAGTGCCATCCTCGACGTCGGATCCGAGTCGCATCCGGGAAATTTGTCTAAAATCGAGAAGAAGGAGCCACGATCGCGATCGTTCCCTTCGTGCGAGTCGATTCGAGTCTCCTCGATCGAAAGTATCGTAACGAGCGAGCCATAAGGGCCCTCGTGATCGCGGCAATTCGAGCGAGATCGTTCGCCCTCCCGGTAACGAATGACCGGATGAAAAAATTTCTATCACGGGTGCATCGAGTGGGCGTTCCTCGTTGGATCGATAGCCGTTCCCGGTTGCCGTTGATACACCTCGTTCTCGCGCGCCCTGCCGTAATCTGCATCCAGAGTGCACCGACGCACCTGCAAACCAATCCGCGCGCCTACAAAGGACTCGCGTTCGCGCGAGATCGCCCTATAGCTGCGGATTCTCTCGCGCGAATGGCCCAAAGTGTTTCGCGCTGGGTTACCGCGAGGACCGTAATCATTTTCGATTCTCCAGCCGAGATGGGTTTGCCGCTTTTCCATCGTTCAGAAACTTTTTGCGAACCTACGAGCAATTTTTGATGGTTCCGCAGAGTTGCATCGCTCGTGCCCTCGATCGCTCGAGAGCGCGTCGACCTTCGACCCTGCACGGCATAGCAGACGGACTAATTATATGCCTCTTCCTCTCTCTCTCTCTCTCCCGTATTATTTCGTTTTTCACCGACGTCCGGCGGAATCCCGGTGGAACGTCCAAATTAAAATTCGACGCGGAGATCGGCGGCCGAAGCGAAACAATGAACGTCCGGCGCGAGGATTGCGGATTTTTGCTCTTTCGGGGCGGAATTTAATCTCGATCAATTTCGCCGAGGCACGCGTGCCGTCGACGGTACAGGCCGTGTCGTTGATATCGTCGATACCGTCGGCGACGTCGATTCTCCGGAGGAAAAATGCGAGCGGGAGGCCGTCTCGCGGTGGCTCGAGAGGACGTGCGAAAGCGCACACGTGTCCGATCGGCCACCGTGCAAATTACTTTCTCCGTCGGCGCGTGTGTCGAGCGAATTCGCTCTCGCGGAAAAACGATATGATGCTGGAACGGCACCGTGGCAGCTGAGACGGAAGGGGAGATTGCTCTCGCATCGCCTATCCCCACCATGTCGGTCCTGGAAACCTCAGATCGACGAATGACAACCGATAATAAAACACTACTTTCGTCGTTCACATGAGGACGCGACGAATGTGCGGTTATCTCGACCAATAGCGCGTCAAAATCGAAAATGCGTGATTGAGAGGAATGTCCCTATCCGTCGGGCGAATCGGAGCAACCTACCTTTGAGGTGCCAAGTAAATTTTCCACCAGTATACTCGCCGGTTTGCCGGTCGACGAGGAAACGCGCGCCTCCTGGATTCAGTCCGACGTCGAGACTCCGTTGGAGAGAAAAAATTCGACGCTCGATTTCCCAGGGCGATTTATCGAGCCGCGCGGGCGGACCTTTCGCCCGTCGATTATTTATTTTGCATCGGAGAAACCGCGCCTCGCGCTTATCGCGGCCGTGCCTCGCGCTTATCGGATCCAGCGACGCGCCACTTTCGTCGAGGAACATCGTTCCCACGATCCTCGCTCTCCGCTTTCCTCCCGAGAGGAGAGTCCTCCTCGATCGAGGATCCCTCCACGGTCTCGGAAGAGGGGCTCCCGTCCGCTCGAGGCCGCGGAGACCCCTTCGACCCGGAAGACTCTCGGGAACCGGAAGAGCGGGTCGAGACGACGGCAGGTCCGACCGAGGGGAGCGAAATCTCGAGGATCGTTTACGACACGAGCGACGTATTAAGTGCTCGAGGTTAACTCGCGTCCGAGAGGATCCAGAGAGGATACTGCACGAAATCTCCCGGATTCGGGGGTCGCACGATCTCGCGTGCGCGTGAAACCCCTTGTTTCCCCGGCTCCCAGGAAATATTGAATCGGAGAGCCGACAAAAGGTCCTCGAGGAGGGCACGAGAGCCCTCGCGTTTTCCCTCTTGGCCTTCCTCGGCCCTGTCGCGCCTCGACGACCACTCAAATCGACGGGTTTCCACTTTTGTGCAAGTATTTCTCAAAGCAGAGTAGCAGTCCGGTAGATGTTTCGCGTGCAGCTTGCGACACACGAGGGACTCGAGCGATCATCTTCTTAGCCGCTCGATCCCTCTTCTCTCGATGCTCTCGTTTAATATATTTCGGTATAAAAGATTTTTCGCCCGTGGGCTCGACATCGAGAAACCCCGGGTCTCTGTCCCTTTCCCTCGGCCCTTCGATCGCCCGACAACTGCGAGACAGACTGGTACCCCGTCGTTGGGCGCCAGGGCGCCCCTCGAAGGCAGAACGCCGAGGGCACGTAATTGCGCCAACGTCCTCCGTCCTCCCTCTCTTCGAGGGACGACCTTGCGTCCGCGGCGCCAACGAGTCGACGGAAACTTCCGTCTTCCCGCAATTTGCCCGAGAAGTGCCGCGCCGTTGCCGCAAACAAAGCCTTTGCCTCCGACGAGGATCGACGATGGAAGAGGAGGAGCGAAACTGCCCGCGGAACAGCATTGACCACACTTTTTTCACGGCTCGACAAGTCCAGCCGCGGCAAATCGGTCGCGCTTAATCACCCGGTGCAAATAAATTTCACCTCCGGGGAGTCGTTCGTTCCGCGGTAATTCGCGATCCGTGACTCCGCGTCGAAAGCGCGACGCGCGGGGCGTTTGAAAGCTGCGAGCGAATAAAAAAATCTAGACGAGAATACTCGACGGAACAATTTTCCGCGTGAATCGAAGGTTCGCGGTAGAGGAGAGAGAGGAGCATCGCCGGAGGAGGGCCAGGGGCAAAGGGTCTCCCTTCCGCCCGACGGCTCTCCCCTCGTCCGTCCGCTCGCGTTCGTTCGACGCGCCCTGTGAAGTCTTATTAGCGTGAAAAGAGCTCTCCGGGATGTCGCCGGGCGACGAAGAATCGCCGAGAACGCCCGCGGGCATCGTTCGCATCGATTATCCTCCGAATCTGCCTTCGTTGGTTCGCCAAATTCGCCTCAACGCGCAGAAACTTGCTCGCGATTTCGGCAAAGCTCTCTTGGCTGCTGGATGGACCGGGCGTTTACCTCGATCCGCCGCGGACGTGCAGGGTGTAGGGGTATTATACTGTATGAGTGAGGATAGCAAGAATGCCGGAACGAATGGAAATGTTTGAAAGTTAAGAGTGGCTGAACTAGAGTGTGAAAGAATGCCAGAGTAACGCGAGCTAGAGATTTGGATGTTTTAAGAATGCATGTATGTGTGAGAGCGTGAGAGGGTCGAACCGAATGGGTATGCTTGCGAAGAGCGACAGTTTAGTCTAGTTTGAATCGAACAACTGAAAACGTCGTAGAAATAAAAAGCATTTACACGCATTTCTGAATAAATGCCAGACCCATCCTTCCCGCGCACTAAAAGAGCATGCGGGAGATTTTACATTTGTAGATCTGTTTAACGACGGAATCTGCGGCAGATTTGGGCCGCGACGAGGGAGTAGGGCTGCAATTAATGAAACGCGAGGAGCTGCGAAGCTCCACGTCGATTTCCAGAGTCATCGCGTCGCACAGTGACTTAGATTTCCGGAACTTAGATTTTCCTGTTCAGGCACCTCGCACGGTTTTCGATCTCCTTGAAATCATCGTCATTAGCGCAAAACATATACAATTTAGCTAAAAGTTATTATTCTGATGTTTTTTGGATCCTCCGGCATCGCGGTACCCCGGGGAGGACAACCGATCGAAGTCGGCCGCTTCGCGAGGCTCGAGTAAATTCGATTCATTCGATTTAGCCGCGAGCTTCAAAGCGCCCCGCGTGCTCGTTATCGGGTAGCTCGTTCTCCCGACACGAGCGGCGACGATAAGGATAAGGGCGCGGGGCGTTATCGAGCCTGGAGCGACGCGGGGCCGCGCCGACTCGAAATATGTATTTTCGAGCCGAACGGGAAAAAAACATTCGGGGAGGATTTCGCCGGACGTTCCCCCATCGGCGGCACGGGCGAGAGGGCTCGTCGAAGGGAGAAGGGCCGGAATCGGGCGGCCAAATTTCCATCGTTTGGTCGACAGCGCCGCGATTAATTCTATGATCGGGAATCTACCACCGGAATTGTTGTACGGTCGGTTCCAATTTACATAGGGCACGAGCGCTCTCGTCTCTCTATCCGTCCGTCCTCCTGTCTGTCCGACCTGTCCGACCATCCGTTTGCCCCGACAGTCTCCCTCTCGGTCGACGTTCGCCAAATTCGCTACCGGTCGTCCTTGCATCGGTGCAATGAAGTTACTTCTTTTCGATTCTCGTCTCTCTCGACAATTTCGCCGCTCTTTCGCCTCCACCTTCCTAAAATCGCCTAACGGACGGTCGGTAAATGATAGACGGATCGGCCACGCGGCCGGAAATGCGTGCAGCAGTCGTTGCACTCGTTAATCGAGCTCCTCGTTCGAAGGACGACCGTGGTCGCTTGGTACTTCGCGGAGGGCTATTGGTTTTTAGGGTTTAAAATAATAACACTTTGTTTAAAAGTTAATGGAATAGACCAAGACTTTATTCTCAGAATATACGAAGAGGGTACGTCTTCTCTCTAAGAGTGAAAGTAACAGAGTGAGGTCTAAAAGAATTCTGCAAGGGTCTAAGGACCCTTTTCGGTTATAACGTAAAACAGACTGCATAGCTATACAGCTGCAACCTCTTAAGCATTCCAGGAAGTAAATATACCAGTTGATTTTTGTATCTGTAAAATATACTATGCTCGTAGAGACATAGAAATCCAACAAGGGCAACTATGTATATTCACCCGCAGTAACGAAAGGGTGAAGGAGCATTGCTCGTTTCCGCCACGTAAGAAAAATTCCCTCTTCCCCAACGACAACTCCGCTGAAACCCATCGGGAGACGAGTCCGCTGCAGTCATGTAGGTAAGATCGCGTCGACGTTGTTATCGCAGAGGCACAGCCCCGCGTTTCGACCCCGTCTCCCGGTAGGGTTGCCGAACGTACCGGAGCGTGGAGAGAAGCCACGAAAGGAGCGGGGGCGGAAGGGAGGTTGGAACTCCCTCTTCCTCCGGCGAACGCCCATCTCGTCTCCCGTTTACGGACGCCCTCGCTCAACTACCTAACTACCGGGTACGTTGCAGGTCGCCGTGTGGGATCCAGGATACGATCGTGCGTGAACGCGATACGATCGCCGATATCGGGCCAAGCGACGCGCCGCAACGTTTCTCACGGTCCATAGGAATGGCAAATTTCCAACATTCTCGCGTAAATCCTCCCAGTTGACGCGGAAGTCGAAGAGCGTTAGGTGCGTGCAGAAGACTGCTGCCTGCGTCGGAGATATCACTGGGGTTTTTTTTTTTTTTTTAAAATTCGTTTATTTTGACGTCACCATATAATAGCAATTAGCCTGATAAACGGCAGGCACGATATAAATGGGCATGTATATGTAATCTGACAGCATATTGCTGCTTCTCGAAACATAAGTTTTAACAGTGAGTGACAATGTATATATATATTTAGCGGGGTGAGAAAAAAAAAATGCGCTTAACAGTCGATAGCTATGGATTGAATGTCAGGAAAAAAACAAAATCTGAGACGTATAGAGAAAAACTGACATCGGTAATGATATCACTGGGGTGTTGCTCGCGGTGTGGTTAATTCAAAGAGGAATTCCTAGAATTCCCGATTGGGAAATAAATTACGTATATTTGCAATAGCCGCAATTGTAGGCCGAACAACGAAGTAAACGCGAAGGACAGAGGAGCGAGGAGAATAGAGGGGATCCATGGAGGCACCGGAGGACCAGGGATAAATTTGTAGATCGGCGCGTAAACGATTCGGCGTCGGAGAGGGTCGTCGAACGAAATTAAAAGTCGTCTCGTCGAGCGCGCGTTCCTTTCTTCTCTCGTTCCACGAATTCTCGACGCATCGACGTTTTTATCACTCGATGACAGCGCTCTCTTTTTCATCGAGCACGCGAGCCGTCGCGCGTGTCTGAATTTTTCGTCGCGCCAAACGACGCGGGTAAAAAAAAATACCTCGACACGAAGCGAGCGAACGAATCGTGAAAGAGAGAAGCTCGACGCGGAAAAGCACTCGACGGAAATCGAATTTCACCGGTCGCCGGCGAGCAAGTTAGCGAAGAAGCGGCGGAAAAGTATCGGGAATCGGCCGAATCGCGCAAACGGTCGCTGCTTCGACCGAACCCGCGCCAGAGCGGAGACGCTGCGGAGAAATGGCGGAGAAGTCGCGAAGAAATCGCGGAGAAGGTGGAAAGTTCGAGTAGACGCGAACATTGAGAATCACGCCGCGACGGCTGACGATTCGAGTCGACCGAATTGAGCCGCAAAATTCGCGTCACGTTCCGCGGGCGGCGCAACCACGCGGAATTAATTCGTATAAAGTCGTAGGAATTTCTCGGTTTTCTTGGCGCTTCTGTTTTCGCTCGTCTCTCCCTCTTTCTCTCTTCCCTCGTCTTCCCTTTGGCTGTGCGTGGGAGCATCGGCGGTGTCGCTCGGCGGTGGCTCGGCAAACCGAGGGAGGAGGGCTCGAAAGGGTCCGCGGAGTTCATTACGAGGAAGCGAGTCGACGCACCGTGGGGCGTACTTTTGTATTGGAAGGACGCACCCTCCCTCTTCTCGCCCTCTCGCCCTTTCTTTCCGTTCCCTTGTTTCGCGACGAGCTAAGTGCGACCGAGCGAACTTGCCAGAAGACCGGAGGAGAAAAACAAGCCAGACAACAATACCGAAATAACCATCGCGCGCCGATATCGAAAAGGCGCGTCGGTCTCCTTTCCACCGCTTCCAGGCGAGAGACCGCCGACGGTTTTCCTGTCTCCCGCTTAAAGGGCGAACATCCTTTCCGCGATATTTTCGAGCGCCACCGTTTCTTCCCCCAATTCCGCATACCGTCGAGGTATTCGTCGAGGTCGTTGCAAATTTATCGCTATTCGAAGACATCGCTCTTTATCGCGATTCGAAGAAAACGCTCTCCTTCCACTCGCCTCGCGCGCGATCGAAGGTGGCAAAGAAACGGTGGCCTTGGCCGCCAGCGGAAAAGCGAACGACCCTCGTCTCCTTTTCTTCGTCGTCCGAGGGAAGATAAATCCTCGAGGTTGACCGTGCTCCACATTTTTTTCCGCGCCATCGCGAAGCTCGGGGCCATGAAAGCTCCCGTCGGGCAAACCCGAACCTACGACCGCGAAAGAAAGAACGGAGGACGACTTTAATCCAGAGTAGACGAATAAATCTCCCGAGAAAAGAACTCGCCGTCGTCCTCGCAAATTGATGGTAATTCGAGCGCGAATAATTAACATCCACGGAAGGAGGAAAGGCCGTAGAGTCACGATTGGCTACCGAAGTTGACAGGAAGTCAGGTCGGCGTCCGGTAGCAAAGTACAATGGCATGTAGCTCAAATTGAAAGAAGGTAAACACATTTCGCTATTCTAAAAAAGGTGTGCAAAATTCTTTGCCACAAGAAGTACGAAATCCACGACAAAAAACTGGAGTCGTCGTGGGAGCAAGCGCAGACGAAAACGAGGAAGACTTCGGTGGCCCGTTGATAAATGTCTCGCTCCAGATCGATGAGACGAGTCCGTCCAAATGAAGGTCGATCGAATGCCGGTTCGTCGTCTGGGAATTAATATCGCGAAGGACTTTAATTCGTGCCTATGAACTCCGTCGAACGTTAAATAGACCTCGATTGCCGCAAGTGCCGCGTCGATTAGTCGCCTGGAGGTCGATCGGTCTGAGCTCGATCGTTTGCCGGCATCGAGAGTCGAGCTCCTCGTTCCCACAATCTTCCCTGCGACGTAGAAATCTGCTCGAAACAGCCTCTCGACGATCCCCTCCGAGAGGACGTTCCGGTGAAACGCGCTCGCACGAGATCGCCTCGTTATCGCGGAAACCGAGAGCTCCCGTAAACGGTCGAAGTCTGAAGAGAATCGCGAGGAATACCGGGAAAGCGATCGAGTCGTCGAGAGAACATCAGGGTCTCCGAGTTTGCTCGTTGCCCGATAGCGATAATTACTTTAACGTCGGTTAATGCGGGCCGCCTAAGGGGGTCCTTTATCGCTCCTCATTTTCCAAACTGTCGTCCCAAAGGGAGATTCCGATCCCAGCAAAGTCCTTGTCGTTATTACGGAACCTCGCTCTCCTTTCGACTCCAATTTCATTTTCGGCCGTATCTCGGTCCCCCTGCAAACCGGTAATATAACGAACCGGCGCTTTGAGCGACGCGAAGCCGCATTTTCCCGCAGCACTGAGAGGGGTGGTTTCAATTTTTACGATAACCGATATTCCCGAATTATCGTGCCGCTAAAACACCTCCCTTCTTTCGAGACGAAGGTTCGTCGACGGCAGCTGCGAAATTGACGCGAATATCGTCACCCCGGGACCGGCTCCAGCACGATCGACGTAATTACTAATTTGCGTTAACGTGAGCAGCGGCAGGTGTTGCTCACCGTGGCGTAGCCCAGACCAAATTGCCTCGAGGAAGACTCATCGAAGGTCGTTACATGCGTGGGCGCAGGTTCAATTTCATTTGCGCGGGCGCAGGTTTTTTTATATGCGCGTGCGCAGTTTTTTTTATATGCGCGAGCGCAGGTTCAATTTCAGATGCGCGGGCGCAAATGTTTTTTCGCATGCGCGGGCGCAAGTTTAATTTTGAATGCGCGGGCGCAGGTTTAATTTTGGATGCGCAGGCGCAGCTTCATTTTGGATGCGCGGGCGCAAGTTTAATTTTGTATGCGCGAGCGCAGGTTTTTTTTATATGCGCGGGCGCAGGTTCAATTTTAGATGCGCAGGCGCAGATGTGTTTTCGTATGCGCGGGCGCAGGTTTAATTTTGTATGCGCAGGCGCAGCTTCATTGTGGATGCGTAGGCGCAGCTATTTTTTATATGCGCGGGCGCAGGTTGAATTTCATTTGCGCAGGCGCAGCTTCATTTTGGATGCGCAGGCGCAGCTTTTTTTTATATGCGCGAGCGCAGGTTGAATTTCAGTTGCGCGTGCGCAGTTTTTTTTATATGCGCAGGCGCAGGTTCAATTTTAGATGCGCAGGCGCAGATGTTTTTTTGTATGCGCGGGCGCAGGTTCAATTTTGGATGCGCAGGCGCAGCTTTTGTTTTAGATGCGCGAGCGCAGGTTTTTTTTATATGCGCGGGCGCAGGTTTAATTTTGTATGCGCAGGCGCAGCTTCATTTTGGATGCGCAGGCGCAGGTTGAATTTCATTTGCGCGTGCGCAGTTTTTTTTATATGCGCAGGCGCAGGTTCAATTCTAGATGCGCGGGCGCAGATGTTTTTTTGTATGCGTAGGCGCAGGTTCAATTTTGGATGCGCAGGCGCAGTTTTTTTTAGATGCGCGGGCGCAGCTTTTTTTTATATGCGCGGGCGCAGGTTTAATTTTGCATGCGTGGGCACAGGTTTTTTTATATGCACAGGCGCACGTTTATTTTTTCAAGGGCCGCCTTAAACGGTCGCGAAAGTTTTACCACGAGGCGCGGTAATTGCTACAATTTTTGCAGTCGTTCCCTGGAATGTCGCCAACTTCTTTTCCAACGCTTGTTCGCCTCGCTGGATCTGTCCTCGCGATAATTGCAATAATTATGCCGACGCCGTTTCCCCAAATGCGCCTCTACCCACTGCACTCTACCTTCAACCCTCTATTCTCCCTCGACGTAGGTACTTCGCCTCTCAAACGAGCGAAACCATCTTCGCGAACTTTTCGCCGGCGACGGTTCTCCTTCCCCGCGATCGTTTCGCTCGATATCTTTTTACGTCCGCAAACAACGGAAATTGCGGTCCGCGGAATAACGTGTATCGTGCTACAAATATGATACCACATAGCGAGGGCAGAAATAACATGGTTTGGCGCAATTATTCCGGCGTCTATTCGCGCAGGTAAACGGTGCGACCTCCGTTCGACGGATAAACAGCCGCAAAGTCTGCGAATCTCGTCACCGTATTTCGCGATTGCGCGGGGCAAACGAACACGACTGCCCGAGGGCGTTTGAACCGAGACGCGCGTAAAAGCCATCGAGATCGACTGGTAAGGACTTCCCCTCGTTCTCCGAAGCCCGGAGTTTCTTAGATATTGCCTTTCCCCTTTTTTTCGAAAATTCGCAACGTTTCAGTCCCACCCAACAGCTTCTCCCTCGACCCAGAAACAAGCCAGGAAAATTCGCAACGCGGCCGGCATCGTTCCTAGAAAGCAGAGTCTCGCGCGAAACCCCGAGAAGGGTGGATGAAAGTGATTTTGCGAGCGAAGGGACGGCTCGGTTTAATTTCATCCACACGGAGAAACCCATCTGCCGTTGAAGGAAAAGTTTCTCCCCCGGTGAAATATGACTGGATCTCTAACGCCGCAAGCGGCAACGTGAAGCCGTTTTATAACGAGATACCGGGATGATATATCGCTCCCCGGATCGAATTAAAAGTATCTACTAAACATTCCAAGTGTCTCAATTAATGCAACTTCCGGGGAAAGGACCGGGAGTATCGCGGTAAGAAAAAAAAAAGGTCGTTTTCTCCTGAGTTCTTTTCGAGGGAGCGCGAGACGAAGGGAAGGCTTGCAATTAAACATCAAAAATGATTTAACCGCGCGGTCGTGCAACCGTTGCGATTCTTGAAGAAGGCGCGTGATTCGTGGAAAGAGGAGGCGGAACGATGGAAAGAAAAAGGAGCAAGGTGCTCCGAACGCCTCGAGACCGGCGTTGCCTCCCCGCCATTCCTCGAGTTTCGTGAAACTATCGAAATTCCAAGTTCCGTTTCTTCGGCAAACTTCCTCCGCCGATAATAAGGCATCCAGCAAAGTTAGCGGGCTCGTAACTTTTCCAACGAAAAGAAACGTGGCTGGCCGCTTTTCCGACCGAGAATTTAATACCGCGGAAACATTTGGGCCGAGACGTCGGGGCGCGGTGAACCGAAACCGTAAGAGCGTAAACTTTGAGGCGTGCAGGAAAGCATACCCACGAAATTGTACGTTCGGAGGAAGGTATCGAAACTTTTTCCTACGCTTATCCTGCGCGAACGAATTCGATTCCCGTCGCGTGCGCGCAGATTCGGATACTCCGACCGCGCGAACTTGATCTTCCTTCTATCCGTGTAACTTCAATTTTCACGACTTTCTTTTACGTTTTTGCTTTCCTCGCGCGGCGAGTTAATCTCGGTGGAAAGTTTGTATTTCGATAGCGGCAAATGTAGCCTGGAATATCGTTCACGTCCTCTCTTCCCAGCTTTTACGTTTTTCGAACGTGCCTTGAATTTGAGCGAATACTCTTTCAGGATTGTTTTTCCGCGTGGAAAAACGTCACCGTCTCGACGTCGGTCGCGGAAACGAAAGCTTTGGCTCGATCGTCTCCGACGTAAGGGTGAAGATGAGAAACGAGCGAGCTCGATCGCGCCAAAGTGTTCGTCGAGGTGTCTTTCGATTTTCACGGTTACGGAGACCGGAAACGCTGCTCGTGGAATCGATACTTGACCGAGCTCTTGCAGGAAAAGAGCCAAGTTTTCCGCTCAGAAAGATCTACGTCCCGTCGTTCCGACAAATCCTAATAATTGCGCGCCGTTGGCTAATCGAATTAACCCGTCGATTTTGCCGAGCTCCCTTCGAAGTCCGTCGATTCGACGACTTTCGACGAACGGCACGAGAACGACGCAATTACTCGTTCTCTACGAGGCCGTCTCTCGTGTTCGTCGATATTATCGACAACCCTTTTGCCAATGGACGACAAACGTATCGAGAAACGAGAAATGTAAGTGGTTGAAATGGCAACGAAGAGGGCAACCGGGAGAAGAGACAAACGATCGGCCGCGAAATTTCCAGAAGAACGGGAGGGAGATTCGGGAGGAGCTATCGGAGTTTCATGCGAAAATAGCGGTATCGAGAACCCTCGATATCGTATCTCCTCGTGCACGCGGCCCTTCGGGTTTCGGATTGCCAATTTATTTTTATAAAGCGCTCATTAGACTCTCGAGAACCCTCGAGAAGGGCGCACGCGAGCTGGCTGCTTCCAACTGTTCGATCGGCTTAGCCCCGATTTCCTCGCGATCGGCCTCTTCGACGTCTCTGGCTCTTCCTCTCGAGAGACGCGAGTCGGAGGACTTACTTTTTAAGGCCAGAAGGGCTCTCGATTCGCAAACCTTCCGATCGTTTCCTTTCCAGCCAGAGGCTCCGTTTCAAAGTTATCTCTCGATCGGTGGCCGATCTACTGCCAGGCAAATCGGGCGATGGAAAAAGTGTCTCGGCGCTCCATCGCGATCGCATCCACGAAGACAACGGGGAAATTCCTCAACCGGCTTTGCGCTCTCAATGCGCATTTATTGTTTGTTTCGTCGAGGTTTATTTTTCCTGAAATTTTTTCCTCGAGACAAAACTGGCCCAAACAAGATGTTTCCCTTATGTATTTGCTAAAGTTCACTACTATGTTATGTAATCTTGTGATTGAAAAACATGTATTTATACTCTCGTGCGTAAGTGCATTTGTATTTTCTTTTTGTGAATAAAGTTAGTTATTATTAGTTATTTATTGTTTGGCTCGGGTGCCCCGGGTTCGCCAAACCCGTACTGTTCCATCTAGCTGAACAGGCCCCTAGGGAGTATGAAAACGGTAGTCCCAAAATTTTAGTCGCGTCGAAGGGGCTCTCATTGCACGACGGTCTTCTGCACCCTTTCGATCAGCGGTCGTGTCCACAGGTTGCTCCGATTTGCCGGTCCTCACCCTCTCGGCCACCCTCTTCTCGCGTTTTCCGGTATCCTCGAAAGTCGGCGCGTTCGTGTCGTAAAGTACCTACCTAACTGCTCGGAGCCTCGTCAGACCCTTCCTTGCTCGTAACGTTGCAGAGGGTAATTGAACCCTCCGCGGTATTCTCTCCGTCCCTTCCTTTCCCCGGCACGCCGGCCGAACCTTCGGCTCGGTCGAAACTCGAAGAACAAACTACCCATAAGCCCGCCGGAAGGCCGAAAGCTCCTCTTCAAACTTCCACGTTGAAAATACTCGATCGTGGAGCGGCTCAACTTATCCCGGCGATAATTGGCATTACGTGAGCCACAGCCGTGCGTCCCGATACATCCGGCGAACCCTCGTCCAGGCCGAGATATCGCCACCATTTTAAGGAGAAAAATAACCGGAAGTTTCTCCTCAAAGAGCCTCCGCCGGCGATAAAACGTGACGACGTTTCCGCGGAAAAGTTTCGGAAAAATCGTCGACTCGGCCGCACGGACGATGGCTTCCGGATTTCGCGAAGAGCCGCGACAGCGGGTGCTCGAAAACTGGCGGAAAAGACGCTCGCATCGATGATCGCGGTAGAAGAGGAGCTGCAGCTCGTTTGCACGTTTTCGAGGGTAGGTAAAAGTGCAAAAAGGAGCCGGGGGGAGGGCAAGAAATTACCTATTCTCGGATGGAGACACCTACTTTAACGGTGCACTCTCGGGGCCGCTCTTTTCCGTCGCTCAGCATGCACCGGCTGTTTCGTCGAGTGGTCCGGGTTTCTTTTCTCCGGCCGCTCGTTTTTGCCGAGCCATTCGACGGTCCGGCTCGGCCGTGCTCCGTTTTCCGACCGTTTCTCCCTCACGTACTCGAGCTATGTAAAGTCTCGTTAGAGCGAAAATTCGCTCGAACGTGCGGAAAAGGATGCTCGCGGAGCAGGACTCCGCGAGAAGCCTCGCCGGACTCTTCGAGAGGAAAGAAACGCCGAGCGAGCAAATCTGGGTTGCTTCTCTCTCGCGAGACGCCGATGGAAGGGAACCGTGGTATCGGAAATCGCGGCAGACTCGTCGCGGTCGCCTAAACTGAACAGTTTAGACGACTGTTTATTGGATGAGTGTCGCGGAGGCCCTAAGAGCCCTGCGCATGCGTGCACGCGCGAACGAGTGCATGGATGTACGTACGAGTTCGAACGAATGATTGAGCGAAGCGAATGCTTGTCAATTCTCAAGCGATCCGACAATTCAGGTCACATTTCATTTCCGTATGAACATTTGCCATATAGTTTTAAAAAACAACCACAGATTTAATATATTTTGCTTTATATTTAACATCCAACATACCTAACCCCACGGAACTGAGAGTTCGAGGATCGAGGGGGGTTGTTTTTTTCAATTTTAACTTCTCGGGCGACCGAGAAATTAATTACCCCGTCCCTCTTTCGGCGGACGAGGAAAAAGTCGTTCGAAGTTTCTCTCCCGGATCGCCGCGATCTTCACGATCGGCCGCGGTTGCGTCTTAAATCTCGGATTCGACTGGGCGTCGCGCGATGAACCGCTCGTAAATTACCGCCCGGAATATTATCCAATTACCTGCGCAAACGAGGCCCGCTCGGTAATTCGTATCGCGCCGTCGCATCGCCGCCAGTCTTCTTTGATCTCGATTTTTCCCGCGCCTCCCGAGGTTCGAGCGACAAAACTCCCTTCCGTGTCGTCCTCCGTCTCGCAGATTCGCGATCATCTCGCAAACGTTGATCGAAATCGACGGAGAATTTTCATCGAAACGATTCCAGCTCCATTCGCCGTCAAAATTGGCTTCGGCGCTGACTCGAAGCGAGCGCGATACCGCGTGGAATTTTACAATGCCGGATCTCGAGACTCGATCGCGAACTGCAACGAGGCGAGAATCGAATTTCCCCTTTTCTCGGATAAAACGAGCGAGCCTCGATCCAGCCGGCAGGCAAAATGGCCCACGTACCGACAGATTCGATCGCGCGCGACAAAAAGATTATCCTCTCCGGGAACGTGGCGGGAGCTCGGAGATCTCTTGGCTTTTCCTCCGTCTCTCGCGATACGACGGAGCACGAAACGAGATCGGAGGAAGGAGAGCAGCGACGGTATTGTCGCTCGATTGAAAATTATTGCAAACGATTCGTCGAAACCGAGCGGCAAAGAGCGAGCCGTCTCTGTTCGCTTCAGAGAGGAGAAAACGGAACGGAACGATGCAGGCTCGACGATGGCGTTAAACGAGTTGTCGGTAATCCGACGGCTCGAAGCTCGAAATAACCGCTTCGAGGGGCGTTTCTCCAACTTTGATTACTTTTCTGCGTAACTCGGAGGGGCAGAGAGCGGGAGAGAGTGCAGCTTGCACGTTCGACGATCACGGAGACCCCCGGCGAATCCAGTTGTCGCTCCATTTCGCAATTGCTGCCGCTTCTACCTTGCGTCGTTCCTTGGAATTTTCGGTAAAATCGAGCCCACATTTTCCGGGGGATTTTCACCCGCGCAGTTCCCATCGCCGGCTTGCCCATTCCCATTTGGTTCTCCGTTTCTCTCTGATACGAATTAAACAACGGAGCCTCAAGCGGCTCGCATTCCACGGTTGAAAATACGGGCAATTCGGTGTACGCGCGCCGACGTATCGTGCGAATATACTTTCGGTTCTCGTTTTTCAATCGATAAGCCCGCTACCGTCGGCATTATTCGTTCGCGACACCCTGCTCGCGCGAACGAACTCACGAATCGTCGAAACCCGACGAACACGCTCGTTTTTCGACGGCACGTGGATATCGTTGGCTCGAAAAACGATGACGCCTGCAACCGAAGCCACTTCCACGGCTTCGTAAACATTGCTTTTTCCGAAATTCAGCGTGGGCAAATATTGCATTATTCAAAGTCGGCGTCGCGATGCACCGTTTGCGTCGCTTTTTCGCTCAGTGAAAATCCTTTTTTTTATTTTCAACGTTACCGATACAATTGTCAGTTCCAGCTGCGTCCAGGGAAACTGCACGACAGTCGCAAGAGCCGGGGCCATCGTCGAGGGAAACGAAGGACGATGGCGAGCGGCGGAAACGCCTCCGGTTGCGGATTAATCGATCGCGGATCGAATATTGCAAAGGAATTCCCGTCTTTACGATATTACCCAGCCGCGGCTTCCGAAGCGAGAGGAAAAACGATCCCTCTCGAAGAGAGCAAAGCTCGTCCCGATTTGCAAAGCGCGGCAAACGAAGGAGGAACGGTCAAACGGTGTCTCGTCCCGTCCACTGGAAATTACGCGATATCTGTCCAAACGGAAGTTCGAAAGAAGCAATATCGGCGGAGTTATCGGGGCATTCGCAGTCGACAGGGCCGCGTAAAAGGGGAGAAAAACAGTCGTTTGTATTTTTAATACGGCGCCGACGAGCGGGGGAGTTTGGCAATATTTTCCACAGAGTCGGACGAAGTACCGCATAATTGCCCAAGTGTACCTACGGTGTACTCGTATTCCGCGAGGATACGGGAAGGGAGATCGAGCGAAGGGACGAACCCCTCTCGAAAAGCCTCCGGCCGTTCGGTCGTCCGACCGTTCGACGGTTCGACGGTTCGGCCCTTTGCAGGGCCGGTTTGCCCGCCAACTCTCCCAGCGACTCTGCCGTCCGAGCTTTTTCCGCTCTCGCGCGTTCCCGATCGATTCGACGGACGTTCGAGCGAGCCGACTTTTCTGCCCGACCGTTCGCGCGCGCCATTTTTTTCCGCGGAAGAACCGTGCGAATCGTGCGAATGGATCGTTGGCAATCGAGCGAACGATTCGCCGTTCGATCGCATGGAATCGGTACTCGACTCGTCGCACAGTGGTCCATTTGGCCGAAAACCTGGCCAAAACCCCAAGGAGTTTTTCGATTTAGCTGAAAATTGGTGTATTAGTATTATTTGGGTCGCTGATTAAGAATCTGAACTCAGAATTTCCAAAAACAAAATGGCGGCTTCAATATGGCGGATGCGAGTATTGAAAAATTGTCGGATCGGCACGAAAATTAGTATTCTTATGTTTCTCCGGTCGCTAATTAAGAATCTGAACTCAGAATTTCCAAAAACAAATTGGCGAACAAACATAATTAAAAAATTCAGAATTTATTTAGATATTATGATACATTTATTGATCACAGTGAATTATATTCATCTTATAAGCTTTTAATATTACAGAGAATCATAACAATTACCTTATAACGAACGTATTATAGTTAATACGTAAATATCAGAAAGTACAAGTGATATCTACGGTGTCAGAAAACGTAGCACGGTATAAATACTTTACGGTGCTTCCACCTCCAATTTTTCATTCCAGTATTTAAAATTACGGTGGAAGGAGAAAAACTAATCTTTGCGAGAAACAAATATAGCCCTCATACCTGCAACTAGCCAGATTTTCAGCCGAAACGTCAAACATCTTTCGGTTTATGACGGTAAGCGGTCGAGGTGATCGCGGCTATCTATTGTTGCTTTGGAACAAAAGGCCACCAGCTTGCTTAAAATTATTTTGATTTTTAACCCGAACGAAATAAATATAGCGTTTCGTTAATTACAAGGGTAACCTTAGTGAAGGATTAGCATTATTCGTTTGTCCAAGGCACGATAGCCTGGCCGTATGTCGTAAACGTGTTTCCCCGAGCATGTCGCGTGCAACAAACAAATAAGAATATCTCGTAGAATCGCAAAAAGTCGCAAAATTTTACAACGGGGACTTCTTTGGGAAGCTTCAAAGTTTAATTTAAAAAAAAAGTCGCGTTGTACTTCTGCGTACTTCACAACTATTTCCTCTGCAAAAGGAAAAAAATGTATGGGTTTTGCAATCTGTGCCATCGCAGTTGTAAAATATTAAATAAAAAAATGAAACCAAGGTACTTATAATTTAAAAGTATGACGAACAGCTACAAATACTTACAAAGTTGATTGTACTATTATTTCACATTGAAAACGTATTCTGAATTTCGACGTGAATACGTTACATTATTCAAGTGCCAACTTTGACATTGCATATCTCTAAGAGCGTTGTTCAATAAAAAATTTTATTAATGGAAACCGATGCTCTGATATGTTATAAATCAAACGCAATTGCTAAATTTTGAAAATCGCGAAAAAAAATGTTGGCTCTTTGGCCAGGTTTTCGGCCAAATGGACCACTGTGCGTCGCCTCGGCTATCTTCGCGCGAATGCAACGGCGAATCCCCGGCGCTCGAAGTAGGGCGAGTTCGACGAGCCGTGGAAAAGTCTAGTCGACGATCGAGGCAGATCGGAAACGATCGCAGCAAACGATCGCTGTAAACGCCGCCGCTCGAGGAGTCGTAAAGGAAGGCGGAAGAGTCGTAAAGGCTCCGTCGACGAGCTAGGCGCGAACCATCGACGAAAAGAGACGTGACCTCGTTTCACGGCGAACGATTTCATCGACGACTCGACGTTCGATTCCGACGCAATTTCAGTCGAAGCACTTTGGTCGTTTGCTCCGGGCCGCCCGACGAGCCGTCCGGCTCGCCCTTTCTCGCGCATCGTCGCGATTAGGACGAGCGGAGGAGGTCGAACGCGCGAACACGCTCCAATAGACCCGAGATCGATTCGAGTCGGCGCACCCATCGTAGAGGAACTTCCCGGAGGCTTTTTATTCTTCTAATCCGCCCTGGTTAATTAATTCTCCCCTCGGAGAGCCGGATCGGCTCGAGGATCGAACGGTCGCTCATCTCGCTCGCGACGGAGCTCCGCGCGGTTCCGTCGGTGCAACGTGGGTGCAACGTTTTTTGGCGAAAAAATTGCGAGTACACTCTCCCTCGTTCTCCATCTCAAGTTGACGACGTCTTGCAAATTTATACCGGGACAAATACACGAAGATATCGATGAAGCGACGGAGCTCGACCGGCATTCGTTGGGCATTTGTTAACGGCGCGATACAGCGAGACCACGAAAACCGACGCGCCCGTTCTCCGGGGAACCGGGGCGTGCGATTTCATCCGTCTCCGAATGGGGCATCGACGCGGAAAAGAATTCTCTCCGGTCGGGCCTCGATCCGGCTCGGTTGGACTCGGTGGTACTCGGCGGGAGAAGTCGGAGGTCATAATTTGCATGAAAAGGCGGGATACGGTTTACGGAGCGGCCGCAGGGACCGTGAAATCCGCCCTCGAGCGGGAGATGGCTCGGCTCGAGCGATCCCGGTCTGGGTCACGGATCAGCGAGCCGAGGTCCGTCGGAAGCCACGATCGTGCACGGTGCAAATGAAATTCCAAGCCGGCGATTTCCATCGGCGAGCCCCGCGTCTCCTTTTTTCCTGCCTCCCTTTCTCTCTCTCTCTCTCTTCCACCTTCCCTTTATCCCTCTCCCAACTGCCGGCTTTTTTCGTTTCGTTCTCCGACGGAATGCGCCTGCAGCGGCCGAGTATTTCCGGTCTGCGTGCTCCGAGCGAATATTTAAGCGAGAGGGACTCGCCGTCCGCGGCGCTTTTGCGCCCTTCCCCGGGTCAGGCCGCGGCTCCCGGAGCGAGCGCCGGAACCGCGGTTTGTTTGCGGAGGAAAGTCACTTGGGCGCGTTTTCCATTGTTCGATCGAGCCAGGAGGAACGCTGATTCGACCTGGGGAGACTCCGTCGTCCAACGGAAGTCTCCTCGGACTGGCTCGATGCGGAAAATTGGAACCAAAAATTCGGGGCCTCGAGAAAGAAAACGATCGGCCCGCTGGCGGAGGTTACTTTCACCCTCGCAGCCCCTCGTCCTTCGTGAAACTACACGGCGCGAATATTTTCCGGCACTACGGATATTTGCTTCTCAGAAGGGGAGAATTTCACGGTCGACGGGACGACGAGGGAGATAGGGCACGATCGAGGACAAATCGTTTCCTTGGCCGCTTGGGGGGAGCTCCGCCGAAACGTGGAGAGGCTTCCGCGCTTCGTCTAATTAAAATCTGCAATTTAAGCGACACGCCCGGCGGCCCTTAATTTCGGGTTATGGGCAAACAGACGGGAGAAGAAGCTTTTATCTCGCGAGTACTCGCGAAACTTGAAGGACAGGAACGATGCCTTCCGTCTAGCTCGACGTCGAGCCGTCGGCCCGTCAAAAATCAAACGCGGATACATCGACGCGGCGAGACACCGATTTCATCGGGTATTGATTTTGCGAAGGGGACGGATTCGAGACCGAGCACGCGAATGCCGATGCAACGGCATCCGCCGACCGGATTCCGCTTTCTCTCTCGCTCCCTCCGATCCATCGCAGTCGTCCGACGTCCCCGTGCATCGACTCGTCGATCTTGAGCGATTATTCCCTCGAAACTGTTGCAAATCGACGACTTGGAATTCGAGCTCGTAACCGTCCTTCGCGTATTTTCAGTCCGGACGGCTTCAACTTCGTTCGTCGAGCGGAAAACAATTTCCGCGAACGACGAACTTCCAATTGAGAGTCCGACCGAACGAGAAAACCGCGCTCGACCCGTCGGCTCGCGAAAAAGTAGCAGAAACGGCGTTCCTGTTTCAGCACCCGGGGAAATAATGGAATTTGCTCGCAAATACAAAAAACCGCTCGACGAACGAGCGGGACGATAAAGAGGTCTCGAAATGAAATCGCTTTTAATTTAGAGAGAAAGAACCGACCCGTTCCGTCGGCCGTTTTGCAACATGTTTATGGTCCATTTGGGCGCGCAATCGAAGCGAATTCGAAGCTGCGCGTCGACGGATCGGCGATATCGGAACGACGTGGCGCATTAATTGAAAAATTCCTGTCCGCGGAACGGGCGTCGAGCGAAACTCGCAAAAGCACCGCCGAAAGTAAACTTAATCGGCGAATTTCCAGCCGATATTAAATCAATATCGCGAGCACCGACAACGTCGACCGGGGAGCTTTTCTAGTCGTTCCTATTCCCCCGCGATTTCTGCCTCCCGATCCGCCATCTTCCCTCGACTCGGCGCAAGTTTGCGCTCACGCTCGATATTAATTTCATTTCCCGCAAACTATCGCCGAAATTCTCTCCTCTCGTCTCGTCGCTTCTCTCGTTCCTCCACCTCCTTTCGATCCACCCCTTCGTCGCTTGACTCGTTCACGAGCTCTTCCGCGATCCGCTGGATCACCGGAGGTTCGACTCGAAAAGGAAAAAATGCGAAAAAATCCGTCCGATCGTGCCGATGATGCGAATTTCGACGACACCTTCCCCGACGATCGGCGCGCCGCTAATTAAGGGGTTACGCCACCTTGGCGCTCGGAAAAATAGGTATAAAAATAAACACTTTTTTTGACGCAGCCGTTAAGTATATAAAATATTCTTTAGTTTACACATATATATATAGTAGTTTTATGAACAATTTGCAATGTTAATGATTAAAAAATGTTAAAAAATGACGGAGATATGAGACGATAAGTAGGACTCTCTTTTGAAAACCCTTACTCACGGTGTACATGATTTCTCTGTTAGGCATTGTCTGAAATATAAAAAATTGTTGTTTTCTTATTTATAAGGGTAATAGTTAAAATGTGACATAGGGAAAAGTTTTTAAAAATTTTTTTGTAGAAATGACAGCTATTTGAAAAAAGAATTGGTATTTGCATCGAGATGTTGAGTTTAAAAACTGTATAACTTTTGAACATGGCATCCAATCAAAAAAATCCTACGTCACCTTTTAGAGAATATTATAAACAACAATTGTTGTAAATTTTAACCAAATCGGTTGAGTAGATATTGAGATATCGTGTACACCGATTTGAAAAATGTAGTTTCGAGAAAAACGCAAGAGTCCCGCTACGGCAGGTCCTAAGTTTCATGATTTCTTACACCGGCGCGCTCACTGCTAATTGCTATAACTTTGGCAATAGTTTGAATTTTGAAATGGTTAAACGCTGAAAATATTCCTAAAAATATAAGCAATTCATCCAGCCAAAAGAAAAAAATCGATTTTTTGAAAATCTCAAGGTGGCGTAACCCCTTAACAGAGTCGTCGAATCGCGGGTATCCAGGCGAAGGGACGTCGACGGGAGAATCGAGCATTTTAATTCCCATGCTTTTTAATTCGCGATCGTATCTCGGTCGTTCCGCGAGCGGGAGACTCGCAAAAAGTCCTCAAAGGCTGTCGGTAGTGGGGGCAATCGGGCGTTATTGCTCCCCGAGCACCGGCAATAGCGTCGTTAATGAACTGATAACGACTCGAGCGAGCTTTTATCGCGCGGGGAGAATAAATAGTCGGAGCCAGTTCACGATTCTCGTTTCTTAGTGGCCGGTCGACCGATCGAAATCTCGGGACGATCGTCGCACGTGCGCGACCAAATTGACTCGGAGGAACGGGACTCTCCCTTCTCGGACCCTCCACGGCGCCCTTTTCGCGGAATCGTCTCCTCGACCCTTCTTGCTCGCGAGGCTACCGCTCGCTGTCGTTTCTCCGATTGCGGGAAGATCGATAACGCGTCTTTTCGCCTCGGCTCGAGTGTCACCCTCCAAGGAACACGGTAGACGCGATGATTTTTTTTTGCTCGGCGACACAACCGACGCGCCGTAAATCCCCGAGTGCGGATATATACGTCAAAAGAGAGTTACGAAACAAGGACGGATCCGACAAAGAGCAACTCCGCGCCCTCTCTCCACCCTCTCGCGATCCTCCCGGCAGATGCGACACCGCGAAGGCTCTCGAGTCTCCGAGTAAATTTAGAAGGAGAGCCGATCCACGAGCCCCTCGAACCCGCGCCACGTGTTTCGCCCTGGAAACCGCGTGGAAAGAGACTCTACGGCCGACGTACTCTGCTTACCGTCGTATAAATACCCGCTCACCCTCTCGTCCTCTCGTCGCGACCCTCTTCTAGCCCCTCCGCGGCTGACAATGAAACGGAGAGAGACGCGCGGAGAAAATGACTCATCGTTTCGTCGTGCTTCATTCATGACTCTTTTTCCTCGACTTTCGAGCCTTCGAGAGCCGTCGGATAAACGCGGAAACGTCGACCTCTGCGGAGGGCACTTTCCAGCGGCCTCGCGCGGCCGAAACACCTTGCCCCTTTTCAAAATATACTTCTACGTCGAAACGAAGCTTGCCAGACCGTGCGAGACGATTTGGCAGTTTTTTTTTATTTCTGGTTAACTTTTACGCGCAGTTTCAGGCGGAAGAGGCGCGGCAAAGGCGGAGGGAAGAGGAATGCACGCCGTGGAGATAATAAATCAATTATCGTCCCTGCCACTTGTCAAGCATTCCAAATGAAGATTAAATTATTCAAAATTCATTCCCTGACAGGATTTTTTCCCACTCTGTTGAAGTGCAACGACGTAACGTTCGACGGCTGGACGAGGAAGCGACAGCGGCGGCTTTAATATTTGTTTGTAAGAAAGCAGAGTCGCTCCTCGTGCTGTAGAACTTCGTCGTCAGTTTCAAGGTCACAGCCGCAGAGAGCAGACCATTCGTTACTTTATATTCTTATTTTTTCACTTATATTTAAACCAACTTAAAATGATTATATCTTTAAATAAATAATACCATTAAATAGAAAAATTCCATCGCACCCAAATTGCCCATTCGTTCCACTTTGCTCGCAAACTGACGATAAGTGGAATTAAAGAGCAAAAATAATGTGGTGCATGGGCGTCCCTCGAACGGCGATCGGCGCAGACGCGCCGAGAAGAAAGTGGCGCTTTGAGATCGCGAAATTAACTCGTTGCCGTAATTCCGCGCGTATTTCAATTACGCGGACGTCCCGAGAGGGCCGGTTACGAGGATAAAAGTAATAACAGGCTCGATAAATATCTCGGATCGTCGTTGAAAGAATTCACTCGGAGAACCGGACGTCCGAGAGGCGGCTTCGAAAACCGGATACTCGAGACCGGTTCTGCCAGTTCGGCCGATCCCACGCGATTACAGCCTTCTCCAACGGTGATATAATTCCTCGCGTAATATCCTTCGTTTCTTTTTTCGCCTTCGTCGAAGTATCCCCTCGAACGAGGAGGAAAACGGGGCGACGAAATTCCCGAAATATTCCATCAATCTAAAATATTATAGTATTTTTCATTTCGACCGGTCGAGATGCATCCAAGAGCCTGCAGTTTCGGACAAAATTCAGCACCGCGATATTCCTCCCGCAGGAAGGAAACTGTTCAGCTGCAACCAGAAGAGAATTCACCCCCGGATTCGCTGTTTGGAAATTCTAGATTCGGTCTCTATCGCCGCAACAGACCCCACAAAGGATACGGACTACCATAGACTTTTTTCTGAACGGGAGAAAACGAACGGTTCGAGGGAATATTCGATACCCGCGGAGGGTTTGCTCGGGAGGACCGACAATGGAATCGAGCCGGATCCGTCCTCGACGGGGATCGCTCGATTTCTCCCGTTTCCGAAAGGGAGACCAACGGCGAACGTGGACGCGCTCGGACAACATTCCCGATCAAACAGAAACGGCCGGCCGAGAGAGCCCCCGAGGACTTTGCTGGAAATTCAGGAAAACCGTGAACGATGCTCGGTCGATTCCGGTCCAACCGACGCATCGCTCCTTCGCCGGAAACTCCGTTGCCTTTGGCGAACGCCTCGCTTCCGGCGGAGTTAACCGCGTAGCCCACTGTAACGCGTGACTCGTGACGCGGCAAGTGGAATAGGAAAATTTCCAAGTTTTTGGAAACGTCAGAATTTCCTGTTTCACTTACAGTGTCAGTCGTTACTGCGGGGCAAGGGGTTAACACGTTGAACGCCACGGTATTTTGCTAGTTTCATCGTTTCTACTGAAGTGAAAGTTTTTATATTAAAATCACGTCTTTACAAGGGAGAAATTTTAAAGACGCCAATAGATATATAGTCAGCGGGACTTTAACTTTTGAACGCCAATATTTAAATATTTAATGTATCAGAAAATTCAAGAATATTACAATTTAAAAGTCACGTGAAATTTCATTGAATTCAATAGCGCCGGTCACCGGTAAAGTGAACAAAAAGGCAGTGTTATTTCGTTTAAATTGTACTTTACTTAATGCCTTTAAATTTGATACTGATTTAAATGGCAACATTGTCAAATATAACAAATTTCGCGGCTGAAATTGAGCCGGCGTGCAATGTGTTATGGCGATGCCTTGAGTTGCGATGAATCACGCTTCGAGAGACGCCGCAATTTTTAACATTTCCACCGTTTTTCATTCCCTCTTCATTGCTCCGTTATCGAGTTTCGTCGCTTCTTTTTGCCAAAACGTCGAGGAGAAATCGATCGACGTAAAGGGAAGAAAACGAAAAGTCCAGCGTCGAGGAGCATCGCGCTCCTCGAAACGAAGAATGAAGCTGAGAAACGAAGGTAGAACGGTAGAAAAACATTGCTCGTTAGCGCGAGCGAGCAATAATTTTCAAGTTCTCCGGAAACGAGGAAGGAAAGCACAGCAAGATCTCTCGCTGCAAGTGGAAGCTCGTCCACTTTCGAGCACCGCGACTCGGCTCCTTCTCCTTGTACAAGCACGCCGGGCAATAAACAAAACAAATCGACCTGGCCTCCGAGGGAGCAGCTGCGATCTGCGGACATTTTCGAGTCCAAGAGCAAAAGATTCTACGAGTATTTTTAGCGGACGAGAGCGAAGGAAGAGATCGCACGCCCGCGAACTGCGAGAGAGTCGCTTTGCGGGCAAAAATTGCAACCATCTCCGAAGAGGAAACGCTTCAACGGGTAGCGGAAGGAGATGGGAAATCTAGGTGGAAAAACGTCGGGTCTGGGAATGGATTTTTAATAATTTTAACTTCATTTGGAATGTCCATCCTGTGACAGGGATGATAACTGAACTAGCAACCGCCAAAGTGCAAAAATCAGTGGTTAAAAGCACCGAATTGTCGAAGCGCGAAATTGCGGAGATATTTTACTTGAAAGAAAATGGTCTTACAGCAGCTAATTTCAGATTAAATTTCAGATTTTCACGTAAAGGGAGAAGTTGGCCTTTAAATAACATCGTAGGAATATAACAAATAAAGATTGCACTTGCATTCTCTGCACGATTCTGTGAAGCTTTTATACATAGGGTGTCCCAGGTTTTAATGTTGAAACTTTGTCAGTATACTCTGTGGCACTTAATAAGAAAAAAATGTTATGTAAACATAGGTCACATAGAGCTCTATTAAAAAGTTATAACAAAAATACAGAATAGAAGTAATATAGGAATAGTAACCGACTTCCAAATTTTTCTCCAAAAAGACTGTTTTCCGAGTTATTATTTATTTCCACCTAGAAGGTCGATTCGTTTCAGGGTGCAACGCCGCGAACAGCGGGGTCGTAAGTTTTTGGCGATCCTCTCGGCGAAAAAATTTGCCGTGAAACGACGGCGAGATTTGCAGACGCGAAGGAAACCGTCGAAGCACGGAAAAGACGGAAAGGAGGAAGCATTATCGAGTATAGCTCGAGAGGAGAGGGTGCTTTTATCTCGGAAAGGAGCGCATTTCGCGCCGTTCCAACCGTGAAAGAGCAGCCTCTCCTCGGTGATTTCGAATCTAGCCAAATGCGGGCCTATTCTTGCTCGATATATCGCAGGATATAAACGTCCGGAGTGAAACGCGGAGGCTGCACAGGAGCACAAATTGCTCTCGGCCACCCCTCGCTCTTTTCTCCGGGGTTGCCTCGAATCCACTGGCGTAGAGTGCTTTTCTACGAACCGACGGAGACGTTGCAAGTACACCGAGAGGCTTGGCAACCTGCCTCTTTCACGGCTCTATCGCGAATCTCAACGGTCGAGCGGTCGGAAACGACCTTTATTTCTTCGCACGCGAGACTCCTTTAACGCGCTCGTTATTAACTTTTGAGACTTTGGAAAAATTGGGAGAACCGTAGTACCGGAAAATGTGCCCGACGTAGCTTCGAGAACGACGAGGGGCTGCGAGGGTGACGGAGGGGTTGGGTCAGCTTCGACCGTTTTGTGCCTCGATGCTCCAAATATTCTACGGGGTGAGGAATGCGAGCTCGAGAAAGCGAATAGCTGAGACAGAAAAGAAAGAACGATTGCAAATAGACGTAGGTTTAAGGGTAGGTTCGGTCTTTAGTCATAGAACCTTAACCTTGCCGAGTTACCGGGTCGATCCGTTGGAGCGCTTTGCTTCAATTTCGGCAAAGCCCCCGCAATCGAATCGGTTCGACGTGCAGTCGGAATGGGGCTGGGGGAGCGAGAAAAAGTGGAATATCCTGAGCGAGATCCCACGACAATGATAGGCGACAAGACGACGAGGATCGAACGCGCGTCGATTGCAAAGAGGAAGGCTGCGCCAGGGTCGAACGAGGAGAATCCACGGGGTGGCAGACGGGATCAGGGGAGCCAACGGAGCCAACGGGTGTCCCGTAGCCCGGGGGGACGACTTATTGACTTTGCCCGGGTGCATTTTCCACCGTTAAATTCGAAATGAAACGAACAGAGCGAGCCTGACAGAAGAAGACCGAGGGAGGAAGAAAAGAAGACAGAGAGAGGGAGGAGAGGGTGGGCGAGCCTCCTCGTGCGTGTCTGAGCGCCGAGGCGATGGAGGGAGTGTAAACGTCACGGCATATGTCGTGCGTGGCGGCACTATGTAATGCGTTTTCGTCCTTATGTATCCTACGACCCTAACTGCGTGCGGTGCACTTACCATGGCGACCGAGCTGCCATAAATATCTAAGATACCGCGCCGATATATCTGTCTCGATCACCGTGCCGCGCGAACGCGACCGACGAAGGACCTCCCTGCGCTAATGAATTCACCGTAATTGCACGAATGGAATTTCACGAGGTCCGATTACCATACACGCCCGATCCTTTTTCCGCTCTCCGAGATCCGGCGAGGTGCAATTGTCGCCGATTTTCCTTGGAAGATTCGAGACCGTTGCGGAGCAAAAATACGCCTCTTAACACTAAACCTACCGGCTTTATATCTGTTATCACTAGAACTACCGGCGGTAAATTTACTATATTTAAATATATTAAATAAGTACTTAGAAACAAGGAGAATTAAGAGGTGGAGAAGATGATCGATTCGATAATTCATGTTTTATGTGATGGACGTAGAATATCTATTGTATAACTCTCCTATAAACTTGGAGAATTTTTGGAAAATATTGTATACCAGTCATTTTGACTGGTCTGGTAGTTCTAGTGTTATATTGAAATATACGAAATAAGTACATTGGAAAAAGGGATTTGAAGAGGTGAAAAAGATGATCAGTTAAGTAATTTTTGTTTTATACGATAGACCTAAAATATTTACTGATTGGCTGCCCAATCAATTTGGGGCATTTTTCGACAAAATCAGAAAGCGGTCATTTGACCGCCATGGTAGGTTTATTGTTAAGCTCACAAATGTAGCTTTCACCCTCGCATCCTTGCCTTTCTTAATATTTCCCATATTTCTTACTAAAAATAGCAGAACCTATTAAAATATACGCTCACTCCAGAGGTGTCGCCTGGAAAACACGAGCAGATATCAACTCGTGAGGCGTGCATTCGTAACACCCACCATCGTTCGGGGTGGAGTTTTAGTTTGGCGAAGAGGAACGTGGACCTCGTCGATGGTTCCGTGGTTTGCAACATCGTTGACAATCTTTCAGCAACGAGATCGCGTTGTCCAGGACGAAAACAATTTTGTCTACGTCCAGCTCCACGGTTCGGAAATACTTATTAGCATCCGGCAGAGAAAAAACAGCGGCCGTTGCGCGAACTTGAGTCACAGTTGTTGCGCGACCGTCAAACCAGCCAATCTTTTTTATCGCGGCTAACGAGCAAATAATAGGTTCCTCTCTCGGCGATTCCACGCATTCGAGAGAAGTTCGCCACAAAAATAGCTGACTCGCGTGCAGAGTGCGAATGCCGCGTGCAAAGAGGGGTCGAGGGTTCGCGGCAAGTAGATTCGGACGTTCGTGCACCGTCCGCGTTTCCTCCTCGACCGCGGCCGCTGCGTTTTAAGTGGAAACAGGCCGTCGTCTTTCGGCCACTTTTCGCCGACGCGAACTTCCATTTGTCCGAGAGCGTGGAATATTAACGAGACAAATGTTTGGCGGGGAAAAACTGCGTGCAGGAGGAGAGGAAAACGGAGAGAGAGACGGAAGGAGAGCAGGATGCAACGATGCTCGAACGTCGGAGCCCTCGGAACGAAGCTCGCAGTTTCGTCGGGAACCCTCCGCCATGGCGGACTAATTAATCCGCGTGCTCTTTAAATAATGAAGGCGTAGTCGCATGAAAGCGTAACGAGGCTCGAATCTCAGCGTCGCGACCCCGCTCGGCCTTTCGATCGGAACATCAAAGGGATCCACTTGCAAAAAGTTTGGACAATCCTCGGCGACTTGGCCGTCCGCGCTTTATCCTCGCGGGACGCGTTTCGAGCGACCCAGCGAGCTTCTCGAACCTTCTTGCAACGGTGAAATGGCGATAGCTGAGGCGGCTGAGCTGGCTTTGTTACTTTACAACGCTTTTATCTATTTATTTTATCGAATTTTATACTTTTTGTTCCACGATATTTGCGTTGTCTAGCCAGCGCCATGCGAGCAAATATTTTAAGTCGGATAACTGATCTAAGGTCATCCAGGGCTACCACCCGGGTGACATTAACCCTTTGCGGTCCGAATTATTTTGTCAATTTTGTAGCGGGCTAAACGAAATTAATTTCACATTTTCTATCGGTGGTTATTCATTTCTTTTAACGATAGGAATAACTTATAGGTACCGACGGATATTTAGGTGATATTACAAAATCATTGTGAAATGGAAAGTTGATATTAACTCGTTAGAAAATAAAATGACGTGAAAAGCTATGTCGAGTATAGCTCGACGGACTGCAAAGGGTTAAAAATTGTAATTTATACGCACATCTATGCGGATCCTCAATGTATTACCCTGGTGGACCTGTTCCAGGGGAAAATTAATTGAAATAAACAAGAATAAAACATTTGACGTTAGGCATCTAAGCGAGGTTTCCCCGCGCAGGAGGAGTAGCGAGTGACCAATTGGCGGGCAATTCGAACGCCTCGGAACAGACGCGGAATCGGAAGTCCGCGAAATTCCCTCTTCGGAAGATCCGCAGCAAAGGAATCGATGATGCGAGCAACAACAAAGTAGAACATGCCGCGGCTTGTTTATCCGACGACGGAGGAACGCGCGTGCTTTTCGCGCGCGTTTATTTACGAACGCGCGTACGAGAGCGAGCGAGCGAGCCGTCAAACTCTGGCATCGTTTCAAGCGCTATTTTCGTTTTTAGGGTGTCCCCGGTGCTCCTCGAATCTTGTAGGTTTTCGTGTCATAATTCTCGCGCCAGAATCCCCGCTCGAGATTCGCTGCGCTTTCTCCAAACCTCCTCCTGCCTCCTCGTCGATCTTCCGACGTCCTCCCGATGTTCTTCCGATGTCCCGGAAGTTCTCCCGTCTTCGCCGGCCGAAAATCCTTCGGCCAGAACGGTCAACGATTTCCCCGCCGATCCTCCTCCCTCGTTTGTCTTGCTTCGAGAGAGTCGGAGGGTGGCTCCCGTCGCCGATTTATCAAGCACCGTCCTCCTGACCGAACCGCCGGGACTCGAATTACCATTTCATACGCCGATTTGCCTCTGTCCGGTCGAATTTATCGAGCAACCCTCGCCGCTGTTCCTCGACTTATCGTCCCCTGCTTTTATAGTAATCGCTCGTTTCTCCCCGCAAACCGGCGCCCTTCTTCCACCCGTCCCTCCTTCCCCTCGTCGCCCTCGCTTCCAAGATCGCGTTGCCGAATTCCCCGCGTCCTAAGAGGGTGGAAGAATATAATGGAAGCGAAAAAAACCAGAGGGGAGTTTATTCCAGCTCGTGATTCGTTCGTGTTCTCTCCGCCGCCGCCCTTCGACCCTCGGGTTACTTGATTTGCCCGCGGTATCGCAAAACGCCGATTTTTCCTCGCAACGCCCGTTTTTTCGGAGTTCCGACACGATCGAGGAATTCGGTGGAAGCTGATGTCGCTGGAAAACGCGAAACAGCCGGGAATTGTCCCGCGAAAATCCCCGGGAACGTTGTCGCGTCCCGATTAACCCCGGTGGCGTTCCACATTCGAGCGCGGAGTGCGGGAAAATTGTGCGTGCCAATTTGAAAGCTCGTTAGAGCCCCCGAAACCGCGATATTGCTGCGGGAACTTGGAAATTTCGGCAAAATGGATTCGAATCTAATTTTCGATCGTGCTCGCAATCGCATTCGCGGCTTGGACCACGTCTCGGGGTTGCATCCACCCCTGTCGTCGACGCTCCACCGTTCTCCCTCCGTCGCGACGCTCCTACCACCGATTTTCCAGCGCTTTAAGGAGCAATTTGCAGACAGAGTCTCCCTCTCCCCTTGCTCCAGCGAATTCACCTTTTTCCGCCACCCTTCGCGACGACTTCGATGCCCCCTCGAACCGTTTATCGTTTCGCGTCCGTTCCTCCGCTTTTCTTTTTCGCTCGTCCACCGAGTTGCCGGCTGTCGCTAATTTTATCGTTAATCGACGCCTCGAATGCGAGCGACTTGGAAGCCGTTTCCTCGAGAGATCCTCCTTCTGCCTCTTTTCTCGTCGACTCTTTGATCGTCGACATCCCCCTTTCAGCGACGTGTTCTAGCCGCTGTTATTATCGTAGGATCGACGCTCGGGGTTTGGGAACGATCGATTTAGATTTCCCGACGCTACGTGCGCTATATTCTCTCAAAGAGCGCCACAATAGAATCGCTTAGACCGATATTAATAGAGTCCTCGTCATCGGAACGACTCTTCGTTTATGCAGCGGCGTCTCGGTCTGGGTTAACGCCTATGGCTCTCCGTCGTTTTTCGAGCCATGGGATACCTCGGGTTCTCCGGTCCACGAGGGTCGAAAGAACGTGGCTACTTGTCCCTTCGATCCAAAGGAGGTATGTACTTTCCAAATCTGCCTTTAACGACCATCGGGGTGAGCACTTTTCCTAGCATCGTCCCCGTTTTACCACCCGGTTTCACGGTAATCGCCGGATGGGACGTTATACGTTCTCCATTGAAACAGACGAAGCTCTTTCCTTGCGCGTGCGGAATTATTCGTAAATCACGGGAGAAAATGTCCTGTTATATTTTTAAACGGAAAACGTAACGCCCCGTTGCCGGGTCAATCTCGTGGAAAATCCCCTCGGAACGTCTTTCCCATGAGTAGCGAATGGAAAGGCGAAAAATATCGGCGCGGCACGGAGCCAGGGACGATCGAACCACCTCTTCCGGCTTTTCATGCTTTCGAGGCTTTCCCTTTTGCCCCCGTCACCTTCGGTCGACGAACTCGCGTCCTCGAATATGCTTCGATTGCCGAGGCCGATTAACCGCGCAACCCCCGCACCCCCGTGCGCCTGCCCCTGGCTCGATAAACATTTTCCGCCCTCGCTGGGACTCGTTACAACCACCGTGCGGTTGACACTCGCCGAAAATGCAGGCGCGAGGTTATTGCGTGCGAACGGAGCCGTGCTTTATCGCTCCGACGACGCACCACGGAATGCAAATTTCGGGAAAGTCCCCCGCTCGTGTCTCTTCCCCTCTCCTCTTCCTCCCTTCCGTCGCTCGAGAAAATTCGACCGTCCGTAATGTCGTGGCGCCGGAAAATATTCCCGATGCAGGTTTGAGAAGGAGAAAGGGCTGGTAGGGTGAAAGCACGGGGCTGGGTGAAATTCTCGCTTTCTCGCTCGAGGATCCGATTATTTTTAGACACGGCGAGGGCGAGAGAGCGAATGTCCGTGAGACAGAGATCCAAGGGTGGTTATAAATAGGCGTGGGTTTAAGGGTAGTCCAATCTTGGGCGTACGTTGTAAGAGTCTTTTGTTGTTAGTCGTGTTGCAAGAGTTTGAGGTGTGAGACGTAAGGATTCAGTTGGGAGTGTTGGTTGTCGATTGAGTCGAAACATTGGTGCCCTGTTGTTGCAGCTTAATCGTCGTAATTGTAGATTATCTGCACAGGGTGTTGAAAAAACTATTCAATATTTATATGGTATATAGGATACCCTGTACCGAGTAAAAAAGCTTCAGTAATCATAGGTCGAAAGGTCAACCGTTTCTGAGATATAAACATTTTTGTTTGCTAGTATCATCACTGACTTACTTGCTTCCATCGCGTGCGATGTTTACTTTAGTGTTTATAAACCGCGTTCCGAATGTTCTTATTTGAGTGGCAACGGTAGATTTCATTGAGAATCAGTTCAACTTCACCGACTTCACCCACTTCGGTGGTAAGTCAATTATGATAATGTAGAGCCGGAAAAATATTAATAGTTACACTGTAGGAATGACGAAGGGCTGCGAGGGCGAAAGCGAGGATGGGTCCTGCTCAGGTCAGCAGGCCAACCGTTCTCTTCCCCAAAGGCCCGAATATTGTAAACTTAGCGAGTGCGAGTGCGAGAGAGTGAATAGTTGTGTGAGAAGGATGAACGAGTAGAATATAAGGAAGCGTAGGTTAAGGGACGAGCAGAGTTGTATTGAGTGTTGTCAGGAGCAATGTTGTAAGAGTTGTCGAGAGTTGTAGTTGTTGAGTTGTAGTTGTAGTTGAGAGGAGTTTTGAGTTGTTTTATTGTTAATTAGTTATAACCTTTTAATATATCGTTATTTGTTATTTGGTTATATTGAGTTGTGTCTAAAGTTTTAATCAGTCCTCTCTTTTGAAAAATCCTCCGCCTCTACAATAATAACAAACAAAAATGCTTATATGTATTACAGAAACGGTTGACCCTTTGACCTGTGCTTACCAAAGCTTTTTTCCTCGGTACAGTGTAACCTATGTACCATATAAATATTGAATGGTTTTTTTAACACCCTGTATACCCGTTTGCTGTTGAAGAAGCAGCAAAAACGCTAAATTATAAACTCTCCCTTCCGAGTCCGTAAAATCTCCTCCGCAGTTTCGTCCAGGAAGGCAAAAGAATTCTCTGAGAATTTCAAAACGTCAAGCAGCGGCGAGATCGCGATTCCGCTCGCTGTTCCGGAAGGGCGAAAGTCCGAGGGAAATTCAGCGGTCTCCGGTGGACTTTAAGGTAATCGGGAGTGGCAGGCCGGCGCACCGGAGGGACGCGTCGCGACGCGCCGCGCGTCGCCCGACCTCCGGCAAAGCCTCCGCAGTGACACGAAGGTATTAAGTCCTTTTTCCTCGCGTGTCGAGCAACTATCCGGATTATTATCGCCGTCTCCGCAGCCGGCACTTGGGTCGAAGCAAACGTCCAGTCCTTTTCCGACGCGGTTCGCGTTCATTTGTCAGGGATAATTAACGTTTCTTCGCGATTAAAGATGGAGAGGCGAGAGGGCCGCCCGAAGGAGGAGAACCGACTCGGCGAGGGAGCTGCACGGATGAGAGCTCGAATTTTGCGTCACCGTTTCGCAAAACGTGTCGTCCATTCCGAAATCATATTCTACACCAAAGAGAACAGCTTTTGCCCTTGACGCTTTGCAATATGGTGGGTCACACGCAGTGCCGGATTTAGATGAAAAGAGGCCCTAGACTATTCCACTTACGAGGCCCTTGCACCTCTCATTTTTAAATTTGTAAATTACATGAGAGACAATAAAATACATCATTACTGTGATATATATTAATATATTAACAGTAGATTTACGGGCGTGAAATCTGTTACATTGCAATATATTAAATAAGAACTTTGGAAAAAGAGGGATCACGCGGCAAAGGTGATAATTCGTCAAGTCATTATTGCATTATAAAATACATGTGAAATATTGATTGTACAGCTTCTCTGTAAATTTGAGAAATGCTTATAAAACAAGTAAGAACCCGTCAATTTGACGGCTTCCGTAAATCAAGTGTTAAATGAAACATGTTATTGGTACTAATCTATATATATTCAATACATTGAAGATTAAACATTTTTATGTTTGTTTATTAGCCATATGCGTAGAATTTCTCCTTATTTTCGGTCCAGGGTTTTAGTGTTCACTGTTTTTAGAATAGCGTAATTTTAATTTTGCTAACAATTTGAATGTAGGCCCCTCTTGATCTTGAGGCCGTAGGCTGAAGTCTAGTTAGCCTATAGGAAAATCCGACCCTGGTCATACGTGACACAATTAAAATTTTTCTCTACAAAACTCCCGTAAATTAAACGGCAGCCCGAATTCCTCGCGCAAATGTTCGTATCTGACGTTCATTCGCGTTTATCGATCTCAGCCGATTGACGCATTGCTGCTCCGAGAAGCGGCTTTCACAATTTGTGTAGTTTTTAAGAAGAATATAAAATCTTTTAGCATTGTTTAGGGTCGTGTTATTACCAAGCTTGCTCGATAAATGTTTGTTCTTCGCGAAAATAAACGTCGTGCAGGAAGGGGTTGAATATGGACGTAACCTCAACCGGAAACGACTCGCGGGACGGTCGGCCCGCAAAGAACGTCCTTCGAGGCCGCTGAAAAATGCTCCCGGACGAAGAGGGTAATTAAAAAAATTCCAAGCACGTGCGGTGGCTTTTACCGCGACGGGCATTCGTCACGGTGGCGCTCGTTCTCGGTAAATTTTTAATTGTTACATCAGTCATAATGAGAACCGGCCCCGGCTGGTCCGAATCAAAAGTTTCCCCGGTTCTTTTCTCCCAGCGCGGTAAACTCGACGAACAAAAGAAAATAGGCACGGTCCGATAGAAATCTGGAGAACGCTCTTACGTCGACAAAGAGTCAAAGGGTGGAACGAGCCTTCCGTTTTTTTCAAATTCGCGAAAATTGGAATTAAATCGCGCTTAATTCCCGCGTTTCCTGCCAACAAAAGCCACCCATGACGGAGGCTAAATTAAGGGAACGCGGGAACAAAAATTTTCCTCGCAGGGCAAGAATACATCGGCGCGTGAACCTCCACGAGCGGATGCAAATTCGAGGAGGTATTTTTACATGTTTTTCCAATATTCCGCCGGTTTTCCGCCGCGTCCTGGCAGTTCGTTAATTGACGCCCGGCCTCGAGCAAGGCGTAAAATGCATCAACCGCGATAATACCCTCGTTGCGGCATTATCTCCGAGCCAGATACGCGTCCCGAGACTCGTACACCTAATAAAACGCGACCTGGCGCGATACGGAAACGAGGATTGCCCGTGTGCGGCTACGGGGACGTTTTATCGATAGATCGACCCTTTTATCGACTTTCCCGAGAGACTAGCTAGCGGCTTTTTACCTTGGCATTTTTTTCTGCCTTTCCAAATTCCAATTTTCTCTCTCTGGGTTCGCCATGCGAACGATCGGAGAACGCCGAGTTGGAAGCAACTCGGTGGATGTTGGGAAAAAAACGTCGAATGCTAAGACCTCGAGGAACATCTTGAAAAAAGATCGATCAAAGTTAGCTCAGAAATAGGGGAGATGCGATTTTTCAAATCTGAGGAACTTTCGATGCGGCGAAAGGGTGGCCAGCGCACAGTGGAAAGAAATGGGTAATGTTGATATGAAAAATTATGTTTTTCGTGTTACATGGTTCAGTTTGAAATTAAACAACTAAAAAATGCCGAAAGATATCCTCTGGAAACTTTCAAGATATTTTGTTTAAAGTATGTAGAAGCGATTTGCGTAAAAATTTGCAGCGCCTACTTTGCCTGCAAAGATCTGAGCGACTGGGGCGCAGATTTTTGCAAAAATACAAATTCGCGTTTCCCGTCTCGTTCCGTGTTTTAACGAATGTCACTCGAAAGTCTGCTCGAGTCCCGAATCGGTGAATATTCGCGCGTTTGCCGCATAACTTCGCGAGCGACGGAAAAGCGATACGTTACGTCCACGCGCGCGCAAAAATTCATCGAGGACGGCCGAGCGGAAAGCGCGTTAAATCTCGTAATGCGACTGCACGGTATTTACATTAACGTGCAAATGCTCCCGATCGCAATAAAATCCAATTATCGGGAGGGTCTCCCGTATTTTCGAGTCACCCGCCGGAAACCACCGGCGAGTCTCGCTTCCGGCGCGCTGAAAGAGCCTCGCGGTTGGATCGTGGCATAAAGTGCGGCCGGCAGGGGTAAACGGACGGTCGTGAAGGACGATAGAAAAATAATATTTGCCTCTCGACGATGGAAGGAAGGATAACGAGAAAACCGAGGGGACCTCTTCCGGTTTCGAGTCGCGGAGCAAACTAATTTCATAAAATCAGCGCCGGACGGACGATGTTTCCTTTAATTTATCGTTCTCTGGTCGCAAACTGCAAGAGAATTCTTGCGACCCGACCGTCCGTGGACGACTGCAATTCCACGTGGTCTCTCGGGGCGCAAAAGCGGGCAAAAAATCGGAGAAAGGAGAAACGACGACGGTGGAGGTGGGACGAGCCGAAAGTGGAGTCCTGGGAAGGATAAAAGAGACGGGAGGAAGTGGGAAGAAAAGGACGAAGGGGTGGCAGAGCCGGATGAGGGGAAGACGAACACCGAATACCGTCTGCCAAGGAAATAAACTCTTCCGTGACGGTGTACTCGAGCGTCTAACAATTACCTTATATCCCGGAGATAAAAGGCGGCAATAATTTCTCTTAAAATATTTCCGCAGGCAGGGCCGTATGAATTTTAATCGCGGCGAGTTACGGCCGACCGAAACATCGCGCCAGTCGAGACATACGCGATCACGCTCGGCAGCCATGGAGAATTATGGAAAGTTATGGAATATCTTCAGCCACGGTGCAATATACCCCATGCCAGCGTGAAATTTCAAGCTCTGGGTTGCCTGCCGCGAAAACAGGGAACATTCGAAAGTCAAATCCGCGGAGGAGTGAGAGGAGAGACGACGAGGAAGGAGAAGAACGGGCCCGTCCTCTCGGAGGAGTCCGTGGACGTCGAGTAACTTCTCTCCCTGTCGCGAGATAACGTCGACGTTATAAAAAATGAATCCTACGAGTACTTTTCAATTTTCCTCCCCGAAGAGCTCGCAGATTCGCGCGATCGGTGGTAAAAATTTCATTCCGCCCACGCGAATCTTCTTTCGCGTCTTCTCTCGACCTCTCCGGTCCTCTCCTCCTCTCGCCCGCCTCCGCCGCTGCTCGGTCGGCTCGTATTTTCTTATACTCCCGGCTGCACGAGGCTTTCGAGTAAGCCGAGGTGTTTTCTTGGCACCGAACTCTCTTCCTCTACCCCTCCATGAATTTTTAAACGTAATACGGCCGCGAGACGACGTCGACGAGGAGCGAGGGGAGCGGAAGGAGCCGGCGGAAGAGGAGGAAGCGGAGAGTATCCTTCGCGACGTACACGCGAATCCGTCCGAAACGATCGTTCTTATCTTCCTCCTCTCGACGCATCGTGCGCCCCGCGGATACTCTCGAGCTTCTCGTACGAGAAAATTTCACGAAAATTCCCGCTAGAAATTCAAATGTTAAGAATATTGCGCAGAGTTCCGAGATAACGATATTCAACGTTGCGAGACGAGGTCAAAGGACGTTCGACGCTTCCACGGCCGGTCGACGGTGGACCGAAACGGGTAGTCTGGGTGGAAAGAGTCGTGTCGTGGGTTTGTAATTATTTGATCTTAATTTGGAACGTTCGCTGAGACCATTGACCGGGACAATTGATTTGGCAACGATCCAAGAAATCGATGCTCAAGGGCACCGAACCGTCCGGATATTTCACTCGAAATAAAAGGATATCGGAACAATTAATAATTTTGTGGGAGCTTTTATCTTTCGTGGGCCATGGTCGCCGAGAGACGGAGAGAGCTGAAAGGAGGATGGAGAAAGCGCGCACAATTGCCAGCGAGGAGGAGGACATTTTTGCGCGGAGGCTCCTTAACGATCCCTCATTGTCCGAAACGACGATGATTAACGAATGCCCGCGGCTTAAGCCAGCGATTACGTCTCAAAGGTGTCCCTTTCAATTGCAAATGGCGCCATCGGCGAGAGGCGGACGAGAATCCCTGCGATTCCTTCGGTTCCCCCTCGAGAAGTCTCCTTTCTCGCGTCGTAGGTCCTGGCTTTCCGTGCGATCGTTTGAGCGCGACGAAATACCTTCTCCTCCTCCTCGGAATACTCGATATATTCGTAAGCGAGGCGGAAATTCGCGCTGAATGTCCCGAAAAGAGGAGGTAAAAGGGTCAAGAGGCGAGACTACTTTAAACGACGTCGCTTCGTCGAGCCTCGTCGCGAGCGCAGCTCCGAGAGAAAAGACCGAGGGCCAACGGGGTTAACGAAGAAACGGATAGACGTTCGCCTTTTCTCCGGGCCTCGTCCCTCGCTTCTCTCCTCTCTTCTCTCGTCGCCCTTGTCTCGTCTTTCGGCTCGGTTTCTCGTTTCTCTCTTCTCCGCTCTCTCGGCTCCCTTCGGTCCACGGTCTCTCGCGTGCGCGAGTATGAAAGGTGCTTTATGTCGTGCCACGGCTGACGCCATTTTCCAGCAAGTTTCCATTTACGGAGCCCAATGGTACAACCAGTCTAGAAAGTATCTCGATCCGTTTACCGAGAGCAGCCTGAATTTTCGACGACACCTTCGCACGACAGTTATCTCGACCCTGGGACAACTTTGCTTCGCTCGACACCCACGCCGGTTCTGTTTCTTCGACCTAGCGTCGATTCTTTGCCGGATCGCTGACTCACCGTGTCCGTGAATTTCCTGTCGAGATCCGCGCCTCCACCGAAACGCTATCGTGCGTGGTTCAAACGAGGAAGGACAATGCCCTCCAAGATACACCTACGATCTTGGAGATAACCCTAAGACACCTGTCCAGCTGGATCTAACTCGGACCTAACAATCTCGCCGGAAACCTTCGACGCCTCCGCGATCGCGGAAGCCATCGGCGATCCTCGGCGAAAGATTTACGGACTCCGCAGCTGCCGAGGCACGCCAATGATCAACTTCATCGACTCGATGCTTCACCGAAATCTTTAGGAAAATTTCAGTTGTTCAAGCCCTCTCTATGCAAAACTAATTATGCCTCAAATAGTTGCGTAAATTGGATTTGTAAGCACGCCACTTTGATTGCTCGTAGGTTAAATTTCTTCGAGCTCTCATTACTACTGTAACGGCGAATAATGTGACTCGCACTCAGGATCCGCCAAATAAAAGAGAACTTGTAATTTTAGATTTTCTGTATTAATTATCGTGACTCGTTCGGACAGCGATTCGTCGTATGGCAAGTAAACGGCAAGAATGATCTGAGTAGGCAGGGAATACAGGGATTTTAAGTGATTTTGGAGATGAGTGGGAGCGGTGACGGTGTTTAGGGAGTTGAAAGGTCGGGATGGAAAAATAGGAGATCTGAACTTGGGGTAGTGAGTCAGAGGTGATTGTGGAACGGCAGATGTTAGTAGATCTACTGTACAATATGTTTCTGTTGAATCAATATGGAGATATCCTAACTTATCCTAACTTATATATTAGTTGATCAGAGGGTCGGTACATTACACTATTATTATTTTTTATTGACGGGCAAATGAAAATTTTGTTTGTAGTTGAAATGTAATTGCCTATTAGTATTTATATTTAAGAACTTTCATTCTCATTTTTGTTATTATTATCATTTTTATTTTGTTTTTTTGTTGCTCGTGCTCTCCGTTCTATCAAAGGGTGATTCCCATATAATGAAGAAATAAAAATAAAAATAAACTTGATCGACGCTTGCACCCTCGACGTGCCGAGGCTCGTTGCACGGAACGAGCGGGCGTTATTTTTGAAATACCAATTAATTTTGCGGCGGACCGAAGCCACCAGGGCGACCACGCACTTCTTTCGCTCGTCCTCGAGCAGAGAACCCCGAGCGATTTCTCGCGGAATATCGCTCCCAAGTAGATACCGTTAGCAGTTCGGGTCTCGTTCGACGAATCGGCACGTCCAGACACCTCCTGACACGTCCAGTTTCACCGAAGGTGCCATTTGTTCGCGGAAACGCGAGCCGGCAATTGGACGAAGAACGACGAGGTCCATTCTACACAGGGGAGCTAATTCGTCCGAGGGTTTCTCCCGTACATCCTCGCGGAACGAGAAAACAGGCGATTTTTCGTGCGAGCCTGTCGGCCAGTTTGGGCCAAGACTTTCCGGGAAAGTAATTTCCCGGAGGAAATCCTCCCGATTATCCTTGGCTCGAGTAACGTCGCTCGAAAGGATCACGAGCTCCGTCTTCTCCCGGAGAAGCTTCTGGAAGGTTTGGTCGTCGCGGAGAGAGGGGATTATCCGCTCGGAGGATTTGCCTCGCGACGTCTCCGGCTAGCAAATAACGCGGATCTCGCGTCCTCGGACGTTTCGCGTCGGAAGTGACGAGGGGAGATCGAAGATGGCTGTTTTTCCGAAGTCCTGGCGAAAGAGGGAAACGTGGACGGGGTCGAGGTCGGACGAGAAACGACGAGAGACGACGCGAGGTGAGAAAGGATCCAGCAAACTCGCCGAGATTTCTCGGCCCGGGTGGCACCGGCTTATAAATATTCAGAGCCGGCCGAGGTAAAAGGATTATTATCCTCGAGCGGCTACGTAACTTCAAAGCGTCTGGACGAAATTATACTATTTTCTGGGATTTGTCGAGACGTTAAAACCAAAGCCCCTCGTCCCGGACAGAGGACTCGCCTCTCGAAATAACGGAGAGGGAGGCTCTCTGCGCTGGCTTTGGAAAATAAAAGGAGCGACCAACTCGCTCCGAGTTAATCGACGTCCCCTCCTCGTCTTCTAGCCGGAGAGAAGCGACGTTGCGCGAAACGATGCTCGCCGTTTGTCGAAAAAACCGCTGATTTCCTCGCGAAACGACCCGTCGTCCTTGCGAGTGCTGCAACGGATCACTTTGCTCCGTTCGATTCGACTTTCGCGGCAAAGTCGAGATCGAGGAGCCTCGCTAAACCGCCCGACTCGAGGCGACCAGTCGACTAAGAATCGAAACGAGGTCGGAAAAGAAGACGGGAATTTTCCGGGTAATTTCCCAGGAGACGCGGCACTTGCCGACGAATTCAAACGGCACTCGGCCTGCGAACGAGCGCGCGAAAAGCCGCGTCAAAGGGACCAAAGTTATTATCGATTCCACGAAACGATAAAGCCCATAAAGCGGGAAGAGCGGTGCTCGGCCAGTTCAACGGGCGTCCTCGTAAAGCGGAAGGTCGTAAATCATTCGCGAGTTGCGGCCGGCTAACGCCGCGATTCGCTTCCGCGGGGAAAACTGAGAACTGCTGGTGTTTCGAATCAAAGGACGGGACGGAACGATATTTTGCCGGTTACGAGACGCTCTGCGAAATTTTTCAGCCCACTGGAGAGTGTCGGGTGGACGTTTAATTGCGAGGATGCTCGTAATTGGATATCTCGATGTACGATGGACTCTCGTTGCAACGCGAGTCCCTGCAACGCGAGGAGGGAAGAGAAGTCGTGAAAATTTCGAGAAACGAAGATCCTCTGCCCGTTGGAGCGCGATTTCCTCGTCGAAGAAATCACGGACGAGGCAATTATCGCGCTCGAGTCGCCCGAGAGTCGACGAGATCGCATTGGGCCGTTTATCGGTAATCGATAAATAAATAACTCTCTCTCCCTCGTATTTCGTGCTTCCGTCGGACAGACGACGAGGGCACCCACGCGGTCGTTAGACCGGAGTCAATAACTTATATATTTCTTCGTTTCACCCCTGGGCGTCGTTTCACCGTCGGAGACTAGGGCCGAAGAGGCTCTGACCGAAATCCACGAAGAGACGTCGCCGGACGGGGAAGAAATAATGGCAACGAGTCATTTCTGGTATCGAGAGATCGACCGAACGACTTCTCGACTTCGTCGACACCGTTTGCCTTCGTTTCGGAATGAAAATAGTCGTAGAGTCGTGGAATCGAACGATTCCAGCTCGGAAGCCCCGAGGGGAAATATTATTCAGAGCCGTCTAAAATTATCTCGCCGAGCGCACTCGATTCCACCCTCGTGCTTGTCTCCTCGAGAGGGTAACGCCCTCCCCTCCGAACCGACGACCTCGAGATATCGATGAAAAATTAAGTAGGACTTATTAAAGAGCAGTGGAGGAGGATAAAGGGGAGGACGACGAGAGGGGGTCCTCCCCCGTCGATCGAGAGGCTCCGAAGGTCCTCGATCCTCCGTTATGTTTTGCTCGAGAGGCTCGGACGAGCAGCGCCAAGGAAACGGGACTCGAATCGCGCTGGAAACTTCCCCCGCGAGCGAGCCTCGATTTCTCGCGATGAAAGGACCACGAGGGAGAAAACAACGAGCTCTCCTGGCGAGGGTCGAGGTTCGAGGATCGTGGGAACAGGGCGAAGGGCGCCCGCGGAAAGTATTCGAGAGCGTGAATACCGGGAGCAGGCCACCAGCCACCGGTCCCGCCACGGACCGAGAGCCTCGTTTTATCCTCGGCCGATTGTTTCGATTCGTGGCAGCCGGAAGGAGCACGTGGACGAGCGTCTCCACCTCGACGAGGCCGCCTTTAAAGAGACCAGCCCCTTTTTCCGCCTCAAAAGCGACCGAACAATGGCGCAAGAACGGCGGAGCGTGCCCCAAATGCTCCCGTGATTTTATCGGCAAACCTCGTCGATTCACCGGCGACGAGAGATCTCGGGGGAAGCTGCTCGCTCGCCGTGGCTCGCAAGTGACGGACAATTTCAGAACCAAGATTGATCTTGGTATTACCGTCTCTAGTGACCCCTCTTTTCAGGGAGAAAAGGTTATTAGCTGTCCCTTAAAAATCCTCGGTCTTGTATACCGTGTTTCAAAACACTTTGCAAACGTCAACACACTTAGAACGCTCTATACATCTCTAGTCCGTCCTTGTCTCGAATATGGTTCGATCATCTGGTCTCCACATTGCAAATTACTGTGGTATCGAGAATCGAGGTATTTATGGCCTCATCGCGATCGCCTAGGCCAGTGGTCGGCAAACTTATTAGCCAAAGAGCCAAATATGAACATTACAACAATTTTAAAAAAAATTGGGAGCCAAATCTGCTTGTTTAGTAAACTTTTATTACACTAAATAAGTAGTACACTAAATAAAACTAAATTTCATACTTAATAAATATTTATTAATGCGAACAATGTGCTTGCATCTCCTTAAACTCGATGTTAAACTCGATGTTCGTTACGTATTTTTACAACAATATAAAATTTTAATTACCTATCTATCTTTTAACTTGAACAAAAAATTATACATGTTCTCGATTTATAGAAGAATTTTAATTTATCAAAATGAGATGTAATTTTTTTCTTACCAAGTTTTTTTTTTAAATGAAAATATTATTGCGCCCTCCGTGGATTATCAAAGAGCCACATGCGGCTCTGGAGCCGCACTTTGCCGACCACTGGCCTAGGCTGTTTAGGCGATTGTTTGTAAGATACGTGCTGCAGAGGCCCTACGATGTGTATGTTTAAGAAACGCATGCGTGAACGCATGAATGAGTGCATGGATGCACGAGTACGAACGAATGATTAAGCGGAACGAACGCCTTTTAGTTCTTCATAAGCGACCAAACGATTCGCTTCACGATTATATTAATTTCGTATTAGCATGTAGTATATAGTTCTAGATAATAAACTTAGTTTTACCTCATAACATCTAGTATAACCAATCCCACATTACTTATAGAAAAAATCGAGCGAGTTCCTGCACTTGCAGCTGCACCCGATGTGCCGCTGCAGCGTAAACAGGGTTACGGGGTGATTCGTTCAAACAGAAGCATAGAAGCGGAGTGTTTTTTCCGGAAACGGTGCATTCACGTGCCAATTAACGACGAGACTCCACAAATTTGTCTCGAAGACGCTCCAGGATGTCGGGAAGATGCCGGAAATTCGGAGAAGCCGATGTCGACAACCTCGAGAGCGGGAGAGGGAGAGGCCACAGAGTCGACTGCGAGCTTCCAGAGGGGTAGTTTCCGACAGGGCAAACTGTTTACCGCGCCGGACGGTCGACGGCAATTAATGAGAGTCCGCGATCGAATTAGCAAGTTCTGAGACGAGGCTGCGCGCGTTCCCGTTAATCAGGGAAATTTCAATCGCGCCCCGGCGCGACCCGACCGACTGATTCTATTTCGGTACGGCGGATCCGTCCGGACGTTAATCGAATAATCCGACTTTCCGGCGCGACGAGCGCAAATCGAATGATCCAACCGCGTCGCGCGACCAACGCGACGGCCAAACGATCCAATAAACTCTCATCCGAGCGCCTCTCTCGCCCGTCTCCTCGGCTCTCCTCCTCCACGAGAGTCTCTTCTTCTTTCCGGTGCGCTCGAATTTTTTTAAACATCCCGCCGGCAGTTCTCGGGTCAAAGGGGACAAAGGAGGCCGTCGAAGTTGCGAAGCGTATCGCTGGAGAACGTTAGGAAAGCGGAACGGTTCTCCGGAGTCCCTCGGGCCTCGTCTGGAAAAAACTCCGAGGATCGGCGGGAGGAATATCTGGGTCGAAATTCGCGAGCAACGGAGGAACCTGCAAAAGTTGCGGGAGAAAGGAGACACGAGGTAATCGTATTCCCGCGGAATAAGCTCCTTGCTGGCGCCGCTTCGTACTTGGAATCTCTCGAAAAGCATTCCAGAAATCCTGGGATATCAGAAATTCCACGGGCGTCGCTCGCGAGGAGGAGCGCTAAGCCTGCCGAGGCTAAGAACGTTGGACCAAAGTTCTCGAGCGTTAAGGCCACGGCTGCAACGAAACCGCGATAAATCTCTCCGTCAAAGTTCGCGAAGGATCGTCGGACAGGGTCGAGGGAGATTCGGAGCTTCGACTCGGCCGCTCTTTCGGAGGGAGCCGTCGCGATTCGATCGCCGAGCAGCTTTGCGACCCGCTCTAAATTCTCTCAAAAGTACAAACGAAATTTCCGTCTTCCTCGATTCCATCGAGCTTTCGCGATTCCATCGCAGCTTCGTCGAAATTTGCGAAGAAAGGAAGAGTCCCCGCTGCGACTCGTTGGAGCGAGTCGCAGAAATGAATAGTCCATCGCGAGAAAAACAAGCGGGAAATTCGCGAGAGAGGCAATAAAGTTCACGAGGAAGCTCTCGCGACGTGGCTTTCGCGAGGCGGCGTGGAATCAACCGCGTCGAGGTGAGCCACTCGTTTACTCGTTTCACGACATTCGACGCTTTGTTCGTTCGAGAGGATTATCCTTGCCGCGGTTGCCTCATCCTCTCCTTCGCTCTCCTTCCTTCTCTCTCGCCTCGCCTCTCGCCGCTTCCCTCTCCAAACTTTCCCGTTCGACCGTCTAGAGCACCATTCCGTTCCACAGACCCCGGCTCCGAGCGAGGTCCCATCGTTCTCTGCCCTTCGCCCTTCGCCCGTTTGAGCGACTCTCGACGAAACCTCGATCTCCATGGAGGCTCCTTCCACCAGGGGAGACTCGTTTTCCGCCGACTTCGAGGCCGCGAATCGATCGTTCCAGCCGTATCGGAGCGCACCTCGTTTCGCGAGGACGAGGCGTCTCGGATAGCGAGCATCGCCGATAAACGATATCGCGAGACGAGGTTTACGAGACCCGGGGAATCTTGGCGCAGACGGCACGGCGGGACCTGGCAAATGGGAACGCCGCTCCCTCGCGAGCTCCTCGGCCTCTGCCGCTCTCTCCGGGCGCTCGTCGAAGCGCGCGTCTGCGTTTAACCGACTTGCATCCGTAAGCGGAATATTCCGTCCTGTGCAATGTTAACACATTGACAGCCGGCCCCGCGAAAACGCGGGTTTCTGAGTCTGTCGCTTGAGCGCCGGCCCCGCGAAAACGCGGATTTCGAATCCACCATGAAATGGGACACTGTATTTTTTTCTATAATTATAAATTAAAAATTTCTATTTTTAATTACCGTTAAATTGTATATGACGAATATGCAAATAAAATGTTCTATTTTACGAAAATATACAATGTTTTAAATATTTTTTTGGCTATCTAGTGATCAGAAATAATCGAATAAGGCCGGCGTTTGGGATTTAAGTGGCCGATACGTCGCCGGCGCTCAGGCTTTAAATGTCTCTTAGGTCGCCGGCTGTCAATGTGTTAAACTGCTGCGCGCGGAAATGCACGGCACTGCGGGTCTTCTGCCGCAGTTGGAGCTACGATGCAAATGGATCGAGTGTACTTCCGGACGAAGATCCTCGCGCGGAAGGAAGGTCCAGAGAGGAACGGCGACTCGAAGCGAAGTCGAAGCGAGAGAATTTCGAGACACCCGATAGAATTCTATGCGCGCGCAAAATTGCAAGGAGCGTGCAGCGAGAAGAGGTTGCGCGACATCGAGGAATCGGGAATCGCGGCCGGTTTGCGTCGAGACTCCTCTTACGCCCGAGCTCTGGCTGCCGGTTGCGGGCCTCTTCGTTACCGTCACGGTCTTGCTTCTCTCGTTTTTCCCTTTCTTTCGAGCTCCTCGCTCCCACTGCCGAGAGCTTCCTCGATACGTCCTCCTCTCGAGCAGCGCAACGAGGCTCCGGTGGTCGAGCGCGTATCTTCGAATCTCGCCTGGCGGCCTCTCTCCTCGTTTCTTTCTCTATTTCTCTCTCCCTCTCGACGCGCTAGTCTTCACTCCCTCGCCCAGAGTAGCTCGTTCCACGACCGGAGGCCGCGAAGGCAACCTTTGTGATCCGCGAATCGAGGCGTGGCTCTTTAAACCACCCTCTGCCACCCTCCGCCAGGAAATTGCCAGCGTCGCGACGTTCACCATCCTTGATTTTTCCACGTCGAAACGATCTTCTCCTCTGGCCCATCCCACCGTCCTGTTCGTCTCGTTATTCGCATTATTCCTCCCCGTTTCGTCCTCGCCGTCGACTCGAGAGAGAACCGGCCACATTTCCAGCCTCTCGACCGCCTGGGACCCAGATTCGGACGAAACGCGCCAACAACGCGGCGATTGTAGCCGGTGCGACGATTAAGCAGCGGCACGAATAATTCCATCGGGCTAGTTTTATTGGCCCCGTTTCGTCCGAAGGACGTCCGGCGCGTAATCGCCTGGAATCGCGCACCGGAGATAAGCTCGCGAGGCGGGTCACTGGAGCGGTCCTCGCTAATTGCAGAGCCAGCCGAGCCAGCCGATGCAGCCGAGCGAGTCCAGCCTTTCGCGCAACCTCCGTTTCTCTCGCCTTACGTAAAACACGCGACGACTGTTTCACGGCGAAACGGAGGCTCGTCGTTGCGAACGGAAACGGCAGGAGGGACGGGAGAGGGCTCGGGAGAATCGAGCCATCGATCGAGGAGTAATTAGTAAATTGGCAGAGACGGGGAGGTCCCGAGCGAGCGGCCGCAATTTACCGCGTCGGTCGAGGAAGCGATTCCCACGAGTCAACGGCGATGGGATCGTAGCTCCATATGTCGAAGAGCGTCCAGGTGTTGCCGATGACGAAAAACGAGGCCCGCGAGGACCGAGAGGACAAGGAGGATCGGGGAGCTCGGGCACACCCACGCTCGGACACGCGATATCGGAAACAGCTGTCGATCGACCGCCGATCTCCGCGCCGGATGCCGTTCCGCGGGACTGAAGCGAAGGGCTACGGTTAAAGGGCCTTCTTGGAACGCGGACGAGGGGCAATTTTTTACAAAAACGCCGGAAAATCGCTGGGGACGACAGCGAGCCTACGATGTCGCGAGTCGATCGCGGCGAATCGAGGGCGCGCGGGGAAACTCGGCGAGGATCGCCCACCGAATCCCGGCTAAGATAGCTTCCAAGACGATAAAGTCTCAGTTTTTTGAAATATTCCCTTACCAAGAGGCGGAGCCGCAAAATTCCATCGAAGCGAGAACTTTGAGCCAAGAATCTTCCGCGAGATTTAATTGCGCGCGGGAATGGACGCGAAGGACGAAGATCGGTGTGGTCGTTTTGTCACGGAACCCCGACGCTTCCCTTCGATCCTGTTTCCGCGCTGGCATCGACTTTCGCGAAGAGATTCCCAAAGGAGGCACCAAGGGGTCGTTAAAAGTCACCGTCGATTCCCTCGAAAACTTTGGAAAGTTCGTCGGTTCGGAGAAATAGCTGGACGATCGTCGACAAGACAGATCGTCATTATTATCATTATTATTACTCTTTATTGACGGGCAAATTGCCCTTTAGTGTAGATTGAGAGCAACAATAGTTGCGGTATGCATAAAGTGATACACATATAACAACAAATATAACTGTAGCTAAAGAATAAAATAGAGAGAGTGCGGTGGGATTGGATAAACAAAACAAAACAAAAGAAACAATGTGGGTAAGGACTATGGGGAAAGGATAATTACGTGGAATAATTGTAGCAGGAAATGAGCAAGTGAAGATGGATTATCTGGCAAGGAGGGTGAGGACACTGAGCCTAAAAATCGAGAGCGGACCAAAAAAGTGAAGATCGTTAGAAAACCGGTTTACATCTGTAGTTAACCTACTGATGTAGTTATGCGAACCGTAGTCAGTACGATGGAATTCTTGTTTCAGAAGCATGTAATGCCTCCTGAATGGTCTCGCTACATCTAGGTTCAGAAGTAAAAGGATCTCACAACAATTTATGGTTTGAGAGAGAGCGGCGTGAAAAGAGGAGCGAGGAAAATCGGAGAAGAGGGAAACGGCGCGACGTCGACCGGCAAGCTGGGGAAACGCGTTTGGGACTCGATTATCGGTCAATTTATCAGTACGGCACATCGTCCATTATCTTTGATTTTCGCTGGTGGAGATACGAGCGCAAATTAGCCGCGCATTATCGCGTTCGACGGTTCCCCGCCGTACTTTTTCCACGGTTAACCCGGCTTTCGTTTACAAACGCCGGGAGCAACGTCCGGCGGAATTGGCCGCGCGAGATACCTCTCCTCCTGGAGAGGGGCCAATCCTCCGTTCTCGATAACCGCAAAAATAACGTTCCACGAGTGGACCGCGCTTCGCGGATATCGTTTTGCGCGCAGGATACAAAACTATCTCGTCCTCGATCCGGCGAATCGGAGAGGAGATGATCGCTGGTCGCCAATTTAAAGCGGACTCCGAGGAAAGCAGAAAGAGACGGAGAAAGTAGACTGACCTTTTGAGCCTTGCAGGCGGCGGCGAGGGGCAGAACGTCGTGAGGATGAGCGGCGTGTCGATCCCGAAGGCATAGGGCGCATATCGCGATCTTGCAGAGGGCACAGTAGAGGGTGACCGGGTCGCCGTTGTGGTCGTTGCAGAGCGGCGTGCCTTCGCCGGCGGGGCCACGGGAACCCTTCGCGCCGTTCGACTGCCAGCTGCCTCGGGGTGGGCCCAGGTTGTGGGTCGCCAGGGGGCCCCTCTTCGGATGACAAGATTCCCTGCAGGCGTCGCAGTACAACACCTGGAACGAGAGTGAACTCGCTTGCTTCTCTTCTTCTCTCCTCCGTCGTTTGCGCGACGACAAGCACGAATTTGAGGATCGGGAGGGGCACGTCTGCGTTTACTTTCGGCGAGACGAGGTCTCTCTTTCGCGTCGTCGTCGATCCGACGCGAAAGAACGTCCGAGAGATCGGCGTAAATGGGGTTAACCCCTTCGGACCCTGTGCACATTGTAATGTACACAATACTTTTCGTGCTGTGTCTTATTACGTATAGGTTTAAACTTAGTTTCAACACCTAATGTATCTACCAGTGATCGTCTAATATGCAAAGATAACGTCTGCAACGTCATCTGTTTTTTCTGTGTGCAATGAATTAAGTTAATCTCAATATAAAAATCATTTTTCTTACGCGAAAGAAAAGAATTCGGGTCTGAAGGGGTTAACCTTCGTCCGTTGCTTAAAAAACACACCCTAAAGCATCTAGAGTCTTTTCCGAGATCCGTGGTCTATTTTCCATTAAAAAAGCAGCATTTCTCTTTTACTTTTTCCTTACAATAACTTTGTCTAGAATGATGTACATTCGCTGCGACCAATTCACCTCGATTTGGGTTAAAAAAGACCCCAGGGACGGATGAAGGTTGAGAGGAGGGAGACTCAACCGTGCGGCGGCTTCAAAGCGGCTCTCGCGTTGCCCGCCCACGAGAGACGCCCCTCTCCTCCTAGCCGACCTCGGCGTCGCGAGACGTCCGGAAAACTTTCAGGAAGACCTCGAAGCTAATTAGCCAACCTCGTCACGATCGAGTCGCGCGAAAGGAGAGCGCGCGTTCCCGATCGTTTTCCCTCTTCCGCCCGGGAACGAGAAGATTTCCCTCCTCGAAGGAGGACGAGGAAAAACGAGCGAGAGGAGAGACCCGTGAATCTGCTCGGTAATTTGTTCCGGCTAGTTTCGCCTCGAAGAATTATCCGCAACAGTCCAGCGTTACTTTGCGTTCTCCTTTATCGACTCTGCTGGGGAACGCCGATCGAGAGAGAGAGGAAGGAAGAGGAGGAGGAGAAGAGAACGTTCGAGGACATTAATCTTACTTCTACTTCTTTAACCCTTCGGCCACGCTGGAGAACTATACATCACGGACGTAGATTTACATCTTCCTTCGTCGTTGCCGCGGAAATTCTCCACTTACGGCGACCGTCGCCTCGAGGAAGAACCGGAGGGTTTACCAGGAAAATCGTGAAAGACGGACCGAGAGTTCAACTCCGTGGAAACGCGGACAATTGCAAAAATCGTTTCTGAACCTAATTCCCCCGTTGACCCTTTCGGTACTCTGGGACGCATGCAACCCAAAGAAGCTTTAATAGCTCCTACTGATACCAATAATTGTATAAAATACATTGGATATTGCAATTTCGGTGCTTTATCGCGCTTTGCGCCCATTTCACGAGAACTTAGAAGAGATACGTGTCGATCGAGCTGAAGTCTCCGAGGAAAATATGTTACTTAACCCTACAACAAGTGACACTAGTGATGCAGTTGGTGAAACAGAAAAAATTTTGAAGCTTCGCAAAAATGATCAAAATGATGTAATTTCTAAGTGATTAATATTGCGTTAAATTCTAAAATATATCAGGAATCATTAACATACTTTTATTCTAGTAATTTAATTTTCAATTATTGTGGCCGCGGTTTGAAAATAAATCGCAGGGCAATGGGTTAAAACCTGTCCCTGATTTCCTGCAAAAGTGCTATCCGCAGGGTCGAAGGAAAGCAGAAGAACGGCAAACTTCGAGCGATTTGAGGAGAAGCTTATTCGACCTCGAAGTGGCGCGGTCCGTCGAGCGCCCGGCTCGTTGGCTCGCGAAAGTAAACACCGCGGTGTTTTCGTTCCGCGCCCAGGTCGACGACACGACTTTCCTTCTCGCAAGGCCAAGTCCCCGGTAAGCGAATAATTTCGCGCGATCAACGAAGGAAGAAGGGCGAGATCGAAGGGCAAACGCGCGAGACGCAAAGGTCGAAGGTTGCGGAGTGACAAACGGGAAAGGGTTGCTCACCTCGCACTGCTCGCAGGCGACGGTAGCGTCTCGAGGCTCGGCCTCGCACATCTGACACTGCATCCTGGTGTTCCTGGATTCCTGATACTTCTCGACGATGCGCTGCATCGCCCTGTACTTGGGCAAATTGTGCGCGCCGCCCTCATCGAAATACACGGTCTTCTGGCAAAGAGGACAAGAGAGGCAGAGGGTGCCGCCGGAGGGCGGAAAGCCGCCGTTTCCCGGGGTTCCGACGTAGCTGCCGGGCCGAGAGTTGGTCGAGGTGCTGCCGCACACCACGCCGGAATCCGTCTCGGACAGGATCGAGAGCTTATCGGCCTCCTGGTCGGAACCCGGGGCCGTCGAGGAGTCGGTCGTCGACTCCGGCGGCGAATCCGGCGGCGCCTGAAGTCTCACGGCGCAGCCAAGGCAAAGAGCGTGCCAGCACGGCAGCAAGACCGGCTCCACGAACAACTCCTTGCAGCACGGACATCGCAGCTCGTCCTCCATCTCCTCCGTCGGAAGCCGAGACCCTTCCAGGCCCCGCGATCCGCGCACCAATTCGATCCCGCGTCTTCTCTCCTCGAGGGGCCTCGTCTTCTCCCCCGAGGACCTCCCTTTTCGCTCTTCCTCCGCGTCCGGAGTCGCACACTGCGCCTAACGCGTCCGAATCTCTCCGCGGCAGCCTCTCATTCCAGGACGATCTCCCGGGAAATCGATCGACCTTTCGCCGCGTTCGCCTCCGCGGTGAACGGAGAACGGACGCTCGACATACGTCGTCGAAATCGCGCTCGAGACGCGACCTATCGACTCGCTTCGCGAGAACTCTCGATACGCCGTTCTCTCGGGACCGAGCGACGTCCTTTTTCCGATGGCGTCTCTACCGATCGTTCGTCCTTCGCGTTGCTCACGCTTCGCGCGAATCTCCTGAGAATCTGGTCAGTGTCGTTCCGTTCATTCTCCGACGCTTCTTCCGGATCGTTTGTCCTTGCGGATCACGCGCGTCGCACGCGAAGATCGCGAGGTGGCGGAGTTTACATCTTTCACTCGTCGAACGTTGGCTTCTGCGTTCCACCGACGCCGATTTCCTCGTTAAACGCGCGAAAGGTGCGTCGAACGGACGATCGAGCCTGATCGAGCACCGATGCGCGGAGAGAGCGAGGATCGCGGACGCGAATTCTCTCGACACGAACGAACGAACACGACTGACCGCGGAGAGAACCGTCTCGGAGGCCGTCACTGGGTTGACTGACTCCCGGCGCGCCGAGTCAAGGAACCCTCCGCGCACCGCGGCCACGCACCCTCCTCAGGGCCGTGCCTGCCGCGCCTGTCGCCCCGTTCTCTCCACGGCGGAGCCCGACTTTTCTTTCCTAATCTCTTCATTTTTCTACGATTCGTCAGGAACCGACGCCTTCGTTGGACTCGCAAGTAGCGCGTCGATTTCCGGCTACGGGGCGGAGAAGCTATCGGAGGCCGAAGAGAATCGGAGTCACGATTTCCTCGTCGATCGCAGCTCCGAGGATAACGCGCTCGAAATTCTGGAGATGCGAGGAATCGCTGGACGAACGGTACTTTGTATTGTAGCTGGAGAAAGTGCTATTCAGAGATGGTAGGTTGTCGTCCAATCGAGTTAGCTTTCATGCCCTAGTCCCAAGTAGTCGTTATTTTTTGCTATTGCTCGAGTCAATCGCAACGCCAGCTTATCGCGCGACAGAAGTCGTCAAGGTGAAGCATCGAAGCGGAACAAAACAGAGCGACAAGGAGCGATTGCTCAAACGCATTGGCGGAGCGGTCGGCTCAGGACAATAAGAATCGATATTTGTTAGCATCTGTAAGGCCCCAGGCCCAGTCCCTTGCTCTTGCATCGTTTAGTTTGCAGGGGTTCGACGGCTAATCACCTCCGAATGGTGCGCTCCTGACGAATTCCCCCTCCCTCGTCCTTATCCCCTCCGCTGCCATCAACGCTCCCTCCTCGCCGATCTGTGCTTCGCGCATCCACTCTCTTCTCTCTCGCGGAGGAAAGACGCGCGATCGTAAAACGAGAAGCGAGGGAGAAGGACGAGATTGAGAAGACACCGAACATAAGGGCGAAGGGACGCGACAAAGGTGGAACTACGTGCGTTGCTTCGAGGGGTAGGAAAAAGGGCCGAGATTCGCGATCCCGGCCAGGTGCGTTCCGTCTCCCGTGGCAGCCGGTCGGTTTGCACGATCGCTGCCGCTGGAATTCCCTTCGAATTATCTCCGCCGATCTAACCGGTAATCTTTGAAATTCCGAACGATCGGCTGATTTTCGTCCTGGAACGAATTCGAGCTCGAGGGGCGACGCATCCGCGAAGACGTTTACGGTGGAAATCGTTTCACGGGCAGCGGGCCATTCTATCGTCCTATCGACTAATCTCGTATTTATAACTCGACGAGGCGCCTCGCGAATCCCCCACGGCTCTCGCGATTTCGGCAATAACCACCGTTCATTTCTAGGAATTCTCCAAACGTTCTTAATTGCATCGGCGATATTCCATGGCGCCGCCTTGCTATGACGCCGGCGACGCGTCGCTAATAGCCCGAAGCGAGCTTACGAAACCTTAGGAGACTGCCCGCAAGATTTCATAATTAATTAATTATCAATTAATTTGAATAATCATTCCATCTCCAAAAGTTGGACCATGCGAAAAATGTAAAGTTTTCCAGAGGCAACGAGGAATTTGAACTCTGGCCCCGCCGATTGCGAGTCCGAGGCACCATCTCCTTACCCAGCGCTGCCCCTTGACTCGACCATATGGTCATCTCGCCTAGGACCTACAGCTTTAGCTGGCATCCGAATCATCGAGACTATTATACGTATCGCAGCGGAAAAATTTCAAATTTTCAAAGCCAACGAGGAATTTGAACTCGGACCTCCCGATTGCGAGTCCGAGCCTCTCTCTTTACCCACCATAGCCCACTGCCGCTCGTTCGCCGTTTCTTTCTAGGGCAGCGCGCCCTGCCTCTCCCTTCGCCGCTCCGTCGTTTCTCGACGACACCGAAAAAAAATTATGCTCTCCGTTTCGACGAATGACTCGACGAATCGTTTGGAAATCCTCGTTGAGCGATAAAGACAAAGGGCGACGCAGATATTGAACCTAAATATCGATCGTCGAGGGTCACCGGACTGGGACGACGGCGCGGCGAAGAGCGGGGGGAAAGAGAGAGTAGTGATACGGAGGAATAACTGGAGGCGCCACGTACCGGCTGGCGTGACTTTATCAAGCGACATCGGGCAGCAGAGACAAACTGCGCCTCGGCAAAGAGATTCGCATTCCTCGTCGCAAAGAGGACGAGGAAACTTTCAATTTCGTCGGTGCGCGCCAAGTTCGTTCGCGATGACGTTTCGTCGGTGATTTCGCAGGTAAGTCTGTGCTTCGTGCGTCTTATACATCTCGCCGTTTTGATTTCCAGTTTTACTTAATGCGATATTTGCTTTGTCGTTTCGCTGCTTCCACGCATGCGCTTCGCTCTATCTATAATCGCGAGAACGTCGAGAATAATTGCAATATAGCGGAGACGACGACCTACACGGTCGCCTGGATGGAACGGCTGAAACCGAATGGCGAGGAGTTTCCGCAAAAATTCATCGTTACGTAACTCGCGACCACGTGGTGACATTGAACTCGAAACCCTTCGGTTGATGACAAATTGTCTTTATAAATGAACGATTACATAAAGCGAATCCTTCGAACGGCGCCAGTTCGGGTTTCGCGATGCAGCTGCGAAGAAATTGGCTTAGACGCGCTCAAGCCGATTTTCTCGATCCGTCGAAACTTTGTCGCGACTGCGAGCATGTTAAGGAAAAAAATGTAGAAAATGGTCGAATCGTGGAGAGAAATGTCGGCTATCTACAGCGATAAAAATCGTAGTCGGCCTCGAAGGTCTCTTCATTTTCGAAACCTTTCGTAATACGTCGGAGGAAGTTAATCGTTCTAAGATCTGAGAAACTCTTCGCTGCTATCGGTAATGCTTTCTAGCTGGCAGCATCAAACGAAGAAGTAATAACATTTATTTCTGTCGACCGCGAGCACGAATAACGTCCGCTTAACGCTAGAACTACGGGCGCTATATCTATTGCATTCAAGTATATCGAATAAGTTCTGTGAAACAGAAGGACTCAAGAGGTGAAAAAGAAGGTCGCCTGAGTACCTTAAGTTTTGTAAGATAAAATCGGAATTTTTACCTCGTGTCTCCTCTATCGATTTGAGGAATTTTTAATTGTGAACCGGTCATTCTGACCGCCTTGGAAAGTTTTAGCGTTAAGTATCAGAAAAGACTAAAAATTCAACGTCACGGAAAACTTCTCGGCACTTTGGCGTAAGCGGCTACCGTGATATTAGTCATTAATCGCGAGAGAAATTTTGTTCGTTATCTCGAACGAGTCATGACTCGAGACAGAGAAGTCGGTCTATCAGATTGAAAAATCTCATTTTAGAAACCGATCAGCGGGAAATTTAGCGTACTATCCGCCGTACATACGCAATGACGGCCAGCATGCTAACGACCTTGGGAAAGAGGACGGTCTTGCGGCACCTCTCCTCCGCGCATCGTCACGGATCTACCTCCAGGTTAGCCGATCGCAAAACGCATCGTTTCTTTCCGACACCTCCGTTTGCTCGTTCAAATTTCAGAATGAAATTACAATTTAGAATCCTCCGACAGCAAAAAAAACAAAATAAATTTTCAGCTCGGATGGGTGCTCCGCGTATGATCTCGTGATCGTCGGCGGAGGCATCGTAGGGTGTGCCACTGCCCGAGAGATGTTGACGAGGCACCCCAATCTCAAAATGGCAATCGTCGAGAAGGAGAATACCCTGGCCAAACACCAAACCGGAAACAACAGCGGTGTTGTCCACGCCGGCATTTATTACACGCCTGGGAGCATGAAAGTACGAACGCAAGAATAGCAGTTTGTTCTCTCTCTGGAGAACTCTTTCGCTGCGACTGAGATCAATCGAGGTTGTGCTTTCGATTCATCGATAATCGGAAAACTTAAACAGTGATTTGAATGGAACACAAGGTTGGCTTGCGCAGCGAAAGGGTCGATTAATGGTACATGTACGCGCGGGAGAGATATTCGGCTCGCGATTAACCGGTCCTAAATTGGAGACCTAGATTGGGGGACATTCGATCGGTGGACGACCGTGAAACGTTTTCCAGTCAACCGTGACTACTTTTCCAGTCTTCTTGAATCTAACTTTCTCTCGTACAAGCTTATGGGGGCTATGGTGGGTAAGAATTTAAAAACTAAAAATTCTTCCTACGTGTTACGTGCACCATAGCCTCGGTGGTTCGGAAGCCGCCTAAAACGGTTGATTCTAGGCGAGATGACCGTAGATGCCTAATTCGGAATGTAAAAAAACAATAACAACAAACGAATTTGTAACCGAGAGTATCTCTAAATGCATGGAACGACGGAGCAGTGCTTCCCTAAGAGAATTTTGATCCGACAGGAAATGATTACAGGCGAAACTATGCGTGGAAGGGTTGAAACTTTCGTACGACTATTTCTGCAAGCACGACGTGCCTCACAATAAAGTCGGCAAGCTCATAGTCGCGACGAACAAAGAACAGGTGAAGCGAATCGACGATCTCTTCGATCGAGGGACGAAGAACAACGTGCCGGATCTTCAGATCGTGGAAAAGGATTGTATATCGAAGTACGAGCCGAAATGTCAGGTGAGATCCCGAGAACGAGGCGAGTTCTCAGCTTACAAAGCCTACTTCTTTCTATCGAATTTCCGAAGTAGAAAGAGACATGTTCAACAGGGAGAAAAAGCCCTCTGGTCACCGTGGACCGGCATAGTCGATTGGGCCGTGGTCTGTCGACACTTTGCCGCGGACTTTCAAAAAATGGGCGGTGAGATATTTCTCAACTACGAGGTAACCGGCTTCGCGGAGATGTGCGAGTCAAAGGGACAGGGCGAATTGGCACCGATTTCCGTGCAATCCAAGTACAAGGTACCACTTTGTCTCTTTCTCCAAGCAGAATTAACATAATTTCTGTTACCTTTGCTTAATTCCCTAATCGCGTTGCAGTGTCTGCCGGCGAAATACGTGCTGACCTGCGCTGGCTTGCATTCGGACCGTTTGGCCGTGATGACCGGATGCGACGTGAGCCCGCGAATCATCCCGTTCCGCGGCGAATACCTTCTCTTGAGCGATAGCAAGCGACACTTGTGCACGACTAACATTTATCCTGTGCCGGATCCAAGATTTCCTTTTCTTGGCGTTCACTTTACACCCAGAATGAGCGGCGATATATGGCTCGGTCCAAACGCCGTTTTGGCGTTCGCCAGGGAAGGCTATCGGTAATTATCGTCCACCAGAGGTCGCTGTACTTTAGCGGGACATTTAAACGGCACTTTTAAACTTTATGCTCCTAGATGGTTCGACATAAACGTAAAGGACTGCATAGAAATGGCAAAATTCCCTGGGCTCTATAAGCTGTGCTTTAGATACTTTATTCCAGGCTGCAAAGAAATGATCAAGTCGATCTTCTATCCTTTAGCGGTGAAGGATCTTCAAAAGTTTATTCCAGAGGTGTCTTATAAGGACGTGAAGAGGTGCGTCGACGGGAGAATCTTTTGTTCTGTCTTTTTTATGCCGCAATGTTTCTTTCTTTGTTAATTAATATATTTATTTAACGAAACAGGGGTCCGGCCGGTGTCAGAGCACAGGCAATGGACAAGGACGGTAAGCTGGTGGACGATTTTGTTTTCGACGGTGGCAAAGGAAATATCGGCGGTAGAGTGCTTCATTGTCGAAACGCCCCGTCTCCGGCTGCCACCAGCAGCATGGCTATTGCCAAATTCATTTCCGATAAGCTCGAAAGTGATTTCAAATTTTAGGACGAAGAGAGCTCTTTTCCAGGCTCTGCAATGTGTTCGTATAGGATATCACGTTTTAATATGAATATTTTTGAGTACTTTTTAAACAAGATATTTTAAAGCGGAAGAGATATTATAATTTAGTTGTACGATATCGATAAATTTGTAAATAAATGCCTCCCGTGCGTTCTCACGATCGTAATATTCAATAAGGAATTTATTATTTCAAAATATATGTGTATATATGTATATATACATGTATGTACATATTTATATTTGATTCATATGATTGCACATATTTAAAGATATGCCAGCCGCGGTTATCCTCGTAGAATGTAATAAATGTGAATCGTGCGCGGTTCATTCTTTTTTTTTGAACGTGGAAGCTCACCATTGCTCTGGCCTGTTAAAAATGTGATACAAATTATTGCTATCGGCACAAGCTTCCCACTTCCGCACGCATGTTTCGAGACAACTGCAAATAAAATTATCGGCACGGCAAACAGGCACGTAAAAATGTATTGTTTGGGAGAACTTGAGAATAATATCAGCTTAAAATGCATCGATGTCACCAAATATACATTAATGACTATGCAACATTTTTTTAAATTATTCTGAAGCCGTTTCCGGATATCATAAGGCGGGACGCGGCAAAATCCCAAGCCGCGGTCGAGTGGAATGCCATGTTCGAAATGACGACTCCGTATTCACTTAGCGCGAACATCGAATAGACTGAAAGAAAATAATAATTGGGATCTTGAATTACACAGGCTCGTATCTCCGCTTGACTCACCTAGAGGTTCGCAGTATTTATTATGCCTATAGAAAAAGTAACACGCAAACAGTATAGAAGACGTGTTGACAAATAACGACCGTCTCTTCCATTTGAGGGAAGTAGTTTCGGACCATTCTCTCGTAACGTTTCGGCAATTTCTCATAATATAATACGATACGATCATGTGAATAAAAGATACTATCAAAAAAGTTATGAAAGACAATTTGTGGATGGCTGGAAAAGAAAACAATTTATTACGTACGCCGTGTTAACTTCCATCCGGGCAATAAGCGCTCCTTTCGTCGCCGTGTACGTACCATAATTTTCGTCGGAAGTCCAAAAGCTTAAAGTAACCAGAGACACGTTCTCCACGGTATACATAAATACGGCGGTGCTACATATACTTTGAGCCCACTTATAGACATGCTCCTTATAATACCTACGATACATTATCAGTACCAATATTCTAATGATCGCCTGTAGGGCAATCGCGATTTTCCAGATGTCTCTCTGCGGCCTGTAATGTCCAATAGCCGCAGAGACGGAAGGCAAGAAATTGTAAACCTGTCGCAAAAAAATAGACCAGTCTGGCTTGTGTCTTACATTATCCATCGTTACAAAAATTATCAATCCTTAGTCTATGCGAAGCAAATATATATCTTTAATTCAGAAACAAAAATAGAAACGAAGAACTGGACTCCAAGTCTCGCTGTAGAGAAAAATAAGGCAAACGATTTTTGCGCACAGACATACCTTACAGTGAGTGGAAGTAGAGTGCTCGAAATTGTAGATAATCGACCAAACGACACAAATTGCAAAAGCTAAAAACGGTAGGGACACGGTAAACCATGCCACCTTTGGGAAAGACAGAACGACTCGAGCCTTCGACATGTCGTCCTCTACTAAAGGTATATACTCTGACCCTAAACGTGACTTGCTCATAGTGGTATTTTCTAGTCGTAATTTACGTCATAACGAGCAAGCCGGACCAATAATTTTAATAGGCTAAACTGCAGAATTTTTTATCGAGGCGCGCACCCCGAGCCTCGTTTTCTTTCCGTTTTCAATCGCTGTTGCACCACGCCCAGATTCATAACGAGCAGCATAATCCTCGGCGTGTATTCCGCTTAAATTGAACACATGGAATTCACCGATAGCCTCCGATATTGGCATTGTTTCGCGAAAAAAAACAGGAGACGCGGAACGCCATTTTTATTATTATTCGCACATCGTTCGCGCTATCTTTGTTGCGCCGGCAACCATAAAATCACTGCAACGAATACGTAGCGACATCGCGCGGGAAAAAAGCGGAGATAACGGTCTCTTAAAATCTCTTTTAAATTAGATAGATCAAGCGCCTAATAACTTTCCTCTTCTGTTTCGATATTGACTCTTGTATCGGAGAAAAAAAAGAGGGAGATTGTCATAACAGACATTCTAATAGTGACGTGAAAGTGTTAATGTCTTAATAGAAGAATTTCAACGATGTCTTACTGTAGCGTGCAAATGCTAACGTAGCTACGGTCAACCTTCGACGTGATGACAATTTCTTAGAATTCAGTACACGATCAAAGCTAATAATATTTGCAAATTGTATGCAAGCAAATTGTATAACACGTAATTGTCAACATTTTTCAAAAACACTTCTAAGAAACTGTCACTTTACGTCACTAACGCTTTTGTTTCATTGTACAATTACTTTAGAAAACTTATTTCATGTTTAAGTCCTTTAATATTGTAGTAAACATGCACTGTACTTATCTATCTATGCTCGTGGCGACCTTGTATCGATGGGTAAGGCGGAACGTAGTTCTGTCTGTTTACCTCTCTCCATCCGTACCGGCTGACAGGCAGATCTATAATGGCGCGCCGAGTCAGACAGCGCCCATAACTTCGAGACGGCTCGCTGTAATACCGGCCGCACAAATTTCGCGGTCAATTCGGTCGTCCCTACGGATATCGTTGAAAATGTTAATTAGTTCAACGATCCTCCTAAACAATTATTTACTGTAAATGAAATTATTATTTAACTTAATTATTAATTAAATTATTATCTATTTATTTAATTTCTAGAGTGAATAAAATTTATAAGAGTGAGGTTATGGGACATTATAATTTACAAGCTATTTGTCAACCTTATAAATATTTGTTTTTTAATGTAATTTTTTGTTTCATCGATAAATAATATATTATCAGCCAGTCTCCATGATATTTGAGCAGTCTTTAATGTTAATCGAGGAATGAAACGTAAGAAACACGATAGAAAGTATTAATTCGATGCATGGTGTACGTCACTTGGTGCGTTATTCGTAATAAATGTTATTAAACGTACCATATTTCAATTGTTTTGTAGAATACACGGAATTCGGCGAGTTTACTGCTTCGTTTAAATATTATCGTGAAACGTTTCACAAAACTTTGGCAACACGGCTCCAGTTTTGCTCCCCCTCTGCTGCCCGAATGGCGGGCTTTTTACAAAAGTTCCCTTCCTTGGCGGCAGATAGCGCCAAGTGTCGCTCGTGCGCGCTGGACATCAGCTGTTGTGATCGTAAGCGTGCTATTAAAATAATTAATTATCGGTGACAAAGTCTCGCTTTGACTCGGTTAATGGATAAAAAGACGCAGTTCCTCCTAATCGTTATATAGTGTCGAAATAAGTGTACGTTAGTGACGGTATAACGGCGTCGATGTGCAGTGAAAGTTCCTCAAGATTTTGAGGTTAGATCGAGGGATTCCAGCGCAAGTTGCATCGCTGTTTTCGAATGTCATCGACGAGGTGAATTCTGCCTTCCGACAAAAACACATCGAAGAGAATTCAGAGATCGTCCAAAAATGTAAGTAGTTTCTTTTTATCGTTCGTACTTTACGATCGGCGCGTGAGAGTCGAGAGGGTTGCTGCTTCGAAGCGCAGTTTCCTCGTCTCGTTGACGCTCTTTTTTTTGTGTTATTTCACTCGAATAACTTACAGTACCTTAGGAATTCAGGTACTTCTGAGTTTAGAGGCACAGTTATCTCTTTTGCATGTTTATAATTTAAGATGCTAAACAATTGGGGGGAGTGTCGGGGAGTTCTTGGCCCTGCAGGATTAACTGCTGCTCGAAGTTGCGTGAAATCGGAATTATCTGTATACAACTTTCCCATCGTAAATTTGCCACTCGCACGTGCAACATTCGCAAGGTTATTTTTGCGACACATCGCACGGATCGCGGTGTCAAGGCGAATCCTGGCTTTTCAAACGATTCCCTCGTCCCCCGTTTACAGATAAAGCCTATTCATGGTCGTGCAGGGTAAACAATCGATAGCAGTTATTTCTAAAATAGCATTTCCACGTTATATCTTCTTTCTCCGGCTGCAACCGAATTCAATAACGACACAGTCCTTCGCAGTGGTTTCAAAGCAAATATAGCGTTGGTGCACGTAACGCCGAAACAATTCGTCGTGACGGAAGTTATTCCGATCGCGCCACCTCGATCGAACAGGACATTCTTTGAAATTCCTTATCTACAAAGAAAGCTTCAAATTGCAATAGTAGCTCTCTCCGAAAAAATTGCGCGTTTTAACTTAACACTACACCCACCATCGTTATATCAACTCCATTTAGATACACTGAACACTTCGGAAAAAGAGAAATCAGGAAGTACAAAAGACGGTCAATTAAGTAATCTAGGTTTTGTAAGATAGAAGTGAAACGTTTATTGCATCGCTCCTCTATGAATTGGGGGGATTTTTGGATAAAATTGTGAACTGGTCATTTTGACCGCCTTGGTAGTTTTATCGTTGAAATACGAGAAGGCATATCGTGGAAGACATAATCTGGCAAATATCGCCGCCAATACGTAGAAAGGGAACTCGATATCGAAGTTTGAAAATCTCAATGATTTCAATGCAAACATCCAGTATCGCCGTCGAGGACGAGAGTTTCTGTTACATCGGGAGACATTGGTATTGTCATCGGTGATATCGCGCGACAATTTTCCCGTATCGCGTCTGTTCCGTTACGTCGACTGCGCCAAACGATAAAGTATCCCGTGTTCACCGCTTACCGCCGTATCGCGTCCACATACCTCTCGACGTTACCGTAGGATCGATGGGGAGAGGTCGAACGATAATCGACTTAGGTGCATCCGACGCTGTTCGCGCTGTACTTGCAAATCCTGCAGTACACCTATGCAAACCGCTTTACTCTGTATACTTAATTGGGTAAATGGAGACGACTCTTGGATGGTTTCGATCACCCTGTCATCGAATAGCGCACGAAATTCTTCCAGCGTGCGGAGATAAATACGGCAGAAGGCCCGCAGTACCGTGCATTTCCACGCGCTGCAGTTTAACATTGTACAGGGCGGAATATTCCGCAGCTGGTAATAAAAGACGCTCGTCATCCGCGGAATATTCCGCTTACGGATGCAAATGGGTTAAGGAGTTCTTGGTAACAAAAAATTAAGAAGTGCAAAGGGATAACATTAACAGTTCGGACGCCTTGCGGATACTTATTCTCACCATAGCAGATTCCGTAACCGGCTGTGAAGTAGTAACGATACCTTTCTCAAATTAATGCAGCATACTATTTAATATATAAAGCAACGTACAAAACAGTATTTATTCGATGATACAAAAAATGATGTATTTTCGTTTCATCGAACCGATCATTCGACCGCATGTAATACGGTTAGCGTCAAGTTCTCCGATCCGGAAGTCCACGTATTCCTCGTTTTTTCCGCGTCACAATTTGGATAAAGCAAACCAAAAGAGGAAACGTTGAAAAGAGAACAGTAACGTCGCGTTTACCGCCGTCGAAAGGAAGGAGCGAAGAGACAAATATATTCAAAGCCAGGCCAGTTGGCGCGTTCGAGGGCAAAAGGTTAATGGAAGAACCGACGCGTCGAGGAAGCTGCCGAGGAATAGGGAATAGAAAATGGGAAAGGGCGGATTAGGAAACGAGGAATTCTCGCGAACGCGAGAGGGGAGAACGTAAACACGCGCACGTGTCCGCGTATTCTTAGAGAGGAAAATCGTTCGGAGGGTTCGGCCTCGATCGGCGCGGACGGCAGCTGCAGCCGTTGGTCTTCTTCCTTCGCGTCTCTTTGTTACCGTGCAACAGAGGGCGATTCCAGTGGCAAGAATCGGCACGTTTTTGCGCGATTGCGTCCCGTCGTCCTCGATAGACGCAAATCGGACGATTCGGGCCATTTGGCGAACCCGCAGACGTCTCTTCCGCCGTCGGAGCGTTCGCGGTGCATCGGCGCCTCCCGACGCGTTCGAATTCACCGAATCGAGTCTCCCCCTCGATCCATCGAATCGCCCCCTCGATTCACCGCGCTTTTAAACGATTCGGCGGAAAAGCAGGGCCGGCAGGCTCCTCGATCGAAGCTGCGCGACGTCTTCGTCGAGAAGGGTCGTCAATTTCGTCGGACGGCCGTGCCAAGAAGATCGAGAGGCTTCTTTCTCAGCGCGTCCGTCGTATCGGCGATAAATCTTTCGGTGTCGAACGACGAGGCGAGCGTTGACCCAGAAAAGAGCCGGGCGAGATGGAAGGCGGAAAAAGGAGAACAGTCGAAGGAGCGAGAATCGCGGAATCAGCTCGGTCGAAGGAGACGCCTGTTTTCCTCTCCTCCCTACGCTCCTCTCCGCATCGCGGTTTCGCGTCGTCGTCGCGGCAGAGCTTCGCGACTCTCGAGAGCGAGTTGGACGCATTGCGTCGGCCTGCCAGGATATCCGCAATAGGGCCGTATCGGCGACGTCAGCAGGCGCGAGGTAGTTGGCCGGATTCGAGCACCTTTTCCGCCGGTCACTTCCTCTCGAGACGGTCCTCCGCGTCTCTCGGGCCCTTTGCGTCGAAGGAGACGTCTCCTGGCACCGGGAAATTTTCACTTTTCCTCTTTTCCCCGCGTTCGCCAGAAGCGAAAGCTGGCTTTCGAGGGAACCAGCGGGGGTCGTTGGCTTCACGCTCGAAGGAAATCGCAAATGGTGCCGCGTTCGTGCCGAACGATGCGAAAAAGATGGGCACGAGTCCTAGGGCCCTTCCGTTGCCTTTCTTCTTTCACGTTCGATCGCACGAGGGAAACGAGGAAGCACCGAACGGTCCCTCGAGGAAATCGGTGTATCCCGGTGCTTCGGGAAAATTCAATTTGCGCCGAGAGTGCGCCGAGATTGTCCTCTTCGCCCTCAAATCCAAGGCGCCGCCGAAACTCCATTTATTCCTCCCTCCTTCTACCGATAATTTCATATTTAAAGCTCGAAGAGGGTCGGGCTTTCCCTCTCGCTCGAGCGGAGAGAATTTCCCATGTTTTTCGAGCATTTTCGCGGCAGGAAAAATCGACGCGAGAGCGCAACGACGAAGGAACTCGATGACGCTTCGACGCATCCGACAAATCCCTAATGGACCCCGAAACCCGACTCCTTTCTCTTCCCTGGCGTCTCGTAAAACGATATCCGGCAATAACGAGGGTAAGGAAAAAATCGATGGATTCTCTAATCGCTTCGAACGTATCGTTCGCGCTAAGCGCGAGACTCCGGTGACCAGCACTTTACGTAATGTCCAACGAACGTATCCGCGGTTCGATTCAAATTCACCGGAAGCGTATTGACCGAATCGGCGAAGAATCGGTGAGAAATTGCGCAAAAGCGAGGCATTCTGCGCTCTGGATGGCGATGCGTGTTTAACCCCTTGCCCTGCAACAACGAGTGACACTCGCGACGAGATAAATGGGATAGGAAATATTTCAAGTTTTGCGAAACCTATCAAGTTGGAAATATTAATGAAACGCGACGAGATAATATTAACTCTATAATGTTAATATTGCGTTAAATTATACTATATATCGAGAATCACTGATCAATTTTTTTTTCGGCAATTAACCCTTTGCGGACGGAGACATTTTTGAACATTGAGAAATAACCATTTATTTGGCGATAAACAGCCACCTTTTTATCAAAAAGTCAGAGTGTTAACGTATAGAAGATATAAAGTACTATTTGCGTAATCGTATTTGAGCGGTTATATTTCAATTTTTCAACTCTAACCATGTATACATGCATCGATAAACTATAATCAGATTTTTCCTCAGGCCGCATATATGCGTCCGTCGTCCTCAAAGGGTTAAATTCTCAATTATAGCGGAGGCAGTCACAAAACAAACCGTAGGGCAAGGGGTTAATGGAGCAACGATTTCTCCTCAAAGAGAGCAAAAGGCGCCGGACAATTATATTATGTACGCAATAACGTATCGATCTGCGAAATTCTGCGACGCGGGACTTTCTCGGAAACAATTGGGTAACCGCGTTAACGCAAGACTCCACGCCAACTCGATTATCGATCCGGGGGCGAAATTCGGATTCGGCGGGCCAGATTTGAAATTCTTCGCGGCGCGAGTGCGTCTCAATTTCCTGACCGTCGAGAAAAAAAATGACCGTTCTCCCTGCGAGAGGTTTGTCCGTCATCCATCGTCCCTCCTCCTACGCTTTTCCTCCCCAGCGCAAAAGTCGGATGAAGATGCACCGGACCGGGTAATTTTCGAGGCGGCAGATTCACGCTGTTCCGTCATTTGTCATCGGGAACGACAGTCTCGCTTCCGGTGGCTCGTACTTTCCTAGCCGAAAAACGGAGAACGAGGCGCGCGATATTCGCGGGAAAATTCGATCTCTCGCTGCGATCCTTCGACCGTGTCGCGCGCAGAGGGCAATTGGCCGCGTTTAACGTCGCTTCGCGAAACTCCGGAGAAAATCCGCGATTCGTCGGCCGAGGAGAAAGGAAATCGTCGGCGAAGTTGTAGCTTCGCTCGGAACTGCCGGCGTGGAACACGGAACGACAGCGGATATTCTTTCGCTCGGAGAACCTCGAGGGCGCGCGACGGAAGACGAGACGTCGTCGATTGCCGCTTCGCTCGATCGAGGCAACGATCAACAGGGGGAAAGAGGTTAAATAGCGCGACGATCGATCGAATCGTCCTCGCTGGGACCGATTCTCGACGCGGTTTTCCACGCGTCGTCGATCCTTGCCGTCTCGATCGCGGTTTCCTCCAAAGGTTGGCCAAATCCGGCCGCCGACGCTCGTCCTCGCGCAATGCTTGCACTTCCGGTGCGACGTCCGATTCGTCAGGAGCGTCCCGACGGAAGAGACGCCGCAGCGAGAGGGCCAAACCGTTTGTCTCCGTGCATCGGGTCGAACCGATTCGAACCTACCGCAGTCCGTTGCGTGAGACGCGAAAGGTCAACGCAAGTCGAGCAACGTCGATCGATCTCCATTCGTGCAATCAACGCGGACGTCGTTGGAGCCGCAACTTCTCGCGAAACGCGGACGACGGAAGTAACCGAACGAGGGACGGCGAGAGCGAGAGGAGACGAAGAGGCGAGCCTCTGTCTCTCTCCGTCCCTCTCTTTGTCCGTGGAGTATCAATTTTGCCGGCGCAATGGCGCAAACTTTGGCCAGGACTCGAGGCTAGGTTTAACGAGAGCCGAACGTCGACGAGTCGACGAGTCGTTGGCAGGATCCTCGAGGTCGGCTCGGATTTTCAGTGCCAACGATGAAACCGGACTCGCTGCTCGTTCGCTCGTCCAAATAGCCGCGCGTAAATAGCCGCGTTTAATATCGTCAACCCCCTTTTTCTGCGTCCGCGATAACGCGCCGCGAGCCGTCGAGAGAGAGACGCCTCTCGGGCCTCGTCCTCGGCTCGCGTTGAGAAACTTGGAGAGAGGCTTGAGAGAGATTCGAGAGAGGATCGAGAGAGATTCGAGAGAGGATCGAGAGAGAGAGATTCGAGGGACGATCGAGAGAGATTCGAGAGAGGATCGAGAGAGAGAGATTCGAGGGAGGATCGAGAAAGACATTGGAAGAGATCGAGAGGAGATGGATCAACTAGGAGGGAAGATGGCCCTCGGTTGCACGGTGCTCCCTGAGAGGAAAAAAGTTATGCGGGGCAAAAGAATTACGACTCGGCCGATAGATATCCTCTCTCGTTCGTGGGGCTCGTAAAAGAGTCCTCGTCGATCTCCGGAAGGAAAACGATGGAGCAACGAGACCGGCGGGAAGGTGGAAGAGGCCGACGGAGGAACGAAATCCAAAGGAGGAACGGCCGGAAGAAGGAGGAAGCGAGAGTGACGGATGCAAAGTAGAGAGAAAAGGAGAGATAGAGAGAGAGAGAGGGAAATATGGAAGAAATAGTAGCGTGGAAAACGGAGCGAGGAGAGGGATCGGCGTGAAAAAAGAGGAGAAGTCGGGGAGAGGAGAGGGAGAGAGGGCGAGAAGGAGGAAGGGTGGACGCGATTGCGCGCAAGCGCCGACCGAACGTGGAGAACGCTTGCCATCCGCGTGGCGCGAGTTAGAAGTTGGCTTGGTGCTTTTAGTCTTGCCCCGTCCCTTCGTCCATCCTCGTTCTCGTCGGGCGGGAGCCTCCGCGAGATCCGCGTCCGTGGCCGCGATCCTGGCTGCACCCTGAGAGACCCTGGGCCCGGCTTCGAAGCCTCCTCTCTCCCCGAGCTGGCCGACTTCGCCCTCCGGACGAGATTATGTCCGCGTCCGGCCGACCCGAAGGAACGACGACGATAGGAACTCGCTGAGAGCGACCAGGGGGTTTCCCGCGATCGAGATGGACGAGCCGCACCTCGGGGAGTGAGGCTCCGCCATGAGGCCGACGCTCCCGAGGAGCTTTCCGCTCGGGCCCTTCCTCCTCTCGGACCCCGACAACGGCACCCTCCCTCCGTTCCAGCGAGATCGCCGAGGCCCCGCGGACTCGAGGGAGGATTCGAGGACCCCCGCGAACGGTGGCCCCCGTCGAAGGTCCCCCTCGTCGAGTCGACGCTCGGAGGGCCGCGAGAGGGAAGCGAAGATGTCCGAGAAGATTCTCGCCCGTCGCGACGGCAAGCTCGAGGAGGCGCCGACGAAGAAGAGGAGCACGGCGCAACGCAGGTGGAGAATCCTGGCGAGGGCGCTCACCGGATCGCCGGAGCCGATCGCCAGCGACGCCGAGGAGATCTCCGTCCGACGATTCACCAGCTTCGACCTCCTGAAGATCGTCCGGCTGGAGAACAGGCCGGCTAATCCGCGCTCCGGCTGGTACGAGTACTCCGCGATCCTCGAGAACGAGCGCTTCGACGCTCAGATACGTCGAATAAGCAAGAGCTTCACGGCGAACGAGCTGATCGGCTTCAACAACACCGGCAACGTCTGCGTCTGGCCCTCGGAGGAGTGCCTGGCCTACTACCTCCTCAAGAACCGTGAGATCTGCCGCGACCGGAGGATCCTCGAGCTCGGCGGCGGCATGAGCTGCCTCGCGGGCGTCCTTGCCGCAAAGTACTGCAATCCGCGGGCCGTTACGCTCACGGACGGAAACGCGACCAGCGTCGACAACGTCCGGTGCATCGTCGCGAGAAACGATATGGCGGAGGTCGTGGAGTGCGGGGTCGTCCAGTGGGCTAGGGCCGCGAGAGCGATCAGGACCGCGAGGACCTCCAGGACCGTGAGAACCGCCAGGATCGTCGGGCAGCCCGAGACCAACGGCAACCGGATAAAGGTGAATCTCCGGAGAACGTTCTCCAACCTCGCCTCCTCTCGCCTCGGCCTCCGATGAAAACACTTTCCGAGCTCCCATTAACCGAGCTTTTCCCAGCGAATTCTCTTTCACGTCGGGTTCGTTGAGGGCCGCGAGAGGATAATCGAGGCGCGCGTCGACGTCTCCGTCAATTCCGATCCCCGAGGGAAACTTTGACCCTTCCTCGCGGTCGGCGAGGAACGGCGACGGACTCGAAAGAGTTTTTAACATTTTTCGCGAATCGAGGGAGATCGAGTCCGCGAGAAGCGGCTCGCGACTCCTTCACGGAGCGTGGAAGCGTGCAAAGGGGATCGTCTGGACGACGACCCCATGGCCGAGTAATGGGATTCGCGGAACGTTGGAATTGATCGCCGTAACCGAACGTCAACGTGATTCGCATGGGGAATCCCGCGGAGCTCGTTGTCATTGCACGCGCGACGCCGATCGTTCCTCCTTGCACGCACCGAATCGACGCGGCCGAGCTCGAGTCGATCGGCTTCCACCTCGCCGGAGAAGAAACGAGGACGCGGACTCGATCGCCGTCCCCTCGAAACGACGGCGCTCGTGGGCTTCCGGCCGAGAACTCGTCGTCTCTTCCGGTCGCCCGCGAGCCGCCCTTCCGGTCGTTCGATCTCGTCGAGATTTCTCGCGCCAAGAAAAGAAAAAATCCAATCGCGCGATCGATCGAATCGACGGAAAAATCGCGAGTCTCAAGTTCATTTTCGCGCAGACCTGGCCCCCCGAGGACGACGACGAGGAGGTCGTCGCCGCAGCCGAGAGACTTTACGACGTGATTCTCTGCGCCGACTGCCTGTTCTTCGACGAGGCCAGGTTGGACCTCGTGGAAACCATCTACGGCTGGCTGGCAAACGACGGCCTGGCCCTGGTCATGGCACCCAGACGGGGCACGACCTTCCAGAAGTTCGCCGAGGCGGCGACGAAACGCGGCTTCGTAGCGCGCCAGATCGACCGATACGACGCTCGAGTTTGGTCGAGACATCTGGAACTGCTGGAGCAGAGCCAAGAGTATTGTCCGGATCTGCACTATCCGGTGCTTTTGGAGCTCACGAAGCGGAAGAAGACGCCGCCCGGATGATCCGGATCGATCGGGGGCAGCGACGATCCCAACGATTCGGATCTCGCCAAACGTTACCTCCGATCGCGCCGTTCTCCACTCCCGCCTCCATTATTCCCGTTCCTTTCGTTGCCTTCGCCCCTCCGAAGCAAAATCGCGGACGATTTTCGCTCGATTTTCTTCGTCTCGCTGTCGATCGAGCGGCAAAGCCCGGTACTCGCCAGCCGAGACTTCTCCCGCGGAAGATATCGGAGACGGACGATCGCTAGTTTTTGTTTTTACCTCAAGATCGACTTCGACTCGCCTCGATCCATTCGAGGAACGATGTCGAGCGCGATCGGAGACAAACGCGAGCGTCGCGGTCGTAGATGGCCCCGGTTAATCGACGTTTCCAGCGAGCCGCGCCGATTCGCGGGGAGTCGTGAACGACAGTACTCGGAGTACCTGATTTTAGACTGAAAGGACGGAAACGCGGGGCTCGAGATCACGTTCCAAGTTTACGGCGGCCCTGGAGACTGCAAAATTCATGGTTTATCGTTCCAGAAATACATATACATGCCTGTATGCACGCAAGAAGGTAATGCACGCGAGCGCGCTCCTCCGAAGAGACCGTAAATAATTATTGCCGCTTAACAGCGTCGCAATTTGTGCCTCGAACGCGGTTCCCTCCTCGATTTCGCGATGCCGCGCGTGCATCGATGATCTCTCGATTCCGAGTCTCGCCTAATTGGAACGGGAGAAGAAACGAGCGAGTCTCGCCGATCGATCGGCCTTTGCTACGAGGATTCGGTGCCTGGCACCGTCGTCGGTCCTCGATCGAGGGACGACGCTTCTCGCGTGCCACCGGAGAACCCGACGTTTCTTTCGGAGACTCCGCGAAGGTTCCTCCGTCGCTGGTAAACGGAGGGACCGATCGTAGATCGCTGAACTTTCGATCGATCTGCCGAGGGTCCAACGCGCCACGGTCGCGAATTCTGTCGCGAATTGGGGGGACTTGGCGGGAGATTCGAATCACCGGCTGTCGCGTAGCTCGTTGAGAGAAAGGTGAATCATGAGGCGTGTCGACGAAGGAGCCAGCTCGCGAATTTCGAGTCGATTCTTCGATACTCGCCTAAAGGCCGGGTGGCTCGATGGAGATTTTTTTGAAAATTCGCATGGAGTTTAGAGTTTTATCGCGCATCTCGAGGTCGATCGCGCGGGAAAGCGATCGCGTAAGCTCGGCGCGGGTCGAAGACGACTCGTTCGCTCGTCCAGGGTGGCTCGGATCGAACGAGAAGCGCCTTCGTCGCCGAGACGAGATTCTCGTTAAGTGAAAACGGGTTAATTGCCCCCAGGAGTGCCTATTAAGGCCGGGATTTTCCGTTTCCTCCTTAGTTTCCACGTTTCTCGTTTAGTTCTCGTTTCCATGTTTGCGATACGAAACGGTTACCTCGAAGGACCAATCTAGTTAAGTCTAGTCAGAACTACCGAATTTCCACTATCGCGTTCCTACCTCTATCCATAGGATAATATCGATGTACGTGTGTACGCGCGAATGCGCTCGCCGTTTCGCGGCCGGCGCCTCTGGCGCACTTTCGAGGAATAAACTATTTTCTCTTAAATGCTCCCTTGTATCCCGCGCCCTCCAGCGTATCCCGAAATATTGTAAACACTCGTTCCTGCCACCTGGAGCGGAACACCCTTCGGTTTATTATTAGCGGCAGGACGTCGAGGAGGCGGAGGAGGAGGACGCATCTCGCTCGAGGGATTCACCGATTCGCCTCGACGTCCGAGCAAACCACGAGGGTGGAATCGCCTCCTGCGTCATGGACCCGCCTCGTCGATACCTATTCGTCGTTTCTATCCTCCGATTTGTCTCACTTTCCGCGGCAATGCCGACGACGACTCCGCTGCACGAGGTAAGACCGATGCCGCTGCGGAGGGTGGCACTCTTTTCAGAATTTCGGGGCTTCCTGCTCGACGGGGCGAATTTCAGAAGCCCCGACGACTCGATTCGGGCCGACAGCAACCCCGACGTCTCGATTCGGGCCGACGGAAACCCGCGTCCGAAAGGATCCGGCGGTTTCCGCAAATTCGGCCTTCTCCCGTCCGACAATAGCGGCCGACGGACGCGCCGATCTCCGCGCACCTGCGGGTCGAATTAATCTCGTCCGTCGCTGACGGATTGAATCTCCTCGGGCCTTGCACGGCAAATTAATTAGCATCCGTCGCAGCGTTCGCGCGCGCCTACCTTTTCCGCGAGGCTGCCAGCTGGCTGACGCAATTTCAGTCGGACCGCTCGGTTTCTCGGTTCGCGTCGGATCGGCCCGACACTCAAAGGGGTTTTAAGGGACATCCGGTCGAGGCTACGCGTCCGCTTCCGCCTCGGCGAGTCCACGTCGTCCTCCCTTTGAGCGTCTCCTAGGAAAAGCTTCCTCCGTCCCTCCTCCTCCGTCCGTTTTGTCCCCTTCGTCCACCGACGGACTTCACCCTTCGGCCTCTTCGCGACGCTCCAAACGACCCGGCCGCGCGTCGTTCCCGCGCGTACAATAACGCTAATTGCAGAACGGAGTTTATTAATTAGAGCCCGCGATAGCGACCGGCGGGCTCGGACTCCGCCTCTCGCGTTTCGCCTTCGCTCTTTCGAGCTCGTTTGATCCTTCGGCGTCCGCGTCGGCCTCGAGACGCGCCGGCAAGGCCGTCCGAACCTTTCTTCGCCGACAGATTCGTCCGCGATGGCGATCGTTGCTTTGAGGCCGGTCGTTTGGACTTCAAAGTCGACTTATCGACGCTAGGTTTACCGAGATTTCTTACATACAGTCTCTCCTGGCACGGGACAATAGGTGTACGACGCACAGAATTTCAAAGTTAGAAGGCGTCGAAGAACATGAATTTTGATATATACTCGTTGAATGGATAAAAGTCGGTACAAGTGGCAGAAAGAGATGTAAACGGTTTCTATAATTTCCCTCGCGAAGTTCAAAATGACCTGGCCGGTGAGCCTATACCTCGCAAAAATAGAGAAGTCTCGCGGTAAGGAGAGAGTGTCGCTCGCACCGCCTATACCCACCATATCGGCTCTGGAAGCCGGAGATCGACGAATGAGAACCGACAACAAAATACTTCTTTGAGTTCCCATGACGACGCAACGAGTGTGCGGCTCTTTCGGCCAATAACGCGTTAGAATAAAAAATGATGTCAGAACGAGGGATGTCTCTATCCGTCGGACAAATCGGAACAAACCAGAGGCCAGAGGACTTCTCTAATTTTGCGAGGTGTAGCGTTAACGAGCCGGGGAGAAAAATAGCGAGGCTAAGCGCGTCGGAGGGACAAACGATGGGCGAGAGGCTGAGCCACGTGCGATAAAAACGTCTGAAACGATCGCGGACGTTAATTTGGCGCGCAACGGCGAAGACCTGGCTGAACATCGAGTCCTAATGGACGTTCGAGGTAAGCGAAACAGCTCGATTACGAGTTTCGATTGCGCCACCGATTCGCAATTGTCTCCGACGTTGGCGCGCGACGGATTAAAATGAGACTCGGAGTCGCGCTAAAAGCGAAGCCTTCGATTGATGTAAATGGTCTCGATTAACGTCTCCTTCCCCGACCAATGACGATGCCCGAGGAGATTGCCGGAGGAGAAAAATCAATTTCGTCGTTACTCGCGAAGCACGTTTGCGTCGACGATTCTCCAGCGCGAGTACTTTCCGACGTTGCAGCGTCCGACCGCCTCGAACTCCGTGGTTTCGACTCTTTCAACGTCCATTCCTTTTTTCCAGACACGTTTGCCACATCGAGGAAAAATTCATTTTCCATTTAACGCGAGAGAACGCGATCATCGAGGTCGATGGAATATCTTTTTTCCAACCGATTCGCTCGCACGACGCGTCCCCTGAATTTTCCAGGAGGACAAATCCACCCGCAGCGCAGCCGTATCGATATGCGGGGCTTTAGAAATGTATTATTAGTACGTTGTTTACCGACCTTCCCCCACGTGGAAACGCGATACAACGGTGCATCGCGCCGTCATCGATTTACAAGACACCGCCACCCCATCGTTGTCCGACGATAATCACGGCGGAACGCGGTGAAACGGGGTAGAATCCTCGCGACACTCCTCCACCGGGTCTCTCGCGATGCCACGTTTCACCAACGGGGGAAGGGGACCAACGAGGGGGAAAAGAATCTCATCGAAATTCGAGCCTCCCCCGAAAAGACTCTACACCGAACGGGGTGAATTTTCCCCCTGACGCTCCAACCCCTTTGTTATGCACAGTACTTTATAGTCACACGAAAACCAGGATAATATTGCACAAACGATTTTATTTAACGTAACTTAAATAATAAACCGCAAACTTAACAATAGAATTATTCAACGAACGATTAACACGGAAGTGCCGTGGTTAAAGCGAATAACTTAAACGAGAGAGTTTAAATCGAAGTGCGATTTAATTGATTCGTAAGCTATGTAGGTAAGAAGCGACTGAGGAGTTACTAAGAGCGAGGAATGGGAGGCAAGGACTTTTATTGTACGAGGATAAAGGGAAGTAGGTGGGGATTAGGGCAACGGATTGGATAATTCGGAAAGGAACGTTTAGTTTTGAAGATGGGTTGATGAACGCTGACAAGGTAAGGAGTAGGAGAGACAGAGAAAGGAACTTAGGGAATAAGGATAGCAGGCAACGAGCAATGTACGAGAGATAAACAGAGGAGCGCGATAGATATAGAGAGAAAGACAAGGACGGTGACATGACAACAACGTCGGGAGAGGAACAGCTGATTGACGGGAAAATCGAGGTTTAGGAAAGACAAAGGAATTAAATGAATTTTAAAAACGGAATTTAGGAAAGGGTTTCGAACACCCTTCGCTGCTAAAAGTCGCTCCGGTTTCTTGCGCATAAACCTGGTCGGAGCAGAAACACCGGCTAATGTCCGTCGTTAAACTTTTTTCCCGCGACAGAAGCGCGTTATCTGCGGGCGAGGCGACCAATCGCTCCCCAAAGAGGCGGATTGTCCTCTTCCACCGAGAAGAAGAATTCCGATTACGTAAAATCGCCGATTCCCCGGCCACCCCGGAGACCTCGATTCCCCCTCGTCCTCTGGGACCTAGGCGAAGCCGCCGAAGAAGCGGTGTCCTTCGTCGGACCAAATTTGATATCGGAAAACGTCATCTGCTCTCGACGCGCCGCCGGAAGTTCCCCGGTACCGTTTCTCCGCGGTCCACCCTCCGAAAGAGCGAACGATTTCGAACGGAGGAAACGGAGAGTGGCCCTCGAAATCGCATCAGCGTTCCCCTCGAATTCCCTCTTTGCGAATGAACCGCCGTTTCTCGACTTTTATAGGCCGGATTTGGCTCGGTTCTCGAGGATTTCCGTGAACTCGTAAGCGCCTCGAGAAAACGTTTATCGTTCCCTGAAAGACTCGCGACGTCGAAGCCCGTCCTCTCTTTTTCCTCGGCGCGAGTAATTCGGCAAAGTCCTCCGTTTTTTTTACGATCGTCCCCGTGACGCTTTTATCCGCGCGATGCGCGACACAAATCACTCCATTCGAGCGGTTTCTCGCGGCGTTGGTCTATTTGGCAGCCGGTCGCCTCGGCCTCTCGCGATACGAGCTTTATCGTCGCCGATAAGTGTTAAATTTGACCGTTTATCGAGCACGCCGACGATTTATTCCTCTCGAGATAAGGCTCGCAGGATTTCTGGCGCTGCTTTAAACATCTCCGAAAATTTCCGAGGGAAAATCCAGCGGCGTTCCGTCGACTCGTCCGAGGTCACGGCGAGAGGACCAACGAAGAGGGGCAGTCCCTTTAAACGCAAGGAAATTAGTCTTTTTTTATGAATTTTTTTGAAGGTGATAAAATTATCGAATCCTTTTGAAATTTGTATATCATTTTATTGCATATGTCTAGTTTTAGAAAACATTTTTTCTTTTTTTTCTTTTTACAAAATGGCGGCGTTCCGAATTTTTTCTATCGGCGCCTTTCGCAAGACACCGCAAACTGCTGCACCTGTAGGATTTTTTATATTGATGTGAAATAAAAAACGAAAATATTTTCCGATTATAGACAAGTGTAAGGGAAGGATAAACATAAAAAAAGTATAAAATTGAAAGTTATGTCGGCGTTTTAATAAAAAGGTAATTTTTTTGACCATTTTCTCGACAGTTTTTGCCCCTTAAAATATATTTATTTACGCGATAACTTAAAAATTTTAGGTACATCCTTCCGGTAATGTTGTAGTAAAAAACGTGGAAAAATTTCAGCCAAATCGATTGATAACTTTTCGAGCTACAACACGAGCAGTTTTTGAAAATACAGTTTCGAGATAATCGTGTTTGAAGTTTCAACCGAACCGCTCGGATTACCTGAGTCCCTGCTTTACAGCATGCGGTGCCGCGCTCCCGATTATGTGCTATAACTCTGTTAATATTTCGAATTTTTATTTCTCCTTTATATAGTATACTCTCAACATATCATACTTTTGAAACATGCAAAAAAAAATTAATTTTTTGAAAATTGTAAAGAGACTGCTCCCCTTAACGGGTCGATCTCCTCGGAATCGTTCCCGTCTCTTTTTGGTCGTCTCGTAACTCTCGTCGAGACGATCCCGCTTCGTCTTTCCGCGCCTCTTTCACGAGCCAATCGTCGAATTACGATTTGCCGACGAACGGAGAGGCAGTCGAGGAAAAGCGAGGGAAACGACGAGGCCGATAAAGTTCGAAACGAATCGGCAGACCGATTTTCCGGCGGAATCGTCCGACTTCTCGGTCGTCTTCGACGAGCCGAATTGACGCGAGACGGTGATTTAACGCGCGCCACGTGTTAATAATATTTATCTTGACATCGAGCCGTTTAAACGGCCGTAACGCGTAAACATGGCTCCGAGAAATTTTCCAAAAATAACAGGAGCCCTTAGAGAACGAGGCGCTACCGGTTGCTTTACGACTGTTTTTTGTTTCGTCTCCCGTCTAACCTCGATCGATCGAAAATTCTTCCCCGTTCCTGGTCATCGTCCTTTCCGCGATTCCTCCGTCGATTCTTCGATGAATTCCGGCAGGGAAATTCCCATGGGCTCGTTTCCCGACGCGGTTTTCCCGCCGAATATCACGCTATCGTTGTCCGTCGCGGACGATCAACCGTTTCGCTGGCCTCCATCCAATCGTGCATCTTCCGTTTTCCAATTTTCCTTCTCGATCTTTCCAATTTTCTTTTTCTCTCTTCCGGTCCCGCGAAGACTTCGAATCCGAGCCGGCGAATCGCAAGGACAGGAGCGATTGTCGAGTCGACTTCCCTAGAATTTCGCGGGACATCAGACCTCGAAACAGAGAAAATGCCAGTGGCTCTGGACTGTGCTTCCGCTCGCGGAAAATATTATTATTATTATTATTATATTTTATTAACGGGTATAAAGACCCTTTGGTAAATACAGTATAATAACATAGACATATAAGTTTATATAGTAATTAACTAAGAGGTAAACAGTAAAACAAAGTCGAAGTTATGGTTGATACAGAAGTATTACTGACATTAACTTAAAGTTATAAACATAAATTCTAAATTAAATTATGAACTATAATATAGGTTATAAGTTATAGATTGCGGACTAAATTTATAGCCTGATTCTTGAAGTTGATTAAAGATCCAGAGAAAAAGTCAAGATTATCAGCGAAACGGTTGGCATTTTTGCATATGCGGCTGCAGCAGCTAGAAGTAGCATAATTGGTTTTGTGTAAGGCATAATGGAATAGAGGAAATTTTCTGACAAGTCGAGGCGGAACATTCAATTTTACCAGTTGTAACTGTTCAGGGCTGTCGATACAGTTAAAATATCGAGAATCCCGGAAAACTCTCCGGCGAGGGAGGAAGGGTGGACTCGCGGAGGAAAGACGAGCAACGGCTCGAGTCTCCGGTTACGAGCGCATCGGTTAGCGGAAATTTCCGCGAAGCCCAGGGAAATTCCGGCGGGACGGAAGGTGCGCGGTTACGTTCTCATATCACCGGTGAAAATTTACTCGGATAGGAATTACCCTCGCCGGCAATATCTCCGAGAACTCGGCCGAATTTTCGGGGCAGGCGATCGTTAGCCGAATTCCAGGGGTTGCGACGATTTCGCAGTCGTCGAAAATGTTGCCGACGATTAATTCGTTGAGGCGAGAGCAAGCCCAGAAGCGATTTTGATAGCGTGGAAACACGAGGCGACGACGGCGCGATAACTCGCGATTCGAAGATAAACCGAACGAAAAACTGTTGAAGAAATTCTGCCAGGCCTCGCGGAAAGACGATGACCGGAAGAGTCGAGGAGCGACGAATCGTTGCGGCTCTCGCAATTTTTTCGCTCCCCCGCTTAAACATGGCCACGGCGAAGACACGGTTGGAGAACGAAGGCAACGTTTACGGGTCGAATCGCGGTATTTTCCAGCCGAAGAAACCGACGAGAAGCCGAGGCCGAGGCGAGTCGTTAGGTCGAATCGATTTCCGGAAACAAAGGAGCCCCGGGGGTCCATCGGCACGCGTCTACCGTTAATTGGAAGCTCGAGATTCGAGCGCGACTAATCGTTCCTTCGAGGAAGCCAGCCGTGCCTCCTCCTCCTTCGTTATTTTCCTCGCGACAATGGTAGGCGATTATTTTCCTTCTCGAACGTTCGCCGAGCCGAATTCCCGATCGCTGGAGGCATCGATGGCTCTGCCCTTCGAGCTCGGCTGGCTCGGTTTTGGACAGAGGTCGAATCACCGAGGCTAGAGGTGTTGGAAACGAAGAAACATCAAACATGAATCATCGCTCGGTGGTTCGACTTGTCGCGAACGCGTTAACCCCCAATCGGAAGTTTCCACCGGAGACCCGGGATCAAACGGCCTCCGGACGTCGAGCATGACCTCCGGTCGCGATACATCGGCTCGAAGGAGAGGCTTAAAACTCCGCACGACATTGAGGGTCTTCGGTGTCGGTAAACAATGTCCGCATCGTCGTTCTGGCACGCGTATCGCCTCGTTCTCCGAGGGACATCGGCGAAAACGCCGATCTCGTCGTTCCGACAACAGTCGTCCGTCGCACGTGAACGGTATTTTATGGAGAACGATTGCGGACGACCGACGCAGGTGAATGGCAAGACGAACTAATTTGAAAACCGCGCAACATCTTCGAGAGTTGCTCGCCTCGAAGCAGAAATGCGAAGAGAAATCTCCATCCGCTGACGCTTCGAAGTTCCGCTCTCGAGGGCGAGGTGTTTACAACCCTCGAAGGTAAAATTAGAATCGTGCCCGTGCCTTTTTCCCCCGCGGTACTCAATTACGTAGCGTTCTATCCAGGGTAGGCGAGCAGCGGGAAAGCTTCTTGGATTAACTTCGCAGAAGGATCGCTCCTTCGCCGTGACTTACATACAAGCAGAAAGAAAGAGAAGGAATTAAAGTTTAACCGGATTATTTCACGCCGTCGAAAGTAAATCCGTGCGGCGCGAGCGATCGTCGGGACGAGAATCGCGGGCTACTCGAGGAAAGTTTTTGGCGATTCGCGAGAGCCACGCTCCGCGATGCTATTTGCGTCGGCTTATCGCCTCGTGCACCCTCGAACACCTCGAGCAGCCGTTTACTCGGATCGAAATAGCGCCCGATAATCGTTTCGAGGGCTCGCCGATTTTTCTCGACCGTGGCCCGTTCCTTCTCGATCGAGGAGACTCCTCCGCGAGATGCGATTGAAATCTTAGCCGGCGAGACGTAGAAATATTATCCGCTGTTGTTGACGGCGGAGGAAGCGTTCTCCGATTCTAGTCGACTCTCCTCGACTCGACTCCTCCGATCGGCGAAGACTCGAGGCCGCGGGCGCTAGCTCGCAAATTTTCGACGGCCTTGATCTCCCGAGTCCCGGGCAAAGATCCGCGGCTCTTGGCCCGGAAGGGTGGAGAGACGCGAGACTCCGAGGCGTAAATCTGTCAGAAATATCCGCGCGAACGGCCGCCGAGGAAAACACCGAGGCGCTAAACGCTAACTAGCTGCCAAAGCAAACAGCGATTTAGCCGCTCGCCTCCCCGTTCGTCGTTTATCGTTTACCGTTTACCACTCGGATATTCCTCGGAGACGTTGAAACGTTGCCGAAGACGCTCGCGTGCCGCCGAGACGATCGAGCGTCGGCGGATGCGCGTGAATCGGGAAATAATTCATTTATTCGCCCTCGGGTTACCTCGCCCTCCCAGCGGACGAGGTTCAACCGCAAAAAAGCTTCCTTTGCGGCAGCTTCTGTCCCGACGGCTCGCAGCAAAGCCGCCCCACGCTCAAGTTACCCCTTTTAGCGGAGACCGCAATCATCGGGCGATGCTCCGTGGAGCCGAGCGATCGGAGTCATCGTCCATGCGACCCTCGACTCGGTAATTTTTCCGACATTATTGCGCCACGATACGTTTTTTCCCTCGTCGCACAGTGGTCCATTTGGCCGAAAACCTGGCCAAAAAGCCAAACATTTTTTTCGCGATTTTCAAAATTTAGCAATTGCGTTTGATTTGTAACATATCAGAGCATCGGTTTCCATTAATAAAAGTTTTTATTGAACAATGCTCTTAGAGATATGCAATGTCAAAGTTGGCACTTGAACAATGTAACGTATTCACGTCGAAATTCAGAATACGTTTTCAATGTGAAATAATAGTAGAATCAACTTTGTAAGTATTTGTAGCTATTCGTCATACTTTTAAATTATAAGTACCTTGGTTTCATTTTTTTATTTAATATTTTACAACTGCGATGGCACAGATTGCAAAACCCATACATTTTTTTCCTTTTGCAGAGGAAATAGTTGTGAAGTACGCAAAAGTACAACGCGACTTTTTTTTTAAATTAAACTTTGAAGCTTCCCGAAGAAGTCCCCGTTGTAAAATTTTGCGACTTTTTGCGATTCTACGAGATATTCTTATTTGTTTGTCGCACGCGCCATGCTCGGGGAAATACGTTTACGACATACGGCCAGGCTATCGTGCCTTGGACAAACGAATAATGCTAATCCTTCACTAAGGTTACCCTTGTAATTAACGAAACGCTATATTTATTTCGTTCGGGTTAAAAATCAAAATAATTTTGAGCAAGCTGGTGGCCTTTTGTTCCAAAGCAACAATAGATAGCCGCGATCACCTCGACCGCTTACCGTCATAAACCGAAAGATGTTTGACGTTTCGGCTGAAAATCTGGCTAGTTGCAGGTATGAGGGCTATATTTGTTTCTCGCAAAGTTTAGTTTTTCTCCTTCCACCGTAATTTTAAATACTGGAATGAAAAATTGGAGGTGGAAGCGCCGTAAAGTATTTATACCGTGCTACGTTTTCTGACACGGTGGATATCACTTGTACTTAATACGTAATAATACGTTCGTTATAAGGTAATTGTTATGATTCTCTGTAATATTAAAAGCTTATAAGATGAATATAATTCACTGTGATCAATAAATGTATCATAATATCTAAATAAATTCTTAATTTTTTAATTATGTTTGTTCGCCAATTTGTTTTTGGAAATTCTGAGTTCAGATTCTTAATCAGCGACCCAAATAATACTAATACACCAATTTTCAGCTAAATTGAAAAATTCCTTGGGGTTTTGGCCAGGTTTTCGGCCAAATGGACCACTGTGCGTCGGACGGATCATTCTTCACGGTCCACCGGGAAAAGTGGGCCCTCGCTTCCAGCGATTGATTCCTCGCCGGATTCGCCCGTCAAAATTTATTTCACCCCGTGCGAGCTCAAATTTCCATGCCGCTCCCCCAGGGACGATCGCAGGTGGAGGAGGCATCCTCGAGCGCTCCTTTTCACCTCCTCCAGATCCCTCCTCAGGGTTCTTCGCCCTTGGTGTTAGCCCTTTGGCTGCGGCCGTATTTTATGCGGACCGACTACAGTCCTCCTCGTAGCCGAGTGAAATCTCGCCTTGGCGAAAGAGTCAACGGAGAGATCGGCCCCTCCGACGATTTTCGACGTTCGCCAGTCGACGGAGCGGCAGGTACGCGGAATATATTCGCGAAACGACGCTGCAAACGCGAGGACAGTCCTCGTAACTCTCTCCCACCGTTGCGGTGCTCTTCCGCGGATAACTTTGTACCCACAACAACGTAATCCACTTTGTCGCAGCAGAGACGATCGTCGCGATTTATGGGATTACACCGTCGATCCGCTTTGCAGCTTCGCTCGGCCGTTTTATGTAACTCTCCTAATTGGCAATGAAATCGTCCACGCGCCTCGACGTTTTTCCGACGTCTCTCCCCGTCCTCGCGAATCTGCGACTCTACTCGCGACTTCGTTCCGCAAAATCTCGTCCCTGACCCGACCGCGACGACCTCGTCCCTCGATTTCCCCGAGTACGAGAAATACCGTCGATCTTCCCCCGGATCTCTTCGCCGTTTCGATGGCTCGTTTGCGGAACCGTTTAACGGAAGCCAGATTATCCGAAAAAAGGTCGCGTCGTTTCCTTTTTACGAGAGGGATTCCCAACGCGACAATCGGAGGAGCTTTCTCGGGGAAAAAAGTATCGGGAGAACCCAGGAGGGAATTGCGAGGGTCACGGCGACGCGGAACTGTCGCGGAGACATCGACGAAGACGAATCGCGAGAGATTTACGAGCGAACGTAGCGGAGAACTCTTTCCCGTCGAGGATGACGAGAGTACCGGAAACGAAATGGGTGGGAATTCGAGGAGATGGAATCGAAGCTACCGTAGGATTCGGACGATAGGGAAAACCAAGGCGTTCGCACAAATAAATTGCTAAGTTATAAATGTGAGATCGAGCGGAAGCGCTCCTATAAAGAACTTAGGAGAAAAGGACGTGAGGAAGAATTGTCATTAGGGAGAGGACGCTGGCGCAGTGGAACCGCGCCGACCCAGGTCTCTCGTGTTAACACTATTCCTACCACGACCGATAAAATGACCGTTTTTAAAATTTCGATTGGAATTTCCTATATACAACGTAATTGAATCGCCTTTAAACTTCGCGACTTTTCCTCAAATACACGTATAATATATTCACATTATAATACATTTTTCAATATTCACTTCTTTTTTTACTGTTCATTTTCTGGGAAAAAATTATCATTTGACAAATTCACCGGTTGCGGTAGGAAAAGGTATACGTGAAGTGTCGGTAGGAATAGTGTTAACACATTGTTAACCGGCAATTTTACGTAGAAGTTAACTCATGTCACCGGCTATTTTTTCCGTAATTGAAAAGAACCGAAATAAACTTCAGTATTCTTTGCTTACACGTAATGAATTTAAATGAAACTTTGTACATATCTGCTGTGTATCATAGTTTATACATATTATATATTTTAGCAATTTTTGTAGTGTGGCAAAATTCAAATAGCTGATGCAAGTGCAAACACGAGTTATCTCGTGACCGGTCAACAACGTTTGGGCATGAAAACACGAGTTAACTCGTGACAGGTCAACAATGTGTTAAGCAACGCAGGCGGAGACCGTTGCTTGGGTGGGTTTCCATTTTTTCACGATCCTACATATATTAGGGAAAATATTGGAATACAAAACAGAAAAAACTGCGCACCGTCCAGCACGTGTCGCTACAGGATTATTTTTTATCTTTTTTCCAACAGTGCCGCGTAGCGGGCCTTATCATTTCGCATACCATACGTCCATGCATACACACCCCTACCATACGATAGCACTATAAGTCACTAAACACTATAAGAAAGCTACCTAATCGTCGGAAGAGACGAGGCTCGGTTCGATCTTCCATCGTCGAGTGACCGGAGAAATAATCGTATCAACGATCCGCGGCACGGCGAGATAGAAATTTTGCAAAATTATCGCGAAATTTCCCACCTTCTTATCGAGGGACGAAGGCTACCGGCGAAACAGAGACCAGGCGCGCAAACGTTTTTATCTAAGAATAGGTGATTGCGCAAAATGAAGGGTGCACCTCCTCGTCCCTCGTCGTCGGAATTGCGCCTCCGGAGTGCCAATTGTTGTTGGCCTCCTGGCCGTAATTTATCGCGGATATTTGCGCGATGCCAGCGGATCCTGAGCGCTCTATCGGACCTCCGAAGCGACGGGCATGCGTCGCTTCGGGTCGACGTATTAATAACGAGACCCGATTGCGAAACGAACGGCACGATTCGAAGGGGAGAAATCGAACGAGACACCGTAGGATCTTCGAACGACTCGACGGCGAACGTTTCTCGATCGAACGTAAATGCCAAAATGCGAGCACGAAAATAGGCAGCGCGGTTGGCCGACTCTTTACTGTCATCTCCGACGGATCCGTTCGTGCAGCGTCTTCGTCGTCGATGAATCGCGATCGATCGATTTGCCCGCTGTCAACGACGATCTTCTAGTTGTAGAGAAAATTTGACCGAGGCGGCCTCTTCGCCGCGGAACCGAGGCGAGGGCGGCAGATTGGAAATTCGAGGAGCCACGAGGCTCTATAGAGCTTGAAATTTGAAATATGCAGAAATATCCGCGGGACAATAATTGGTAAAACCGTCCCGGCACCTCGGCTCCCCTTTTTCCGATCTCTCCGGCGCTACGTACTTGGCGAACCAGCGAGTTGACCTCGGGCCAGAGAATGCAGCGACTCGGTAAACTTCAACGTGCCTCCGACCTTGTCGGAAACCTTAGAACAACGAGCAAACGGTGCTCGACGATGTTACCGATTTCTATCTCGTTCGTTTGGCAACGATAGAGCGAGGCACGGAAACTCCAAGCGCGATACATTCGATCGAAGGCTCGATGATCAGCGTGGTTTCCCGATTCTGGAAAGGGCCGACGCGAATTGCATCGGATAAATGAGGAGTGTCCGAACGGAGTGGTTCTCTATTAATAATAGGTCGTATTAATAGCGAGACCGAAGCGTTCTATAGATAGGGAGAAGTGGCTGCCTCGCGAGCGGCACGCTAGCTTGCAAGCTAGTTACAGACGCGTCATTAGTACACTTCAACTGGCCTCCTTATTTTCGCGACGGACACGTGCGCTTCTCGAGGAAGACGCGCGAAAGACGAGGCGCGATGCACCAGGGACGACCTCCTCCGGGCAGAAATTCGAACGAGCCGAACTGCGCCTAATTATTCTCGGCTCCGTCCTGTCCCGGCCACTTATCCTCGCCTTCTTGATCCTTCCTTCCCTCTCTTTCTCCCTTCTCTCCTTTTCGCGCGCCTCGTTACTCTTCCTTTCAAGTCTCGCTATTCCCTGCAATTTCGTGCCGCGATGTCTGCCTCTTAGTCTCGTCGTCGACGAGCTCGAACGATGCGACGACTCCTCGAGATGGGAAATCGACCTTCGGTGGAAAGAGGGAACGCGGAGAAACGAAAAAAAAAGTAAGGCTGTTGATGCACCGTAATCGGCGAGGATCGAAAGAAAATGACGAGGATCGGCCGGCAATAGCGACTTTCTCGGACGCGTAACGATCGATGCCCCGCGTGCACCGCGTCGTTTAATTTCGTTGGAATTAAATACCGAATTAATTGTCAGGAGCTTCGGGTAGGTCGTGGCCGGTGCGACCCCACGATTTCTCCGCACGGCGCAGTAACGTTATTGATTCACCTCCATCGGCCGGAAACGAACCTGTTGCTGAGGACGACCACCTACCTGTGTTTTATCCGCGAGCCCCATTCCTATCCGCTTCTCTCTCTCTCTCTCTCTCTCTCTCTCTCTCTCGTTCTATTCGTATTTCCTCTCCCGAGGACGCGATTGATTCCACAAATCCGCGCTTGGACGCTCTTCCGGTCGATCGGCGAGAACCGTCCGGTCGCGCATCCGATAGCAAAGTTCCCGCATTTCCGGAGAGAGAGAGAGGGGTGGTTTTTCCATCGGTACTTGTTGAATTATTCTTAACAAAGTAATATTACATATTACCAATGAGTTCAAAAATGACTCTACGTTCTAGGAATTCCTATTCCAAACAGGAGACTCTCTCTCTGCAGTGTAGGGGAGAGTAACATAAACAGTTTATATTACTGAGTGGGCCCGAGCTCGGCTTTTGGGCATCCACAGTCAGTTCCTTCTAAACTCCCGATATATAAAGACGATTCTTTCAGAGCCTTATAATAAAAGTAATATTAATTTAAAGTATATTAATTTATTTAAACACCCATTTCCAATAGTACTTATTAGTCTACACTTTCCATCCGTGGACAGCTTTTGAGCCGGCCGTCGATAGAGTCCGCATTGCGAGATTAAAAAATATCGCAAGTCGCGAACTCAAACGTGCTCCAAACCGGAAACGCAAGTTCAACAGCTTTGTCCCACACTGCGCGATTGTCCGATCAACCCCTTGCCCTACGATTTTGTCCGATTTGCCGCGAATCGCGGGCAAAAGATCTTCACCCCCACGAAATTTCACCCTCCCGAATCGATTCAACTACCCCTCGAGAAGCGGGATTCGCAGAAGGGGAGAAAGTCGTATCCTCGAATCGAGCATCTCCGCCTCGTATCGAGACGAGGCGGTATCAACAGGTTGAAACTCCGCTCGCGTCAACCTCGATCGAAGCTTCGATTGAAAAAAATAGGGTAAACAAAGCGTGACGAATGAACCTCCCGGACGATGGCTCTCCTCGTTTCCAATTAAAACGAAGGAAATCCACGGACGACTCGGCCGTCCCGACACGCGACCCAAATCCTCCTTTCGAGGATAATTAAACGCGCCGTTGCCACTAATTAACGGACCCAACGTAATTGGCCCTCGTCGGGGCTAAGGACGCGTTCGACTGCTCCTCCGCCCACGGGATTACCCTCCGAATTAATTTCCACGCCCGATTGCATCTCGATGACGAGAGGACCCTCCTCGAGGTCCGTCTCCAAACAAGGTCTTTGACGGTTCTCGTCGGCCTGGATTCGTCTCTTCATCGGGAAAGGCGCGTTCTTCCGCTTCCGTTGGCGATGGACTTCTTGTCTTCTACCTGCAAGCGCGAGCCTTTAACACCATACACCCCCATAGACCCTCAACCTGAATCGTTTCCCTGGTTTCGGACGTAAGAACGCAAATTTCTGGAGCGCCTCGCGTCGCTAATTGCTCTATTAGTCCTCGCTGCGTCAAAGAGAGCGAGATGCGATTCCGTGGCGAAAATGTGGAACAAAATTGCATCGTTTAGGGCTCCGTTTCCGAGAGAATCGAGTTTGCAAACTGGACGGCACGCCGGGCTCGATTTATGACTTTCGCGAAACTTTGTGGTAGCGCGGGTCATTGGAAAATCGACGGACCAGAGGCCGGAGCCTCCCTTTGGTGTCCCAACTGCTCCCTTTTGTAATTACCGACCGTGAGTTCTAACGTTCAACTTTTTGCAAACGTTGCGCCATAGGAGATCCGTCGACGTACATTTTCGGAGAACTTTCGCGAGAGGCGGAAGTTTGAAGAACCCCCCGGCCCTCGTTTCTTCCGACAGATCCTCGATGCAGCGAGAAACCTTCGATTTCCGTCGAAAAGGCAACGGCTCGACGTAAAAGCAACGACGCGGGGAAAGCAGAACGAAGCGGAAGAGAAGGAAAAAGGTTGGAAGAGAGGAGGGAAGAAAGGGCGGCGGGTCGAAGGCAACCTCCAAAGTCGAACGGCCGCGGGCATCGCGGCGCCTAATTGCAAAGTAAGCCGCGCCCTCGAGGGCGGCCGGTTATCGGGGCCACGAAGGTCATCGACTAATTTCCAGCTAATTTGCACGGAACTCGACACCCAGAACAAATTTCTCCGTTTTATCGCTCGGAGGTCCTTCCAATTGCTGAAAAGCGACGAGCCCTCAGGGTCGATCGAGGCGTCGTTCGTTTCGTTTCTTCCGTCGCTTTTTCCCCCGCGTCAAACCGAGTCCCTGATCGAACTGGAGGATATTGAACTAATTGGAAAATTTGCTCTCTCTTTTGTCCAATTTTCCGGCACGACTGTTCGCGTCGTCGAGATCTTTCCAGAACTCCAGCGGTACCGTCAATGGAATGGTTACGCGTTTGGCGTGGGTGCTTTCAATTTGCGTTTGTCCCTCGGTGACACAGAGGTCGAAGGAGACGTTGGTTAAACGTGCAGAGTAGTTTTCCGATCATAGAGTCGAGATTATCTCGATGGAAGACTATCCGAGAAAGTTTAACCCTTTTAGTGCCGAACGACGATATATCGTCGTTAGCAATACTCCTGGCGACGCGCATCGTGGGATTATTATTTAGTTTTGTCATATAATATTAGTAATTTCATTACAAACAATTGAAAATCCACTATTTATGATTTATATTAAGTGTTCGATATCTAACTATGACTGCATGTCGACTTTTTTCTTTGAGACTAATGTTTGTAATAGACAATCGATTTTTTCATTTTTCTTAGCAATATTAGATGAATAATATTGGTACAATTTTCAACAAACAGTGAAATGCATTTGTTATTGATTTGATCAACTTGTCTAGTCGGCACTAAAATGGTTAAGGAGCCTCTTTCTCCGATTCGAGAGTATTTCTCGATAGGGCGTCGAACTGCGGCAAAGTTCTCGCGAAAATCCGCGTCGACCGGAGCCTCGAACCGTAAGAGATATCCCAAAATTGCGCCTCGTCGCTTCGACCCTGACACTGGAGAGAGTGAGAGATCGATGAAACCTTCTCTCGAGATTCCTCCACGGCCTTGAAATTCTTCCCGGGCGTTTCGTCGCGTGGCATCATCCTCGTAGTCGTCGTTGTCGTCCTCTTCCTCGCTATTGAACGTCTCTATTTGCGCCGATCGCGAGCTCGGAAGCAGTCGCGTCATTAGTGCCACTGTTCACCGACAATGGAACTCTCCCCCTCTTTTTTTAAACTTTCGCGTTAGAGAGGTATTATCGGCATAATTTCACCCAGGCCCCGCGTTCTCCAGAAGGCACGGAAGGGGCGATGAAAGACGGGAGAAGGAGCGAGCCGCGGCGGTATCGCAATTTAAGATCGAACGCGTCAAAGGTCAGCTCGACGGGCGAAGTTTCGATTCGCGTGGCTGCGGTTTGCGGAAAGGTTACTCGGAGCGAGTGACGTTAAAGTGCTGCCTGCGGTGCAGCGTATTTCGTCGAGTCTGCCTGTGAACCTCTTCCTTGGGTCGCGTCCTTTGCGATTTTCCCGATCGCCGGCCCTCGAGAGGATATCGACGAACTTTCGTTGAAAATGTCAGTCATTTTTTCTCCTTCTCAGGAGAGTGAGACGGGGGGAAAGAGAAAAAGGGAGATCGAGTAGACGTAAATCTTGAGGAGCGGATAGTAAACGCCGGGATGGAAGAAATAAACGATAGGATACGAGTGTCTTTTTCTCCTGCTCGAATGGCTCGTGGAACTCGGGGGGAGTTAAAGAGCCTCCTCTATTCCACGGAGCCTCCTGGATTTTATGATTTCGATCCACGCGAAGGAGATAAATAAAATTAAAAACGAGGTCGCTCGTAACGCACGAGAGGGAAACGTACGTGCATAAACGTCGCGCGGTATTCCGATCACGGACGATCGTCGAGCCACGATCTCGATCGATTTTAATATCGGAAACCATTCTACCTTTCGTTCGCCTTCAGAATGAATTTTCATCAAATTAGCGCCGTAAATCTCGCGGGAAGATCACATCTCTTCCTCTCGCTTCTTCTGCGATCCTTTCTACCTTCTTGTCTTTCTGCTTTTCTCCCATTCGCCTTTTCTACCCTTATGCCTTTCCGCCTTTCTACGTTTCTGCTCCTCCACTTTTCTATCTTTCTGCAGCGTTTTTAATCGGCGGTTTCAGGGCGGACTACTGGAAGTCCCAGGGTCGCAAGTTCTGCGACTTCTGCAAGTGCTGGATCGCCGACAACAAGCCGAGCATCGACTTCCACGAGGGCGGGAAGAAGCACAAGGAAAATGTCGGGAAAAGGCTCAAGGAGATCCACAAGAACAGCGCGAAGCAGGCCAAGCAGAGCAAGAAGCTCGAGGACGACATTAGAAAAATGGAAAACGTACGTTCCCCGTTCTTCTCGTCGACGAAACGCTCCTTCACGACGATCGACCGTTTCTCCACGATGAGTATGGATAATCGAGAAAACCTCTTCTTCCGCTTTTAGGCGGCCATGGCTGCGTACCTGAAGGACGTCGAGAATAACACCAGGGACATGACGGCCGACAGGATCATCAAGGAGAAGCTGGAAAAAATCGATTCCAAGGACGTGCGTATATCTTCTATCTCCCTCTCGATTTAATATCCCTTAACCCTTCCGTTTCTAGTGGTTTTGATAAAATCACATTTCAAAGAACTCGTTGCCCGACAACCAGTAGTGATCCTGCGAAACCACTGCAAACAAAAACATTTATCTTACGTCCTAGCGATTATCCAATGGAACCACCGCCTCTTTTTCCATTTTACGAAAAATATGCGGCAATGAATAATAACTTTTTCTTGAAAGAATTTAATTTGGGCGGAGCAGAACAGTATCCGCGAAAATATATTCTTTCAGACGACCAACTGCAATCGAATGCCAACCCCCGCACCGGAAACGATCCCCAGGTTCAAGGGCAAACGTCCACAGGTGAGAATTTCCTCTCGATTCGTCGATTTGGAGCGCGCGTCGACTAGAATTTCAAAAAATAGGCGCCCTTTGGCGAAGAGGTTTCGACGAGGATTCCCAAAACCTGAAAACTTTTCAGCGTCCACAAGAAATTGATCCTTGCGATCCAAGCTGGTCGAGGAACGCGGCAGTTCAGCCGAGGGTTCACCAACCAGGGGAAAACAAGGCCCAGGGGAAGAGCAAGCAGAACAAGGGGAAGGGAAAGGGAAAGAAGGGCCAGGAGGACGATCGGACCGGGAAACCTGTACGGAAAGTCTGGTACGAGGCTGTCAGCCCCGAAGGGTATCCCTATTACTGGAACGTTGATACAAACGGTGAGGTTCTCAAAGTTTTTTCTTTCGTAGCTTCGACCTTTACCCTTTCGATTCTTCTGAAAGTTGCACTTTTCGCGTCGTTTTTTCTGCTCGCGGTCGAAGTGCAATTAACATCTGAGCCTACAATAACGTGCGACACTCGTGACGCGGTAAATGGAGCAGAATATTTTGAAGTTTTTCAAAAACTATTAAGTCGAAATCTCAGGCGGTCGCGGGACGATTCAATGATTTCTATACTGTTAATAGTACGTTCCATGGCACGAAGTATTCAAAATCAGAGAAAATGTTTAGTTCAGAAATGAATTCTGAGTTACTTCGCGCGCAGTCAAAGTAGAAATCGTACGGCAAAGGGTTAAAGAACATTGAGAATTGACGAGCATCTCGATACCGTTCAGATACCGTCTGGGAAGCTCCGGAGGAGGGATACATGACGTTCGCGGAGCAAGAAGAAGAAGCGAAGGAGCAGGCACTTCAGCAGGAACTCCTGGAGCAGCTGGAACAGGAGGAGGCAGAGGCGAAAGCCGAAATCCTCGAGGAGCAGAGAGCGAACGATCTGCGAGAACGAATGAAGGAATTTCGAAGACGCGAGCCAGAGAAGACGGAGGAGGGCGACAGGAGCGAGGGTGAGAATTTGGTCGAACGAGAATCGTGCAGCGCGCAAGAGGAGGAACGACCTTACAGAAGGGACTACAGCATTCCCGAAAAGACGCATCCCTACGGTCCCTGGCAGACCGTCAAAATGTAAGTACCAGATGACGCGAAACGTGCCAGAATCGATGATATTCGTCTCAGTTCGTAGACGGTTCTTCTTGGCCTCAAAAAATAGAGGAGCGTTTCCTGAGTATACAGGTGCGAGCAGTTACAATATTCCGTACATTTTAATGGTAGTAAACGTTTTATCCTATAATATATCCTATATCCTAAATAATAACATAACCCAGGCCGTTTAAAGTTAATCCAAACTAGTTGGCAATACATTATTTATTAATAAAATAACGTACTGCATTAAAAATCAAACATCTATAATCTTTGAAAAGTAAATGGAAAATTATAAACTCTCGTAACTTCATTCCAATAATTTATATTCACCCTAAAATTTATTAAAATTAAGCAGAAACACGTTATTAAATAATAACTCCATTTGTAATAAACAATTATTGACGAAGATCGTTGCAATAATTGAAATTAGCAAAATTATCCATGGAGAAGAGCGAACGTAGCGCGTGATCGCCGAATCGCGACGCCGGAGTGTACTGCGCATGCTCCGCGTTCAGCGAGCCGCCTCGCTGAGGCAGTATAGCTTCAGCGGTCAGACGGATCGTGTGGTTTGACAGAACGGTCCCTAAGTGTACTTTTGCACTTGTTTATCGGTACCTAGTCACCCTTGACCTTGGATATCGACCATTAGTGCATGTGTGCTACAATATTAAACTACTTAAACAGTAAATTGATAGTGATTTTAAATAATTTTAACAATTAAATACAATGTTCTGTGGACGTGTCAGTGACCTCAAGAGACAGTTACCTGGAGTGTTTTTAAATAATTTTAACAATTAAATACAACGTTTTGTGGATGTGTCAGTGACCTCAAGAGACAGTTACCTACAGTGTTTTTAAATAATTTTAACAATTAAATACAATGTTTTGTGGAAGTGTCAGTGACCTCAAGCGGCAGTTTTGTGCAAGTGATTTTAAATAATTTGGATAGTTAATTACAACGTTTCGTGGAAGTGTTAGGGTCATAAAATGGCAGTTACCTGCTAGTGTTTTTAAATAATTTGAACAATTGAACGCAATGTTTTGTGGAAGTGTCAATAAAATGAAGTGACAGTTATGTACGTCGACGTTCAGGGTTCGTGAAAATATTGTGCGCAGATACGGCACTGACGAGCCCGGCTCGGCGAGCGATGGCGTCGTGGCGGGAAAACGGCCGGCGCACGTTGTTGACGGATATTTTTTAAATCGTGCCAAAACGAAAGCAGTTATAACATTTTTCGCCCATAGCTTTTTCTTCAGAAATGTCCGCAGAATCCAGTAATGTGTTGTAAATAAAGTGTTGTAAGTGTAGTAAGAATCAAATTTGTACTAGCAATAGTAATAGTAATGCAAAGTTAATGCGCAGAATGTTCGCGCATCTGCTCGTTTTTAAACTTTAGCAATTACTCACTACCATTAGAAACTACGGAATATTGTAACTGCTCACACCTGTATACTCAAGAAAGACTCCCCTACATTTTCAGAGCAAGAAGAACCGTCTACCGTTCTTAGTTTTAACGTAATACCAGCTTTTTCCCGAAATACACAGTTTTTATAAAAACTGATGTTTCTGGAAAACAGAGGGTGATAGAGAAATGCCGTTGGCGGATTCGCGTTTAGGACGACGACCCCTATAAGTATCACGGACACCATCTAGCCGCTTATCTTTCTGTCCGTCTTTCAGAGAAACGAAGACCGTGGACTTGCAACTGCCCCAGCAGAAGCAGGTGCAGCTGCCCACGTTCGTGAAGTCGGAACCTCCGCCTCCGAGGAGGATCTTCAAGGAGAAGATCGTTACCCGAATCGACGCCGGTGACAGCGACGACGACGGGCAGCCTACGACTTTTAAAAAACGCAAATTCGGCAATAAAAACGTGCGAAAGCGATTACCCGATGACTGACGTGACATCTCGATTGCGCGAGATTTTTGCGTCATTGAAGAAGAAATAATTCGCGCTGGATAACGCAGCGTGATAACGATTCGGGGACAATAAATCGACGGAGCTTCGTGCGTATCACCGATGGACACGGTGCTTTCTTTCGGAATTACAAAACTGACGATTGCAATTATCTTGTTTTTTATTTACATGTCACAGCTTCCACGATTGTCTCGTGGACGAGATATTCTTTATACGTCGACGTGCTTACGGAGCGTACCGTACGAAAAGAGTGTAGAGTGAAAGAAGAAATAAATAAATACTCGTTGAATTATTTACAAAGAAATCAGAGGATTTCGAGACGCGGCAAACTTTCCACGAAGGCGCAATATCTAGGAATTATATATCAGGTACTCGCTTTTATCGCACGGCCACGGCAGCCGGCGAATGTCGCGCTTCTCGAGCATTTTCTTTCCTTTCCCCGCGTCTCGCTCGGATTCGCGGCCGATTTTCCGGATGCGTAACCGGACCACGCGCGGCTTCCGGTTCCTCCGCGAGAGTTCCGCCCCTCAGATCCAACGGATCCAGAAAAATCCAATTGCGCGGCCGCGGGTCCTCAAACGTGCTCCACCGAAACAGCGGTCTTCCCGCTCACGGATTTCTCGACGACGTGTCGCTTCTCGTCGAAGACGCCGACCATTCCGTTCAGCTCGTCGATGATCAGCTGACGGGGACGTCCCTTCGTCTCCGGGACGAGGACCACGGTAAAGACGGCATTGCCCGCGCAGAATATTCCGAAGAGGAAGAAGCAACCGGCCATGCCCAGCAGGGCGAGCAGATTCGAGTAAAACTTGACGACGACAAAGGCCATCACCCAGACGGAGAAGAGGCCGATGGTCGTGCCCAAATTGGCGACATCTCGGCTGAAGATCTCCGCCGTGACGACGTACGGGCCCGGACCCATTCCGAGAGCGTATGTGATCACGAACACCGACAACGACACGATCGGGATCCAAGCGAACGAGGTGACGTCGTAGGCGAGGATCTGGAGATAGCAGAACGTTCCGAGGGCCATGTGGCAGACGCACATTCCCAAGTTGGATATCAGGAGCAACGGCTTTCTGCCCATTCTTTCCATCAGAGAGGTCGACAGGTACGAGCCGAACACCTGAATAGCACCGACCGTCATCGCTGCCACCTCCGGCGACAGGGAACTTCCGGCGAGCTCGAATATCGATTGCGTGTAACTTATCTGAAAGAGAGAAGATCGAATGAACGAACGCGGAGCCGCCGAGAGGAAACGGAATGCTCGAAAGATTCTCCGCTCACCATCGCGAATATTCCGCACAGCTGCTGACCGCAGAACAGACCCACGGAGATGATGAGTCCCTTTATCGTAGCCCTGTCGCGAAACAGCTGAGCCAGTCCGACAGACTTCTCGGAAGTGCTCGCCTCCGTTTCCGCTTGAAGCCGCAACATTTCTCGCTCCACCGCCGACGTGTGTCCCGCCTTCAGCCACGCGAGGGACCTGCGGGCCGATCCAACGTATTCCACCCGATCCTCGATCTAATTCGATTCGATCTACCCGAGCGGTGCGAGCGATCGTTTCGTTTGCCTGTTTTTCAAATTTATCTGTCGTCGCGCATTTTAACGTCTAGCGCGACGTTACTCACCTGGCAGCTTCGTGCACGCGGTTGCAGCGAATCAGGTAAACCGGGGACTCCGGCATGAAAACGAAAAGAGCAAGGTAGACGAGGGGCAGAATGAGGGCGGCGATCGCGTAGACTCGGAAGGAGAGGACTGCCCCGAGGATGTAAGCCAGGAGGATTCCCATGTTGAGCAGGAAGACCAACAGGCTACCCAGCATCCCCCGTATCTCGTCGCAGGAGATCTCGGAGACGTAGAGCGGTACCAGAAAGAGGACCACCGCTCCACCGGCGCCCGCGAAGAAGCGCGCGATGTAGATGTGGACGTGCTCGGTCGCGAAGATCGTTAGCAGCCAGCAAATTAGAAAGGGGACGGCAGCCAGGCAGCAGACGATCTTGCGGCCGTATCTGTCGGTGATCGGGCCGATCGTGAGGGTCACGAAGCACCCGGACAGGCACAGGACCCCGGAGATCCACGATGCCTCCTCGTCCGTCATCGGCTCGCCCACCGGGGTGTCCGGGCTCTGCAGCTGAGGCGTCATCGGCGACTGCCAGCCGATCATCGTCCCGTACGACAGCACCGAGATGTTCGCTGAGAAAGTCCGTTCAACGATTACCGATCGAACGCCGATCGGGAACCTCCAGAGACTCACCTACGAGAGCGGCCATGAACTGCCGCCACTTCCCTGGCACCGCGACTATCCGCTTCTCCGACATCCTCCTCGAGAATCGCCGTTAAAATCGCCCCGAACGACTCGTAAACCTCGGAAACGCGCTACCAAGCTCGAGGAACTCGTGGAAACGGTTCGACGACCCCTTCGAGAATCTCCTTCGCCAGGTGCGATCGAGATTCAGAGAGACATTCGTCCCCGCTGACGATTCGACTCGTTCTTTTTTTTTTCGCGAAACGATTCTCCTTCTTGCCTCTCGCTGCCGATCTGTGCGCCGCGTTACGATCTTTAATTCAATTTATACCGATGACAGACAACCCCTCGTAACGCGGTCGCCGAAGACGCCTTATCTCTCGCCTCTCACCACGTCAATGCACACCAACGTAGCCGTGTACCTTCTGTGTACTCGGCAAACACGCGCGAGTGCGTCTCTCCGCATCGTTTTATCGGAATCGTCTTGCAGACTCCACCGTCTCGTTTCCTCGGACTCGGACTTTCTCTGCTCGTTGACCGGAGACCTGGAATTTTTGCTTTGCCAAGTGGGAACTTTCGATCGGCTTCGAGCGAAAGGCTCGAGGCGCCCTTTGCCGTGCAAATTTTCAGAGATTTTTGCGCGCGTCCTGCGGATGCCCTCGGATCCAAGGAGAGCTTCGCGAAGAGCGCAGGAGACGACAGGACGTCTCGGGGGACGCATGAAAATGTAGAACGTTTTTAACGCATGCATTGTGAGCCGAATATACAAGAACAACCGAATTTACGGAAATAACGTCCGTTTATCGTAGCCTTATCTCGAGGTGTCCCGCTAGACATAGACAAACATATTCGGCGATGATTTATCAGCGATGCGCTCTGCTGATCTCGGTGCAGGGCTAATTTACGACGATGAGAACAGAGTTCTTTCGAAAGAACGGCTTAAGACTAATTTACGGGCACCCGGGAGGATGCTAATTTCGGTGTTGGGAACACGTGCTTACGCCTATCGCGTGACAGTTCGACGATTGAAAAATCTGCACCGTCGCCGCGTGATTTCGAAACTTTCCTTGCAATCGCCACTGGAGGAGCGGGACTCGTGATTTATGTCGTCTTAAAAATACTATTTTCTCTTCTTACACGCGACCGAATTCCCTTGGCATCGAATGACGAAATGACTATGCAATATATGCCATTTCGTGAACGATTTAACGCTAGAACTACCGGCTTTAAATCTATTACATTCAAATACACTAAGTGCTCTGGAAACGGAGAGGCCAACGGGGGATAGAGATGAGACATTAAGAAATTCAGGTATTACGAGATAGACGTGGAATATTTCTTGTATGACTCCCCTATCAATTAGAGGAGTTTTTAGAAAAAATTGGGAAACGGTCATTTTGACCGGCTCGGTAGATTTAGCGTTAACGCGCAAGAGTTTCGAAACATTTAACGATTGTCCGCTCCCTCTCGTTACTCATACAGACTGTCTATGTTTCCAACTGTAAAGTTCCATTCCCAAGACTGTCCTATAAATTGCATCATCACATAATAAGGACGCCGTAGCACCAAAATCCTCGAAGCAAGTGGTCGTCAAATGTCATCGGCGATGCAAGTACATCGTTGCGCGGCGCTCGAATTGTTTAAATAAAATTCTAGATCCCGCCTCGAGTACTATACCTCACGTGCAATTATTAAGAATATTTATCGCCGTAAGAACGCGTCCTTCGAGAACGATTGTTGACGATGAAAAAACGATGACACTGTTCTCGTTGATAACAGTTATCAAGCTCCTAGGCTAAATCGATATCGGGCATCGTTGTTTCATCCCCACCAACAAACACACCCCAACGATCTCTCGCTCTCTGTCAGTTACATCTCATTACGGCCATCTTTGCCACTGTTTGGCACGCGTGCACCTGTTCTCCGTACGTTTCTCGGTACATGAAACTCATTTAGCTCTTCCAGGGTACGTTTTCGTTCGCCTATTTTCACGCAGAACCTTCTCGCGTTTCTCCGACCGTTTCGCAATATCGTGCAGGGTTTGAACGCTCTGCAAGTAACTAAATTCCGACGGTGTTCAGGCTAGGTTTCCATCTGGAGTTTTTTTATTTGGTAGGATGAATCGTTTTGTGAATGAACAGTCGAAAAAAGATTCTCTCGGTCGTCGCAGCTCGTCGAGTATTTTTGTACTAAATGTACCAATTGTAGATTCCTGCACCAACCATGACGTTTAGGCTATGTTTGACCTCGCTACTCCATTTTACGATATTTGCGAGTAATCTCTGGAAACGTCGATCTTTACATCTTTTTGACGCTTTTCAGCATATACGCTTCTATTTGCTCAACCGTGGGTCGAAATCTTAGCGAAATATGGCATGGCACTGCAATGGCGCTACAAACCAAGAGATGGTGGGCAAACTGAAAGGCAAGGATTCACATGGAGATTGAGACAAGTTTTATCTTTATTTGTCACACAAGCTCGTTTACAATTGTGCGTACACCTTCAGATGCGGGTATTCTGACGTCCGACAGAGCAGAGGCTGCTATGCTGGCCATAGATCGGGGCAGATACTGTCACCAGCCGGACCCTTACCTCGATCAACCTAGAAGGATCGGTTATAACGTTACGATCAGTGCTCCTCATATGGTAATCCTGATGTTAATGATCTAAACGGTGGATAGCTGAAATCATTTTACCACCGTCGTATTCCATAGCACGCCTATGCCCTGTCGATCCTCTCCGATCAATTGGTCGACGGGGCAAAAGCTCTGGACGTCGGCTCTGGTTCCGGTTATCTGTCGGCGTGCATGGCCTTTATGGTAGGTCCTCGCGGACGAGTCGTCGGCATAGAACATATCCCAGAGCTCATAGATGTCTCTACCAAGAACATACTGGAGGACTGTCCCCATTTTATGAAGGAGGAACGCATCAAGTTCATCGGTAAGACCATGCACGACGATCTTTGCGCTCGTAACCCTGCTGCTCTCCTCCCGACTGTACGACCCAAATTGCACATTATGCTTTTGAATGATACTGTGACTCGAAACAACCCGAATTTGAGTTACAAATGAGGAGAGCAGCCGGATTAAATTGACACGATTTGGATATCGCGCGAAGGAGAAACGGATGTACGAATATTTCTCCTTAATCGCGTCGTATTAGAGATTCGAAAAGTACCAAACGACGATGCTGTAGTTGAAATAAAAAAAAATACTCATGATCCACCCACGTGGAGTAGGTATGTACGTTGCCATGAAGAATCAAACGGGACTGTGTTCGCCAACTGTGTGATTTTGCTGTGTACGTAAAAGATAGGCCGGAGACTAACGAGAGATCATTATGAATGCGCCTAGCGGGAGACGGCAGATTGGGACACGCTGCTGATGGCCCGTACAACGCTATACACGTTGGAGCTGCCGCGGACAAGTTGCCGCAACAGGTGAATGACAAGGAAATGCAGGAGAATTCGTTGAAAAAGTAGAAAGCATTTCGAACGGGAATATATGTTGCAGCTGGTGGACCAACTAGCTCCTGGAGGTCGGCTAATCTGTCCGGTCGTTAGCATAGAATGCTTCCAACGACTTCAGGACCTGCTTCAGGTGGACAAGAACGCGGATGGTTCGATAACCAAGAAAAAGTTAATGGAAGTTTCCTACGTTCCTCTCACCGATCCTAAAACTCAATTACTTAGCGATTATTAGTGCCGAGAGTAAATTATTTAGCAAGAATCGCGCAATAACCGCCCTATCGCCGCGGGTATGGAAATTAATTGTCGGTGATCGGTGGAATCTGTATTAACGAGTTGCTCCTTCCTCGTAAAACAATTTTATTAGAATACTCAATTTTTGACTGAAATCTGTATCAATAAAATATATTTTGCTTATATAAATAAGCAATGCTCTCGACATTTTTACGTTCCACAATCGCATAGATCGTCCTAGCTGGCCCGACACAGATTTCAAAATAATAGCATAGAAATCTTCAATTTCAATGTTTCAATGAAACAATATATTTTAAGTCTTTACTGAGTTCTACAACAAAATATATCTGCCAGCCAAAATTCATTTTGGCCCTCTCCTAAAAAGATTGCCGATCGCTGTTGTAGCATGCGCTAAAGTCCGACAATTAATTTTCCCTCTTCGTCGCGTGACCTTTTTCATTAATCACCGCATCGAGAGATGGCGCGCACATCGCGATATTCGATTATCGATGTCTGGCGATAAATCGAAATTTCAAACACGAGCTACGCGCAATCACGTCAGATGGCGCTGCACGCGCGAACTTCAATCGCCGATGCATCCTACGCTTAAAACGTAACCTAACCTGCAATAAAAGAAAATCAATGCGCACCATAGTCCCGTGGTCCTGCGAGCTCTTGCCGTAGAAGTACAACGTCGGACAATTTAAGACTAACGTTAAGCCGACTCCCTCGCGGCCTCATCGCGGATACATTCATCGAAATATTGGAAATTTCGTGTTTCACCGGAAGTTAACCATTCGGACGCGGCAACGAAAGATGACACTCGAGAGTGTTTGCGATCTGCGAAACGTCGTGCAACAGAATTTCTACGCGACATTTCGGATTAGAGTTTGCAATCCGGATTAAATGGGATGCCGTGATCACGCAGTGCTGCAGGTAATTCATACATTCATACATTTTAATCGGCACGCGTTACACGTATTCTCAAAATTGTGCCGCGTTCGACACGATTCTCGAATGCCTTTGATTATTCCGCAAGGTCTTAATACTAGAACTACCGGCGTTATATTTAAATATAGTAAACAATAGATAGAAGTGGAATATCTGCTGTATGGTTCCCCTATCAATTTGGGGAATTTTTAGAAAAAAATCGGAGCCGGTCAGTTTGGTACCGCCTTTGTAGGCTTAGTGTTAAGCGCAACATCTACGAATTTCCTTGGCATGTGTCACGGCTTCGTAATTATTTTTGCACGTTTTTCGAAAAAATTGCACCGGCACGTTTACCAGAAGTGACGTCAGTGATACCACCAGGATCGATCGTGTGCACCGTCATATATGGCGATACGATCTTCTATTTATAACGTACAGTTCGTTGCTTCGAATATGACGTCTTCCTTGGATTACGTAATTTCTCTCGTTGGTCAATGAATTTCGCGTTCATTCACCATGCCCTTAGAAATATTTGGAGAGCATGAATTCCCGTCGCGCGAAAAAAAAAAGATGCATCCGCAGTGTTCGCGGGTTTCCGCTTTGATCGTAACTTCGTACCGTCATTCCGACGTCAGACGCTTACCGTCGCGACGTCAGGGGGTATTCGTCATTTTGGTATAAATAGTATAGGTTATCCTAGGAAATTAAATCGTTAAAATTTCTCTCGCACCACCTCAACGCGAGTGTTTCGATATATTTTGGGAGGAGCGATAGCACGGTTCTTGAATTTTCAAGTAGATTTCGAAAACTCGAGGACTCGACCCGGATGTTGTTGTATTTCGATTGAAATTAATTGGACTTAATTGGAATGCAATCACCGTCGGAATTGCGATGCAGGAGACAATTAAGCCGATAAGAGTTGGCTTACGAGAAGACGCGATACCGGCGCGATATGTTCTCACGGCTCGCTTTATAATTCGATAATCCACTGGGGATTAATAATTTCCAGAATTCGCTACGCGATTCCCGCGCTTACAATAAAGAGCTGTCGGTCTCGATGAATAATAAAACGCCCGATCGATTTCTGCCGCATTACGTAAAAGCTTCTCTTCTTCGTGCACAAGGGCCCAGTCACTTTTTAATGAGAATGCGCGCTATTCACGATTCATTGCAGGTCTCTTTCTACTTCAGTGGAAAGTTAATGCAAATATTTGTTACACTCAAATATACAGTAGACTCTCGTATAACGCGAGTTCCTACAAAGCGGCAAATAGTAAAACACACAAATTACCTGATTAATGAATTAAATTATCCTTAGTATAGTATTGTATTTCTGCATTTTAGCGAACAGTTTACCTGCTAAAACTAACTGAAATTAATATTGCCAAGAAGCGCGTCCATTATCGTCATTAGGGCGCCTCTAGAATGTCACGTAGTTTTAGCATCGCATAGAAAGCGCTTACCCCACTTTAATATCGAGGTCTGCCCCTTTATCGACGCCATCGAAGCTACGACGGTCGGTCGATAAGAAGTCACGCCATAGAAATAGAAAATGTGGCGCAAAAAGTCAAGTGAACGCGTCCCGGTGAATACCACAGACAATTGTCAGCTCGATAAGAAACACCAATTCACTTTTTCCCGCTCGTTTCCTCGTCGAGCGTTCGAATTCGATCGATCGTTCGAGTTCTCGACGGAGAATCGAGCGCCGTGGCGCGTCGGTCGCGGAGACTCCGAAGCGCAGGGGTCGATTTCACCGAAATTCAAAGATACTTTAAATTTGCTTAAAGATCTACGAATTGCATTTCACTTATGACATATCGAAGCGCACTTTTTCGCTAATAATTCTTTCTATCGCGCAGTACTCTTAGAGATGTGCGATCCCAAAGCTGATATTTGAATAGCTCAACGTTTCCAGGTCGGAATTTAAAGTATGCTTTTGACGCAGTATCAACGTACGATTCCTCCTTTCAGCATTGGCAGCAATCCGACGTGCTTTGAATTTGCAAATATTTTCGTTTTATTTTCTTATTTAACATTTAACGTAAACGGAAAAATCAACTTTCGATCCTCGGAGACCGGCGGGGGGCTGAACCCGTTAATCCAGCGGCTCTATCACGAGGAAAATCTCGAAACATCGACTAGAGAGGGAAAAAAAACAAAAACATAGCGGCCAAGAATCGACGAAATCTTTGCCGAAAGGATCTCGCGATAACGATAGCCGCTATCGTACGGTCATTCTCCTCGGCGTTGGGTCACTGGTTATTCGACCTTCGGAGGTTCTCGCGAACCGAACGTTAAAAGGTCAACGAAGAAAGAGGCGTGCTTTCGCCGCGGGAACGTCAATCCCTGTTAGAATAACGTAACGAGCGGCACAACCGGTTTTTACATCGCGTATCATTGAAAAGAGACGGTGCAACGTTCGACGTCCGACCTTCGGCCGAAGTCATTTCGACTTTTCGGCCGGAGGAACCGCGAACTTGGATCGTTTCGGCGAAAGTATTATACGAAAATATCGCAGGACCTCTTTGACCGCCAAACGAACCGCTGGAAACTCGTCGGGTGGGTTTTTGTGTCGCGTGTCTGGCCACGTAATAAAATATGATACAATATTAACGCGCTTTCAATGTCCGTTTTGCTCTTCTGCGTCCATTTTTCCCCGTCTGCGAACGAGGCGCGATAAAAGTCGTTGAGAACTCTTCGTCGAGCCTAATTTAACGGAAGTTTAGAGGCCCATTCGACATTAAGGCCTTTGTAGTCTACCGGAGGAAACTTTTCGTCCACTATCAAAAATGCAGAACAATTTGGACATTTCGCGAATACAAATCGGTATCTAGAAGCCGAGTCACTCTTCCTCGTCACTGAAACCGTTATCTACGGATTGCGTTGCATTGCGTTCCCGATTCCTTGTCATCGGCAAATAATAATACGAGCAGTGTTACACTGTTTCTCGTAACGAATGAGCTTGACGAGGCCGGTTAACTTTGAAACAACTCCTCGATCTATCGATGGAGGGTTAAACGGCGGTCGATTCACCGTTTTATCGTTCGATTCTTCCCAGCGTTCTCCAAATTCTACTCCGAGCACGTAATCCGTGCTTGCTCTAGCACTCGATCGTAAACGATGCGACGACGAGCACGTTGACATAAGATTCTGATAACGGATGACGCGTATCGCTCCTTCGATCTTGCGGATAACGAGGCCCAAACACCGCGTCGACATCGTTTAGACGTAGGAGACATCCCGAACATTTCCTTGAGCAAACAACCGAACGATTTCTCGGACCAGTTACGGGCTTGTAACAGGTTGTCAAATAACCTTGCCTCGATAATGTCGATTCGTTTGTTTTAAAACGCGTTTCAATTTGCGGGCCGAAGTCGTCTCCCGTCGGCTGTGATCGGCCACGGATCACCTTGCGATCGACCTGTCGGCGATTCTTGGCTCAACGCTAAAGGCGGTCAAAATAATCGATTCTCAATTTTTCGAGAAATTCCCCAAACTTGTGAGGTATTTTTCTTCTTCCAAAGCGCTTATTTCGTATATTTAAATACAGTAGATCTAGCGGCGGCAGTTCTAGCTTCGAAGGACTCTCGACGAGCAGACCGCGAGGAACCGCGCAGCTTCTAATCGCAGTTGCGAAGACGCAAACGTCTCTGCTCGATTAAAAAGAAAAAATGCAACGCGTACACCTCGATATCTCGACGTTGCTATTGACGAACGTTCCGCTATTGTTTTGGTTTCCGTTTTTCTTGGTGGAAACAGTCCAGACGGCATTGTTGCGCGCCAATGTCCAAGGATTTGGTACAGTTCGCTATAATTAACGACCGATAAAAAAATCGCTCGGCACTATTTTTAAACTTTATATCGTCCGAACGATTACACCACGGCACAATTACGGCCGCTTTCTCCCGCCGGTATATCTCTCCGGCGATATGAAAATTTTAACGGTTCCTCTCCCTCGCGGAGCGGCAATAATTTGACTTTCGACGCACCGACCGTTAGCTCGAGTTTCGCGATTGTATCGCGCCGTCGAAGAATCCTCGAAAGTGAAATTCCTACGATAAATTTCTCACGAGCGACGGTTCCAGTGCTTCCGAGCTGTCCGAACGCCGTCGGCGATATAAGGCTGCGTCTCGCGATCGCGAAACCGATTCGGCGCGACCTTGAGGAGCGCATCCGCTTCCGCGGGAAAAGCAGTCGCGCGAACGACTCGCGATCGGCGCGATCTATCGAATCAGTTCGCCGCCGACCGCCGTCGCGTGAGGAGTAGCGAAGCTAGTGGAAAGTTTGCTCGCGACTCGGCGACTCGCGCACGCGCTCGCGCTCCACCGGTTGCCCGACGGACGTCGAAACCGATACTCGGATACCCGCCGAAGCCTCGGAATTCCTGCTCTTTCGAGGTAAATTACCTTCTTTACAATTATCCTTCTTCTCTCGAAACACCATCTCCGCGAAGGAGTCTTCTTTTCTCCTCTCCGTTTTGCACGGGTGTTCAACGATCCCCGGGTAATCCAATCGCAAGCCGACCGGCGGTCTCTTCTGCGAACGACGATCGCGCGGATGCTGATTCGTAGAAGTTTTGAGAGGCAGATAGAGGAAGGAGAGAACTTATCGCCGATCGAGATGACGATGATTCAGCAGCTCGGTGCTAAAAGTTCCGCGACACTATCGCGTTTCAGCAACGATACGCTCTTTATCGAGCGATAAGTCGGTGGCGATCGTCGAGGAAGAATCACCGTTCTCGGCGTCTTGCGGTCGACGCGACGCCTCGCGAAAAGAGATCGTCGTTCTACCGATCTTTCGAACGTCCGGTCGGTGGCTCCGCATTCGAGCGACCGCCAACGCGGAGTCGTCCAAAAAGAAGGTCAGCGACGATGAAAAATTGCAACGTTTCGCGCAAAGCGCCACCTGGATCGGTTCGAGAGGCCGGTAGAGTCGGCTCGCAGCCGATTTTTCTATCGGCACGCTCGCTGATCTTGAACTCCGTCCGGGATCATCGACGGCGCGTCGTTTTTTCCTGGCGAAGGTTGAGTCGCGTCGATCGGCGAAAGTTTAAACACGCATTCGCCGATGCGCACTTCGTGAAACCGATTTTCTCGACTTGGAATCGAAAGCAGGGATGTCCGTCAAGTTCAAATCACTCGACGGCGAGCCCCTTATCGACGTTAAGGTAGATTATGGTCCGTTCTCCTGATTTACCGATTTATTGATTTACCGATTTATCGATTTATCGACTTATCGATTTATCCGGCTAACCCAATCGAGAGCCGTACAGAGGAAAACTTGCCGACTAATAAGAAATCTGTACGCGCGAACCGATCGGAACGGCCGCAGCGATCGGCGTTCCCCGGAATTGCTGGCAGCGGCGAGCGAATTACGACTCACGAGAAATAATTGCCGAGCGAAACGGTCTCCGGCCTGTCTTCGGAATGTAAATACCGCGACACCGAGGTATTTCCGGCGATTTGACTCGAAACAGGCGACATCGACTCTACTCGGGTCGACGACGCGGAAACCACGACGATCGAAGGTCCCGATTAACGCGACTCTATCGGATGAGCAAAGAGTTCACCCGAGAATCGCGCGTTTGCCTTGAAATTCCGTCGGGCGACGACGGAACGAATTCCCGCTCGTTCCAGCAAAAATACCCGTCGCGAAATCGCTCCGACGGAACGCGGAATGCGAACGTGACACAACAGCGCCCTGAGCAGACGCCGCGGCGCTCGTCTCGAGAGAAAACGCGGCGTTTTGCACGGTCGTTGGAAAAAATTCCGGCACGCGCGGGATCGAGCGAGATGTGGAGGAGATAGGAAGAGGTAAAGCGGAATAAAACCGTCGTCGAACGTGATCGCGCTGGATATCCGATCGACCGACGACCAACGGCTAACGACCAACGAGCGGGTCGCGTCGTGTCGGCCACGATTTTACGACGGCGATAGAGCCGCCCCGGGAATAAATTATTCCTCGCGCTCCGAGTGCCCGATATCTGAGAATCCTTTTGCGCGAATCGACCGCGACGATTCAAACTCGAAAATTTGTAGAGGAAGGAAAAAGGGGAGAGAGAAAAGGAAGAACGCGCCGACGAAACGCTGGAATCTAAGTGCCGCTGGAAAAAGTCCCCAAATGGAAGTAGATCTATCGGTTGGCTCGGCGATCGCCGTAAATCGGTGTCTCCTCTCGCGCGGCAATTAAGCCTTGCGACGGAACGAGCGCTTTCCCTCGAAACTTTAATTCCTCGCCGTCAATGGCATCCGTTGCGTAACGAGATCGATCGAGGTTGATTTATTCACGTTCAGCCGGCGCCGATCTCACGAGTCTCGACGCTCATTCTCAGCGCCCGTGTCTCCGTTCCTTTCGAACGCGGGTCGAGTCTTCGACGCTTCGAACGAGATCGAAATTTCCCGCGTTAAGGTCGACCCGAGGGCGCGCGCCGGGAAATCTTTTGCAATTTTTTCCAGCGATACGTGATTCATAGTCTCCATGGGTCGAAACCTATTTAACGCTAGATTTGCGGACGTTCGATCTGTTATGCTTAAATAAAGGGTCTTTCAAGTTGCGCCTTTTTTTTGTTTGTTAATCTTTAATAAAACACTAAATTATTGTTTAACATACGGTCAATCCTTCTGCAACGCGATTGATTCGTGCCGCATTGCAACAGAACCGCGCCATAGGAGGGCTGTCGCGGGAAACGCTCGACGATTCGCAGAAAAGATCGATCACGGGAACAAGTTCGTCCGCTATCTCTTGTCCACGATCGGCCCTCGATCTCGCGACGAGGATGACCACGAGAAACGTGCGATCAATAATTTTTTTCCGCGTCGACGTAATGCCCCTGATCGTGGGAATCGGCGAATGACTCGCGGATTGGAAGTTAAACGAGGAAAAACGAACCCGCCACCTCGACCGAGCAGACGACTCGAGATCCCAACGTAGGAGGGATATAACGACGGCGATAAATAAAGTCTCGTTTATTTCGGTGGATGTATTCCGTGGACGTAGGTGTTACAGAGTTCCAAGCTTCGCCGATCGGAGATCGAGCGCATCTTCCATCGAGAATAGAGTACAATAGATTAGAAAGCGTCCGTGGCGGAGCCGTAGGATCGTAGAAACTGGCGTAATTGACGATATCTCGAGCGGACCGTGACCAAGCCGAGTCGTCCTTGACGACGAGCTTTTGCGTTTCTGCCGATGTAACTCGCGCAATCGACTCGCGTGTCCGACCGACTGCACGACACGCGACTGCTCCTTCCCGGCTGTGTTTTTCCTTTTCCCTCGTTCCTTCTTCCCGTCACACCGGAAACGCGGCTCGCCGTGGCTCGATAACCCGCGGGTTAGATAACGAGAGCGGTTACCGTCTCGAAGAGGCACACCGCGTATTCCACGTTTCCTCCCAAACGGTCGCTGCCGTTGTTTCGCATTTCCGCTTCTACTCCTGCGATCTTTTCGCCTGGGACCTACCGTTTTAGCTGGGCGAGGAACCATCGAGGCGGTGATACGCGTATCGCGCAGAAAACATTTTGCAAATTTGCTACTAATTGCGAATCCAAGCCTTTACCTCCTTCCTAGAACCAGCAAGTTCTCCGACAGCCTGCCATTTCGGCGAGAAAATAAACTCTCGGTGTTTATTCCTTCGTCGTAACATCCTTCGATCTTGCGAGCGCTTTTTGCCGCCGAAAGGTTCAAAGGTTCGCCTTCCTTTTCCGACCGGCGATCGACGCCGGTGAGCCTCGAAGTCAAGGACATTGACGATCGTCAGCGGCGATAACGATTCACCGATTCGTTTGAACACCGGAATTATCGGCGTTATATCTACTGTATTTTAATATCAAGAGGTGGAAAAGATGATCAGTCGAGTCATTTTTGTTTCATAAGGTAGTAGTGGAATATTTATCGCACGACTCCCCTATCGATCGGGGGAATTTTTCGAACATATTGAGAATCGGTTACTTTGACCGCCCTGGCGGTTCTAGCGCCGGTGTCGCGGCTTTTGGACGAATTTACGCAAATGCAGGCGCCAAGACAAACGACGAACGGCGAGTTAATTGTAGGCGAGAGACGAGCGAGGAGAATAGCAAAAAAGTGTACGACGGAATGCGCATTCCCGCGACAATTGAGTCGTAATTCGCAATTCGAGCGACGCGTCGCGACGAGGCATCCCGGCCGAAGGGAAGGCGAATTGACCGCGTCTGCGGCCTCGACGATGCTCCGTCTACTCCCAATGGGACCGACAATTGGGCATTCCTAATTGTTTCTTCGATTTTGCTCGAGAACAAAGGTTCCCTCGCGTCGGCACTGCTTTCGTCCGAAGCTTCGAAACGATTTTTCTAGCTCCCTGCACATCGAATGCTCGAGGAGTACCATCTTAATCCTCTATCGGCACTTGCGACTTCAGGAAACACGAGACGCATCCGATCTTCGATTCTTCGTAATCGGGTCATCCTTTTCATCCCTTCATCTCTTCCTTTCCAAAGGACTTAGTCACGGTATTTAGATATAATATGCAGCTTATTAGTATGCAGTTAAATTTGCCGTCTCTTGAGTACAGGCGTACAGGGTGTTTCAAAATTATTTGTCACGGCTTTGAGGGGTTGTTCTACACCCTTCGATTGGATGGAGATTTGTGAAAAAAACCTGCGAATTTTGCGGCAGGTTTTTTTCACAAATCTCCGTCCAATCGAAGGTGTTGAACAACTCCATAAAGCCATGACAAATAATTTTGAAAGACCCTGTACAAAGATGGACTTATGGTTTGCATATAGGGTGCTGAATGGCATTATATCATGTCCAGAAATCCGTAGTAATTTTGAACTTAGTACCTCTATTACTTCCATGAGAACGCATATTATTCTGTACAGTGAGTCTCATCGGACTACGTGCGGCAAGTTTAACTTCATAAATAGAGTGATCATGAGTTCGAACAAATCTTGTAATGTGTGGACTTTCTGACCTCCGAACTATCATTTAAGAAAAGTATCTCTAATGTTTCGTCTCCTTCCTTTGATTATTGATATCTGCCGTATCGCACTTCTGTTGGTACCTACGTTAATATGCACACTAAAGGGTTATTTTTACCCGTAAACAACAATAAAAAAATAAGCAAATAATAGACGCGAAACCGGTAGGTGTAGCGTTGAAAAGAAAATCTATAAATGGTCGTTTCTCGTCGTTTGCATACGATTGTCGCGAGGCTTGGAGTAACGATAACAAGTGCTCGCTACCTGCAATTAACATGGCAATTTTCTGCTCGCGCGGTTTTTGCAACTGTGCGGCAGTTACGACGATGACATTACGCATTAATTGCCGCGTTATCGATGCCGCAAGAAAACGCTGCGCTACGTAAGCGCGACGAGTCAAATTTGCGTAATACCGGAGAAGCACCTGCGGCGCAAAATCAATCTTCTTTGCCTCTTTGAAGAATCGACGTTCAACTATCCCGCCGCGATGCGTCCATGGAATTCAGTCGAGTTCCAACCTCGCCGAACGAAAGTAACCGTCTCGTTCGCGAAACCAGCTGGGCCACGGTGCTTCATTTCATATTCCACGGACGCGATAAAAGACACGAGAATCTGCGAGCAAAGAATTCGTAAGTAGCCCCGATGCAAAGAGGACGACGTCTCGTCGAGCGAGCGCTCGATATCGAAGACGGTAATCTCGGGTATCGCGCTCGCCGATCGTAATCTCTCGATAAATCCATCGTTTGGATGATCAGAGGCGATAATAAGCAATTATCCGGGGGAGAATTGCGAGAATCGATCGATCGGTGTCACGGTTGACGGGATTCGAGAGCAGGAAACTCCTCGTCGAAGGCCACCCTGCGGAGGAAGGTCCTCCCGCTGATTTCACCTTTCGATTTACCGTTCGATCTGGCGATCGGAGGAATTTTAACGATAGTTTCCTTCGCGGGAAGATTGCTTCGACCAAATTACGACGATCGGCGCGAAACGCTCCTAGCAGCTGATAACGCTGATCTTCGGATAAAGGTTTCCATCCGATAAGATTCTCGCTCGCGAAGAAAATCGCGGCTGCCTCGAGACGAAGGAGACGAAGGAGATGAAATCTGGAGAAACAAAGATAGCAGGGGCTCCGAGAGAAGTTCGCGGAAGACGTTGTGCAAGAAGGTTTGCACGGTACGACGGGGGGTTATCGCGCGATAATGCTACTCCTTTTTTTGTGCGCGGAGAGATTCGGCGGATACGAAGGTCAGGTTTATTTTTTGAACGGCTCGACACATTTTTTGCCGATTGCGCGATAACGGTTGGCGAGAAGAATAGTATGTGGCTCAAGGTTGTCGGAAGTCTCTAGGATCCAGAGAGATATCTTCGGTACAATAATTCACTTTGTACTTTTCGGCTTCAAGCGATCCGATCGTTTCGCCCTGGATCCGCGGAGACTTTCGAATCACCGAGGCTACGACGCGTTAACCCTGCAACTACCGAGGTAGTCGAAACGACTGGTGCCCCATTTTCTACAAAAATTCTCCAAATTGATAGGGGAACTGTGCAGCAAATATTCCACTTCTGTCTCGTAAAACCTGAATTTCTTAATTGCTCGACTCTTTCACCTCTTAGTCTCTCCTTTTCCAAAGTGCGCACTTGATATAGTTAAATAGAATGGTAGATCCAACGTTAACACTAGATTTACGGGCGTGAAATCTGGTAAATTACAATATATTAAATGAGGACTTTGAAAAAAGAGGGATCAAGCGATAAAGATGGTAATTCGTTAAGTCATTATTGTATTATAAAATACACGTGAAATATCTACTGTACAGTGTCTCTGTAAATTTGAGAAATGTTTATAAGACAAGTAGGAACCCGTCAATTTGACGGCTTCCGTAAATCTAGTGTTAAAGAAGCGAAACGAGTCGAGGCAGAGCCAGTCGCGTCGGAGGAAAACCTCCTCCTGGAGCGACCGGACCACCCTGAACTTCCGGTCGAGCTCCGTCGTTCCGATCGGAATCGAGACGGCTCCGGACGGCACGAGATGGCCGAGAATTTTTCTGTCGATCGAGAAGTCTCGCGGGATCCGACGGGTCTGGGTTCTCACGGTTGCGATCAACGATAAGACGAGCGCGCGGACTCGTTCTCGGTGCCAGCTGTTTCTACAAGTTCCTCCTCTCCTTCGTCTCCTCCTTCTCCACCCTCTCCTCCTCCCGATCGCCGGATTTACGCCCGTCAAACCCTACGCGATGAATCGATCGATTCATCGAGGCGACAGGATAGGACTCTGGGAGAGAAGGAAATAAAAAAAAAAAGAGCGCACGAGGATTCCCGCGGCTGCGGCATTTCGCTTACTCATTCCTCTCGATAACGACGACGAATTGCAGGAGCCTCGAGCCGAGAGGAGCGGTTTTGGTAATTGCGTTGAATCACCACCGCGAAGTTTATTTTCATCGTTACGCAACGTAAACACGTCCTCCTCGGCGAAGCGAGTTTTCGTCCGGTCGAGTAACGCGCTCGCTATTTCGCGAGGAGGCGGAAATTCGAGAAAAGCCTATCGAGTCGCGAGTCTGACCGTGAAACTCGATAGATCGGTCGGCGCGTCGTGTCGGTATTTCGCTGACAGCGATCCCCGGGTTTTTGTCGCTCCGCTTGAGATTCTTTTCGACCGAGGTCATTGCCGCGATCGGATCGAGACCTCTTCCGGTCGTTAAACGGGGAAAGCGAGGAAAGTAAAAGTAATATTGGAAATGGACGATTAACACGTTCACGCTGGCGTGGAACACCGGTGACCCGCGTTTAACTGTCTCATCGGGCGGCGCGGGCCACCGGTGGTACGCATTCGATTGTGCTATTAGACGCTGAAAATTAAAATAATGAAAATTTAACGTCTATTCATTAAAAACATTAGAAAACCGCCAGATGAAGCGCGGTCATTAATTCGAGCGCCGCCTCACAGCAAAACGAATGAAAATCGGGCCCGGCGTGACCGTGTTAAATATGCTACGGTCTTTGGATTTCGCTAAGTGACTTTACTTCGAAGCTTCGGAAGGAACTGGCGTGGTACGCGAAAGACAAACTTCCACTTGTCGTTGGCAATACGAATTGTTTGTGACTCTCTCCCGCACCGTGGAGAGTCTTGGCTCCGAGACCACCCACACGGGACATTTTCTCGTAGAACTCTTGCTCTTCCTTGAACCGCAACATTTTACTGACAATAATAATCCAACGAGCAGTGTCTCGTTGGTCGCGCCTCGAGTAGGCGGGCGAAGACGAGCCGGCTTGCTCGGCGAATCGATCGATCGAGGAGGAACGAACGGCGCGTCGTTTTAGCACGAAACGAGCGTCGAGGGGAAAGGCCGTCGATTGAGAACGATCGATAACGTTTACGCAATTTATCTATTTATTATTGCCCACGCAGGAACAATGCCACGGCCGCGACGGAGAAGCGAGAGGAAGCGACGAGGAAAGCTAAACGGAAAACGCATCGACCGACCACCGTCGCTCGTCGCTGAAAAGTAATCGGAATATTTCCCATCGTTTGTCGTAGGTCTTGGATAGAATCGCGGGGTCGGAGCGAGCCGAGCGAAACCAGGAAAGCGCACCGGCGACTTCAAGATAGTATGCAGAGTTACTGCACCGACGACGACGTCGGAGTCGTCTACAAGGACGTGGTCGTCGTAGGTAAGCTTCCTAGCCGTTACGCCGACGTCACGGAACGAATCCCGGAATTCCCGGTGAACGGGGAAAATCGTCGAACGTAGTCGCTCGCGGCTGCGTCGCCAGAAACGCGTTGTTAATTTATATAACCACAAAAAAACAGACAATAAAAATTCGTTTATTGTTTTGAATACAATAGGTCCGCTGTCGTTCGATATTCTTAATACAGGTAGCCCTCCTACAACACGGTATCTTATAACACGGTTTCGCTCTAACACGATAAGAAAATCGAGGAGCTGCAAAATTGTCTAGCTCCATACCGAGAAATTTGCAATGACCTGGTAAGAACCAGCAAGCAAAGTAAAATTACAAATTTTTTTAAGAGGGAAGAAGATGCAAGAACTTTAAATGAAAAAAAAAGTTCTGAAAGTGAAGGCGATATCATTCCACCGAAAAAACGTTCTCGGTTGATTATACTTAGCAGTGACGACGAAGAAATTTATTAAATTAAAGTTGCGTTATATTAAAATAATATTTTTTGTTTTTTATGTTTTGTGTTGTACATACATTTATATTTTTAATAAAAATTAAGTTGTTTATGTAGAAGTAAAAAAATATTTGTTTTTAATAAGTTTTTGGAACGTAACCCCCCTTTTTGTACTGGCACTGGGTCTCATACAACACGGTTTCACACAGCACGGCATTTTCTAGGAACCTATCTACCGTGTTATAGGAGGGTTACCTGTACACTAGTTTTCGGGCCTCACGCGTGCCCTTTGACATCCCGCTCATCGCTCCCTCAAGCATCGGCTTCGTCCGCAGCGAGCGTCACGAGGCTCGGCTGCTCTCGCTACGCGCGCGGATATTTAATTTCGCGACACGCGTGACGAAAGAGACGGAGCTCGCGAGCGCCGGAGAGGTGCAAATTTATTCCGGACTGCGAACACGTTCGACGAGAGTTCGCGGCTTTAGCCTCGCGGCGCTTCTTTCTTCTCCGGGTCGATCGGTGAGATAGCTTCGCGTCCCCGCGAAGACGGACGAGGCGGTCGCGGGAAGCCGACAGCGAGAAGCGTCCACCAAAGACATTGGCGAACGATTTCAGGAAACGGGCCGAGCGGAATATGCCTCTCGTACATGCTCGCCGGAAATTGGCCGTACTACACGGGAGAGCCGCATCCCGGGGACGAGATGCTAACGGCGAGGCTGCACTTCAGCACGAGACCGAGCGGGGAGGAGAGCGCCGCGGCGAGCAACGGGAATCGCGAGGAGGGAAGCGAGAACCGTCGATCGGGCCGATTCGAGACGTGTCCGGGGCCTGGGCCGGAGACGAGGGCCCACGGAGGAAGGGGCCTCGCCCGCAGCACGCGCTGGAACCTCGAGTGCCTCTCCTCCGGCTTGGAGGGCAGAGGAGGCGGCCGGCCCCTCGCCCTTCTCATGGACCAGCTTCAGCATCCCTGCGTCGACGCCGGCCTCGACGTTCCCTCCCTTCTCACCTGGCGATCCCACGAGCAGCATCCCGAGCACAAGGTCATAGATCACGTCGTTCTCGGGAAAGGAGAACCGGGTGGCGCCTGGCAGGTAATCCTCCGACCGATTCGTCTCGCGCTCGCAAACACAACTCTCTCCTCTCGTCCTTCTGCCTCCGCGATAACCCTTTCGCTGCGAGCGTCTCTCCTCCTGTTGCACCGGACGCCGCGGAAAAAATTGTGCTTCTTCCGGTTCGGTAGACTCGACCGACGGAGAACGAAAGACGGAAAGTGCGAGTCCGAAGCGAGGAAAACGGAGCACGAGTGTAGTCGGCAGTACCAGCGAAAGGGTTAACGGGCTGCTCGTTAAATGTTTTTCTCGGCCGAAGGGAGGAGATGCGGAGTCCTCGCGTCGATCTTTCCTCGTCGCGGGTCTCTCTCTCCTCGGTGGAGTCGATCGTTGCGCGATTCCTCCGCCCCTCGGGTATAAAGCGAAGCCCGGACCGTGACTCGTTCCGAACTTGCAGTCCATGGACCCGAACGTTCTCACGATCAGCCTGAATCGATGGATGTCGCTGCCCGATTTGGACATAAGGCACTGGGAGACGCTGGTGGAGTCGGAGCAACTCGGAAAGACGATCTCGTCCGAGGGGGATTCCTGCGCTCACGTCCCTCCTCAGGAGATGCTGAACTCGTGTAAAACCGCGAGCAGAATTCCCGTCGGGACCGTCGCAGCTTACTACAAGGATTACGTTCGAAGGAAGGGCCTGGAGCAGTACTTTCGATGGTTCGTCTCGTCTACCCTTCCTCTCGCGCGTTCCCATCCTGCCCTTATGACTCGACGATCGGCTTCTCTTTCAGCGGGACCGTCGTCACCTCCGTGAGGCCGGTGTCCGTGCCGGGCGACGATCACGAGTACGGTTGGATCGTCGAGGGATACGAGAACAAGACTGGAAAACCTTTCCGATACCGATGCAGGAGAGCCGTTCTCGCGACCGGTACCACCGATCTGTCCAATCACCTTGGAATACCTGGGGAGAACTGTCAACCCGACTGGGTTACGCACGATCTGAACTACTTGGAGTCGAGATTGGATCGTCTGGTCGATCGACAAGGTACGAAGAGCGGAGAGGAAATGAAATCGAACAGATCGAACTAACCGAACGTTTCAATCGTAGCTGAGAGGCTCGACGAGCAGGCGAAGCCCGTGTTGGTAGTTGGTGCTGGCCTAAGCGCGGCGGACGCCATTATGGCAGCTCGATTTCGAGGCATTCCCGTCCTCCACACATTCCGCGACTCGTCGACCGAATGGAGCAAACGAACCACCGAGAAAATACGCATGAGATACGACAGACTGCAGTGGCTTCCGAGTTCCATGTACCCGGAGTACCACAAGGTGTACGAGATGATGGCCGACGGGGGCACCAACTATCCTCTTTACAGGGCGCTACCCGGGTACACGCTCGTCAGTCTCGAGACGAACGAGTCTCGTTTCGACGTTCATTCCGATCGAGGAAGGGTGGTCGTTCTTTCCTCTCCCGATGGCCAGCTGCACAGGTTTTGCGTTTCCGTCGTGGCGGTTCTCATCGGTACGTATGACCCGACGAGTCTCGTCGTTCCTCCTCGTCTATCTTCGCGTCCGCTTTCCCTCCGTTGGATTCCGAAGCGTAGCGATCGACAGCGGAGAAATTTTGATTGCAGGCTACAAACCCGATCTGTCGTATTTAAGCGACAATGGAAACGGGCTCGGCAGAATATCGGAGAAGCCGATAGACAACAAGTCGAATCCGATCGACATCGATGACTTCACGTACGAGGTCGCGAAAGCACCGAAGAAAGGACTTTACGCGTTGGGCCCGCTGGTCGGTGATAATTTCGTACGTTTTATACTCGGTGGAGCTTTCGGGATCCTTGCTCACATCCTAAGTACCTCGAACACCTAAAACTCAATGTTTCCACGGGAGGTACGCAAACTTCTGTCGTTACTGTCGCGTTTTCGAAGCTACTTAAAGCGTGCGTGAGGAAGCGTGTGTATGCGAGCGTGTTTAAAATGCGCGCGTGCCTATGCGCCGCGACGCGTTTGTTCAATATATGCGATGGCGCGGAAATCAGTGCTACTTTTTACACTTTGTACCGAGACCACACGGCTGTACATTGCGTGTTTGTACATATATTCCGAAGATTATTTTTGTATTACATTGTTTATAGTGATATTCCTCTGTAAGAGTAGACGAATTTCACTACGAGCGTTTGATTTTTATAACGAAGCGATACCCCTTTCTCTCGGGTAGAACGAAGACTTCCTTTTGCAACGGGTCCGCGTATTAACCCTTTGCCCTGCAAGAACGAGCGATGCTCGTTGTCGCTATGCGGACAATGGGATAGGAAATTTTCAAATTTTAGCAATTTAAATCGTACGGCAAGGGGTTAATGCATCGGGCAAAAGGTCAAATCTGAGCGGATTCGTCCGAAACTTCGGATCTCTGTAGCCCTCTGAGCACCGAACGCACGAGAAATACGATCTTAACTCTCTATGGGCACTTTTAACTCTGAGGTAACGCCAGACACATCTGAAGTTCGATTTCTCCAAGTCAATTTTTTAATCTTCTAAAACTTCAATTACTAAGTCGATCATCTTCTTTTCCTCTTGATTTCTCTTTTCCGAGGCCCACATATTCGGTACATTTAATTGTAATACATACAACGCCGGGAGTTTAAGTGTTAAAATTGCATTTTTATCCTCAACTGCAGCAAACAATTCAACCTATAAAGGGTTAAGGCAAAAAAAAGCCGTGGAAAATTAAAATTCCTTCCATGCCGTGCGAGATTCTCGTCTACGCGCCATCTGCGTGAAGGAGATGCGCGGTGGTCGACCGCGCACCGCCTACCCGTAGTGACGCGCAGTCGCTGCCTAGGCGCCACCGAGAGCGGAGCGTTCTTGCTGTTCGTTGCTTCGTCGACTGCACCGAATCATCCACGGTGCTCAAAGGGTTAAAAGTACATCCTTCTGCTTTCTACCCTCTTCAAATACGTGCACGTCACATCGTGGACACCGACTGCTCCAGGTTTCATGGACATTGAAGTACATACGGGTAAATAAGGTATGGTGATTTAACACTTGCGCGATTAAACGTTTTCGAGATGTCATTTTTACGTCACTCGCGACGAACAAAACACCAACTTTCGATGTATAATCCACATCTAATTAACAAACGGTATCTCACATCGAACCTAACGCTCGGTGAGAAATACGTGTGACGTAGTATTGGACGAAAATCGGGAAACGCGTGATTACGGGTGTCTATTTCGTTCGACCTTCCGACCGTAGCGTGCCGTAGACGCTAGAGGCGAACGGAATGTAAACAACAGTTCGACCGCTACGATGGTGCGTTTCGAAGGCTCGGCATTGTAGGTAGCGAGACCAAGTTGAAACACCTGTTATCTCGAATATGTCTCTCAACTTATTACAGTAGGCTCTCGTGTAACGCGGCCAATGTGTACAGTGTTAGGAATTCGCGTCACAGAAAATCGTGCTGCAGGTATTCCTGTGTTATCGTCGCGCCGTACGGAGAATCACGTTGCGTGAAAGTCATAGTTTCAATATCTTTGTTGCGTTGTAAGAGAGTCTACTGTATTTCGTTCGACCTTACCACCGTACAGTTCCGTATACGCCGAAGGTAAACAAAGGTCGCCGGCTACGATGGGTGTGGTGTCGAAGGCTCGGCGTTGCAGCTAGCGAGACCGAGTCGAAGCACCTGTTATCGCTAAAATATTATGTCTTTCACGTTGTTATTTAAAAATTCCCCATTATTATTTAATACCATCGTAGCCTCGATCGTTCGAAGCCCACGTGCGCCCGTGGGTTTCGGTCGAAACGATCGGAGGCCTCGAAACCGTACTGCAAAACAACAACGGACGAAAGGTCGCGTTGCGTGTCCGAGATTTTCGAGGATCGTAATACGTGAAATGACGCGGAGATTCATACGTTCAGTAGACGAACGTAGGTGGATAAAGTACATAGTTAAAAGTAATCACATGCAGCCTGTAATAGGAGGTGCAATGTTCAAGAACAAGTTACTACGTACCTTCAAGAATGAAGTAATAATTACGTAAGCGTCGTTATACTCGCGAATTTCTAGGTCACCTCCACAAAAACGCAGAATTTATTCGAGATGCGTCGATGAAATACAATCGTTTGGATTTCTCTCCATAACTGTATCTTTGCAATTTGCAGGATTTAAAAGAAACTAGAAAAACATTGCTGCTATGGTTTTTCTTTATTTCAAGGATATAATTTACATCACGAACATTTTTTTTTTCTTAATATATCGGAGACAAGTCAAATACATTGTTTTCATTTATTGACGAATAATAATTTAATCTATTGATATCGGCACCGTCGAACCTGATTTCAAGCGTGAACACATCGCTTTTGTCTTTCTTTCTCTCTCTCTCTTACGAAGCGAGAGATACCTTTTTTTTCTTCATTTTTCCCCCTAAGTTTGTCAACGTTAAGTACTCGTTAAATTCCTCCCGGAATTCGACGTATCGTGATTGTACAATTAACGTAGTTAGTACCATTCAAAGGGTCACCAATGTCGTATATAAACATTACGATATATATTATGTACAAATACAAGAAATAAACAACAGTATGTGTTTTGATCGTTCAACACCCTATTACTATATGGAATGACTTGAACCAACAACAGTGCGTTTAGCCGGAGAACAGTTTGTATCGTTTGTCGCATTTATCGTTAGAAATTCGTCCTGAAGCGGAAACAACGTCAACAAATTACATTGTAAGACAACGAAGAGGAAAATTAAACTGGATACCTACAATTATATTTATATATTCCTTATGTATTTCTCACGACAACTTCATTAATGCCTCTTTTACAGCAACAATGGGACTCATTACTTATGTACGTTAATAATATGGACATTATATGTTTAGTTTAACAAATAGAGATATTCCTTTGACGATAATTGTGTACACTTAGAAAAATTCAGTTATGCAAGTCCGTGGCGATACCTTCCGTAACGAGGATCCCTTAAAATTCCACTATTCTCCCGCCGTATCGCACATCCCCCTCGTAATGTGTTAAAATATAACTTCTCTCATGTGGAACGAGTTCCATAAATATATTTCATTTCGAGAAAAGGCGTCAATAAATAACAACGAGTTTTCTTAGTACATTTCACGCGATTCGAACGAAAGATACGTTCTACGTTTTAAATACGATGAAGAGGAAACTGAGTAAAATGATAGCAGCAGCGAGCACGACTATGCAGTACAACTTTCTGTTGGCTCTCTGATATGAGTCAGCTTTTTTCAATTGTTTGTAGCCCTCTTGTACTTGCACTTCGGTCTGCTCGATATTATAATCGATCCGGTCTAAAACAGTGCCCTGTTCCTGCACCATGCTTGCTAAGTCCTATTTACGCACGGAAATTTCCAATTAATAAGCATTTCTAATTGGTAAATTAACGTTTACATACATCGAAGCTACCTACCTTGAATATGTATCTAAGATCCGCTATACTTTGAACTATACTGCCGATTTGTTCTTCCCTGTCCATAGCTAATTTTATTCTGTCCTCGCTATCCTCTAGCTGTAACAATACAGAGTCCTGCCTTTGTTCGTTTTTTGGCCAAAAATCTCCGTTCGTGTCGTTGGATTCGACCAACCACGAATCCATTGCATTGTTCGAAAACGACTGATCCTCGGAAAAAAATTGGTTGCTCCTCTCCTCCCGCGATTTTATCTCTAAAATCAAAAAAATTATAGCAAATAAATTTTAATGCGTCGATTGTATCGGAAAAAATATCGCATGGAAATTACGCACGAGCAAGGTAATGATTCTGAGCCGATCTGTATTTAAGACCCAGCTCTTGCAAGGCCGTCGAGAGAGCCATTACCGCGCTCGTTGCCAGTTGACGTTCGACAGGTTTAGTTGCGTGTCTAGCAGCCGCCTTTATAGTTTGCACCTGACGGTAACCACTGGAGAATGCTCTTCCAATTTCCCGACTCAATTGTTCCATCTGCCTCTCCTCCTACGCATATTTGTCCCATGGCATCCTCGTAAGTAAATAGCTTTAAGAAATAATATCTTTCCAACCGAAAGAACGATGTACAAACCTTAGAAGTGTCGTCTAACGTTGGTCTTGTCAGCTGTTTGGCATGTAATTCCACTAAGCTATCTATTTTGACTCGCAACCTACTTAAAACGTATTGCGTTTCTTCCAAAGCATCAGCCCAAACAGGTGGGGCACCGTTCTCCGGGCCGATGCCCTTTAATTCGACATTGTCAGAGCCTCCGGGTTCCGGAGCCATCAATGCCATTCGATCGGACAGATTCTAAAACGATGTATATCTTAGTTTAAATATTATTTCTTCCGAAAAGCAACGATGATCCTCCGCGGTGATCACCGATCAGAGGTTAAATTTCTCCTACCTGTTCAGCGTATATGTGTTTGCTTTGTAAGGCATTTTTTCGCATTAAAGCAAAAGGCGCGGTTAAATTTCTTGTCGCCATTTTCGTAATCTCCTTTAAAACCTTAGGTCAACAGAAACTTTCATCATCGATGTTCAAGCGGACGAAATCCGCTATCGCAGGGCAATCGAGCTGTCATGTTCGAACAGCTGATCGTTCGGTACTACCAAAATTACGCCACGAAATTCTTTAATTAACCTTTTCGCTACCAATTTGATATTTGCAATATCCGAGGAATTTTTTATACCAACTTTGTTTTACACTATCTTTAAACAAAGAATATTTTCAATCCTTGAAACGTATTTTTCCCGTTGGTAGCAAAAAGTTTAAGTTCCTATGCAAGTAGGGAAATAGAGTTTGTAATTTATTATTTTACGGAATAAAAGGAAGATAGAAGAATTATGGCATTAATATTGACAACAATTGTAAATTGAAACGTTTTGTATTTAATTATATACATACATATATACATACATACATACAGTTATGAAATTCTTTTACATAGCAGACAACAGGGCCAGGGAAATGCAGATCAACTGACTATAATCAAAATATTATGAATGTTATTGTTGCTAAACTATATTTAATGACTTGCTGTCATGGTGGAAGTTATTTTCTTTTCCCTTAATATAAAATATGTGCTGTAATATTTACACCTAGTACATCGTATGGCCTCAGAGAAATCCTTTGAAGATGAAATCCCCATTTGTGTGTGTAAAGAAATTCAGGACAGCTGTAATTGTTTTTATCAAATGTATCTGTAACTTGCAAACTTACTTCTGTGATTGATCCGCCGTTAATTACAGAATTGTCATGTTAGCTCCTGGAAATTATTGCATGTGATTAAAGATTACAGCTACACACTGCTCTAAGACTCATCAGGATGCTGTAAATTTTCATAATGCTAGATACCTATATTGCTTTAAATTAATTCAGTTTTGTTTCTGGTTGTCTCAATGACTAGTGGCCTGGTGCTATAGAGATTGCCAATGATCGCTTGTCGTTTAATCATTTCAAGACTCTCCTTACCCTTTATGAGACACTCTTTAATTTTTTCTTTATCCTGAAGTCCTTTGTTCTCTTGAAATTCATGGCGAATTTTACGTAGTGCGTACATCCTGCAAGAAAACGCTTTAAAAATATATCCATTTAGGTTGAATAACGTTAAATTAACGTTAATCATCGATATAGTAACTCGCATGGCACAGAACATTCATTCGTTTGGAGGTTGTCGGAAGTTAAGGTAATTTTATAAGAGAATAATTGAAAAATACGACGAAAGATATATTTTCTTATGGTCAAAATTCTTTCTCGCTTTACGTCTCATCCTTACCGGTAATTGTACGAGCTCCATTTTTTGCTCTCTCGAATTAAGTTCCGGTAAAGGTTCAAAACAGCGGTACGAGTATTAGCCATTATTTGTAATGTAACATAGCTCTTAAGCCATGAACTATGCGAATGCTAAATGAGTGGAAACTCGCTATTTTCAAGGGGTTCTGGCGCCACTGCTTTCAACGCCATCTAGTTTTTTGTAATTTTCTGCATTTTTTCTGGCGGGAAATAACCCCTGAATGAAAGACACATATTCAAACACTAATATCTCGCTTATTTCTTGATCGATTTAGATGCGGCTTCTTTCAGCGTCTTACTTAGAGTCTAAAATATCGATCTACCAACAGACAATGTTTAAACTTTACTCGTTTGCTTGTTACAAGTAAGTATATGATTCCCCAAAATAAGATCTCAGTTTAAAGAGAGCTGGAACTTTGTGTCGTATGTCATCTGAAAGATCGTGAAAAACTGCAATAAACAAAAAAAAGATCATCTCTCTAGCATCAGTAGAAGCTGAGAAAAACGTGAAATTATACTTGGTGTATTTTAAAGTTAAACCATAAACTATGCGATTGCTAAAAGAGCGGAAAGTCGCTATTTTCAAGGGGTTCTGGCGCCACTGTTTTCAGCGCCATCTATCGGATTGCATTTTCTGAAACTCGAAAATCTTTATTTTCATTTTTCTGAGCTTCTACAGGTGCTAGAGAGGTGATCTTTCTTTTATTTAACAGAGTTTTCCTCACCCATTTAGATGATATATACCACAAAGTTGCAGCCGTATTAGAAAAAAAATTTAATTTCCGGAATCACTTACTTACTTACAGAATGCAAACGGGTATAGATTAAGCATTTTCCATTCATAGATCGATAGTTTAGACTCTAAATAAGATCCTGAAGCAAACCGCATACAAATCGGTCAAGAAATAAGCTAGATATTAGTGTTTAAATATATGTCTTTCATTGCGAGGTTATTTCCCGCCAGAGAAAAATGCCGAAAACTTTAAAAAACTAGATGGCGCTGAAAGCAGCGGCCCCGGAACCCCTTGAAACTAGCGAGTTTCCACTCTTTTAGCATTCGCATAGTTTATGGTGTTGCGTCAATAACCTACAAAAATACTTCATAATTCGTTGGAAAGCTGCGATTAACCTGCATCATGATGATACTAAAATGGTTAGAGCAATTTTTCTATACAAGAATTGTTGTATGCCGATGAAAATATAGATCGAGCGTTCTTGTAAACGATTAAAATGTCATTTTACAGGTGCAAAATATATGCCGGTTTCGGAAAAAATGGCATGGGAAAAATATCGCGTAGAGCTTTCTCTACGGCGACGGATAGTCAGAAAGTAATGAATGAAATCCAATTGCTGGGTCAGAAATACGTGACAGACGAATGGACGAATGTCACTCCGCAGATAATTTCCAAATTGGAAAGACACTTGCATACTACCCCTTTTCATCCCTTGTCGCACATACGTGAACGCATTATCAATTTTATCTACTCTCGTTTTCACAATCGTATTGGAAATCCGATTTTCAGTATCTATGACAATGTATGTCCCATAGTCAGTGTAGCTCAAAATTTCGATTCTCTCTTGGTCCCTAAAAATCATGTTAGTAGGCAAAAGTCCGATTGCTACTATATTAATCAAGATACGTTATTGAGAGCGCATACTACCGCGCATCAGTCGGAGTTCATCTCCATGGGGTTGAATAATTTTCTCATATTTGGCGACGTGTATCGCAGAGACGAAATCGATAGGACACATTACCCAGTTTTCCATCAAGCGGATGCCGTTAGATTGTGCACAAGGGAAGAAGTATTTGAAAGCGTAGATAATTCGGATAGTTTAAAATTGTTCGACAACAGAGGATCGGAAACCAATGACAAACAGGGGTGTCATACTTTAGAATCTGTTAAAATAATGGAGCATGAATTGAAAGACTCCTTAACTGGCCTAGCTCAAACGATATTCGGACCAGGTGCAGGCAAAATTTTCTGCTTTAGCAAAATAAGCTCCGTTGATCGCAGCGAGTAATCGCGTCTATCTATTGCAGATGTACAATGTAGATGGGTCGAACAGTACTTTCCATTTACCCATCCTTCTTGGGAATTGGAGGTCTATCACGACGATAAATGGATCGAAATACTGGGCTGCGGTATTATGCGCCAGGAGATTTTGCAAAATTCCGGCGCGGGCGAGCGTATCGGATGGGCATTCGGGCTTGGACTGGAAAGGCTAGCTATGTGTTTGTATAATATTCCCGATATCAGGCTATTTTGGAGCGAGGATACGAGTTTCTTAAATCAGTTCAAAACCACGGATCCGAATACAAACATTTCTTACAAGGTGAAGAGAATAGTAAACTGTAGTATGACTCGTCAGAGGAAAGTATTAACGGTATTACTTATTGTTTATAGCCTATTAGCACTTATCCCCGATGCAAAAGCGACATAAGCTTCTGGTTACCAACCGACAGAAGTTACTCGTCAAAAGATTTTTATGATATAGTAAAAAGTATCGGCGGTGAAATGATAGAGGAGATAATTCTGATAGACGAGTATACCGACCCAAAAAGCAAAAGATCGTCACACTGCTATACCATTGTGTATAGACACTTGGAACGTACATTGCGAAAAGCTGAAACAAACGAAGTCCATGCCAAGATACGAGATGAAATTACGGAGAAGTTGAATGTTACTGTTAGATAGGAAAGGAATAAAGTAGTTTTTAATATCGAGATTTCGTACGTCATAATTATTAAGCTACTATGTCGATGTATCGTTGCGACGAAGAAACGGAGAAAGCAGAAAGGTGAGTCGAAGAAATGAATATATTATTTTATTTGCACATAAATCAATTTATAAATGATGTTATCGGAGCAAACAATATTCATCTAGAAACAACTATATTACCTATAGTATATCTCATCAACATTATAGTTAACAACAATTACAGTTAATTCTACGTGGTTGTAACTTACACACGAATATAAAAACTGTATTTTTTTTTTCTTATGCGTATCGTGTATATTAACAATATATACGAAAATTATATTTAAACCAACGTCCGCATCGGAGAAGCAATTTGTGTATATATATCTCAAAATATTATCGATCGTGAGAATGTATGATACAAAGAAATTAAGAATGAATAAAAATCAATTTATCGTCTTCCCGCGATCGAGAGTGAAAATGTTTCAATACTCGATCTATAAAAGTAACAATTCAATCTCGAAGTGTTTACCTCTAATTTAAATATAAGATCCTCAAAGGATATCGATTAAAACAACGCGTATTTCTATTCGACATTAGCCCATCTTTCAGGTATATTATATGCCTAATTTGATCTAGTTAAACGTTTCCTTCGTAAATGTACTTAATGTAAAAAAGAATACTGTAAATAAACGCAGATATAAATAGGTAGATAGTAAATATTAAGAGAAATTAATAGTTATAAATGCCGTGTTCAGAATATACGAACACATTTATTTGGAAGCGGAAATCTTGAAATTAATTTTAATAAATAAAGAATCAACGAAGAAGAGAAAGAAGCTCGTTTTTTTGCTCTTTTTTTTTAAACGTCAGAGTTACTATTTACAATTGTCAAGACTTTATTACGTGTTTAACTTAAGGTCAGAATAAATAGAGTTCAAGTTTGCGTGAAGCTTCTGCATTAGAAGTTATATTGGAGTAAACGTGCCTCAGAAGTTCGGTGTTTAGAATGGAACCTGATTCAATTCGTATCGGCGGCCCAACGTGAACGCTCAGTATCACTTGAAGTGCAGAAAATTCGAAAACTTCGTTAACAGTCACTGCGTAATGTATAAAGCGCCCTTCCGTTTTGTAGAATTTCAATGAGATTATTAGAAAAATAGTAGATATAAAAGGAGATCTCGTTTCTTCTCGCGACAGATACCGAGCAAAGGACTCGAATTGAATCAGGAGTCGGAAATTATAAGTTCTTTTTTTTTTCTCTTTTATATAGTTTCTTCGTACCGCGAACGTTAAGCAGATATCTTTCACGCTCAATTTTCGTTAAGCAGGAATGTCCGTACGAGACTTAGGATAATTTCGTATAACTAGGAGGTGAAAATTTCTTTCGCAAGAATTTCAAAATGTATAGCGGCATGCAAGAGATTAACGTTATCAACAATACTTTCCATAAAAAGTCGGTCGTCTTAATGAACTCGGCATCTGCATAGAAAGAGAGAAAACAGTTGACGATTAATTTCATCGAGGCAGATAATTCTAGAAATTTTATTGACACGTTGAATGCCATCGGTATTCTATTAAAATTCTATAATATTCAAATTTCTATTAAAATCACACGGTCATTGGATTCGGTCAGCAGTGACCCCCATGGCGTTCAACGTGTTAACGATTAGTCAAGCAACTACGAACGTACCAAAGTAGTCCTTCAAAACCACCAGAGATAACAGATACAGCGCCAGCGAGAAGATTTCCGCCAGTATCATTATATGATGCCAGGTTCTGATCGTTAGAGCGACCATAATTAATTCCGTTAAAACGAGCGCCGTGAAGCTGATGGCCACTATATGAATGAATTCGTCTTCGAACATTATAAGCGCACCGTACATTATAACTCCACCTGAAAATTGTTCCATGTAATTAGCATGCCCTGACTCCTCTGCGATCGAGTAGTCGAAATACTTGCCTTGGTATATACTTATTAAAACCCACATAAAAAATGTCTTATAGGACAGCGAACGACCTTTACTGAGCTCTTTGTAAAGCTCCGGATAAGTGAGCGCGATTTTACCAGACACGTCTTTATCCAAAACCAGGGAGAATACCGGAAACATCGTGTATATCGTTCCATACCTGCAAAATAATTCCTCCCAATTATCTGCTATCAACGATTTTAGTCAATCTTTGTCACGAAGTTCCGTAATTATCTTACCCGACCATCAAGAAGCCCTGATACAAGGACACGGAGGATAGATAGAATACCGCGGAAAAGACTGCTTGCATAGTGGAGATAATTAAACCACGATGAATGACAAATTGACTAAGAGCAGCGGACCGTTTGTAACTTCTTCGGCCGTGCACTAATAGTAGATTCGCCAAATGACTGAATTGTGAGATTGAAAAGTCCGCGGCTAAAGAGGCTTGTCTTCCTTCCAGACCCTCGAGACCTATGCCTATTATAAAGATGCGTTAGATGTAACGTAATTTTGTATTCATGTGAAATGAAACGTAAGATAATTACCAGCATCCGCAGCTTGTATCATCGACACATCGTTACCACCGTCGCCGACAGCCGCGGTTCTTTTGCCGGTGTGCCTCTGAATTAAACTAACAACTTCAGCTTTCTGCGTCGGTGAACACCGACAGCAAACAACGGCTGGTGAACCGCAAGCTAGCTCTAAAAATTCTTGCTCGTAATATTGCAAACATACTTCCAAGGAGTCACCGCTGATAACTAAGGCACAATCTTGTTTTTTACGAAAAGTATTTAATTCCAAATGAGCATCCGTTCGCGTTATTACGGATTTAAAAACGTGCAGTCCTTGCGTTCGTGAAACTAGCCGCGACGATTTCGCTATACACGTTGCAGTTTCCAATTTATCCCCCGTCAACATCCAGATCTAAAAATCGTCAAATTTTGAATGAAAAGCAGTTCAAAAAAAAGAGTGATGATGCTTTTACCTTTATTCCGGCATTCCTAAGTAACTCTAGCGTAGGTCTCACTCTGTCTTGCAATCGATCTTCGACCCCAGTTACGCACAACAACTCCATTTCTCTCTCTAAACTTTCGACAACGGCAGCAACTCTCGAAACTCGATCGCTGACGCTCATTCTCGCCGCGTTGTATCTGTAAGATATTTTCCTTGTAACCGATGACCTTTCATGTAGTAGTAAATTAATCAAATCAATCCGTACCGTGCCTCGAAGTCGAGGTATTGCTCCTCGGTCAAATTCTTTTTGGCTACAACCAGCGTTCTCAGGCCTTCCCTCGCCATGTTACCGCACTCTTCCTCCAACCAGTCGTTATACTGTACAATTCCGGACATCACGACGTCCGCGCCTTTTAAGTAAAATACGATCTCCGAGCTCGTCTCCTCCTTCACTATTATGCCCATCCTCTTAGTCTCCGAAGTGAATGGAAATATTTGCAAGATCGTGTAACTCAAAATCTTGCCGCTGGGTGCTTTAAGTTGCATAAAATTCAGATCGCGCTTGACCAACGCCAGGCCCATTTCTTCGGTCCATTTCACCAGGGCTACCTCGTCCGGACTAGAAGCCTGGTAATTTCGCTGTTGTTCCGGCAAATAGTAATGTTGATCAGCTTCCGTTTGACTGAAATAAGAAGTCACCGTATAAATGAAATATCATCGACGCAAATAATACGATACGTACCTCTGAATCGATCCAGAATCTCCAGTTTCTCCGGTTTCTCCGGTTTGCACGCTCATGGAATCCAAGTTGGAACTTCTATTTACCTCGTCGTAAACCGGCGTTACGTTATGACACAGAGCCAGAGCATGAACGGCATCGTATATTCTAGAGCTTTCGGATCTTCTTACTTTCCCACTGTGCACAGACACCGATGGTTTGGCAGGAGAATTCTCAGAGGTAGTGGCGTAGCATGCTTTCAGCACGGATATGACTTCGTCGAAGGTTTCTTGCCCGTATGATATCGTGCCGAGGTGGAGTTTCTTGAAAACCATCTTATTTTGCGTTAAAGTGCCCGTTTTGTCGCTCAACAAATACGATATACGACCTAGCTCTTCCGGTATAGTCGTCGTCCTTACGACCGTTCCGGCAATTTCTTTGTCTCTCTGTATACACCACGCGTAAAACGCTTTACCCATGTCTAAATTTACTCTCAAACTGATTGGTATTATGTAAGAGAAAAGCAAAACAAAACGGAACATGTAGCGGTACCATGGACCATTAAATCCTTTCAGAGACATCATCACCAACGCAAGTCCAATTACGGCGCAAAACAGGACCTATGTAAATTAAACTCCGTAAAATTATACAAAAACGTATTGCGAGAAATGAAATACCGCATTGTACATTACCTTCGTCAATTGATTTATTTCTTGATCCAGCAAACCAACTTTCGAACGCGGCGCAGAGTGATTCATCAGAGACCTTGTTTCTTGACCGGTGTAAACGACAATTCCGAGGGCCGAGCCCGATGCTACGGCTGTATTTGCCCATAATGTATTATCCACACCTAAGCTCTCCTCGCTGCTGTAGCCATCGTACTGTAAGCAACGAATTTATTTCATGTAAATAGACAGATACGATACAGGAAGACGCGGTAGGTTGTAGACTTACTCTGGTAAATGTGCCGATAAAGCTGTGAATATCTTTCTGCGGCTTTTCAACGTATAAGCTTGCTTTTATATCGAAAAGTTGAGAGTTATTTTCTAGCTTTTGAGTCGCGGGAACGGCCAATCGTAATTTCCAATCTGTCTCTCCGTCCAGCTGATCCGTTCTTACGAAACAAGCGCCGGATTTTTCGGTCGTCCGCAGCAGTACCAAATCGGCTGGTACTCTCTGACCTTTTTCCACGATCACCTAATGGCAATAGACCCTTGAATGCAAGTTCTTTTTGGAAATCGTCCCAACTAAATTTCTTTAACTAATAGCTTACCAAGTCACCGACGCGCAGTTTAGAGCTGGGCACTAACTCTGGTGTATCGAAGCCTTTCACTAATCTGTAATATTTCTGGGCATTGACCTCTTTGTCTCTTTTGTATCGTCTGAAATCGTCGATCGCTTCTCGACAAATGGTTACTGTTAACACGAAACACAATGGTCCCCAATATGTGTAGAGGTATCCTATTCGTATGTCTGGGATGAATTGAGATATAGCCATAAACAGGAAGTATAGATTTAAGAAGAATTTGAATTGTTGAAATAGGACCTGCAAAATAAAAAGATACATTTCATTTTGTCCTCTTCGCAAGCCACTAGCGGTATAATATACAGTGTTACATATGCGGCAGATTTTACTGTTTGCAAAGATCATACCAAAGGCAAAAATGTGACGATGTTGTATTTCTGATTTCTTATGACATTGGTAGGGAACTTTTCATGCATCGGTTGACCGATGTGAATGACCCTCGCTCTTAATTCTCGCTCTCTGCAACATCTTCGCCACATCCAGGTGCAACATCTAAAAAAAAGTATTAAGAGCGCAATAAGTATCACCTTCCCCCCATACAACAAAATCAACTATGTTTTTGCTAATCTTCTTCGACGAACGAACAACTTTAACTCCAAACCGATCGTAAGAAATACCAATATTCGATTTGTAAAATTGCGAAAAATAAAAAAGGAAATTACGGGAAAACCGATAGAACGATAGAGAAACGGCATAAAAATAATAACGAAATAAAATATGCTGAATTTTTGAAGTTTGACAATACTTTTGAATAGATCTGATCAACATCGTGCTATTTGTTAAACGATTCTTCCGTGTAGATCATCCTCGCGAAAAAATCGAAGCCTGGCAACTGGAGCAAAATGTACGTCACCTTGTCCACGAATTGTCATTTCGCGGCTTAGATATTAGGGGGATATCTTCTTTGGATAGCCTTATAACATTGCTCTGCGTCTCCATTTAGATATTTCTTCATTAGAAAACATATAAGGAAATATTGTTATTTTAGCCTGTAGATTTTGTTTTTTTCAAAGAAACGCAGCTTAAGAAATATCAACTTCTCCGTATATTAAACGAGACTCTGTTGTGACATCATATAACATCCATGGAGTAAACGATTAGAAGATGAATCTGTCCTCCTGTTATCAGGCACTGTACTGCCGCAGGATGGTTCTGCGGCGCGATCGCGAATTTTTATCGAATTAGTATTAAAAGAACGTGAAAAGAAGAGTTGTAAACGTATTTAATTCATTGTGTTGGAATTCGCTGTAGAACGGATTGATAAAAACGGAAAAAAAACAAGTTTAAATGGTTATCGAACCGTTCTGCGTAATGATTGATAAATTCGCGGTTTAAATCGTCGCGTTTGCCGCGAAATTTGCAATGCGTGCGCGAGTGTCTTGGATTTGCCCGAAATTCGAATTTATTCATTGCAACGATTACTTAAAACCATTTAAACGATACAATATTATCTTTAAATACAATCGTTGAAAATTATTCATCTCAATTCTTTTTAAAAATCAATATTATTCACTTAGTCCCTAACGCAAAATTTAAATTATATACGATAAAATTATATCGATTGATGTAAAATTTAAAATAGTATTTAAAATTAAAATTTTATCCTCCAAAAAATTTCCTTCCGCGTTCCGAGTGACACCTGGACCAAAATTTCCTAACGAATAGGAATTTGTAACCCGTTAAGTTGGCCGCCATTGTTGTTTAGTCTCCCCTGAGTCGTCGACCGATTATTAACCCCCCTTTCTCTCCGCCACTTTATTTCGAGTTTTCACCGTAATTAAACGCGCTATGGAACTTACCCGCAGAGACAGTTCCTAATAAATATGGAGCAGTCGTTAATACGCCGCCTCCTCGAATTCAGAAGCCGTATACTGTCTTCGGATGGCTGAAGAAGATAATCGGTCTCCTCGTCCATTTCAAAGTCCCGCTCGTCCGAGCTGAGACGCAATGGCATCTCCTCTAACCGCATATTTTTGACGATGCACTCGACGACGACTTTTTCCCCCCCGCTTATTCAAGACGCACGACTGCCGTCTATATCTTCCTATCGTATTAATTGTTGCGCGGTATGTATATTTCTTGTAATGATAAATTTCCAATAACCGCCTTATAGATAACTCTCGTTTTTCCTTGCACCAAGCAGATATAACGTTGTGTCACGTGATCGAAGGATACACTATCTAAATGTGCAGCACGTACTTATTAGATGTATCTTATCAGACCGTTCGCGAGTAATCGATATCGTGATTTCGACAGCTAATGATCCTACTTCGTTTCCTTATTTCTCAATAACGATATATCGCTCTAACTACCACGGGAAATTGTCCTTGCGATCGGAACGTTATACGACGATCCTGTTTGTTTACGAAGTACGTGCATCCATACATAGAACATGTATACATGCATGACATACATACGTTCAATACGTATACACACACGGCCACGTCTCTCACGTACGTACGTAGGAGCATCGTCGCGTATTGTTTGAACAGAGAAACAAATCGCTAACGATCCCTCGTGTCATTTTAATGGAACGGCATAGAATCTGGCGAAATGTCGAACCGATGTTTCAACGGGACATCGGCTATAATCGCGTTACTTGCAGACGGTATTACGGTATGCACGGCCATATTGACCGTCCGACAGTCACGTGGTTCGGTCTGATTGGCGGTACGCATGCCTAAAGTACTTTTTCAAATGTTTCTTTTTGAATTGTACGTTTATTAATGAATCAAGGTCGTCGATTCAACTATTGATCTATGCGAGAGGCAACCGAACCGTTGTCGAACATCGAATTTATTTCTGTTACGATTTTAATTACGATATGTTAGATCGCATTGTTGTAAACTACCGCCAAAGATACGATGGACTCTTTGACGGATTCGTTTTGAACATCGGCATTGGCGAGCAACTTGTGAAAGAGGCTGGAGCATAACTTTTTTTCACTGTTATCCATGAAATTCACCGTCAGGCGAAATCTGTTGCATGTACTTAAAATTTCTAAGATTTCGATGAAAGGTTCGACGTTGTCCGTCGTTTGAACCGATTCGAGGCAGACGTTCATAACCTCGTTGAACAACATCGCTGGAATTTCGACGTGAAATATCTTTTCTCGTAAGAGATTTCTGAAAGAAATACGAATATCGAGGCGTAACTTTGTAACGTTGCAAATATTCGCGGTGCAATTGGTACCTTGTGCGTCTCAGGCAAGCAAATTTCGCGTCGGACGTCTTCATCTTTTTCCAAATTTGGATGAACTCCTCGTACGTTTGTGGTAGTTTATTTTTTATATCATCAGCATGATCTTCCTCGTCAAGTTTCTCCTTTAATTTGTGCGTCGAGGAATCAGATTTGTCCTGGTAGGTAATGGGATTCAGAAATACCCCGACCTTAGGCTTAATGTCTTTGCGTTCCAAAGGTCTCAAGTGTGCAGCATTCACCTGTACATGTTTATCGTTGATTCCCTTGTGTCGGATTAATGCAAAGGCACACGGTGGCCACAATTTTACCATCTGTCTGAAATGTTCGTACGTGGGTACATTTTGCTCCACTGCTCTCAGCTTGGCGTCGTTCTGCAGCCTATACAACTCTGCTGCCCTGAGGTCTTCTTGAAGTTCTAACTCTAAGCTCTTGCAATCGATCGGTGCTCTTAGTTTGCTCATGCTTCCATATGTCATTGCCACTCGAAGCAGCAAGCTCTTTGGAGGAACAGTCACAGCGTTGTAGACATTATTGACCAAACTGTTCCCATAGTTACTATCTATTGGGTGGGGTTATTTTGGTGTCCCTTCTTATATACTTATTTTACTAGGAATAGACCCAATGAAATTGCCAATTGTTTTGCTTGGAATGATTTATTATCGTCAATAAATAATCTGTACATTAATAATAGTTTGTAGCATACAGCTGCGACATTTTTACAGGAAAAGAACATCATTTAATCTTAATATGACAACACAAAAGCAGCTAAGGCTTAGCTTAACGTTTAATAATTATTCTCTGATAATGACGGCACTATTCTCAGTCAGTGCCTTTTCCTTTGACATCTTGCTCTGCCTCTTCTGGTACAATTTGTCGTGCGTCCTCTTCATCTCCAGGATTTCTTTCATTTCTTCCTTGTCTTCTTCCTAAAACATTCAGTTTCTTTCAGTTTCCCGCAATGATTCGAAGGCATTCGATGCGTATCGTTCCTCAGAAATTTACCGATTGATGCAAACGAAGTACCAACGCTCTACGACCGTCGGACATCGGCTGAGAATAATCCAAAAGTTTCTTAAGCCTCTCGGCAGGGCTGACGCCTCTCTCGACGACTAAGACGATGCGTGCCCACTAAAAACGGCAATCTCAATAAGTCATTTTCCAAGACCCTCCACTAATTAATTGCTGCCTCTGAAAAAACAATCGATATCGTACCTGTCTTTGCCACTCGTTTCTCGTCTCCGCGATCTTCTGATACGTATTTCCCATCATAGCGATCAACATGTTTACAAGGAGGATCGCGACGATCGCCATGTACAGAACAAAGAGCAGCTGCAACGGAATTCATTTCCGCGTTTGTTACGTTTGCTCGAGCTACTTTTTATCGACTCTATTAATTAATCCGCCCCCTCTCGCTGACGCGCGCAGAGGTAGAAAATTCTCCGAGTGTTGTCTCTCTTGAATTCTACCTCCGTCTCGGTTGTCATTCTGCAGATTATTCAATACCTTTGATTCTATCTCGTGTTCCGTCCTCTCGAACGCGCCATAGTAATCCCCGAAGTTCGTCATGCTCATGAGAAACATCGCCATAACGCTCTCCATGGGGGATGGCATGGGGTTCGTGACCGAGTCATCGACGCCTTCCGGCGTGTTAGGGTTGTCGAACGATAGGAATATGATGTAATAGGCTGTTAACAAACGATCAGTCCGACTAGGAGAGAAATTTCAGGGAGAATTGCATGAAAATATCTGTCCGCGGAGGAAGATTCCAGCGGTTGCCGGGTCTTTTTCTAACTATCAGGGTGTCGTTCGTTATATTTAATTTTAAGTAAAATTACACACGTCTAGGTAAAGCTGTGGCATGGTAAATTATTTAATTTACGTTAAGAATTTGGTTTGAATGAAGAAAAATAGCATGGAAGAAGGGCTATCGAAAAGGGAGGAAACGGGCAAAAGAGATGGACGGCCAGCGAAAGTAGAGGGAGAAAAAGAAGGAAAGGAAGGAAAAGCCAACGTAGACTAACGGGACATTCGCTGGTTGCATAATAAAGTTCTAAGGTTCTGCGTGACCTTGGCACAGTGCCTGCTTCTCCAGCATTCCAGCGTGGAAGAGTTTCCAGGGCGGCAATGTGTGTCAGGGTCATCTCGGCTGTGACAAAACGGACGATTAGATCACGCCTCGTTTCCACCGGCTCAGGATGTCGTTGTAACCGCGGATTAATTATTATTTATCAAGAATCGTCCAACGAAAACAAAAAAATAGCGATGACAGAGTTTATCTCGTGGCTCTCCACCTTCGGTGGAAGCGTTAGACCGACGGATGATTCTCCGCGGAAAAATAACGCCGGACGAAATACGCCAACGAACCCCCGTCGTTTTCATTTCGCGTTTGCGTTTTGTCTTCTCTATTTTCGTCCGTGAGATCAGAGAGACCTGCGTTAAGGTACAGCAGAAGCGAATCTCCGCGCCGTTGGGCCAAGACGTTTGGGTGAACTTAAATGGAGCAACGGCGATACCATCCGGTCGACGAGCCGAAGAGACTATGATCGGCAAATACGAAAGAAATTGCTGTTTACCCTGAGAGAATCCCATGACGAAGACCAAGTAGATAGACACGAATCTCAGCAGATCGCCCATGATCATCCTGTAGATCATGACGACGAACGGACCGACGGTCTTGAATCCTCGACAGAAGAAGAGGAAGTAAGGCGCAGTCGTTAGCATCACAACGACAGCCAACATATCCTCGACTTCGTCGGCGCAGGACCATCTTAGAAACGGAAACGACAGCAGGATGCAGCAGGAGAAGAGGAACATGACCCGCGACGGCGCGGTCATCTGAAAACAATCTCTCCTCGTTTCTGGATCATCGTACAAAAGTCGACGCGATTCGAAGCCGTTCGAACAGCTGAATTAATCTAGGACGCCGATGATCGCTCTCGTTAATGATATCCATTGCGTCTAACGCGTCTTACTAGGTTTTCAATGAACATATTGAGACCTAGAAACCTCGCCTCTCTCAGCGCAGCGAGAATGTAAAGGACGGCCGCGAACTCCATTAGCACTTCTGCGGTTAACCGAATCTTCGCCGACAGGGTTGCTAGCTGCATCAGCCTGCAGTCTTCGGTCAGGTCGTCCCACCTGTTTTTAAAGCGGCCATCTTAGAGTTTAGTGTAACGGTGGACAATTGGGATTACAGTGGACTCTTGTATAGCGCGAGTTCCAACGACACGGTAGACATTCACCGTGTTACACGAGAGTCTACTGTGTTCCACTCGTGGATGCGAATTGGTCGACGATATACAGGGTATTAAAAAAAAAAATGCAATGTTTATATGGTATATAGGATACACTGTACCGAGTAAAAAAGCTTTAGTAAACATAGGTCGAAAGGCCAACCGTTTCTGAGACATAAACATTTTTGTTTGCTAGCATCATCATTGGCTTACTTGGTTCCATCGCATACGATGTTTACTTTAGTGTTTGTAAACCGCGTTCCGAATGTTCTTATTCGAGTGCCGACAGTAGATTTCAGTGAGAATCAGTCAGTTGTGGATCGGCGATTGTAGATATTACACAGTTACAAAGTATCGTGAAAATGTCAGCGTATTCGAATGAAGAAATGGCAGATATGGATTTTATGTATGACCTGTTAATGGAAGTGATTTAGCTGCACGATGTCGTTACGCAGAAAAATTTCCCAATCGAAGGATTCCCTCTCACATGCTGTTTCAAAAACTTCACCGACTTCACCAAATTCAGTAGTAAGTCAATTATGCTATACGAACAAAATTTTTATACCTCAGAAACGGTTGACCTTTCGACCTATGTTTACTAAAGCTTTATGCTCAGTACAGTGTATCCTATGCGCCATATATTTTTGAACACCCTGTATACAGTCCGACAACTGAAAGATGGCTAGGGAGCTATTCCCGCCATTTCATTTTCGAAATTCCCAAATCCAGTTTCCTAAAGTTAACACTCCGCATAGTCGTTTAATTTGGGAGGCTGGGTTTGGGGATTCGAAAAACTGAATGGCGGGAATAGACAGTTGAAAACGAGAGGCTCCCTAGCCATCTTTCAGTTGTCGGACCATACCAGTCGTCGTCGCTGGCCGAAGACGCAATAGCGTCTATCTGCGACGTCCTCGTGGCGTTCGAGTCGGAGAGACTTCCGTTGATCGCATCTCCGAGGAAATCCACCCTCGTCGTATTTTCCCCGCGCGAATATTCGTCCGACGACTCGTTCTCGTCGATCGTAAGAATGTTCTTCAACGTCGACGTCACGTTCGACAAGATCTCCAGCTTGATCTTCTCCAAAAGAGCCGCGGTTACGTTGGTCGACTTGAAATTCGAAAGGAAGCTACCGATGAGAGCTCTCGCGACGACTTCCGACAGATTCGAGGTCTGCAGAGTCTTGGAGACTCGATTGGCGGACGTAGAATTGCCGAGTTCCTCCGTCGACGGGCTCGTCGTCGAGTCTGCCAAGGTTTTCGAGGGTCCGGGACGAAGGGTGAAGCTTATCAGCGATAGGACGAAGTAGAAGCAGAAGAGGAAGAATTGTCGGTAAAATCTGCGAAACAGTTTGCAACTGAGAACCATGATCTTCCTCCGTCGCGATTATTCGCCTACCTAGACTTCACGAAGGTGTTCCACTTGGCGTTCAAGAGGTCAACGAGGACACCGTCCATTAGCTCGAGATGTTCGTCCTTTTCCTGAAATTAAAAAGTTTCCTTTCGTTACACGGCTAAGCGTTAACGCCAGTTCCTCGTCCTTTGCTGATACTTGCGCCGAAAACGACGAGATTCAGGGCGGAATTGTGGCTGATGTGGCCCGTACTGCTGTCTATCGTGTCGACCTGCGAGAGAGGATAGGCGGCGCAGGTGATGCTACCGATTTGCCAGTAAATTTCTCGCTCGATGTTCATAATATGGAAGAACATCTCGATTCGAGCCAACTTGGCCGACAGGGTCAACGGCGTGAGATGTTGAGCGTTCCTCACGGACAATGACGCGCCTACCTCGTACGCCATGTCGAAGGTACTCTGCGACGGGGTCAATCGTTAAAAATTACTATCTGCAGGATAGGTTTGAACGAATAAAATGACGTGCCAGCTTCTCGTAGATGACCAACATGTGCAGAACTGTATTTCCATTGGTGTCCTGCTTATCCGGGTCGGCTCCTCTGGCGAGGATGAGCCTGTAGCACTCCTCCTGGCCCAGACACGCCGCGAAACTCAGCGGATATTCTCCCCAGTAGACGTATCTGCGAAAGAATAGCCCCAAAGTATCGAACAATCCTCGATTCATCGTTGAGAAATCATAATTCCAGCCGATCGAAGAAAAGCGACTCCGTTTCTGGCAACTTAATCGCTCCGTCCGCGTCCTTGACGGCCTAATTGCATCTCGGACGTACAATTAAAGTCGTTTGGCGTAAATCAGCGCGAAATCCGTCACAACACGACGGAAGCTATTTAATCGCCGTGTAATTGTCGCATGCCCGATAACTCCTTCCTACGATTACTACGATTCGCGTCGATTACGCGTCTTTCTTCCTTCTGCGGTCGTTGCTGTCGCTCGATCACAGAAGCGATCGATCATCGAGACGAAAAGTTACCCGTTGTAGTTGGTTTCCGGAGAGACGCAGACCCACTCGTGCTCCAGGCTGTCGAATCTGGAGGCCTTCTGGTCCTCCGGGCACATAAAGTTACCGAAACACCTCTCGTGCACGTCCGCGTTGCTGTCGAGGAAGAATTTCACCATAGCCGGGTCCTCGTTCACTATCGCGATGTGCAGCACGTTTTCCCCTATTAAACCTTTGGTTTCACTCAAACTTTGACCTCGATTTACCATAAGCCATAAGTTTCCAACGTCTCGTCCCGGTTGCTCGTCGCAGAGACCGACTTACCGTAGTACTCGTCGCTTATGTAAATGTCGTTTATGAGTTTGGGATAAAATCGCAGCAGCCTCTTTGCCAGGTCAATGTGAATGGCAGTCGCGTGCAGCATGCACATGTGCAGAATTGTTTCACCGACCGCCCCTCGTTGACTCAGGCTCCAGCAGACCAATCTGTGCTTGCTCTTGTCTGTGAAAACAACGGTATGCGCGTCGAACCGATTTTTCCCTTTCTTCGGGCCGTCCCTCTGTTCCGTTTTACCTATTTTCGTCTCGTCGACATCCTCGTCGCCCATGTCCTTGTCGATGTCGTAATCGGCAGGGTTCTCCATAGCCTTCAGAGGTGGTAGCTGAAAGTCAGAGGTCTCCTTCGTCTAAGAACTTTCTGTTCGTCGTCGGTAGCCAGGAGCTAAGAGTTAGGAGCTACAAGCTGGAAACATGAACTTGAGACTCGACTCTTTGATGCACGGGAATTTAAAAAATAAAATGACGCATGTTGCACACACATTTCTTGTTTTTTTTTTTTACTGAACAAAGTTGGTTTAATTTTATTAACACTAGAACTACCGACGTTAAATTTATTATAGTCTATCATATTAAATATGTACCTTGAAAAAAGAGGAATCGAGAGGCGGAAAAGTTGATCGATTCGGTGATTTATGTTCATTGACATCGACGTAGAATATTTATTCTATGAGTTTTCTACAAACCTGGAGAATTTTTGGAAAAAAATTGTGTACCGGTCATTACCATCAATTGTGTTCTAGTGTTAACAAAGTTATTCAATAATACAAATTTTCGAGATGAGACAAAAAATATCCGATGCATATTCACGCGTCAAAAAAGTGGGACACTTTTAATCCCGCCGTGCCTCAAAGAGTTAAAGGAAGGAAGAACTGGGAAGTTGGAATTTGAAAGGAGCAAGTTGGAGCTTGAAAGAAAAAGGGAGCAGGAAGTTGGAACTTGAAACGATGGTATCTGTACCATTCGGTGTTTCGGGCGGTCCTTGTTTCGCAAGAGAACGAGCTTCTCGATGGGTATCCATTTGCCTTTCCCCTTGTTATACAAATACGGCTCGACTTTCGTTCGGAGCGCGTGATCCAGTTCGGCGTACTGTTTCGTTTGCGTGGCTCTTTTCATCATGTCGACCAGTAGGCCGCCACCTACGAGAAGAAAAACAAAGGCCGGAGGAGGGAGACCGAGGTTTCTCTCGATTAGGAAGGGACGTTTCGAAATCCGGGCCAATTTTGAGCAAAGGAAGACGGGCGAAAACGAAAGGAAGGAAGGAAGGACACGTATGCGGGTGTATTATAATTAAATCGTTGACGTCAAAGCCACACGACGACCCGTTGCGTCATAGCTGCAAGTATTTAGATCGTCGGCATCATCGTCGAAAGTCGAGCACTCTCGCGAACGACGAAAGCGGATGTTGCCGCTCGAATCTTTCGATTCCGTTCGTCGACGTCGGAGGAATCGTCGATAACGATGGAACTTCGATGGGCCACTCGACGTGCCAGGCATTTCCGACGAATCGCTCAAAAGCGGATATAGAAATTCAATGACGCGCGTCTCCGATTTAGAAGAACGACCTTTATTTTTTCATCGTTGACTGCTCCGGGTTACGCTCCGGGTTACAGCGGCATCGGATTGCAAACGAAGGCTCTTAATTATTAATTGATACATCTACTTGGAAACGTCGAATACTCCAACACCAACTCCACATTCCCGCCGAAATAACCCTTAACGGTCGTAAGTCACCTCTGACGCAATGACAGTACTTTATATATATTTTTTATTCTACTCATGTTATTTATTATATTCTGTAGCTATGTTTGTTGTTATATGTGTATCATTTCATGCATACCGCAACTATTGTTTAACAATTTGCCCGTTAATAAAGAATAATAATAATAAAAGCTAGCGACCGATAAGGGTTGACATCTATCGCGAACGTTGATTAACGTCGTCATCCGGTTACGTGCCCCACGAAGAACGTAAGAGACCGGCAAAGAGGAAAATTCGATCCGGTTCGCGAACAATAAACATCCGTCTGTTTACGACAATGAAATATTTTCACGCAGCACGGAATGGAGCGATTGCATAAGCGAATCTTGCGCGATTCCTCGCGCTTCGAATACGCGAAGCCCGCCTCGCGAAGGATATCGTCGAGCTCGTGGATGCGATGCATCGAATGTCGAAAGATCGAAAGCCCAAGAATCCACTCGATGCGGGGGGATTTTCAAATATTCTACGCTTTCTTTTCTTTTTATTCTCTCGGCCGCGATTGCATCTCGCGGCGGACGATGAGACTTACCTTTCAAATCGACCAGCTTGTACAGCAAGATGGACGAAGTGTCCGTCTGCTTCTTCACCCCGCTGGCGACGTTGCTCTCCGTATTTCCCATGTCCTCTTACGATAACGTTCGCTATTCGAGGACGAAAAAAGTAGGAAAGGAATGAAAGTTGATCGAACGATGAAGAAAATTGTAATCGGAGCCAAAGCAATCGAGGGTTCCGCCGAGAAAGGTGGAGGACTTGGTTACCATGGCGTCGTCGAGCATCGATCACGCGGATCGCGAGGAAAGGACAATGAAATTTCTCGATAAAAGGTTTACAATCGCTGTCGGATCGAGCGATCAAAATCTCGATTGATATAACTGCAGAAGGTCCGCGCAAAGTCGTCGGATTCGGAGGACGAAATTTCATCGAGGATCTCGCGACGTAAAATGGCTAAGACTTCGAGAATCTCTCCGCGAACTCTTCGAGATAAAGACTATTTATTATCTCGCCATCGTCGGAAGGAAGTCGAAAAGTTTAGCCGAAAAACCGAAAAAACCGCAAGTTTGACGCGAGCGAAAAGATCCGGCGAAGCCGGAGATCTCCATCTCGCCGACTCGATCCTCGGAGGATATCCTGGCTCCGCACGAGCCGCGGCCTCTCGAAATTTTGGATAAGCCAAATTCGGAAGAGTTACGACTCGGTTTCATCGATAAGAGAAGCTACGTATTTACCACTTCCGCGGTGGGACCGGTTTCGCGAGAGATTGCAAGCGCAAAAAAAAACAGAGGAGGCGAAGAAGAGGAAGAAACGTCCGGGAGTAGAATAACGGGCGGGAAGAACGACTGAATATTTATTTTCAGCGAGCTCGACGAGAAAGAGGCACGCAACATTTCGTTCCGAATGGTTTTTCGGATACGTTATTGATCGCGAAACTAGGAAATAACGAAACTCGTAGTCTCAAGGAAAGCTGCTCATTTCTCTCGTGTTAATCGGCCGACGCGGAATTACCGATACACGAGGCCGGTAAAAATGCTAATCGCACCGGCCGAGAAATAAAACGCGTGACTAACGATCGGCATATCGGCCGTATATTTGAAAAATACATTTTTTAAGCGGCCCGTCGAGAAAACGATGATTCTCGATTCGCCCCAAAGAACGTTGCAACTCGAAGAGTACACTTATCGGGCGCAATTCCGCGCGATCGGCGTTCGAGGTGAACAGAAAAATCGAGTCTGCTGCTCTCTTCCTATATTTTTTATTTGTCGCACCCCTTCAAGGTTACTCGAAGGTCAACACTTTGGCTCGCTGGTCCCCGAGTCCTCGAAGGTTGCACTTTAATCGCAGCGGACAAACCGTCCTTTATCGTCCCATTTCCGAAACGATCGGCGGCATTTAAATCCGGCAAGGTTAAAAACGTCTTCATTTGCACAACGCGTCAAACGTGCAACCCTGCTCTTTTTCTCTCCGTCTGTTCGTCTCATCTGCCTCTCTTTCTCTCGAACGCCAGGCTATAAATGTAATCTCGGCGTTGTTTACATCGGCACTCGGCGACGAGAGCACGAGGAAAAGCGGCCGAATCGTCGATCGGCTTCGGTTCCATTTACGAGACCGGTTCGAAACTTTCGGGGAGGTATGCTAGCGCGTAATCGATCTTGCGTTAAGCAGTTATAAATACTCTTATGACTGCTACCGTATTTATAACGGTACAGTAAGAATCACACCGGCACACGGGAGCCCGCGAACACCGTAATTCCTGCGTGAGCCGCACTCGAACTTGGGAATTGTCGTTCTATTATTGCCGCGAAGGTCTAGGATAAATTTACTAGAAAATTCCGAGAATATTTTCGAGGCAAGTCATCGGCGCGGGAAGTGGCGAAAACGTCAGGTGAAATTGTGCACTCGATGCCGCTCGATTCGCGATGATAGCTCGATCGACGCCTGGGCGAATTCTGCGACTCGAGGGCAACGTTACGGCTTGTTATTTTTTAACCCCTTGCCCAACAACAACGAGTTACACTCGTGACGCGCTAAATGGGATAGGAAATTTTCAAGTTTTTTGAAACCTATGAAATTGAAAATAATAGTGAGACGCGACGCGATAAAATTATTTCTCTAATATTAACACATCTTAAGCGGGTATTTTCTCGTCAAATTCTCACCATATAGCGGGCGATTTTCTGCAATTCGCGTGCAAAATTATTTCTGCATCAAGTAGCTATAACTTTTGAACTATAGGTTATTTTTTAATATACTGTCAGTTTCTTTTTAAAAAATAATTCCTTCATTCACTTTGCTTTGTCTTCTCCCGCGTTTTAATAACAATATGCACGAAACGAGTTTAGACGTTTCCCGCTTAAGATGTGTTAATGTTACTTTAAATTATATGATATATAAAGAACCACTGATCAAACGTTATGTTAGTAATTTAATTGTGAATTATTGCAGAGGCAGGTACAAAATGAATTGTAGTGCAAGGGGTTAATGTAGTTTTTAAGTGGACAGTCCATTTTTGAGAGAAGTGCGTTTGAGGTAGTTTCAGCTAAACGTGGGTGTCTTCGTTTTGCATTTCAAATGGCAAAGTAAGTAGAATGAGCTGTCTGTAGTGTTTCGTCCAGAATGGCTCGACCGTTGCACGTTATAGCCCCAATGTTTTTGTGCAACTCTCAAATTTCTCAATGTGAGGAGAAAGTTTCGAAAAGAGGGCTCGCCGATAGTCGACTCGAAGGTCTGGAAAATTTTTGGTGAACGGAAACCCCGGAAAGTTTGTAGGACTCCGCTGGTCTTCGCGAGAGTGGCAACTCTTGAGACATTGTTTATGGGCGAGTTAATCGAGTTGGATGTCTTTTTGCATGCTCGACGCAAAGAAGTTATGATAATTGAGGTAATATTCTCTGATATATCGACATAATGTAACGTATTTCTCGCACGTGTTTCAAGACTTCAAGACCTTCGGGACTTCTTTTATTTTTATTCGTTTTCCAATATCCGGAAGCTGTTTGCGCCTCTTGCAAAGAGGTTTGAAGAATTATTAAATTAAAAAAAAGCAGTTGAGCTATTACCGAGTAACATTGTAATTTGATAAAAAATATCCTTACCGAGTTTTACGTGTGCGCAAAGACCTTCGGCTGTCTTGAATCGGCGAAAAAAAAAAAATCCGCGAATGAAAGTCGCGAATCAGGCCCCGGAGGGATTCGAACCCTCGATCTCCTGTTTACTAGACAGGCGCTTTAACCAACTAAGCCACGGCGCCGCGATGTTAAGCCTTTCTTAAAGTCTTCATATGAATTTCAGACAAACTTTCATGTTTAAATAATTAATCGTACAATGAAATATTTTCAGCGCGCCTATCTTTGAATTAAAAATACCTTCTGGTTTGCACGGAAGAATCGTTCGAATGTCGCGCCGCCTTTGATTCTTGGCAAGGAAGATATACGTGACACGCAATGACCCACATTTTGGGTCGGTAAATATCACGGAAAGAGTAAGACGGACTATTTTTAAAAGCAAAATATATGGATGCTCGTAAACGATGCATTCGGTGCAGCTTTTCTCGGACAGATATATATAACTCTGCTATCGGTCTCGATGCTACCAATAACGCTCACCAATCTCTGAAATTCTTTCCCTTTACTCTCACAGACTATCGATGTTGATCGAGTGTTTCTTTAAATAAATTCCATCTGCAAATCATTGCAATTTATTAACAATTTTGCGACACGTCTAGACAGTGGAATAGCAGAATTCATTTGTGCGAACGCCTATCGACGCTTCGTTCAAGAGACACCCTCCTGATTCATTAACCCCCAATTAATGTCACTCTTTCGCGTCATTTTTCTCGTCCAACTAACAAAAGGAACATGCATCCGCTACAAACTGCTCCAACCACGCATCGTCAGCGTGTCCGCCGATGAAAATAACGTTCTTAGAAGAGTCTTTGGATTGTGCAATTAGTGTATAAAGTATTAATGCGTTACGTAACTAAATGATGCATTAATTTTGATCGAACAACAGATGCGGCTCGTTGGTCTAGGGGTATGATTCTCGCTTAGGGTGCGAGAGGTCCCGGGTTCAAATCCCGGACGAGCCCGTTTTTTTTTCCTTTCACCAACAATTTTTTTCACCGGGATTCCCTCTACTCCGAGAAAAATGAGCATAATTCATTTTTGTAAATATACATCACGATAAGAAATGTTTTCTTACGGTTGATACAGCAAATTTGTTATAAATTAATTGAGGGAGGAGAGTGTAGGTGGTAGGTCACTTGAATTGCGATTACTTGCTCATTTCTGATAAGGAGATAATAACGTTTGTTGGCACTGGGCTCGAAAATGATCCCATTTTTATTGACATAATCCTTTCACTGTCGTTCGCGCGTGAATTTTCGAATTATCGTCGCACTCTTGGTTGCTCTTACACGCCTCGTGAACTTTATGAATCATATCTACCGATAACGCGGTCCAAGTGTATTTTTAAAGTCATTAGACTTCTGCTCCTGAAAGTTTGCGAGATATCACCTTCCACCGTTTTGTCATATTAAACGCGAGGTTGCTGTATTCGCGGATAGTTTGCGGGGGATGCAATTAACTTACAATTAACGACCTCTATGAAGGTCGATTTAGAAGATTCCCTCACTTACATCTTCCATCATCTTCGACTCTCCCTCCAATACCACCTGTATTTTCCTAACTACAAAATTTCCTAATTACATCGATAACCAGCCACATTCGCTTTTTTCGCGGCAATTAATTACCTCTGTTGCGAATTAATCGTCGCAGGAAGCGACCGCAAGCGCCGGTCACATCGAAGCACCGTGCACCAAAGTTCCCGATAACGCGAATAACCCTCCTCGCGTTCCACCTGAAAGAACCATGGATCTCATTTTTCCGCGAACCTTCGAGGCGTCAACAAGCCTTCCTCCTTTTTTTCCGTCTTGCCGAAGATTCGACGTATTTCTGCCGGCCGACGAGAAGTCGCTTCTCAACTCGACGCTGGTACCGCGGGTGGAGAACATCTCACCGTTCAATCGTCGCAGTTGCACCCGATTTCAAGTGAGTGCCTCTTATCATACTTAAAAACGTCATTTTTCTTGCATCTAACGCTGGTCCAAGCTCTCGTCCTTTCTCGTTTCGAGCTCCTTAAGCTTTTGTTTCGGGGTGCGCGTTGAGCCGAAGGATCTCCGAAGGGGAAGGACTCGTCCCGCCGGACGAATTTGGAGAACGGAAAGAGATCCAAGGTGGACGCGCGTATTCGCGGGAGGAAAGAATGAAATAATAAAGCGTCGGTAGTCCGCCTACCGCGCGATACTGTTCGCACAACCGAATTGTGATACCGAGAGGAGACTTAGGTTTAGCTCGCGTTTACCTCGCGTCTTCGCGGGTCAGTTAGGCTCGCGCTTTCGAGCCGCCAGCACCGGCTCGTTCTCTTGTCATCTTTGCCGATCTCGAACCTTCGAGTCTCGCGTTGTCGCGTTGCTTTCGTTCTTTTTGCGATCTCGACTCAAGCTTTCGTTCCGCACGAAATTCGCGCATCTACGATCTCAGCTTTGGGAGAATTTAAGAATTTTTTCGAAACTTATCCTCTACGATCGCGTCCTCGAGATCGCGAGAGACGATTCTCGATAGACTTGAGAAATCTCACAAGGGCTTTTGTTTCAATTATTCGCGAAATTCCGCGGGCTGCGACAATAAAATCGTGCGAGGCACATGGTAAGCGGCAGTCGTCGAGAAGACTAGTCCAACCTTGGGACCAAAGGAAACCCCCAGCAGCTCGAGTAAGTTGTGCGATTTAATCGTTTATTGTATTTAGCGATAAATTAACGTTGCCGTTATTGACTTTGCGCTAATTGAGATTCTATCGGCCGCTAATTTCCTACCGAGTGCACTTCTTTCCGTCCGAGAAGCTTCTCTGTTTTGAGCGTCCTCGTTCACCGGATATCTTATCGAGTCGTTATCGCTGCTAAAGAATGCGAAATACGAGATGATTGTTTCTCTATGTTCTTAATCGATCCACGAGGGAGGCAAAGTTTCACGGACACTGAGAGGAGTGTCGCGCAATATTGGAGAACGTTGGAGAACGCTGGAGAACATTGACAATACGGATCGTCGAGTATTTCATAGAGGCTCGTGTGTACATTTGACTCAGAGGAATGCGAAAAATGTGACTTTTGCCCCCGTACATTCTTAGGCTCGCCGTTCAAGCAAAATTTCACGGACATCGAGAGAGCCGTGGAACGAAATTGGAGAACGATGCATCGTAGGCATTCGCGTTATCTCGCGTAATTTTGTAGCGCGCGACGAAGACGATTCCGACTGCTGACGAGAAGACGACAAATTATGTACAAGCGTGTCGCGACCCGCGCAAATCGAGCCCCGATTATCTCTCTTCGTTCTTCTTCATCTATTTTTTCTTCTTCCTCGATATGCTGTCGATTTGAGATGCACGAAACGCAGACGTATCACATTCTCGGGGGGAATCGTAACGATCGATTGCCTTTCAACGAGATTCCGTCGTTTCGCAATATCGAACGAGACGATCGTTAATTTCTGCCATTCTTTTTTTTTACGTCGCGAATGATATCACCCCGAAGGTCGAGTGTCGAAAAAAAGGAGGAAGAAAAATTGCTCTCCCGCTCGAAGCGTCGAGTATTCATTTCTGAAATGACATTCTCCGACGGACACTCCGAAAGTTCGCTGCTAACGTGCTCTTACCTCGAGAATACCTGACATTCCGTCTCGAAGAGGCTGAAATTCCGCGCGATCTACAAATAATCGCGGATCGGTCGCTCGATACATCTCACGGCGTCATCGAGCAAACGCGTCGAAACGGGGAACGACGAGGGGAACGTTTTCACGGAGGAAGTAGCCTCGTTTTCCGGAAACGCCTTGCTACGCGATTTTCCGGTGTTGCGAGAACTTCTGAGGAGCACGGTGATGTAATTACATCCGGGGAATGCTACGATCATACTGGATGTCTGTTCGGACGAGCTTCGCTTCCGGATAGCTTGGAACTCGATGTTTTCGTCAATGGTTGCATCGATGGTACGCGATTCCTGATGAGTACAGATTTGACCGATTATTCCAGATACTCGGATAGTTCTTTGTGACAATTTTCACTGAAAAATAAAACTTGGACCACTAGCTAAATCTGTATCCATTTTGTGGAACATTGCAAAATAGACGGGCAAACTGTGTAAACTTAACACTATTCCTACCGACACTTCACGTATACCTTTTCCTACCGCAACCGGTGAATTTGTCAAATGATAATTTTTTCCCAGAAAATGAACAGTAAAAAAAGAAGTGAATATTGAAAAATGTATTATAATGTGAATGTTTTATACGTATATTTGAGGAAAAGTCGTGAAGTTTAAAGGCGATTCAATTACGTTGTATATAGGAAATTCTAATCGAAATTTTAAAAACGGTCATTTGACCGGTCGTGGTAGGAATAGTGTTAATACTTAAATATATTAAATAAGTACTATGGCGAAAGAGTCAAGTCTGATCAAGTCAATAATTTACGTTTTACAAGATTGACATGGAATATCTATTAAACGGCACCACCGTTAATTTGGAAAATTTTTCTAGTAAATTAGGAAGCAGTCATTTTGACTACCTTGGCAGTTCTAGCGTTAAAACGGAGAGACGATGTAACGAGTCAATTCCAAGACGTAGACGATCGGCCGAGCCAGTCGATGCAACCTTGTCGTCTGGTTTCCATGAATTATGATAATTTTACAAGTTTCATCGATAATGGTAACTACGCGCGTATGATAATAAAGCTGACCACTTTGATCGGAGCTCCTCGCCGGCTCGTTTTATTAATTTAACGTGAAACATCGTGTTTACGCCTATCATTCTTGGCGAGTTTGCGAGAATAGCGCGCGCGTTAAGTAATTCTGCGCGAGGTTGAAGTCAACGGAATGAAGATAAAAGAGGAATTCGATGACTAGGACGACCGATGATCGCGCAACTATCACCGAAACGGGATTAGAAGTCATCGATAGGGCGGTGATTCATCGAGAAAAGACAAAAATGACGAGACGCGATATCGCGCAGGTAAATAGATAAATACTTCCGGTCCGGACTCTTTTTCGGGCGACGATTCCCTAGAATAGGCTGACTTTCGAATTTTCAAGGGCGCGAAAGTTACTTAAACTCGAATTTAAGGAAACACGGAGAACCGCGATCACTTCCGGTTCCTCTTCTCTCGCGTATTTCGTCCAAGAGCTACTAAACCGCAAGAAAAGGAGTAGAACATTTAGGAAAAGACGCAGATTTTTAAAAAAACGAATGCTTTCTCTGGAATTAACACTAAACCTACCGGCTTTATATCTGCTATATTGAAATATACGAAATATGTATTTTGGAAAACGAGATTTGAAGAGGTGAAAAAGATGGTCGGTTAAGTAATGTTTGTTTTATACGATAGACCTAAAATATTTACTGAATGGCTGCCCAATCAATTTGGGGAATTTTTAGAAAAAAATCAGAAAGCGGTCATTTGACCACCATGGTAGGTTTAGTGTTAACGAACAAAAGACCTCTCTGATCCGCGCAATTGTTTTTTTAACCAAGCTAGAGACTCTATCGGTGAAAAATTCTGCTCGAAGAGAAGAACCGAATGTAGGTCGCCGAGTCGTCGGAGGTGATACGTCATTAACCCTATCGAAGCTCTCATCGAGGACGCGCTAAAATGTCGGAGATATTTGACACGGAACGTGACACTCGGATTAATCGAGACTTCGATCTAACAATTAGATCCGTCTCGCGAACGGTAGCCGGCCGAGGGCCGACGATTTTTATCGGAAACGTTCCTCCTCCGTTGGAACTCGGTCAGTGTTTGTAAGTGTTCGAAGGATAGAAGAGGAAGGTTCGATCTTCTCTCTAATTAATTCCTGCCAGCGGGAGATCGGTTCTACGATCGCAGGAGAATCGAGCTCCTCGAACGGGGCTAGTTTCAATTTGCGGGCAATTTGCGAATCGTCGGTAAATATGGATTTTTATTACTCGCACGATCCGTTCCCCGTTTGCCTCGGGCGAGACGTCTTCGTCTCACGACGATATTATCGCTCGCCGATCTCGTCGATCGATCTTCCAGGCAAATCCGACAAAACGGGCCTCCGAGATCGGTGAATCTCGATCCATCATTCTCTCGCTTCCGTTTCGTCGGCGGGAGACTTTGAAATTTACCGTAATCTACCGGAGAAAATGGAAATAAAGATCGTCCCGTTCGCCGACACTCGATTCTCGTTGGAGAAACGACGAAAAATCGGGAGAAACGTGCGGATAAAAGCGATATTCCGCGTTACATCGACGAAGCGAGAGATAAAAAAGCCTACTTGCACGGAATGCTCGGAGATAGCCGACGTGAATTGTCATCGCTATATTTACTTGGAGTACATATAGAACGAAACGATGGCCGGTGATCGTTTCAAAAGCGACGACCTCCGACACTTCGAAATGAAATCGGCATCGACGCTGAAAAAAAAAATCGCCGGAGATCGACAACGAAAATAAAATCTCTTCCTGTCTCTTCGAACCGAACGGTCCATCTTCTCTGCCTTTCGCTCGATCATAGTCCATCGACGAGATTCACGATGACTTCCTACGATTTTCAATGATTTACGGCGATTCACGACCTCTCGTTAAATTACCAACCGTCTCGATTAATCACTTTCGGCGCCACTTATCTATATCGGCGCGCCGATCCTATCTAAATTGGTTTTCGGAGGACTATCTCGAGCGGCGAGATCGAAACCGCGCGCCAAACACGATCAGCCTCGATTCACGTTACGAGACCACGAAGGAGGATCGGTTTCAGTCTTGTCCACTCGAATCACCGATTACGGAACCCTTTTCTCGGAAATCCGAGACGCCGCTTCCGTTGCGGACAAATGGACGAGGAGTCCTTCCTCTCGTTCTCTGCCTCGATATCATCGTTTCGCCGAAAAATCGAGTCAACTCGATGACAGACGAAAAACTCTCGAACTCGGAGAAGCCCTACGAAAGAAGCGGAAAGATAGGAATCTTAATCTCACTTTCTCACCGTTCTCGACCATCTGCTCGACGAGTCAACGATTTCATCTCGCAACGAGAGCGAGCAAACGAGATCGACCGATCCGACGGAGAGCATCGTCGAGGAAACGGGGAATTTGGAGCAACGTGCCGCATCCGCACACGGTGATTCTCGTTAATATGACGCGCGCGTTATTTTTAGTATTGACAATTCATACGGTCACGAGTAAGCATCGGCGCGGAGAACGCAAAGCAGATCTGCGAGAATGAGGGAGGAGGGTGGGAGAGGGCGAAATCTTCCCGCGAGACCGTTAAATCGACGGTGTTTGTTGGCGAATATCGATCCTCCGGAGAGGGTAACCGTCTCGCGAGGAAACAGCGAGATCTCTTGCCGACCTCGCCTCGTTATTTATATCGTTTATTTTATCGGCGTTTCGCGCAAGAACCCGCTTAAACGTTTTACGCCGACGTTTACGCGGACCGATTTAGATCGATCCAGAGGGGGTGGTGCTTTCATAACGATCGCCAATTACTTTTGAGCGTCGTTCCTCTCGAAATATGATGCTACAAATCGCCGGGCGGAGTGCTTTGATACCTCGCTGCGAACCGCGACGAAGACGCGTCGAATCTTTGTTTCGTTTGTTCTCTCCGTTTCTTCTCGTTCATCTTCTTCGTCTTTTTTCATCCTCTCTCTCTCTCTCTCTCTCTCTCTCTCTTTCTCTCTCTGCCTGCACTGTGCTCTCGTTCGTTAACGTGACATTTATCGCGCATCGTTTCTCGCCCGTTGACAGAGCGCATAAATTATCTGGCACGCGTTTTCAGCGACGTGGCAAGAAAAGCTGGATCACTCGACGATTTTCCATCGAAATCGGACAGAGCTCGCGTGCCCGATGTCTCTCGCCCTGCGATTGCAGGCCTTTGCAAATTTTTCCCCGTGCTAGCACTTATTTTGAAAATCGACCGAGCTCTCTTTCATGCAAATTGTTATCTTCTTTGAGAGGATAGAAGGACTTTCCACCAGGTTGCTCTCTTAATGCATTAACCCCTTGCCCTACAATAACGAGTGAATTTTCCAGTTTTGCAAAACCTATCAAACTTAAAATATTAGCACGTTGAATGCCATGGGCTCACCGGTGACCCGTGCCATTAAATTCAATGAAATTTCGTATGATTTTTGAATCGTAATATTTACAAATTTTCTAATGCATTCAATATTTAAATATTGGCATGAAAACGGTGAAGTCCTGCTGACTACATATGTAACTACTTGCATCTTGAAGGTATCTGCTTTGTAAAGATATGATTTTAATAGAAAAAGTTTCACTTCTGTAAAAATGATGAAACTAGCGAAATATCGATGGCGTTCAACGTGTTAATGAGATGCGACGCAATGTTATTTCTGTAATATTAATATTAAATTATGCGATGTATCAAGAACCACTGATCAATTTTTATATCAGCAATTAAATTTTGAATTATTGCGCAGGCAGTTACAAAACAAACTGCAGGGCAAATAGTTAACAGCAAAGAAACGCAGGCACACGTCTGTTTGAAAAAAATAACTCGCGTAATTGACGGCTTTCCCGTGGAACTACAGAGGCGCGCCTCATAAGCCGACGATTTGCGGCGAATTTTCTTTGACGGAGAACGAGATACAACTCGTGCCCGTTTCGTTCTCGATCTATTGCACGTAGCTTGCGAGTTTGCAGCAATTTGGAGCGTCTCGTTGCGTCTTTTCTCTCTCGGGAACGCCCCGCTTCTGTTTGCAGTTCCTCTTCGCTCGAGGAGCGAGTTGCGCAAAATGCGCGAACGTTTTGCCGCAAATTGACCGCCGAGAGGCAGAGAACTCTTTGGACGACGTTTTATCAACGATCCGAGAGATCTTGTTCGAGAGAATGTTTAAGAAATATCATTGCCATCGTGGTGTTATCCGCGACGGCAAATCGAGGTTGAAGATACGCGGCGGGAAGTTTAAATTCTCGACGGCGCGCCCACCGAGTTTTCGTGCGGCCCATAAAAATAAGCACGGTCGGAATATAAAGCAGGGAGCTCTATACCGCGGCTCGTTTATTTTCCGAAATTCGCCTCTGGAATGTCGAAACGCATTTAAAAATACGCGATCGCGCTTACCCCCTTTCCCTCCGTCCATCGTCCTTTGTTCGACGTTGCTCCTCGATTTATCTTCGATCGAATCGAGAATTCTAACTTTGTCTTTCTCTCGACTTCTTCAAACTTTTTCAGGAGCCGAACAACACGGAAAATCCTCGGCAGACAAACCTACGATAAATGTGATTATTTTCTTACAATTTTTCAAACAATTGCCCGCATTTTGCGGTCAAGCCTCGAACGGAGAAGAATCGGCGGTCGTTTAGTTCCCATCGTTAACGCGAGTGATGCAAAATGCCGGTAAAAGGCAGCCGCAGAGGTGGACGGAGAATTCCTGATATCGTATTATGTCACTGCATTTATCGACGCTACTTGGTAGTCACCAAGTCGGTCTCTGCCGTCAGTGATTACAGAATGCGGTTATGAACGTATGCAAATGCCGTAGACCTAGTTAGCATAGGCGAACGTTCTCCATTCGGAATCCTTAATTCCCTCCATGGAGGCGCGTTTGCCGTTAAACGGTCAGCTTCTCTCCGAATCGAATTAACGTCCGCGTTTCAATTTGTCTTTGCGTCGATTTATCACCTCGCCCTTTCTCCTCCTTCTCCTCAACGCTACAACTGTCAACTTTTCGAAACGAACGGTTCCCAATATTATCCAAAAATTCTCCAATCTCGTAGGGTCTTATTTGCCATACTGCAAATATTCCACCTCAATCTGGTAAAAATTAAATAACTCTATCGATCACCTTTTACGCCTCGATTTCTCTTTTTCCAGAGCCCTCGTTCGGTACATTCAAGTACAATAGATACGACGGTGGCAGTTTTAGGGTTAAAGCACCTTTCGTCGGTTGCCAATCGCGATACGAAAATGAGACCATCGGCAAATTTGCCTCCAAAAACCGAACCCTTTCCCGAGACCTCGCCGTTTCACAACCCCTCGCGCTACCAATTCACGCCGTCCGTTCTCCAGCGAATGTACGACGATAAGCTCGAAGAAAATTGGCGAACGATCGGATGACGCGCGATCCAAACATAGCGCCGACCGATAAGTATCGGCTCGTGTTCGTTTTACGTGAATCATTCCGTGGATCGGAGGGAAACGTAACGACGCATGAATGAATCGTTGATTCCGAGAAGCGGAAAAGGTCGCGGATGTTCCGGGGCCCGTTTCACGATGACTCGCGCGACTAATGAGACAGCGATGAGGAGAAGCGACGCATCGGTGGTGGTTTCGTTCGATCCATATTTATTCGAAGGATGACGCGGAAAGAGGAGGACGCGACGGACGGGCGATCGAAGACAGATGGGAATTGAATCGGTGCCGCGAGGTTGACGCGATCCGGCTGGAATTTAAGCGGCAATCGCGATCCGAAACGAGCGGGGGAGACGACGGTGTTCTTATCTCGATGCTTACTCAGCCACGGAGGAATCGCAATCATCCGGAATCATTTGCAATTCATACCTGGACGCGATCCGTCGTTATTACACTTAACGTGCAAATGGACGGTCGATCCGTCGTCACGCTTTCGCGACCTCCCCGTGATTTGCGCAGGGAGGAGGAGATGACGGAGGAAAATCCAAGGATGCTCGAACCCCGAAGGTTTTCTCAGCTTTTCTCGGCTCTTCTCCGATCTTCTCGTGGGAGGAGAGCAATGGGATAGGCTGTCAGGAAGGATTTCGCGACGATATTGGAATCACCGATGCTCGCCGATCTACTCCTCGTGTCGTTCCGCGTCCGTTAATTGCCTCCAGATGCTCGTATGTACATATGCGTGACGTCAGACCCTGAATTACTCAATGAATGCCGTCAATGGGAAGCTATGCAACCTTTTATCGCCCATCGATAAAACGTCTGACCGACATCGCGAGGAGTTCGACGCAAGGAATCGGGACGCGGCTCCTTCGAACGATTGGAATTCAATGTCTCCGCTCTGGAGTCGCTCCCTCGATCGACCTCGGGCCCGTTGCCGATCTGGGACTCTCGATTAGCGGCCGCGAGCTCGAGTCTTCGTCTCCTCCTGGAGCTTTCCCTTTCGTTCTTGCTAGACGCAGCGATCAGCAAACTTTTGGCAGCAGGACACGAATCAATTTTCGCGGGTCAATGCTGATCAGGCAATTCAGTTTACTACGAGACTCGACAAGGTATCATAGCCAAAAGGGAAAGAAGGCCCCACCATATCGGTCCTTGAAACCTGGGATCGACCAATGACAACCGAAAACGAAACACTTCTTTCGTCGTTTCCATGACTACGCAACGAACGTGCGGCTCTTTCGGCCAGTCACTCGTTAGAATCGGAAATGACGTGAGAACGAGGGATGTCTCTATCCGTCGGGCGAATCGGAACAAACCAGAGGCCAGAGGACTTCTCTTGTCTTCGGGAGCTGTATCAAAATTTTGCGCGTAGAAGGGAGACGGTGCGCTCAAATGAATTTTTTTAAAACACTAAAGTTGAAAATTTCTACCCTATCGTTTTAAAATGTGCCACTGGCCGATATAATCTCTAAAGGGACGCAGTTTGCTGATCACTCAGCAAAGTATCAACTTTGTATGCAAAGTATCAGCCTCGATGATTGGACAGTCACATTAGCGAAAAGCGCCCCTCGAATGGAGAACGACGCGAAGACGAGAGCGTCGTAGGTGGACGAAATCGTATTGCGGTAGCGGCATCAATTTAACGCTAATCAAACTAAACGGGTCAAGAGCGTTTTACTAGCGCACTAACGAGCCAGCCAGATATCTCGACGGTTAATTTCACGCATCGGGCGAATCGCGTTGGCCAACTCTCCGCCCGGTAATTCCGCTTTTTGGCTCGTTCCGTCCGGAGAATCGTTTAGGGCCAAGGGACGTCGGAGCTCAGCGGCGGGAATCTCCTTCGACGTCTTCTTCTTTGAATTTACGCGCGTCCTTGGCTTCCATTAAACCGGACCAAAAATCGGCGAGGACGGCTTCAATGTCGACGCGTTAATTTCGAAGCGGCGGAATCGTCGTACCTTAACCTTCGTGACCTCCGCGAACGACTCTGGAGCTGTGCCAATTGTTCGGGTTGCAATTAGCAACTTACAGCACGATGGCTCATACGTGGGACAGTTCGTAATTTCTTCTACAAAGCTCCCTCGAATATCCGGACTTTTTCGCACGAATTAATCGATGACATAGGGTATTTAACGATGTTTTCTGAAAATAAAACGTTTGTCGCTTTTCCTGGTAATTTTCCTGGCAATTTTCCTGCCAATACGAGCAACAAAGTAGCAATAACGCGAGAGAATGTCCCGTCAGGCCGAACGAGTCGACCCGTTCGCGTTATGAAAAGGCCTTACGTTAAAACGACGTAACTTCTGGAATGACTCCAAAAAATCCCTCCCACGAGGAGCGAGGTCGGGCGAGTTTCACTTTGCGATTCACCGTCGACCGTTGACTTCTCGTAAAAGCGAAAGAGACGACTCGTGAAAGGTATCGTCGACCGACAACGATCTGGAACGTCTTCTCCTAGAATTATTCCTCTACCGCAAAACCTTTGTCGTTTCTGCGAATATTCGCGGCTCGAATATCGATGCAGACGACTTCGATTCACAAAGCGCGAGCTGCGCGCATTTTCATTCAAATCGCCTTCGACTTCTGGCTCTCTCGGAAATCTTGGATCTCGGAAAGAAGGAAACGGCGGGAGGTCGCGTTACCTTTTGCGCGGGAGTTTCATAGCGTCGAAGATTATTTTAAGGTAGAGTAGAGGTCATAGTTCGAGTCACGGGAGTTCGAGTGATCGTTGGAGAAAACTTTGAAACAATTTCTTTCGTGAGCTCTGCGTCGGATGCACTTCAACGAAAAGGAAGACAGACGCGCGTTCGCTTTCAAAGACGAAAGAGGCGCCGGCGGCGGAGGAAGAGAAGAGGAGGAGAGTTCTAAACGAGCGACCCAGTTTCACGGTTCCTCGAGTCCAAGTATTTGCATTAATTGCTCGCTCCTCGATTAGCTGCGTCGTTTGCCAACGAGATTGCCGATGGCGAGACATCGTCGCCGATTTGCGTCGTCGAAGGGCGTCTCTTTCTCTCGCTTCCTCGTAGAATTCTTCGAGGTCGACCTACGGTCCTTCTGCGGTCAAAGAGCGCGACTTTGGCGTGATCGAAACGGCTGCTCGAGGTCGGACGACCTAATCGGACGATCCTCGTTCCAGTCTGGCAAATTTCATCAATATTATAATGCACCGGGCGTCGGATCATAGATTGCAATCGCATCAGCGACGCTTTGAGGCTTGCGTCGCTCAAAAGTTCGCCCGTTGCCAAGCGCGCTTTCTTCTCCACGCCATAATTTCTATATAAACTTATATGTCTATGTTATTATACTGTATTTACCAAAGGGTCTATATTACCCGTTAATAAAATATAATAATAGTAATAATAATAATTTCTATTCCGTCCGAATGCCTGAAAATTGGCGAAACGTAGCGTAGAACTTGAGAAGCCGTTCAACCTTCCACCCTCTCAGGGAATTAATTCGGAGGAAACTGAAGCAAAGAGAAAAGAAAAAAGAGCCGACAAAGAGAGAGAAACGGTACCAGCCCCGTTGTCGTAGCCGTGACACGGGGTTACGCAAGAGACGACTGTTCGAGCGTCTCTCGAGAAACGGCGGTCCTCGCGTGACAAATTATGCGACATTTAACGAGTAGAGCAACGCTTTGAAGTCGTTCCAAGGTAGACAGAACGACTGGCCGTCCCGTGGACGTTGCGAACTTGGCGCGTCTCTCGTTCGCGGCCTGCCAGGTGTTACCGAATCCTACATACCGAGTACACCTAGACGGAACAAGGGTGTAGCCTCGGCGGCTTGTCGAACGTTTTTTTAATTACTCGAGAAGACTTAACGAACGTTTTTTTAATTGCTCGCGAAGACAGACGTTGATGTTTCGTTAACGGAAGATTTGAATGACTCGCGACTGACGAAATTTGCCGCGGTTCTTCGTCGATGTTTCGCGCACTCGCTGATCGTCAAAGTTCCGAATTTCTTGTCCCGAATCAACCGAATCGATCGGTCCGCTTTCAAACGCTGAATTAGGTTCACACTGCAGTCCCGATATCGCTGCAATTCGCTGTGTGCTGTTTGCACCGAGAAATTAAAGCTCGGAGGTAACAGCGGCATCGACGGTTTTAGAAAATTCAGCGGAACAGTCTCGCGGGATCGTTTTGACGAAATTGTTCTACTTGTCGCTCAGCCGAGCCGTTAACTTCTTATTGCGCAAATTGCCTGCTGACGGGAGAACGAGATTGAAGGAATAAAAGCGCGACAGTTAAATTCTCTTTCGTAGAAGCGAAAGAGGCTGTAACGTAATTCACGAGGACGTTAACAACGAGCCTCGTCGCGATTCCCGATATTTTCGGCCGTCGTTTCGCGACTCCGTGCAAACGCGCTCAAACGGCGCGCTCTTTTTATTATATCTTCCACTCCCAGCGCCCCTTTTCGCTCGCGATTGCTTCTCATTGTTAAATCTTCAATTCTCTCCCGTCTTTGGAAGATTATTCACAAATTATTGTCCAAAATATAGAACTCGGCAATCGAAGGTCTAACGATCAGCCTGCAACTCTGCATCTACCCGCTGAACAATTAACACATTGCGTACGGGTGACGATATATCTCGTTTGTCATTTTTTTAATTGCACGTATGTATCGACGGCTCAAGAAATTTAGAAATAATGATTTTTATTGAGGCAACGTAGCTTTGAATATTCTTATGACAAATTCTTAGCGAAATAAATGTATGTCGGATTTCCGAAAGGATAGAAAATAATCGGATATACAAATTGTACCTAGTCTCTGATGCGCTTCAATCTGCGGGCTCTGAAAGTGCATTGAAACAGTAAAGCGCCGTGTGCAATGTGTTAATTTAAAGGATTCTTCGTCCAATTAACATCATCCGAAACGACCCTCAGCAAAAAGTCAGCCAACACGCGCAAACTTGTTCGTTCCAGGATGTGGCTCGGCGAAAGGTTAGCGATTGCCATCCTCGTCCTTCTCCCTTCGATCGCGAAGGGCATACCCGACTATTCTGGCCTTCCACCCGGCCCTTATTGCGCCGGAAGATATCCGGAAGGCGATTGCTGTCGAGGACGTCAGGACGAATGTAGCGCACCGATTCTCAGCACTCTGTGCTACTGCGACGAATTCTGCGAGAGATCCAGAGAGGAGGATTGCTGCCCCGATTATTGGACGCACTGCAGAGGAATCGTTCCGAATGTCACCTCTTCGCCGGAAGAACTGAGACGTGAGCGATTGGCGCAAATTGAATTCACCGGAAGTCGTTCGGTTTCGTTGCAATTTCCTGGATGTTTCAGGTTGCTTCTTCCAGGGCAAGAATTACAATCATGGACAGACTTTGAAAGTTAATTGCAACATGTGGTGAGTACGGTCGGCTTTTCCTCTGCTGCTTTTAACACTAGAACTACCGAGGAAGTCAAGCTGATTTGTTCGTAATTTTTTATAAAAATTTTCTACGTTTGTAGGAAAACAATGCGGTAGATATTCCACGTCTACCTTATAGAGCACAAATTACCGAATCGATCGTCTTTTTCATCTCTTGATTTCGTTTTTTCCAAAGTATTTCAAATATTTAAATGCAACAGATTTAACGCCGGTAGTTCTAGCGTCGATTAGAACGTTCTAGGTGCGCATGCTCCATCGGCTGTTCTTTTAAATTACACTCTCCTTCAGCACTTGCTCGACGATGGGCAGACGAGCGGAAGTCCTCTGCGAGGAGAACAGATGCCTGATGGAACCGGAACTTATAGCGGAACTGAACATCCTCGATTCCTCGTTGGGTTGGAGGGCACGAAATTATTCCGAGTTCTGGGGTAGAACTCTAAAGGAGGGCGTAGAACTTCGTCTGGGTACCCTGAATCCTTCTCAATCGGTAAGAGGATGGGCGTTCACCGATGCGAAAGCTCATCGATCAAAATAACCGACGTTTCTCTCTCGTCTATCCAACGATGCCCAAAGGTTTACAAGATGAATTCCGTCCGACGAGTCTACGATCCGGAAGCGCTACCGCGAGAATTCGACTCGAGAACGCGATGGTCCCGGGACATTTCCGGTATCCGCGATCAGGGCTGGTGCGGGGCATCCTGGGCTATTTCGACGGCCGACGTGGCCTCCGACAGATTCGCCATTATGAGCAAAGGCGTCGAAAACGTTGATCTGAGTCCGCAGCATCTGTTGTCCTGCAACAACAGAGGTCAACGAGGCTGCAGCGGAGGATACTTGGACAGAGCCTGGCTCTTCATGAGGAAATTCGGGTAAATCGGTTGCGTCCTCGAGGAATACGCGAACGAACGAGTTCTAAAGCGACTTCCTTCGTCTTCAGGCTGGTCGATGACGACTGTTATCCTTGGGCGGGTAGAGACAATCAGTGCAGACTGCGAAAGAGAACCAATCTGAAGGCTGCTGGCTGCCGAAACCACCCGAACAGCCTTAGAACGGACTTGTACAAAGTTGGACCCGCCTATCGTTTGGGCAACGAAACGGATATCATGCAGGAAATTTTAATTTCCGGACCGGTTCAAGGTAATCCAGCTTCGTCCGCGATCCGTAGTATATTCCGAAACAGATATATCGAATACTTGGACACAATTGTCGAAATACGCAAGCGTTTGGTGAGAGAAGGAACTCTCTCCTTGGACTCCTCCTTCTTAGCTGCTTTAAAGAGTTTAAGAGCCGTTCTTTACACACGAGTTTCTTCCGAACGGCGTAAAGTCAATTCAATTCGTTATTTTTGCTTGAAAAAATTCTGAGACACTGCTAACATATCGATAAACATGTGGTAAAAATGTCAAGATTGTGTGTTTTAATGGTTTGACACAAAAAATTCCTAAAGAAAGCGAAAAATGTAGCTGTCACATGGGATGACCCCCTTAAGCTCGTTACAGTAGAATCCACTCTGCACCGTTCGGACTTTCCACCCTCTCGATACTTCGCGATCAACGAGCTATTCTCTTTCAGCCACCATGAGAGTCTATCAGGACTTCTTCGTCTACGAGTCGGGGGTGTACAGGCACTCTCGAATCGTGGAGCTCTACGATTCCGGTTACCACTCGGTCAGAATAGTCGGATGGGGCGAGGAATCGTCGCCTCGCGGGGTGCCAATGAAATACTGGGTCAGTTTGCCTTCATCTCCTCCCTTTCCTTCATTTCGACGACGGAGAACTTTCGAAGGATATCGTCGAACGTGTCGTGTTGCTTTCAGGTGGTGGCGAACTCCTGGGGACGACAGTGGGGCGAGAACGGATACTTTAAGATCCAAAGGGGCACGAACGAGTGCGAGATCGAGTCGTTCGTCCTCGGTGTATGGGCGAATACCGTGTGAATACCAAACTCGTAGCATCCACACATCACGGTAGCCATTTGGTCGGTGCATTTACTTGAATCTCCGTCGAGTCATCGGGGCGATCGTGTTTCGGTGAAGGAGCAACGGTTCGCCGATGTTCGAAGCATGTGATTTTAGTGTTCTCTCGCGTGGCAATTCGTTACGCGCAAGACGCTGGGAGAGACACTCTGAAATTCGTCAATATTTGAGCAGTTGCACTTGAAAGTGGTACAGGTCCCTTTCTTTGTGTCCAGAAGTTCTTGAAACCAGTCATTGCCTTGGTAGTTCTAGTGTCAGAAACGCTCTTCTCAAAAATGGACTTGGACCACTTTCAAAAATAACGGCTCATTTCACGTAACTGCGAAAACGTTACCTTCGGAATGTACCATCGTTATTATTATTATTATTATTGTAATTATTATTATTATTATTATTATTACTATTGTAATTATTATTATTATTATTACTGTAATTATTATTGTAATTATACATGTCTCTAGTGATGTTAGCGATTTTACGGAGCAGCATAAAAGCCACCGTTCACTTTATATTATAATGCGCGCCGAAAGCGCGTCAAGAAGAAATTGCAAAGCGCTAGAAATAAATTTTTTAATCAATTCGATCCCTCGAGTGACTAAAGCTGCGCTGCAAGAAGGGGAAAGGAACTCGGGAAGAATGTAATTTCCAGAGAAACACTTTTATTCGTAACTTGGAATATTTGTAATCGCTTAACAACGAATGCGACGACTCCTCGCGCATATCAAACAACGACGATCGAAAAATAGATGGATCGGTTACACGTACAGATTAAATCTATGACAGATGGACGCATCAGTTTGGACCACAATGGAGACCGTTTTAACGAGACTTTAAACTATTACGCTGCGACGGCTGCTTCTACAGTGCGGACTGTATACCTCCAATTTGTCTTTTGGGGTATTCATGGCGGAATAGTCGATGGGAAACGGTATACTGTTCCCGCGGATCACGCAGGCGTCCGTCATTCCCAGAAAGTGTTCTCCGGGGCCGAAGGGGCCGCGGCCGAAGAGGAAGTTGGCGAACACCAGCTGGTACTGCGGCCAGCCGAGAGGATGGTCTCCGTTCTAAAAGAAAGAGCCGTTAGCCTGCGAAATCCATTGCCTTTGACCCCTTGCCCTACGACTGCTTTTGATAATTCCTTCGCAATAATTGAAAATTAAATTGCTAAAATAAAAATATATTAGCGATTCCTTGTATATTTTAGAATTTAACGCAACGTTGATAACATAGAAATCGTATTATCGTGTCGTGTTCCACCGATATTCTCAATTTGATAATTTTTGAGAAACTTCGAAATTTCCTGTTCCATCAACCACATCACGAGTGTCACTCGTTGTAGGGCAAAGGGTTAACGGCAAAAAAGGGACACCGATGAACCAGAGGCCTTTAACGCTAGAACTACCGGCGTTGGAGCTGTTGTATCGCGATATATTTAACAATTAATTTGAAAAAAGAGGTATCAAGAGGTGGAAGAGATTCTGCGGCTCTTCTATAAATTTGAAGAATTTTTGGAAGAAATCGGGAAGCAGTCATTTTGACTGGCTTGGCAGTTCCAGCGTTAACGTCGCTACTGCGCTCTCTCGAGCGCGTATAAAGTAGACCCTCGAAGCAATCCGATGCTCAAACGAAGCGGATTTAATTCTCACATCAGGCGATTCCCGTGTTTTATTATCTCTCGCGTTGTATTAAAACAATAGTCGCACATGTCTTCCTATATCGCCCTACGCGAGAGTCCGCTGTACCTCTGAAAATTGCCCTCCTCCCTTACCGAGGTCATGGAATCGTAAGCGATGTCCAAACACTTCTCGATCCTCTCGGTGTCGAAGCCAACGACGGATCCATAGAAAGCCGCGAGCTCGTTCTTCGAGATAATTCCATTTCCGGAGCTGTTGATCACGAGGAAGAAAACTTTCGGCAGCATTTTCACCCAGAAGGGAAGATCGTTGTAGCTCGCTCCGCCAGGCGGTGCGACGATGTCGGTCCACCAGGACAGCCAGTCGTCCAGGTCGATCTTCTTACCCCCGTCTCCCTCGTAATTTTTCTCCTGCAGGATCAACTCCGCGAGTCCTTGCTCGACCTCGAGCAGTCGAAGGTACTCCGGCCCGTTCCAAGACCAATCCGCGAATCTTCGAAGTCGCTTTCGCGAACAGAGCACTTGAGCGTCAATTGATCGGATGAAAGCGAGAGTCGATAGTAGTCGCGGTTACCGGTACCTCCGTGAACATTCTGAAGTCCTTCCGGTTGACGAAGTTGTCCCGATCGTGGTCCAGGAGGTAGCTGAAGAAATGAGCGAATTTGTCGCGCTGCACGGGATCCAAGGCTTCCGCTTTTCCGCCTTTGCAGAACTCCTCGATGGCGTTTAGACTCTGGTCGCTGGGATACCGGCTCACCCAGGTCGCTGTAAAAATGAAATTTATCTTAGCAACGATTACTTCCAACATCTTACTTTCGATTAAATTCATTCCAACGACACGGTACACGTTAACAGCGTTACACGAGAGTCTACCGTCTCGAGAAGCAGCCGCGACGTTTCTTCGTCGAAAAGAAGACTTCCTCCTCGCGCAACGTTAATGGAACGAGAAAACTAAAAATTGCCCTCATTTCCGATTCGTTCTTACTCCAAACGTGAACGCTCCAGCCGGGATGATCCAACTGCTTGTCCGGAATCGGCACTCCGACGAGCTCCTCGATGTTCGTCGACGTCGTCCTCCATCTCTTCAGCAAATCCTTGGTCCTGTCGCGAGTCCGATCGCAAGCTTGCCGCCAATTGACGATGAACTTGCGCGGTACTTTAAGCGCGTTGCTCTCGTCGATGCTCAACTCCTGGCTTCCCGCCGATCCTCTGGGTCTCTCGTTCACCTCTTCGGCCTTCTCCGAACCGGAAGCGCCGTCCTGCTCCGACGAAGGATAATAAATCGGATCCTTTATGCTGCCCGAACGGCTCTCCATCGCGGTGACTCTCCAACTACCCTGCTTTGGGCCTCGACGTGACGCCAGGGCGACTCTCCTGAAATAATCAATTCCTCGGCGAGAGGTCACCGGGTCGCTCGATAATTCCACCTTGCTTTCGCCGCTCTTTCCGTCTGACTTTTGCCTTTCCCTTTTTAGCCGCGAAGCACCGCCGGAATCTTTCTCCCTCCTGGCGAACGGCCGCGTTTCCGGAAACGGCAAACTTGGAGAGTTTGAAGTGCCGGAATTGGAGAGTTTTAGTGGAACGGTAATAGGTAGGATTGTCGGTGAATAATTGAGATAGTTTTAATTACGTGGAGTCGAGTCCATCGTCGAGACGACGGTTGAGGAGAGGAAGTCGAGGATGGAGGAAAATGTACGGTGGTTCATAGTGACGTTAAAAATGGAAAATATGGCTAAGCTTTGAGTAGAATAGACAAAGTTTGCGGTTGTCCCTGTTAAGCGAATTCCTAGGAATAGAACTTGGCAATATTCTGCACGATAAATTCACAGACGAGTTCAAACGATGACATAGTATCTGATTTTTTTTAAACGCATTCAAAACTATGGCAATGCAAAGCACCGTAAGTTTGAGATGTAAAGCTGGGATGCCTTTAACATTTGGTCTGCAATTATCGAAGAAAATATTATGAATATACAGCGACATTGAGAGTTCCCGATATTCCTTAAATATATTTACAATCTGATCATCAAAATACGTTCACTTGTATATCTTTTTGAATCACGATTATGGCTTTTCGATCAGTTTCCCGTCAAGTCGGTACATGTGTGTAATATAAACTAAATGACATTTTAAACATTGTTTACTCTTCGTGCAATTATTAAATATCGAAATTATATTATTTTTTGCTGATTTCTTTCGATATTTTGCTTCCCGCTAAATCACGGAGTGCAAAGAGGTGGCGCCGCAATCGCGGAACGATTGCAAGTAGTATAAGTCAATAATTAACGAAACTGTGACCCGATTCTGTATAACAATAATTCATTTCCCCCGCTAGATCTGTTTCTTCATAGATTTATCAATTTTACTTAATTTAATTGGCTACTGCGGTCGACGCATTATCTTTTACTACTCAGAAATACGGCAATTATTTCCCCTGTGTTTTCTACCGATTCTAAAAAACGCGCCATGAACTCTTGGCGCTAGGACGTCCGCTCTATGTCTTGAGTTCCCCGAGACAATGAAGTTTAATCATCTCGCCATAGATGTCGGTGAATACAGCGTTTTAAATCCATGGAGTCTGCCATCTTCGCTTTTACTATCATGATGGCTTGATACATCGACGAGGAAGCGTCGAGTTCTTTCCTTCTGTTCTATTCGCGTGGGGTGAGTGATGTGTATTGGAAATCGTGTTATATCATAAACATCCGAAATTTTTCGTCGATCGCGTGCCGAGATGATTCGTTGCAGAGCTTCAACGTACAAAATATTCTTATAATTTTTAAATATTATCCCATCGTAGAGATTATATTCATCGTCCGATCGGAACTAACCACGATACGATTTTCCTTCTCCACATTTATTGATCACGTCACAGATTATTATTGTTTATTAATATACACGTTACAATTATCGTTCTCCTTTGATCATTATTCTCGTTAGATTCCACGAAAAGCATTAATGATGCGAGCATGAAGCAGGATTTTTAATACCCTTTTTTACCCTACTTATCGACTTACCATAACCTTATTTGTTTATCTTACACAGGGACGCACGATGGGTGCATATAAGTATATGCAAGAATTGTATCGCAAGAAGCAGAGCGATGTGCTCCGCTTTTTGCTGCGCGTTAGATGCTGGCAGTATCGTCAGCTGACTAAAATGCATCGTGCACCCAGGCCATCCAGACCCGACAAAGCTCGTCGTTTAGGATACAAAGCGAAGCAAGGTGAGCAAGAGTCTCGTAAACGGCATGGCGTTTAAGTCCAAGGAAACATTAGGACACAATATAAAAATTGTCAAGAGTTACGACTGTAGCGACGAAGGGAATACTTTCAGGACATTTTAGTATTAACGTGTTTATGTAACAGCGTGGAAATTTAAAGTTCTCTGTGCTTTTTCGGTTAAGAAAATCATACGAACTTTTCCAATTGTTTCTTTTTCTAGATCGGGGCAACTTTTATACTACACGCTTCCTACCTTGAGGGATGAAATTGACTCTATGATCGCTGGTAATTTTTTTGTTACGGTAATAAGATCGTACGAGACTGTAATGCGTTTTGAAAGAGATACTAAAATGTCTTGCGAGTATAGAGATTGTACTTGTTTTTGGGAATTAATTTAAGTTCAGATTGTACTTTACGTATGATGATTCTTCCATGCACCACTCTTACGACTTTGCGTGGGGACTTGGATTTTCTGACTGTGCTTTGATTCGATTTCATTGTATGCAAACGCAGTTAGAAATCACAATAATACTTTGGTTTCGTTGCGCAGGTTTTGTCGTCTTCAGAATCCGTGTGCGCCGCGGTGGACGTAAACGCCCCGTACCCAAGGGTGCCACTTACGGAAAGCCAAAAAGCCATGGTGTTAATCAGTTGAAACCGACGAGAAAATTACAATCGGTCGCGGAAGTAAGTCTAATTTTCTGTTCGTCCCTTAGGAGAAATAAAGATTTTAGGGAACATCGCTGAAGCTAGAATTCCTGCCGTAATGTTACGATAAATATGCGCGGTTTTCCTAACTCCCGGTTTAATTATTTTCAGGAAAGAGTTGGCCGTCGTTGCGGAGGTCTCCGCGTTCTGAATAGTTACTGGGTAGCTCAGGATTCCTCGTACAAATATTACGAAGTTATCTTGGTTGACCCTGCACACAAAGTAAGCAGTTCCTGTACATCTACGCATTTTATTGTTTTTAATAATACGTTTTTATCGAATTTCATAAGATGATGATACTATTTATCCTTAAAGAAAATTAATGATTGTTTTATCTTCCTTGGATGTCTGAAGCATTTCATATTCTTCATGTTAGTACTTCATGTGTATTTCGCATTTTGCTAACCATTATCGTTACTCGCACGTCTCAGGCAATTCGTGGCGACGCGAAAGTCAACTGGATATGCAATGCTGTACACAAACACCGCGAACTTCGTGGAAAGACATCGGCCGGTAGAAGCTCACGAGGATTAGGCAAAGGACATCGTTACTCGCAGACTATCGGTGGCTCGCGACGCGCTGCCTGGCTCAGAAGAAATTCGTTATCGCTACGAAGGAAGCGATAAATCTGTTAATCTTTGTAATCTTCATCCTCACAAGAACAAGACGTATTATTTTATCGATATGGAAGCAATATTTCGTATCGATATTATGGTACATCTTGTGCGAAATAAACGTGTCTTTCCTAAACTCTGTAACCGTGAATTTTTTACGAAATTCAACCAAACTAACGAGTCAACTTGCGGATTTGTTATCGATATGTATGATCAAGAAATTTCTAGAGTGTAAATGATTTAAAAGAGTTTCGAACTTTCTGTATTTTCTCATCCCGTACATTTTACAATATTTTAAAATAAAATAAGGATAAAGTCTTATTGTCCAGGACCGGATAACGATTTGTCCATGAACTTCTTCTTTGCAAAGCAGAGCCACCATTTGCTCGGCTTTCCATCCTCTCCGTATACTTTTTCAACCAGCCTAACTCCCGTTTCTTGCCTTATTTGTTGAAGGTATTGCCTCATTGTGTCTAAAAACAATTCGTTTTGTTAGAAATTTTACTTCTTTTACCTACCACTTTTTCGAGATTACCTCCTTCGGTAGGATTGCTTGGCTTGGCATATACGGAATTTAGAGGAAAACCAGAGTCACCGGGAACGTCGAATTTTGAAATAGCAAGTGAATACATTTCATTCGTGGCTTGTGCTTGAGTCGCGCATTTCTGTAGCCTCTTTAAACATTCGGTAATGTACAGGGTAATATAAATTAAAACTCTATCAGCTTCGCTCTGAAAGAAAACAAACCGGATCATTGAATCTTCAAGGAAAACATAACGTCAATCATAAATATAATTACCTTAATTTCATAAGTCCTAAAGAACACGTTTGCTTTGAAAAAATATAATGCTTCGTCAATTATATCTAAATCCTTGCCACTGAAAGGCGGAGCAGGACCTCTAAAGTGAGTTTTAAGTGGCAAAAGTGCCATATTACCAATGTTTCCATTGTTTTCTATAAAACTTGAATGATAGGCCTGCAATAGGAAAATAGCAAAAGCTTTTATTCCACGTTAAAAACATGTTCATTGTTTAACGAAATATAGTTCGAATAATTCCATAAGCGATCAAACGAAGTAAAATTCGATGTGATTGACAGATCGTATTATTCTTATTCAAGGGTAACGCCCTTAGAAACGTAAGTGAAATCATCCTATTAAAATGTCACACTCCTCAAAACTAATCATCACTTACAGGCATGTCGAAAAATCCAAAAAATAAAGCTCCGACTCCTCTCAATTCTTGATTCTTGGATCCTTTATATTAAATAATAACATCCAAATAAATGCCAGGCGAATCTGTACTCGTACGTCAAATTCAACCGACACTATTCTCAGTTTTTAACCGAGAGAAACGATTGCTGAAAATAAAACTTCTCCCCAGGGTTCCAACAATAAAAGTACACGCCCAAGAGAAAAAATGATTGCCGATACCTTCGTTGAACGATATAAAACTGTAATTGCACCGTTTAATCTATCGTTTCTTTAATGCAATTCCGAAATTACAAATCGCCGAACCAAAACAGAGATACGACCAGAATAATCCTAGTATTATTTTCTAATCATTGTTACGAGTTATTAGGGTTATTAGGAATTGGTGGCCCTGCAAAGTTTTGCATTCGGCGTGGAGATCGCTTCCGCTCACTTCCGCCGTGTGGCGACGACAATGGATACTTCTATTCGGGCTGCGTTGCGGTGATCTTAGCTTCGCGGTTTTGCGATCTTTCGACTTTTCTTTACACCGTACCGTGTTACGTATCCCATTGAGTGCATGCATGACCATATTCAATCGTGATTCTGTTCGGGCTACAGTGATCGAATTCGTGTATACGTAATCGTGTCCCGTATCTGGCACTTTTCTACGTACGAATAATGGCCGATGTCGAAGGGAAAAAGCTGACCGAACTTCGAGTTATAGATCTGAAAACGGAACTCGAGCGTCGGGGTCTCGATAAGACGGGGAACAAAGCGGCTCTGCTCGAGCGTCTCTCGAAAGTAAATTATGTTTTTTTCCTCTCTCCATAATATCACAAATCATTCCTCTTAGTTTCGAAACATACGATGGAAGCGTTGTACGCTGTTTTGTCGCCATTTTAACCCTATCGATTCTGTGGGTGCTTTATCGCATGTATATTTGTTGTGCGCGTACAGCGATTATTTTTCGGATGACTATATATCTTTGGTTTTTTTTCCGTAGTAATATCGAAAATAACTTTTCTTTTAATACCGCTTTTACACGACTGCAATGTATGATCGATGTATTTCATCTGATATAACATTTATTTGCATATTTACAGTCCATATCCGATGAAGGCGAAGATCCGGAAGAATATTTAATAGTACCTTGCGGCGGAGTATGCAAAATCAGTCCTAGGAAGAACAGTGGTAGGTTAATTCAATTAACGCTTTTGCTCGACGAGTTATTTACGCTTTGATAATCACAATGGGTTTTATTAGGAAAATTTTTACTTGTAGTCACGGGCGTGCAGAATCAAGACGAACCTGCGGACGTGTCTGAGAATCAGAAGGAGGAAGTTGTAGATACTCCAGATAACGGCGACGCGAAAATCAAGATAGAGCCCAAGCCGGTACCTGAGGAGGATACGGCGGCACCTAAGAAGGAGGTATGCAGAGACTGTATTGGCTTAACAGTTTTTGAATAAAGAACGGAATGATACTTGTACTTAATGTTTGAATCGAATGAAAAACTAAGAACGTATTGTAGGAACCTCAACCCGAAGTTCCAAACAATGCTATCAAAGAAGCAGAGTGTAAGCAAGAACTGAAAATTCATTTGAATCGACTTGCAACCGAAAATAACCAAGGAACGGAAAAGAAGGCCGAATCGGAAACGCCTAATTCTGTAAATCCGACTCCCGTGATAACGGCATCGACGGTCGAGGCTAACGGCATCGATAACGAGGATTCCATTAATCTAACTATCGGAGAAGACGAAGAAAATCTCCTTGCCGAGGAGGTAACGGAATCGATCGAATCGCAATCTCGACTTTGCACATATGTCAAATGTACCAATACTGTGTTTCCATTGCAGACAGAGTCCCATGACAGGCACAAGGGTAAGTTTTACGATATATTAAGTTACGTATTGTATTTAGATGTAAGATTTCAAGACAATAGAGGTAGCAGTACGTATAATTGGCTCCGGGTAAATAACTTAACGTCTGCGGCATCAAGATCACGGGACTGCTTTTACTGCGCGAATAAAACCACGTTCATCCAGAACCATGATAGAGCTGCAACCATCTACGAAGCTGTACGTCGTGCTTCATCTTTCGTCCAGTCTTCAAGCATCGCATCGTAAACCACAGTACATACACGCTTGTACAGGACTTGATGCAACCGCTTGTCTTACGGATGGGCATGCGACGATTTAATTACGAACAACCTTGCGCGGCGATCGTCGAGGCCTCCACCAGGATGAAATTCATCGATTCTTCGACATCCTTGTGCCGCCATTGCTGAGCATATTCCATCCAAAAAAAATCTAATCCCATAAGCGCTAGTCTATAAGTTTAGTTAATGATAGAATTTCATATAAAATTACATTAATTGTACCTACCGCATAGAGCATCGTTGGATCGTTATCTCCAAATCATGTGGATACAAGAAGACTCAAGTGTATGTCAAGCTATAAATCTTCCCCGTATACAGTTCTATACGACATCGTTCGACGCACGAGCGAAACCGATACCTTCGAACCACGTGCTATGGACTTAGCGTGACTTTTGAAACAATCTCATTGTCGCGTAAATTCCGGGAGATCCTTATAATCGTGCATGAATTCTGGTACCACAGAAATCGCACCTGCTATTGGCATAACGTGTCAGATTCGTTCCAAATGTAGAAAGCGTTTCTGTGTCTACCCGCACGCTCTACAACGCTGCATTGCCCCTTTTTAGTTTCTCTTCTTGATCCAAGCTTCCATTCAAAGTCTTGCATAGAAAGGTACGAAGGTAGCTTCAAATCCCACCAAAAAAAAAAAAATTAAACTTATTAGGTCCACTATGGAACGTACCATTGAAGAGCGAATTTACGATCGCGCTGTCTTCATCGTAATTGAGTGTCCAGTCTGTTAGTGGCTCGGGAAAATTCCATGCCGGAAGTACAGGCCACTAAGCAGGAGTGTTAGGGAGGGAGAAGAAATCTGGCTCTTCGCAGAAAGTGACTATGCTACCTTGATTGTCTCTGCAGATGGAGGAGAGAAGAAGAAATTGGAAGAGAACAAGAAGGGAGACTCTAAAGGGAGCGGTAGAGCAGAAGCCGGTGCCAACAACAAGGAAGGGACAACGTCTGGCGCAAACGTCGGGACGAAGAACAAGCAGGACGGTGGAGATGGAAGCAAGAGGTTGGTCTCTCATAGCTAAACGGTTCACAGTGGTACGACAACGTGAAACGTGTCACACGGCTCTATGCTATACTAGCGATGCTCTTCCGCCGCATACAGTATCATCAGGATTAAGATACTCTCGGACAATGGGATTTCCAAGATGAAATTATTCGTCAGGGGTCGCACGCAAGATCACACTTTATTCCCTTTATTTTGCAATTACGAATACGAAGTTCTTTTCCACTCGTATGTTTAGGCTGTAATTCTTAACTCTGGAAAGTATGTTAAGAAATCGAGAAATTGGCTAGCAAACTTAAACGATAATCCTATACTGGGTTCTATTCGTGACCGGAAATTTCTAAAAAAAAAAGGTGTTTACAAGCCCTACGAGTACCGATGAGTTTCATGTGCTGCGTTCCCAACGAAGATATTCGTTTACATGTATATATATGTATATAAAAAAACAGACAGCAGTTCCATCAAGCATGATAGCAAGAATATTAGTATCTCGAGGTAAATTACACTCGGCAGGCTGCAAACCTTAAAAGCCGTTGCGTGTCAAGAAGCAATCTTATCGTTCGCCGGAGAATACTGCTCTGCTCTAAACCGCGTAAGTGTCCATGCTCGATTTCAACTATCTCAAGATGTGCCCTCGTGGAAGAACAGCGAAGGAGATGCTCCCTTTCTGGAAAACATACGTTCAGGGATAAGTGATACCTGTCTTCCTACACGGACATATATTCCATTGCATATGAGTGACAAAAAAATGGATGCAGAACACAGTGAAAACATAGTAATTTAAGTAAACTGGTAACACACGTATCGACGATGTACAGAGTGAACATCGAGATGTATATGCTCGTTGATGTTTGTTGTAAAAACTAAAAGTTGCTAGCCAAATTTGTGTGCTTAACATAGTTACAGAGGTACTTATTAAGCCTCGAAGGGAAGCATAGCTTTAAAAAAAAAAAGAAAACGTACTGTCTTTAATATAAAATAAGTGGTCTTTTACAACGTCGTTAAATAAAATGATATATTAATTACTTTCAGCACGGAATCTAGTAACAAGAGTCAGAAGAGAGACGACAAAGGTAAATGAATCGAGTCATTTTACTCGGCATATATGCAATTGGACCTAAGCGTATCGATTTACCGTGTCGTCGAATTACACTTATTTTCCAATTTGCCATTGCGTTCCGTAGATAAGAAGATTTCGCAAGTCAATCCCGTTAATGCGAGCAGCCGAAATTTATGGGTGTCCGGTTTGTCCTCTAGCACTCGTGCCACCGACTTGAAACAGATATTTTCCAAGTATGGAAAAGTAATTGGCGCAAAGGTGGTCACCAATGCGAGAACTCCTGGTGCAAGATGTTACGGTTACGTTACAATGTCCACGAGCGAGGATGCGGCAAAATGTATACAGCATTTGCATCGAACGGAACTTCACGGTCGCGTTATATCCGTGGAGAAGGTAAAGCTTCACCATCATTTATATTTAAAATTTTGTTCACTTCTTCATAATAACATTATTGAGAACAGTGTGTATCCACTGTGTACAATTAGTCTCGATTTGGGCTGAAAAAATAAAAGAAATGTGCCGTCTACTTTTGAAGGCAAAAGGCGACACTCAACAGAGCCACATGCGCAAACGGGACACTACCAATGGAAAATCCGAAAAGAAAGAGGAAAAGGAGAAAGTCAAGGATAATCATGACGCGAACGAGAGAAAGGAGAAAGAGGCGAAGAAGGAAACCGAGGAGAAAGGATCCGAAGCAAGTACGTAACTTTCGCAATAAATGTTAATGGTAGGAAAGTTGACGAGGCGAAGAGTTCACCTCGATTTTCCGTAGTAAAAAAGTCCGACGAGAAGACCGAAGGCGTCGAGAGCAAGAAGGTGGATCTGCAAGAGAAGAAGGACGAAGCGGCGAAGGAATCGGACTCGCGATCGACGAAATCTACGAGCAAAAAGCCGGAAAGCGAGCGAGGAAGACGCGACGATAAGAGAATTCGCACCTGGGACCATCATCGTTCTCACACACGTTCCCGCAGTCGCGAACGACGCAGACGCGACGATGTACTTACGTTCGCGAAGATAAGGGTAAAAACGCGCCTCGAAGAGTGACGATGTAAAATAGCGTATCGCATCGGAAGAATGTCCAGGGCGTACAACTTGCCGCGTATTTTCAGGAGGAACGAGAGAGGCAAAGATTACGCGAAAGAGAGAGAATGCTTCGCGAGGAAGAGCGAAGAAGGAGGGAGGACATGGAACGACAGAGGGAAATTGAGCGTAGGCAGCGGGAGGAAGCGACGCGTTTAGAGAGGGAACGAGAGAAACTTCGAAGAGAGAGGGAAAGGATCGAGCAAGAGAAGGCAGAGTTGCTTCGTCTCGAACGTGAACGTCAGAAGCTCGAGAGGGAGAAATTGGAGAGGGAAAGATTGGAATTGAAGAGGCAGCAGATGCGCTTGGAGGAGAGCAGGCGTGCTCCACCTCCACCCTCAATAAAACGTTCTTCCAGCGATAGAAGAGATCCTAGAGACATGTACGTAGAACCGGAACGGAAGCGGATAGCCACGGAACACAGCCGAAGACACAGTCTGGAACGAGTCAGCGACAGACGTACCGAGATTCTCGATCGGGTGTCGGACAGACGATTGGACTCTTCTCCACCTACGCGATACGAATCTAGCAGGTAGAGAGCGTAGTTTGTCTTTTCTTTATATTTCGTACGCGTTTCCAGAGAGATGAAGATCGATGGAAAACGATGGAATTAAATATTTTGCAGGTCTGCTCAAGATATAGGGTTAAAGAAGGAATTTAAACGTAGCAGTGACTTTACTTCGCGAAGTAGTCGCCCAGAAAGCTTCTCCGAAGTATCTCGCGGACGGGAAGTTATCGTTCGCCGAGAGCCTCTTCCTACGACGACCTCGTCCATTGATCCACGACAGGTCAAGGAAAGGTAGATCCTATTGTTTTCCGATTCTCCCATAAATTTCGGCAAATTTAAAGAATGCTAATGTTACGATAAATCGTTGCTCAGATACGAGCGCCCCAGTACAACCACTTATACCCGCGAGCGCGAAGTTCGCCGTTCGGAGCCTGAAACCCATCGAAGTTCCAGGGATAGTCACACTAGATATAGCGATAGTTTCAAACCAACGAGTTCCAGTACTCCACGTAAATATCGTGTTAACCGTTTCTAGTACGTCGACGAATAGAATTACGTGCACTTCAAACGGTACTTCGATTTTAAACAGGCGACAGTCGATACGTAGAGAGCAACAGAACTACCAGTAGCTGGCATTCCGGACCACCGTCTACGAAATCGTTTAACTCTGTGCCGAGCAGCGGAACTCGCGACCCTCGAAACGAGCCATCCAGTTGGAGTTCCAGATCGTCGGAAAACGTGAACAGGTATGTGAGTGTTCTATTTGTTCATTACGAAAAGTTATATCCGTTGATTAAATATTTGTATGATTGATCTTTCATACAAATAACAATAAGCGGATATTCCTTTGAATATTGCCCAATTAACGGTATCACTCGTGGCGCGTAACGCAAAGACGAACAATTCTATCTTAGATGGAGTAATTCGAGCAGCATGGGAAACACCCTGCGACATCCGGTACCACCGACCTACCAAAGTGGTCCCATACAGTCCATAGGGTTAACGGCACCTGGAACAACCCCGTCGTACGATCGATTCGATCCGTACAAATCATCGATGCCCAGCATGAGGAAATATTGATCCTGCCGAATTGATTCGGCGTACAAAGGATAATTAAGTTCACCGATAACGCGTTTCCAAGGTACACGGAAAAGAAACTCGTGAAATTTCATTTTTCCTGCAAATCGAGTTCAACGGAAGTTTGTCACAAAGCGCAGCCTACATCGCGGTTGCTCCGCGTTCCACGTGTATCCTTCGAAATCCTCTCGATTCCTGTGAAACGTATAATTTGATGTGAACGAACGGAATACGCGTAGATCTTGGATGTATCGTTCGGTCTCACTTTCCTACGTGTACCATGATGCGCCGGAACTCAACGAGAGTTGGTTCAATTGAGCGCGCAATTATTCGCGACAATTATTTTTAGTAAACGTACATTTTTAACGGACATTGGAATTTTAACTCTACACCGCGTACGGATAAAATGTATTTCATTTACGAGGACTTTTCGGCGAACGAAGTTAAATGGCTCCGTTAAACATGAAGGACGAAGAAAGTGATACTAAAAGTTATTCGCGCACTGTACGTCATAAAATACGTTTCATAGTATATATAATTATTAATTTTCCACGTGCACCTAGCCAAATACATAACGATAACAATAATAATAATAATAACAATAATGATAATAACGTAAGATATTTCTAATGCTAAACCGTAACGGACTTTTGTACATTTGTTAATAGATACGATGCGATTAGAAGTTTTGCGAGATACTCTCCAAGTAACGAACATCGATTTATTTGTCAAGATGCTATATATTCGTGTATTGCGTTTTATTCGTCGTTACTTCAATTTATTAAAAAACACACAGACACAGACACACACATTGCATCCATTTACATTTTATAGATATATTCTCATAGGTCGTTAAGATATCTAAGAATAGGATTACTTGCAGCTATTATCGCGTATCTCTTTCCGATTCCTCGGAGTAAGAAAGAAATGAAAAAAAAAGAAGCACGTACGCATTCGGTGAAGATGCGACTGAATTTGTATATTGAATTCCATAAGAATTGTATATCTGTCAGCGTTAAGATCTATGTTTATACGTGGCATTACACGTACCACGGTTAAGTGTAGCAACAATTATTGCAGAAAAATAAATTTATGACGTATTAACGATCGTTCTAGCTGTAAAGATGACATAGAATAGCGTGTATCTCCGGAAATTATCGAGCGATAAAAAGTACGTGTGTAACGGAGAAGTGGAACAGCCGGTTCTCCGTTCTCCTTTACACGAACTTTACGAAGTTCTTCGACATATTCATTTTATAAATTTGCTTTCTTCGTTTCAACAACGAAATCGTTTGATGTAAAATGTTTATGACAGTAAAATACGTCTAATTATATAAAACATTTGTTATTATAATTGCAGCATTTATGAATCTCTCATCGTACAATCGGCTAAGGAGGTAAAGCCTCGGACTCGCAATCAGCGGGTCCGACTTCAACTCCTCTTCCGTCACCTCGGGGAAATTAACGATAGAACTATCGAGGCAATCAACAGAACTGGTACTTCTTTTTTAAAAAAAATTGCAATGTTCAAACGGGAGCCACAGAGTGGAGATATTCCACGTCCATCTTATAAAACGCAAGAATAACTGAATTAATCATCTTCTCCACCTTTGATTCCTCTTTTTCTAAGATACTTATTCAGTATATTTAAATATAATAGATTTAATACCGGTAGTTCTAGTGTTAACAGCACTTTTCCCGCGTGTTATGTGCAGTCGACCCTCCTATAATACGATACTTGACGCGACAGAGGTTTCCCTATTACGCGGTACGAATTAATCTGATTTGCATTACAATCAACCCTCCTATAACGCGGTGCGAATTAATCGCATTACAGGAAGACCGACTGTGTATCATAGCTTCGGTGGTTCCGGAAACCACCTAAAACTATTAGGTCCATAAATGACCCCGTCGAGGCCGAAAAATTCAAAAGAAACTCTCGTCTCAGATTTTGGAAGAGAGTCTCGCTGCTCTTGGAATCCTATTCGATACCCTATCCCGATTCGCCCGAATTTGATAAAACTACAAAACGACAATTGACCGAAGGGAATCGGCATTACATTCCTGCGTGTCACCGTGACGAATCATCGAAAGGCAGAAGAATATCGAAGAAACAGGCGGTAGTAGGGAACACTTTCCCTTGGTCGAACGGAGTTAGGGATGGCGCCTCCTGGGAGAAAAGAAGAGAAAGAACCGAAGATAGAGAGCGAGCGAGCGAGCTCGAGAGTAAAGTGTGTCGAGGTCTTTTCACGGACAGTCATCGTGACCGAGGTCTGCCCTGTGCAGCTACGACTGCACGACCCGGCTGCTTCCTTCCTGTGCTTATTTTTTTCCGCCATCCCTTTCCCCTTGCCTCCTTTTTTTAACACCTTCATTCTCTCTCCACCGCGCGTCTTTCTCTTTCCGTCCAAGTTTTTGCTTTCTTTCTCTCTCTCTCTCTCTCTCTCCATCTTTCTCTCTCCCTGTCGAGGCTGGATAGACCATGCATAATTTGCCGGTACTCTCGCGATCGCAACAGCTTTGTTGAAATAGTTCGACGGCGCGTTTCTCGCCGCGGGTATCAAGTGCGGTGGTGACAAGTAGAAACTCCTGGAATGTCCGTGGAAAAGAACTCTTGATTTTCGTTCCGTCAAGATGTCCTTCTCGTCGAAAGTTCTAAGTAAGTGAATCCTTTATCTGCGATTTATCGTGTGCAACGTTAAGTGATAGCGAAGAACGTGAACGACGGTATAACGCATATGCGCCTTAGCGCGAACGTTTCAAAGGGATGGGTTTTTTTTTCAAATTTGCCGCCATATGCGCGCGTCGATCGTGATAATCGTAATTCTCGTAATCGAAGGAGCGAATGAAAATCGATCGATGAACAAACGAGAATTGATCTTTCTAAGGAGATTTCAAAAGTGAAATTCAAACGATACGAATGTGACGATGAATGCAGCGAAGCCATGTGATTTTAAGCGATTTCTTCGATCTTAAAAACACGCGTGCAGCATTTGTTGGTGTATTTTCCTCTTGGATGGTTCGAACGCGCGAGAATGCCTGTATCGAGATTTCAAAAGTGAAATCCAAACGATACGAATACGATGAGGAAAGCAGTGAAGCAATGAGATTTCAAGTGATTTCTTCGATCTTACATATCCGCATGTAGCATCTGTTTTTGTTTTTACTTTACTTCTCTCTCTCTCTCTTCCTCTTTCTCTAAGAAAGCGCACCCGCGATTATCGCAGAACTTTCGATCTTTAATTCTGTTCGCATTCCTTTTAATTCAATCGTGCCATTTCTATTTTCTATGTCACGCTACGGCGAAGTAACGGCGCGTGATTGTGTTTACTAATCGCGTGCAAACATTGCGTTACATTGCCGTGTAATAACACGCCAAGTAACATAACGGACGACAAGTAGAATTATACATTGTGCCTGAATCGCAACGTTTATCAAGATAATCTGCCTTATTACACGGCACTGCTGCTCGTCTTCTTCCACCGAAGACTTAGAAATCTAATGAAATTTAGATTCAAGCGAATGCTCCGAAGGTAAAAGTTAAAATATACATCGGCGAGCAGGATTTAACGATTTTCCACATTTTCACCGCGATCCTTCATTCTCTCTCTGTTCTCATTGCGATCCGAAAGATCGTATCTCCATTTTCTAATTAACTCGGAGATATTTCTATGCAAATGCAACGACGATTGCAAAAGAAAACATCTCGATGCGCAACGATTCTTGCCGTTGCATTTGCAAAACTTTCCTCGAAATATGCCAAGCCCGCATCATGGGGGTTAAATCGCATTCTTCGCGAAAACTTCACGCGCCAAGTAATTGCGAAACGTTCGAACGATTAACGCTAGAACTGCCGGCGTTAAATCTATTATATTTAATTATATTAAATAAGTACTTTAGAAACAGGGAAATTAGAAGGAAAAGGCTCTCCTATGAACTTTGAGAATTTTTATAAACAATGTAGTACCGGTCATTTTCACTATCATGGTGGTTCTACTGTTAAACGACGCGCCCGGAAAAGCATGAAAATCGACCTTATCTCGTTTAAAGCGTGTCCGCCGTTGTAAAAGCTTGGAATGCAAGTTACAAAGCGAGGATAAAGTGAAAATTTCTGCACGGATGGACGATTCAGCAGGGAAATTCCATTGGAACGTGTTTACCATTGGATTTACCCATTGCAAACCGCGCGAACCGGAGATCGGACAATTACTCCCCTCGGATCGCGTGGCCCTCCTCTCGCCAAAAGATAAATAATCTTCTCCTCGACATAAATGGCGGTCCCTATCGTCGATGAATCAGTGAACGGAAGAAAGGCATACTTTCTCGTCGAGCAACTTTCACCGTCGATGAAGACCGCGTGTACTCGCTCGTTCCGAAAAGTCCTCCTTCGCCCGATGGGACACGTAATTTTGTGGTTTTCTCTCTCTTCCTTCCCCCTCCATCTTCATCCGCTTATCTATGTATCTGTCGATGTATTTATCTGCTTATCTGCCTATCTATCTACTCATTTATCCATCTACCTGTTTTTATCTATGCCCATTTCCACCTCTAATCGCCTCTCTCTTTCTCCGACTTCTTTTTTTTTCGTTGCACGTGGGAGGAGAAACGTCATCCGTGCTTCTTTTTATTCGATACAATACGCTTTATGATCAAATCTTCGTAATTGGGTCGACTATCCACGGAAGCGCGCTTTTTACTTTAATGACGCTATGCCGTTTTTATCGACGGCAATCTTCGAGATTTCTCATCGCGGGAGACTTGGGAAAGGACGAGTGTGTATGTTTATTCGTCGCGATCGCGTTATTTATCGATCGATATTCGTCGATAGATTCTCGCAGGATTCCCGCGACTCCTTTGGTACGACCAATTTTGGCGCACTGCGCGAATCCGGGTAATTTAAAAAACCGGTTTCCTCGCGATCGAGCTCCATCTATTCCTTTGTAAAGAAATCTTTGAATTTGGGTTTAGAAGACGGAACCGGATCTGTGAGGTTACACGGGAGTCTGAAGGATTCATCGTCGCGAATTCCAGCCTCGCGTGCGATCGTCTCGAAAGATTAGAAAATGTTTCATCGTCGGATAGTAATTGGGTTAATTTCACGGCCGTCCGTTTTCGATTGTATCGAAACCGAAGCGCGGGAATGCGATCGATGTTCGTGCGTCGATTGGACCATCGAACTCGATGGATCGATCGTATCGATACGAAATTACGTTAAACCTGACCTCTGTTATCGATAGGACGTTCGCTGTACTAGAAATTTCTCCGGTGCTCCCGTTACATTCGTAATTCCTTCCCGTAGAAAATAAAAGCTCCTTTAAGAGGTTATATTTGTTCGCGCTGAATTTTACATCTCAGGAAATCGTGTCAATAGGTCAAGAACTATATAGGTTAGCCGCGTTCGCCTAGCCCAACGACGTACCACGCACTTGATTTCCAATTATTTCCGAACGATTTGTTCCGTTTAATCGGAGCTAGGAGATTTCCCCAAATTCGTGGAACATTCGAAAGCTGCCATTGACGTAAGTTTCCGTTGCGTAACTCGCAAACTTCGGGGAAGCGGCTACTTAGTCGAACCGTGCGTTTAGGCGGGGAAATTTTCGAACGTTCCGCCGCGAGATATCGATCTCGATTATATCGAGAGTAGAGTTCATCTCGAACTTGGCGCTTGCGCATCAAATAGGGTTAGAATCTGATGGCCAATGGCTCATTGTCAGTCCTAATGCCAAAACTGCTGGGTAAATCGTGATATCAGTACCGATACTAATACAGACACTTCTAGAGATTAATTTTAACGACCCGGCGAGCTCAATTTCGTCCGTAATCCATAAGAAAAATTATACGGAGAATTCCGGTCATGGAGTTACGTTGATGTTTCAGAGTTGTGCATGATATGGAGTTTGCTAACAGGCTGCTGGTCGTACACCGAAGAGATTGTCCATCATCGTCGTAAGTAACGAGCGGCAAAATGAGAGCATCGCGACATCGCGATAATACCTAATTGTTAATTATCACGCGATACGGGATATTATTCGTGTACATTCTCCGATTCATCTGATAGTTCGTAATTAAGGAGATAATTACCGGGCAGAGATAATCGACCGTCCCGATAATTCGTTCCAGAATTACAAATAAGAAGAACGATCGTCGATCATTTCTGTCTGTTGCTAATTACGTCTAATATTTCTTCCTAAGACACCCTTTTTTTTGCTCGTTCACGCATTAACGCGTTTTGCCGTCCCATATAATTATTGTCCTATCCCAGAAACGGTTCCTTGACCTAGACTTTCTTTCGGAGACTTGTGTTTCCTACCGTCATTTAAATTCTGACGAACGTTTTACGCGAAAGTAGAATCGACCGATCGTTCTTCTTTTGTTACTGCTTCCAAGTAGAATCGTTCGATACCTTCGTCGGCGTCGTTTAACTTCCACGCCGTTGGACCCCAGTCGTCTAACCTTAATTTCTCTCCTTTTTCTTGAAACCTTCGACATTAACACCTTCGGTCACTTTGCCGGCACAGTTTAAATTACATCTCATCGCCGTAATTATTCGCGAACAGAGACAATTTATGCAAAAACAATTGGAGAACGTAATACAAGTTTAAGGCGCCGTTACTACTAGCGCCATCGTGATTCTTCGGCGGGAGTTTGGTCATCGATATATCGACCATCGATCCTCCACCCTCGATATCTCGAATTTCGATATATCTGGCGCTCGATTATCGTCGGACATATTTCGAATCATCTCATTCGTTCCGAATCCTCGATCAATGCCGTAGTTTTGCAGAAACTGTTAGCGATTTCTACTTTTCACGCGACTCGATGTCACGCAGCAATAAGATACAGAAGCGGCCCGTACTCGTCGCCGGTACGAGGATGGCCCGACGTCTGGGACGATCGGACGCGACGATCCGGACAGCCGATTTACAGAAGGGACACCCAAGTAAGGCCTTACGTGCAATTGGTAAAGCTCGAACAGGAGCAGACGGATCCGCTGATGACCATCAGCGAAACTCTGGGCGCTTTGAATACCGTTGGTAGCTACATCGTTAACATGACGAGGGGCGTGGAAAACTCAAATTATCCGCCGAAGGAATTGCCGTCGGCGATATATACAATTTCGAAAAACATCTTGGGTAAGACTCCTCTTCGTTGGCTCGAGGCACGATTATCGTTGGACATTGGATAACGAGGGATTTTCAAATTTTATTCAGGACGCAACGTCACCGACAGCATAGCACCCCTCGTCCGTGGAGTCGCATTGCCCTTGCGACCGGTTACACCCACCGTATCAGCGCCGATTTCTGCAGCTTCTTCCATCTCTAATTCATTTGCCCCACCTTCTTCGTCCTCGGCTTTATCTTCATCTTCATCCTCGTCCTCGTCCTCATTGTCACCTTCGGTCTCATCTTCCTCCTCTTCCATAGAAATCTCCAACAGAGACAAAGAATCGGTGTCCTCCACCTGCACCACCGCCGAAGGCACTCCCGGCAAATGCCAAGATCTCAGCAACTGTCCCCAGCTTCTGTTAGACCTCACGAAACTGCGGCAATCGTTGTGCTTCAAAAGCCTCTTTGTCCCAGGAGTTTGCTGCCCCGTGGACAAAACGGACGTGTCGTCCGGGGCAAGGTAGCGGTAGAATCGAGTCTTAATCCTCTTAGTGCGGTTAAATGCGTAAACTGTATATTTTCAATTGCGTGCAACGGAATGACCAATATTATTTGAGAAATCTAAACGACGATGCGGCACTAAAAGAGTTAAAGCTCCTCTTAGAACGAAAGATCAGCATTCGTGCAGATACGACAGCCTAATATCTCGTTACTTTCAGCACGATAGGCGGCACGATTTCTCGACCACCGATCCGTCCATTGAAACCGCCGACACCTCGTCCCATTCCGCTCTTCCCCGTCTCAACGACCACGACAACGACAACCTCGACGCCCACGCAATCGTCCGTGGAGAGCTCCTCGATACCGGATCCTCTCTTCAACAATTCGCACTTCGAGACCGTCGGAACGATCGACAATAATTTCATTCAGGACGACGACGGTATCTCGTTTCCCTTCGGACGAACAAAACTCCCGTCCCTGCGACTAACGAGACGTATCTCTTTCAGAGTGCGGTGTAAGAAATTCCGGTAAGTATCGAGTAGTCGACGGCGAGGAGGCCCTGCCGGGAAGATGGCCCTGGATGGCAGCGATATTTCTTCACGGCTCGAGACGCACGGAATTCTGGTGCGGAGGATCCCTCATAGGACCTCGGCACGTCCTCACAGCGGCTCACTGCACGCGAGATCAACGGCAGAGGCCGTAAGTCGGTCATATCTCTTCGTTGCTCGCATCTCTCGCGAAAAGTTCAGCGTTCCTTCGTTTCGTTCGCAGATTTGCAGCGAGACAGTTCACCGTGAGGCTCGGCGACATCGATCTCGAGAGAGACGACGAGCCCTCGGCTCCGGAGACTTACGCGGTTAAGCAGGTCCACGCGCATCCGAAATTCTCGCGGGTCGGCTTTTACAACGACATTGCCGTCCTCGAGCTCACCAGACCCGTGAGAAGATCGCCGTACGTCATACCGATTTGTTTGCCTCAGTCCCGACATCGCGGGGAACGATTCGCCGGTGCCAGGCCGACGGTGGTCGGATGGGGTTCGACGTATTACGGTACGGTTCTGTTACTTTTGCATATGCAGGAAGTTCTCGACTCGCGCGGATTCTTGGAGGCGAATCAGAAATCTGTTTCGAACTGTGAAGCTAGTTTTTAATTGTCGGAACGGCCGCTCTGCCGGTACACGCATGCCGGAAGCGAAGATAAGCGTCCGCTTGCGTAGGGCACAGGCATTCGGCTATTCGTGTGCATTGGATTTAACGGAAATCCACGAGCCTCGCTGGGAGCACTGATCGACTTAAGGTTTTTCAACTTGCACGGAAATCGCTGGAACGAATTAATCGCGAGTCGAGGGCTTATCCTATCGTATGCGGTATTGCAAATACCACCGAGTTCTTCGACGCAACGTCGCCAGAGCCGCGAACGTGAGCGCGAATTCGCAAAAAAAGAAATTTATCCTCGAATCGCGTAAGCCACGTGAATCGAGAGTCGCAAAAGAAAACCCGTTTACCGTATCATTGTCTTGTCGCACAATAGGAGGAAAGGAAAGTACCGTTCAACGGCAGGCGGTCCTTCCTGTGTGGAGGAACGAGGACTGCAACGCGGCTTACTTTCAACCCATTACGAGCAACTTTTTGTGCGCCGGATACAGTCAAGGTGGCAAGGACGCTTGTCAAGGAGACTCCGGCGGTCCTCTGATGCTGAGGGCGGAGGGCCGATGGATGCAGATTGGAATTGTCTCGTTTGGCAATAAATGCGGCGAGCCTGGCTATCCTGGCGTCTATACGCGCGTTACGGAGTACGTCGATTGGATCAAGAGCAATTCGAAGTAATTCGCGTTAGCACTTTGACTCTTTGCCGTCGTACTTCCCGTGAACCTCGCTGTCGTGCTGGTCGGAATTATTTTTGAGCAGCGTCCGATTAATCGGGTATTGCTTGTAGGGCAAGATTATCGCCTATTAAACGAAAGAACGAAGTTCTTTGCAACGGAAGTGCCCGCAGAATGTTTAGAAGGAAGTTCACAGGGGTAAGAACGATTAACGGCAATTTTTTATGTTTCGACTGCAAAGAGTTAAAGGGGCAAAGCGCGAGAAAAGAGAATCAAACTGTACGATTCTCCGAATCGTTTCGAATGTTTTTGAGAATCACTTCGGGGAGCGAAAAGTGATATCAGTTTTACGTTACTGCACGCTAATCGTTCATTGTATTATGTACGAGTGCCAAGAACTATTTATATATTTATGTAATTGTAATTAATACGTGGCATTTCGTTAGAAATGACTACGTCGCGAATGAATTTGAATTGTTATCGTATCGTGCCAAGCGGGAGAGAACCCTGCACGTTTGCATAAGACATACGCTTTTGTTATCCACATATTTGCACAGACGCAATTAATGTAGTTACGTGTATATACGACGAATAAATACATTGATAAATTAATTAATCGCGAATGACAGAACGGACGATTGTAACGTGAAATTGTTTAAAGTTCAGTTACGAACATTCAACCAGCAATTATAATACTTGTGTCTCGTTTGTTTCGACCAGTTTCGAGTGGTATTCGTAATCACGATGTGACTTTCGATGTCGATAAATTTTCCGCGTAAGAAAACCCTTTAAAAATATTGCACACTTTCAACGCTTGTTTCGAGAATTTGTGAAAAATATAGCGGTCAATATTGACGTTTCACAATATGAAGACAAAGAGCATTTCCGTGGAAGATTTAGGAAGCGTCGTGAGACAAATAATCAACGGTGCGCTCGGAAACAATGGTTAGTCCGATCCTTGATTCTTCTTGTCGTCGACGTATCGTATTAACGATGAAGTCCGCACTCGAATTCAGAGCAAATGCTGAAATTTCATCACGTCATCTACGAAGAATGGTATTTCAAAAAAATGGCCGAATTGCAGGAAAACAAATTTAATTACGAGGAATCTAAAAGTCCAGATTCCGACGAGGTACGAGTATTTTGTAGTTTGCATACCATTCAGTCATACCGATAATTCACCTTTTAGAACATATCCGCAACCGTTGCTCACCGTAGGATACGCAAATATAAATACAAATATGAAAGTAGCCGATCGTCCGTGAACATTGATCGGACGTTAAGTGCAGAAACCAAAGACGATTGTAAAGTAGACAGAGCAGATTACCGGCAAAATAGTCGATCCACTGTCGATGTTGAATGTCAGAATAAATCGAGCGTACAAAAGTCTCGTCCCACTGATAATAATTCCAATGAAGTATTTCTTTTAACATCTTCTAGGTAATATTTAGTATATCTTGTATTGTAATTTAAATAATTTCAGCAACTTGGTCTAAACGTCGGCGATAAAGACGTAAAGAGCGATACGCGGATCATCGAAATCTGGAACAATCCGACGCAAAAGTTCCGTGTAAAAAGTAAAACGAATACTGTCTCTAACTATGATGTCTGTAACGAGAAACTCGCTGACAATGAGGGGTCACTAATTAATTAATTACTGGGTGAGAGGAATTACGCGAGACGATGTTGTTTGTAATCGCGAAAATTGCAGGTCGCCAAAGGAGCAACAACTTCGGCAAAAGTTATCCTTTGAATCTTGGAAAAGAAGAAAGACTGCCACTTATCGTCGGATATTCAAGGAAGAGCGGAAAGAGAAGCAGCAGGCTTTACTCGAAAAAATAGAGAACATGAAGCAGAAAAGAATTATCCACGAGGTTGTGCGCCTTACTGCTTCAATTTACATTAGCAAAATCTGTACGTAATATTACCACTTTTGCAAAGAGCAGGCGCGAGTCAAGCAGCAGAGAGAGAACGAACACAGTCAGCGATTGTTGAAGAAGTATCAGGAAATAATTAAACAGGCGAAGACGGAGGCATATCATGACAGGATCGAGTCGAAGCGCGTGATCAACGAAAATGCATTCAAAGCCTGGAAAAAGCAGAAAGATATGAAAATAAAGGGAGAAAAGAAGACGATACAGTAAAATCAAGTATTTGAATGCCATTGGAGCGTAACTTCAACAAAGTACTAACTGAAATAACGTAATTTAGATTGACCGAGAAATATGGAGAACGTCGTTCCAACCGAAAATTGCCCACGTCGTTTCACGCGGAAAGTGTTGATCTGAAGTTTAATTCCTGGTTAAATCAATTGGACTGGGTGCTGCATGAAAAGTACATACGAGAAAGGAGATATTTAGTGCGCTCGTTCTATTGTCAGCCCGTGTATTATGGCGATGCAACTTTGTGCGCCAAATAAGAATCGTCCAGATGCTTTTTTACGGTAGTAAGACTTCTCCGTGACGCAAACTTAACAACGTACTACGTTTATTATATAATAAAAGATATCTCGTCCACGAGAATGGTACATTATCGGAATTACATAATGCGTTATGACTAGATTCATAGTTCATCTTCCGTTATTGGCTTAAACCCGTTTGTGAAACGGTGCAGGTATACAAGTATCAATGCCAGTTCGAGGTAAAAATACCTTTGAATCTTCGTGGAATGAGCTTTACGTTTTTTCCTTGTCATTGTCTTTTAAATTGTTCAGCGCCTTTTGAACGAGGAGTCCTAAATTCTTTGGAAGACTCATCTGTATGGAATGCAATTGCTGCATAATTTGATTCTCCGAAGGGAATGTACTGCTCTTTACGTTATTCGTGTTATCACTGCTCGTTATAATACTGTTCTCCTCGACAGCTTCCAAGCCGCATTCGGACGTCTGCACCAAGTCCGTCAAATCATTCTCGCCTAAGACGATTAGCGAGTGAAATCATTAAAGCCGTAATTAAGATTTTATCCAATAATCCTACTTACATCTGGTATCAACATTTGCACCCGTGTATCCATCGAGTAATTTCATCGTTGGCGATTGTATCGTTCTATCTAATTCGCAAATCCTTAATGCCAATATTCTAGAATAGAAATATTTATAATCGTGAGTGGAAACGGGATAAAATAGGAAAGGGAAACGGAAGGGCGTGTTACTAACTTGTTCGCTTTCTTCTGATGCATCAAGGCTAACGATTTATCGTTTAACGCTTCCAATAGAGCAACGCACAGGCAACGTAAATCGGAGATTGCGGCTGCAGATTTTTGTGGTGGTACGTTCGAACCTTGATGCAATAATTGCTCCACTGAAGGTTAAAGAAACATATAAATTAAATTGACGCGATTAATTATTATTTGAGAACGTGTATCTGTGTAACTTGTATACCTTGTTTGTGAGTCATAACTGTTCCGGCGGCAGAATTTGCGCCCAATTTCATTGATCCCTTTACTCGTTTGCTATCCAGCATGCTCTAAAAATATTATTGTCCTATCATAAAAAAGTAGTCTTATATGAAGCAAAGAAATTGCCTTTGTTTAACTTAAAGCTCTTATACAACTTGGACTATGCATATCGAAAGATGTTACTTTGTATTTAGCAAGAGACTGTCTTGCAAGCTCCTTTTCTTCTAGTAATTGTTGCAATCGTTCCTGTAGGTATCTGAAAAATTTAAAAAAATATATATGCATATACATAAAATATTCGCGTACATATTTTCGTATAAATTTTAGTTACTGATACACTTATTTGTAATATACCGATTTTCATTGATAAGTGCATCCAAATCCACCGGCTTAGATGCACTCAATGCTTTTGACAGTTCATAATTCAACCTATGCGCTTTACATTTAAAAGCATCGCGTTCCATTTCCAATTCGTGCTTTTCATCGAGAACAGTCTGTAAATCTGTTTGTAACTGAGCACACTGCAATTAATAAAGTCATTAACATTAATTTTTTCCAAAACTTTAACATGAAATTGGTTGCATCGATAGAGATGGTTGACCTTTATGTTCAGCTTCTCTAACTGTTCTATCATCTCTTCCCTCTGGTGAACCGCAGGGGCACACTGAGTGTCGTGTCTATCCGAGTACATTCTACTATTATTTGTTCTAAGTACTTTGATGTCTCCCTGAGCATCTCCTAGCTTTTGCCTAAGCGTTTCCACTTGTAGCTTCAGACACTTATTTTGTTCTCGTGCTTCTGCCAATAAATCTAACGTTCTGAAGTCATCATCCACACTGTAGCACCTATAAAACAAAAGGATAGATATCGTGGTTACATTTATCTGCAACTCTGTTATAAGACAGGCTGCATATGAAACCACTGCGTACTTATTTGTATCCTTTGTATCGTATATTTGTTTCTTGAAATGTAAATACCTTTCTTGTATCTGTTCCGCCATTAATTTCATTTGATTTCGTTGCGTTCTACATTGATCTAACTCTTGACTCAATAGCATAAGTGCTTCCGACTTCATTTTTAATTTTTTCTTCAGCATTTCCTGTTGACATTTACGTAATAAAATATCATACAATATATAGAAATTTACGAAACTGATGAAAAATTAGGAGGTTAACGAAAAAATTACTTTCGATTGAGGATCATTATCCTGATCATCCTTTTCCTTAAGATCTATAGAATTTCCTTCTACGGCGTGCGTCATGATACGAAAAATAAATGCTCTTTCAAGGCAGCATACGTAAAACAACAATTGTATTTGAACGTCAAATCGTAATGCAATTACGCGGTCATGGTTTTGACATTTAATTGCCACAGTATAATCAAAGAATAAAGAATGGAAACTCACTATGCTGAAGGCGTTTTCGAAACCCCGACGGTGGCGTTATCTATTGGAATCCATATTTAGAAAACTTGACAAATGACACCTTGCGAATTTGAGTTTGAAATTTCGCGCTGAAGGTAGTACAGAAAATTTCAATCAGATAGATGGCGCTACCATCGACCCCGCGAGACCCCTAGAATATAGTGAGTTTCCACTCTTTACTCGTTTACGTAGTTCGTGGCTAAACTTCAGAACGCAAGGGATATATGCATTTTATTTTCTGTAAGAGGCATATACAGTAGAGCTATATAGAATTTATCATATCGGGCTTATTTCTTGACCATTATATAATGGACGTTGTAATAATTTCTGAAAAGCACTATTGTCATCGAATTTAGTGTATTTAAGAATTTTAAAATTTAAATCATGACATGCGCAAAGCCATCCCTCTATAGACCTTCCCCGGTTGGCGGCCGGATTTGAACTGGCGCAGCGCGCCGAATGACCGCGATGTACAAACTCGCAACGCGCAACCTGGGCCGACCTGCCAAAACTTAAGCTCGCTATATTTCAAATTTTTCACAGAGGGCACTTAAATCGGTGACACTAGCGCCTCCTACCAAGGTGCGCATGAAACATCGCTCGAAATTTTCATCCGTGATTTTCCCAAGGTTTTGTGTGTCAACGCTGTCAATTCTCATGTTAAAAAATTAAACTCTGCACATGCTGCCACCTAGCAGAGAACCTATAATATCTTTCTTCAATTTGCGAGAAGTTAGTTATTTAATAGTAATATTCTATTAGTCTCATTTCTGGACAAAAGTTTATCAAGTTTAATGTCATTTTCTCCTTTAAATTTCTGACAATTTTATGAAAAAAGGCGGCCCATATCGAAATTCTTTTCGTTCAGAATACAATAGGAGAGCTTAATTACGTTTAACATAAATGTAATATTTCAAATGGCTTATTTGCCCATCGATATGATGCAATTCATGTGTGCAACTTAATTGTTACGTTTCGGACAGCATGTGAGATTATTATTGAAAGTGTTTGTTACATGTGGCTACTTGCGTCTTGTTTTAAACATTCGGTAGAATTTTTATCGAAAAAACCAGTACGAAATTTATGGTATTCATTGATACACTATGGAGAAAGAAGGTTAATATAATTTTAATAATAGACATTTAACATCATTAGCAAATAATATACATACGGTATAAATGTTTCTTTTTTTTCCAGAAATTTGTCAATATTTTAATGGTATTATTAGAGACGAGAAAGATGTATCAGCTGGAATGGCTGCTATTCGTACATTACTAAAAGTTTTGGAACATTCAAAATGTAAGGAAATGCCATTAAAAAATACCTCTCAATACTTTCTATGTATTTCCAATATAAATTCTTCTTTCATTGCAGCGGAGACGGTTCAAGAACTTAGGTACTGCCTTCAGAATGCAATCGACGACATGAGATCCACTGAAAATCCTGTGACCGCGATAGCTTCGGGTAGCGAATTATTCCTTCGTTTTATTACATTAGCCACTTTAGATACTCCGGTAAGAATTTCCATATACCATAAATATTCTATGAACCTGATGTACATTTCCTATGTGTACGAAATGAAAAATATTCATACATACTATCAGTCATTTGCAGAATGCAAGGGAATTATGCTTCACAGAGGAAAAATGTTTTACGAGAAATTAGTTGCCGCAAGAGGAAAAGTTGCAAAAGTAGCAGCACATTTCATCACGGATGGCTCTGTAAGTTTACCCAGCATGGCAAATGTCTTATAAATAAAATTTACTCTTTATCGTACGATGTTCTTTTATAGAAAATCCTTACCCACTCAAAGTCAAGAGTGGTGTTGCAAGCAATGAAGGAAGCAGCTGCTAGCAATAAATTATTCGAAGTATACGTAACATGCTCTTCTCCGGATAACAGCGGGTAAAAATTCTAATCACGCTGCTTGTAATCAAAGATTTTTGAATATTAATATTTTACTCTGATAAATAAATAGGGAAGAAATGTGCCAAAACTTGACAAAGTTGGGTGTATCGTGTACATTGATACTAGATTCAGCAATGGGATATGTTATGGAACAAGTCGACATGGTGATGGTCGGTGCCGAAGGTGTCGCCGAAAGCGGCGGAGTTATTAATAAGGTGCTTCATACACTAAATTTTCGATTACCGTGAAGCATTTTTTCTCTATCGTTAAAATTTCTAGGTGGGCACGTACACAATGGCTATGTGCGCTAAGGAAATGAAGAAGCCGTTCTACGTCTTAACAGAGAGCTTCAAATTTTCCAGGATATATCCCCTGAATCAAGTCGATTTACCGAACGAATTTAAGGTCAGTCTCGACGGTTGATTTTCTTTTTCTCATTTAAATTGTTACAGATACGATGAAATACTTTTCTTTACAGTATACTGCCAGCACGTTAAACAAAAATTTGCAGAAAGAACACCCATTAGTCGATTATACCCCACCGCATTATATCAGTCTTTTATTTACGGACCTGGGAATCTTAACTCCCTCGGCTGTCAGCGATGAACTTATTAAATTGTATTTATAAGAATCATATGTCGTTAAATATTCCTGCCTTGTTCAACTATACGGCGCGCGTGTAAAAATATCGCCGATAATACAGGAGAGTACAAAGTCACGAACAATGGTGGTTACCATTAACTGTGATGTAAGAATGAGACTTTGTAAAAAGGCTATAATACAATCTTTATTAATTTTATAATAATATTGAGTATTTAAAAATGACAACAAAATATATATTTCATACGATTGCATTGTACGAGTACATCTCTATGTGAGATTCACGACTGCTCTGTAATACAAACTTTCTCTTATTATCAACGAAACGGTACGTAAAACTAAAAGCGACAGATTTGACATTTTTTCACCGCGACTCTTCAGCATACAGATATATGGCATTTTGTCTTTACACGCGATTACGCGAAATCTGTAAATCGCATGCACTTAAAAATTGCATATTTCATATATTGCACAGCAATAATCAATACAACAAAATAAACGGATGACTTTTTTTTTCATACTTGAGAAACTTATCGCTAAAGAAGACTTAACGTTAATCCATTTATCGCCGAACATTCGTACGCAAATATAAGAATAAAATATTCTCTGAAAACTTAAAACCTCGTAATTAATATTATAAATAGCCCGTAACACTCTTATATATAATTTATATATTTATATATATAATAAAATTTATATATTTTGTATAGAGAGAGATTCAATATCGTTTTAAGATCGATATCAAAAATAATTCATATTTTTCAAATTCTCCACACACGAACTATATACAGCAGAAGATTTTGTAGATCATATGCGTCTCCAAACGACAATTTGGAATCCAAATTTGTTAACAGAATTATTCCACCGAATGATACAAAGGTGTTGTAAATATAATTAATCATTTAGCGGTGTAGGTATATCTTTAAAGATGCTCTCAACATTTTTACGAATACCGAGATAACACTTCTTTTTCGTAATATCTCAAACTTTCCCCTTTTTTAAACCGTTCATGCAACAATGTCTCTTGGTTACCAAATTGCAAATTTGCAAAACACCATTAATCTTCATAAACGGCAATATGAAACATCGTAAAATGCAACGGAGGCACTGACGTGGAGTGAGTTTCAATAATGATGCATTGCAATTGAATAAATATAAAAACGCGTCGTTGTAATCCTGAATCCAGCTAAATACGTAATCCGATATAAAAAAAGAAACGAAAAAGGGGGAATACTATAGTCGTTGTAAGTTAAATCGTTGTATGGACGGATAAATGTAATAATTTATAAAATGAAATTACAAAAATGCGGATAAAAAAAAGAGAGAACGAATACAAGTAAAATGAGACGCGTTTCCATGTCATTATCATAAAATATGCATACGCTGTATGCGCGACACAGTAACACATCACGGACGATAAAAGTATATTTTGGTAATGAGCATCTATCCTTTCAAAGCTCAAAATCTCTGAGCTATCTTGCAATTTGAATAAAAGTATAGAAAAAAAGTGGGGCAGGCAGAATCCAACTAAAAATCGTAAGTGACGTGAAATTCGAACGAAAGTGTAGCACCGTTTTGAATTCGCCGATATTCACAGATACGCCTGAGACAGAGTTTCGACAACGGTATAAATCTGATCGAAATGAGGACGCTTCTCTGGCTCGTATTCCCAACATCGTAACATCAATCTGTATATCTCGTCGGGGGTATTTTCTGGTGCAGGCATTCGATAGCCTAAGGGAAACAAATTTCAATATCAATAGCGTCCGTTTGCTCCATAACTTGCTAAAAACTAGAATGTGCAATTGATAAAGTACTTTGTCCGAAAACAAATCAACGGAATCGTGAGCAATTAAACTGAAGCAATGTGTAATTCAGGTGACACTTATTTGTAATGGAAAGTGTAGTAGACTTCCGTGTAACGCGATTTTCTCCAACGCGACAAAGATATTGCGACTATCGTTTTCATACGACGTGAGTATCATTTATTGCTGCATAGTTTTTGTAAAATAGGATAGAAAGGTGGTTCAATGGTAAGACCACTAGAAACAAAAGGATTAACCGCGTTACACGAGAGTCTACTGTATGCACGATATTTACCAGCATCTATTTTTTCGCGCGCTTGAGAATTGGACATTCCGCTGTACGGATTTCCACCTTTCGAGAATATCTCCCATATCAGAACACCGTAACTCCAAACGTCGCAGAGTGATGTGTATTTGCCTAGAGACGATGAGAAGAATTTAGAAAGAAGAGTGTTTGGAAACATCTCTCTTTAAATGATTAGGAAAATACCAAAGTTTAACGCTTCCGGTGCGGTCCACTTAATTGGAATCTGCTTCATACCATCCGAAACGATGTACTCCTCTTCCTCTCGTGACATTCCAAAGTCGGAAATTTTCACTATCGAGTCGTATCCTAAAAAGATAGAGAATTTCGTATAAGAAAATTGTTTTCCGTAGAATTCCAAGTGTTTCTTAAGAAAAGAACAACTTTATTCAATTACCTACGAGACAATTTCGAGCTGCTAAGTCTCTGTGAATGCAGTATTTAGATTCTAAGTAGCGCATACCTGCAGCTGCATCTTTACACATTCGAAATTGCTCTCGTTGCGTAATAGTATTAGCATTCTTCCGCAAGTAAGTCAACAAAGAACCACCTGTCGTAAAATTAATGATCGTTTAATAACATTACAAAGACTTTTTATCGTTCGAATTTTTCAGACAACACGTCAAGTGCATAGAAAGCTTATCGATCAATTTACCAGGTACCAATTCCATAACGATCATAATGGGCTGCTTCTGAACACAGATTCCTATGAGTTTCACTATATTTGGATGATCGTACTGCTTCAATATTCGTCCCTCCTGTAGGAACTTCCGTTTCTGTTCGTCCGGCAATGTTACTTTGCAGGTTTTTACAGCTACTTCAGTCTTACAAGTTTTGAGTTGTGCCTTATATACATCGCCGAAATTGCCCTACAAAGTATAAAGATCGAAAAAAGAACGCGACACACGATATTATAATGCAATAACGTGACTGTCAAGAGTATCGTTTAGCATACCCGCCCAATCTTTTCTAAAAGGATAACATCATCGTTGTTCAACTCCCAACGCTCTCGTAAAATCGGCGTCTTCAAAATAGCACCTGATCGACTAGTCACAGGTAAACCGGATAACCATTGGTGCATAATTAATTCCTGAATCGACGGGAAAGTAGGACCTTCGAATCTATAATGCCCCTGAAACCGTACGAGCTTATTTGTACGATTTGTAAGACCGAGACATCGTCGAGAGACGTTCATAAGTTTAATCACCTCGGGCGTTGTTTGTACGATAAAATGCTTGTGTCCGTCCCAACAGACGGATAAAACTATTTGGCACTCGTCATTTCTGGTTGTCTCGCGTACTAAAAAGTCGCCTTCGGTTACCAATAGTCTCACTACCTCTTCTCTTGGCAGTACGCCATGAAACCATTCCTCCTCCATAAGATCACCGTTTCCATTTCCTTTCTGATTGTTCGTCAATTGTGAAATTCCTCGCATTGGCACCTAATACATATATATAGATAAGAATTTTAATAATATTTAAATAAGAACTTGATTGGAAGTAAACTACGACTTTGTAATACCAGCTGATGAATGTATAGCATTAATCATTCATAAATAATCTTAGGCTTCAACATCGTATTAAGGGATATCGATTAGTTCGTAACGCAAACTCACACACAATCGACATGCTTCGGGTTAACGTGTAGCAGGAAACATAACGTTTAACGTTAGAACTACCGGTGTTAAATCTATTATTTCAATATATTATTATATATCGATGATTAGTTTATGTTTCATGATGAACATAGAATATCTGCTTTCCTATAAACTTGGAGAATTTTTGGAAAATATTGGGAACCGGTCAATTCGACTGGCTTGGTAGTTCTAGCGTTAAGGATGTTGCAATACTCGTTTTAAAGCGATTCGTGGTTTCCTCCACAAATTATTAAGGAAATTTTAATACGATTTTGCGGTGCTGCCAAAAAGAAAAAAACTGCACTGTTTCGGTAGCATACAAAAGAGACACATGTTACGTCACACAGCACATGAATAGAGCTTGTGAAACATACAACTCGACAATTATCCGCCTTCAAAGCGGGACTTTCGCTATTTGCTCTAATCGTTCCGTTTTTCGTATCGTTTATCGTGGGCAAGGATTTGAAGGGAGACTTAAATATCGTCTTAAAACGTTGATTTCTTCTTAACGTAAATAGACCAGTATCTTGAACTGTATTCTTCTGGAAGGGCAGTGAACCTAACTAAATTTATTCTTCGAGACAAGGTATTATAGAACATGAAACATCTTTTGAACACAGGAATGTAGGTGCAGTAAAGTGTATCTCTGTTTATCGATATTACGTATACCTTATTTATAGCTGGTGAATCCGTGAAGGAACCTTCCATCGAGAGATCGCATCCCGACGGTAACTCTTCGCAGCCTAATTCGTTAAGAGCCGATCTAATGACTTCCACTTGCCTCTGTAATTTCTTTTCTTGACAACGTAATCTTAATTCTTCTCTTTCACGGGAATAATCCAAAGTCGATATCCTGATGGAATTAAAACATTGAATATCTCTGATCCCGCTGGAACCTTTTCCAAATACGAGATTCATACTTAGAATCGCTGTTATTTTCCGACGGGTATTGAGGATTTTGTCGGCTTTGCTGAGCCGTTTTTAAAGAATTCTCCAATTCTGTGAGCCGACTTCTCAGCCAATCTATGGTCAAATTATCTACGGTTAATTTATTTGGCAGCAGTTTCCCCGACGTATCGTCCACGAGGTTTTCGTCGAAGGTAAATCGTATCGGCGACGCTGGTCTTGTTCTGTAGCAGATGCAACAAAGTTTGGTAACATATTTTTCGATTGATCATAATTGGAATGAACTTCAGCAATTACCTATGCTTTCCAATAAAATCTCGATACTCTTCTATAGGCTTTATGGAATCCACAGCCTTCTGCATCCGGGCGTGTATTTCCAAAAACTTCTCCGTCGTAAAATCGGAATATTTTACTATATCTTGAAGAATAGCTTTCCTGAGAGACGACAAAGATTTGTTTTGTATCGAATATAATGAAAATCTTTACAGCGGTATACATCGTTACCTTCTATTTTTTCCGTCTTTACGCGAGCATAGGAGGGATATCGTAAGCGTTAATCCAACATATTTGTGTAATATAAAAATGAACAGTGTGATCAGTCAAGATGACTATATGAAAGCAGAGCTTACCAAGACGTTATAAATTCTTGGTGAATCGCTTGCTGCCGATGTAACAAGCTTGGCAAATAACAGGTTCTTAAATCGTGCTCGCATTCTGTCACAGCACCCAATAGTAATACATATTCATTGTGGGTCAAATGAAGTTTTCTGCATGCTTTTTGATACTTTTCCCGCACTTCGTCCAATTTTCTTCCGACTCTACCGGCTAAAGATCATTTTATAAGTGACTCGCCAAAGAAGCAAGGTTTTTTCACGATTAACATCGATTCTGAGATGCTCACACTTGACATAATGTTCCTCGAAACGCGACCTCATCAATTTGTACATCTCCAAATTTTTCTGATACTCCATTTTCTTCCTGGCTACGTCGTCGGTCAGCTAAAACCAATCAAATAAAACTTAATACAGTTTTTTTCTGTGCAATTGTCAAAAGTTCCTTAAAGCTTTGCGTACTTGTTGAAATTGATTATTTAACCATGACTGCTCCTCCTGATACAATTTCCTGGCTCTCCTTCTCTCCGAATATAAAGCCGTAATATGTTCAACCACGATGCTCTCCATGGAGTCCGCTTGTTGCTTGATCAACTTGGCGGTTTGATCGATAGAGTCCATAATATCCTTCCAACTCTGTAACGTAACATATGTTTCAGACCGGAGGTTCCTCTGACATGTTGGCAATAAATTTTTCAAAGAACCTACCTGAGCTATTAAACTACCGCCGAGATCCTCGCTTCGCTCGATTTTTTTCCCTTGCATTGTCAGCGATGAAATTGTCGATGCATATTCTCGATCGGACTTGACTTTAATCGTCAAGCATCGACGCATCGTTTCAAGGAGTTTTATCTCAGCATCCTGACGGCCGAGCAAAGCCTCGTGAGAGGCCTGTCCCTGTAAACTCGTCGAGAAGCCCATTTTATCGGTCCCAGTAAAACGAAACAACACCGTTCTACTCGACCCGAACTCCCCCGACTCCTTGTAACGTGTCTCCTAACGAGGACTCATATTCTCACGTTAAATTAATATGACATCAACCGTGGTGATCGAAAGGACATCGAATTATGACTCGTTGTAATACCACATTTCAGGCACGATCGCATCACTCAACTCCAGACCAGCGCATCTTCGTGCTCGTTCAGGTGGCTGAGATCAACATTTATATTTATACGAACCCCGAAATGTAAAAATTTACTTTTACTCGCGAAATACCGCCGCGGATCATCGGACTATAGATCAGCTACGAACGGTTATTTCCACGAGGAAAGTTACGTTACCAGAATGCATCCACAACTGCATTTTCAATGCGCTGTCATTAAAGCGGCATCACTAGAGAATCGCTCCTTCTAAATCGGCTTAAACCGTGAGTGGAGTCGATTTCTACGAAACTGTCGCTTAATGAAAACTGGTCGGGGGGTGACGATATATAGATATAGTCAGTTATAGACGAATCAATTGCGTATCTTTGCGCAGTATTCGTTTCTGTTCTGAGTGCTTTCGAGGATTCCGTGGTTGACCTCGTGTCGTAAGAGCTCAAACGTTGTTGGGTATTCGTTGAAATAGGAGTATCAAAAGCTGCAAAAATGGAAAAGCGACATTTGACGGGGGTGACTCTGACTGGCATGAAAAAGAATCCAGTTGTAAGGAGAGATATCCCTAATAAGAAGCAATACGTAAAAGGAACGTTGTACGTAATTCCACATTTCTTTTACAGTTGTTCCCTCTGTTCTTTTGTGTTGGAGCGGGAGCAGTTGGAGCTGTAATATTTATGATTCGAGTTGGTGCAAAAGATTCTGAAATTACATGGGCACCTGGAAGGAGATTCGATACGTGGAACGATTATAAAAATAAACAGGCTAAGGTATGTTAAAAATATATGACAGTACCAGTGACAAGAGTAATGTACTTCCATGGCAAGTTGACGTTATAACATCGCTTGCAAAATATAGTTGTTGGACACTGTTGTAACGAGAAAATTGTTCCTTTCTTTTCTAGCTGTACACTCACATGAAGGACCATGAGATCAAATCTGAAGCGCCAGAATATTAGGTTCTATTCAATTTAGTAGAATTTGTTATGAAATGATTAAAAAAAGAGTCAGTTGATGATGATGGCAGTAACAAAATGTGTATAAGGTTTCCATTGAAATCTATTGTCATTTCGTCGAACGTAATTAATAAAGTATTGTAATAAATATTTAATTTTTCATCAAGACCATTGACATTTTTATTCGTAATGTGCAGGACTTTTTTTCTTACGATTTATATGTTAATCCCGATTTTATCTTCGGAGATAATCTTAAAACTATTTGACATTTATGACATTTAAGCAGAAAATGGGTCGTTAAGTTAAACTCCTTTGCTTGTTACCTTCCTGGCTTACATAACTTTTTGCTGTTTTCGGTGTTTCCATTTTGGTTTATGGACCGTCAAAAGATGGTGCAACGATCGCAGCGGATATTTAAAATCCGCTTTGTAAAGCAAGGAATATAAAGCAAACATTGATTTTCAATAGTACGAATTATTATCGTTTCAGATTTTATCACAATTGTTTAATAACCATTAATAACAATTATTAATTCACGGATGATCACGTCGAGGTTGTCGAACTTTCTCGATCAAAATCAGGACGTTTTCCGTGCTAAGAAGATTCCTCTGTAACTTGATCCATACTTGAAAAAACTTGTAAAACATACCTGTTAATTAATTCGCAACTGTTAAATTTATTTTGTCAGAATGATTAACGATTCAAATAATTTACGTTGGAGGAGCGGAAATAGAATTGAATAAGATCGATTCGAACAAATCTGATGTCACGAGCCGCGCTTAGAGTATATTCAATTAACTCAAACGACTCGTATCTTCTCAGAATTGATATATAATTAATTGTTTGTAATTAGCTGAGTCCGCGTCTTCTAGCATTAATCAATAGTGCTCGGTGTAACGGCCATGATTTACTGCAATTTATTGGCTCTCGCCTGATAACGCGTTTATCTCAGTTTTCTTTACAATCAAGTTGGAAGAATCAATAATTCAGGATACTCGTTAAGAATATTTAATCCTACGAATTCAATTTATAACTTTATCCCTGCTATTTTTGTGCATCTGTCCGAAATATCAAGCTTATCGTTACTGATAGGCTTATACACCATAGATACCCACCATACGTTTATTAATTTTATGGTTTTATCTAATCTATGCTTAAATTTGCCGAATATACCGGAAGGGGGCGCATAGATCGATCGTAATTTTGTATATGGACTTTTATTTATATCGAATGTTTCATTTAAAAAGAATGCGATTGGAATTGTAAAATTCATCAATTTTACGTATTTAATTTAAGAATACTACTTTGAGGACATTTGCATCTAGTACCGCCTTATTCAAATTTACATTTTTCACTTTCTTCGGCTCGTACAAAGTCCATCATATTACACAATATACGCAACGATGTATGTTTCGTAAAGTTTCAGAGAAATTCGAATTTAATATGAATTCAACGTGGGAGGATTTTTATGCTAAACATCCGCAACCTCAAGATTTAGCGCAAAATGAAAAACTGTTGAAAGATTTTGTTGCAAAACAATTGGAGAAAGATAACAAAGTTGTATTAGTAACAGTAAGTGATAAGTTTCATAATAAAGTATATAGAAAATTCCATACTAAGAATCATATTTTGTAGAGCGGCGGTACAACGATACCTTTGGAGCATAATACTGTAAGGTTTGTCGATAACTTTAGTGCAGGAACTAGAGGATCGATATCCGCAGAATATTTTTTGGAAAATGGATACGCGGTAATTTTTATGCATAGGTAAATGTTTCTATGAAAGTAATTCTACGAATTAACTGTATCGTGCACAGAGGGAAATGATTTTTACTTTCATTTCATTACAGACTTAAAAGCTTAGAACCATTTTCAAGACATTTCGTAGGGCAAAAATTTATGGACATGCTCGAATTGAACGAAGAGGATGAAAAATCTGTTGTAACCGGTATGTACATGTATCGGTAAGCTTAAGTGGTTAAATACTAAAAGACCCCTGTTTGCAGTATTACCGGAATATGCAGATAAACTGAAAACCATATTACATAGATACAAGCAAGCTCTGAGGGAGGACAAGCTGTTGCAACTCACTTTCACTACCCTTTCAGAGTATCTTTGGCTGCTTAGGTCCGCTTGCCAAGCACTAGTTTGCCTGGGAAACAAAGCTATTTTGTATTTGGCAGCTGCAGTTTCAGACTTTTACATTCCCTCCAACGAATTGGTATGCATATTAATAATTAATTAAAATACCATATTCGAATTCATCGATAATAAGTTAACAAATTTTCAGTACGTCCACAAAATTTCGTCCGACGTTCCGCCGACTATATCGCTTCAATTAGTACCGAAAATATTGGCTCCCTTGGTGAGTCTGTGGGTCCCGCGGGCATTTGTAGTATCGTTTAAATTAGAAACTGACGAGAAATTATTGATCGCAAAAGCGAGAAACGCTCTCAACAAGTATAAACACAATGTGAGTAAGGTGAATTCCGATTAGTCGACAAATCGATCCGCGGAACCATCGTAAAATTGATCATTACATTTGTTTACAGCTGGTGATAGCTAATATGTTGCAAACCCGAAAGCAGCAGGTGGTGATCGTTAGTCAGGAAAACAATTACGTGTTATCCCTTACGAACGAACAGCTGCAGAAAGGTGAAGAGATCGAACGATTGATCATCGATATTCTTGTCGAAAGACATCGAAATTTCATACATTCTACCGACAAAGGTAGTTGATGCACATTTGACGTAATCCATTGTTATAACTTTTATAAAGTTAGTCGCGCAATTCAAGTAGTATTTTAGATGGGTCACTTAACTTTCGTGGGTATCTCAATAATGGGAAGGCATTTTCCTATTAGCACGTCGAAGTAACCGGGATTTCAGTCTGATCGGACTATTTTATATGAAAATATTTCAATTTTTTTATAAAAACAAAAAAGAAATCGACTAACAATATTATATAGAATAATTAGAAGGAATATTTTAGTTGATGGTAAATCTATACGTTTAATTTTATGCTCTGTTAAATCGGTCTGTCGATGAATCGATTCCAACTTCTCATCGTCGAAGTCCTCGCTTATATGTTACAGTATTTCTCAATATATCGCCTTAAAATTCCTAATGGAAATGAATAAATACATTCCTTTTTATTACCATTGAAATGGTAAATCACGTGAGTGTTAAGTTAATTAGATGGTCTTTAATTTAAAGTCGTTTAATACCCTAACATTTTTACAGTTTATATGTACAAATACGTATAAAGAAACATATTTTTTTGGTAAAAGCTTCGGAGGAATATCCCGTTCGGTGTTATTTCTTCTTTCAATTTTTAAAACTCGTTATGAACATATTGATTTTATCTATTAATTGCCTGTCCGATGATCCGCACTGTGCTGAGATAAAAGTTAGTGCCGATACGTCTTTCTGTTCTACCGCTGCCTGTACCGCCTCGTTCAGCATTCTGTAATTTTATCGTAACCATTGGAAGAATGGATGAAACAAACGCGTATTTATAATGAACAATACGCGAAAACGGTACTCACTTTAGTTTGATAAAGTATTTCACTTTCAATTCGTCCTTGACTCTCGGCAAATATTTTTTTGCTTCCTTTTCTGCGTTGTACTTCAAGCACTGATCAATGAATGGCTGCAGCAACGAAAGGAAATATTGTTGTATAAACGTCCATATTCGTAATATCTATATATTCTATATGTTTATCTACAATATCTATATTCTCTCATAAATATCATATTCTGAAGGAATACCTCATAGCCGATGGGAGACTTTTTACTTTTTGAAAACTTTTCTAATTCCTCCCAGGAACCTTCTTCCGCTAAGCACTGTATTCGTAGCCACCAATATCTGAAGGAATTTGAATTGGTTAAAAGAAAATAATATGAGGCGTTTAATTTGAAAGTGGCATAAGTCACTTTATCGAGGAATTATCCAGAATATTGACTTGCTCTTGGATACTTATATTTTTAAGTAAAAGTGATTTATGCCACTTTCAAAATAAATAGCTCGTTTAACATACAAAAGTGTTTACGACTCGTGTATCGTACCTTCGATCCGGTATTCGATATTCCGATCTTAATTTATCCGCCAATTTCAGCTCGCTGTTTAACAGCAATAATTTAACCGTGTCGTGAAGTGATTTTCCAACAACGGTCTTGTGTAATGTATCTTCCAAAGATCGTTGATATCGTAACAATTTAATTTGTTCCTCCGTCAAAGTCGCGTTTGTGTCGTTACGAGCTGATTTGAAATTTTCCTGAGCGGATTGTAGCAGCGATTCCCTCGACATCGAATTCTAAGAGAAACGATTTGATCTTATTACAAAATTCATTCTTGTATTCGTAATTCACAAACCTCGGGCAGATAACTCTCTGTAATGAACCATACTGCTTGGGAATGAAAATAGTCGTACTGATTATAAATATCTCGTAGGGTTTCTCGATTATGGTTTTGACAGTACTTGATGTACAATGCCATTGCTAAAGGGCAATGCCTTATGGACGTCTAGATAAAATTATAGACAACTGTAATAACGATGCGTACAAAGTTTCGTATTATCCGTAACAGCGGAGTATATTTTACCTGAAAGTCATCGAGTGTCATATTTTCTCGAAGATGCAATATCACCGTGTAAACCAAATCCGTGTTGCCACTTTCAACGGCCTTATGCAGAGCTGCTCTTTCTTCGCCGAGCGTCAAAAGTAGCGGTACTTGTTGCCGCGCCCGTGGCTCATAGTCTATCAGCTGATAAAAGATATAATACTCTGTGCAAACAAGAATGAGGAACCGAGGAAAATCGTCGATGAAAAAGAAAAGGCATTTACTTTAATAGCTAGCTGCTTTCGACCACAGTCGGCTGCCTTTCTTGCAATTTCGCTGTAAGAAACACCTGGAGCATATCCCAATTTGTCGGCTATTTCTTCCGCTATCTGCTCTTTGTCCAATTGCGTCTGTTTGACCTATTGGAAAAAATAGTCAAAGAAACGTGTTTTCATGCTCTGCGTATTAACGTTTACAAAGAATCGGAATACTTTGTAGCAAGCCCAGTGGGCTAATATTCTGCTTTCTCCGTCAATTTCGGGTAGCTGAAGATGTCGTGCTATTTGTATGCTTAGGTAGTAATGCCTTCGTGCGACAAGTCTGTCCAACAAGACTTGACTCGTTAGTACGTTAAATCTATCTCTATTAAGGATAATCAAGATTTCGACGTTGAAATATACATGACAGGATTACTTTATACGGAAGGATACTGCGTATAAGTTAATGGGATTCCAATTGCAGGATGTCTCACCGCGTTTAGAACCCTCAACGTTCGACACATATTTACGTAGTATTCTGGATCCATGGTTTTACTGAATCCTTTTCCAAATTTGGCCGCCTAAAAAGACCGATTGGATATCTCTTTCACAGAGCACAGAAATAAGTACAATTCAGATTCTTACTCTCATTAATAACTTTTGCGTTTCGAAATCAAACTCGTGGCTAGCCCCGTCGATGCACGCTTTTATCGTCGTGTCCAGCTTGTCCTTCACCAAGTCTATGTAACTATCCGCTTTGTGACTTTTTCTTTTAAATTGTTTGGACGCTTCTAAAAGATAAGAAGCGGGATCGGTTGAATTGATGCCGAATATTTTTTGAACGACACTCGGTACTTTTTGTATCATCTCGTGAGAAGATGCTGACAGTAAACGCACTCCATCGATTTCGGTAATGAGATGAACGAAACCGTCGTAAGTGTATACTATCGTTTCCCCTGTACGGCCAATTACCATCACCGTACTGTTCCAATTGCATACCACGGCTTCCGTTCCACACCTACGAATCGTACAGAAAACTCGTACAGAACTGCTAATGGAAACTGTGAAACGAATGGATCGTATCGCTCACCAAGCTATATTGGACAGTGGTTCTTTCATGTTTGTATTATATTCGCAATACTTTTCCTTGAAATCTATAGAACCGATGTACAAGTATCCACTGTTCGTGTAAAGAGCAATGTGGCGATTGTTTCCAGATACGGCAATAGCCACTACGCCGGTCACTTTGTTATTCCTCCCGAAAAGATTCTCCTAAAATGTAAAGAAACATTAACTCTTATATCTCGGCCTATGAGCAGAATTTTCCTTGCTATCTTACAAATATTATGTGCGTGGCATTTTGATTCGACTGATGGGTCGCAAATATTCCATCTTTGTTCGATAAAATTACTCGAGTTTCTCTGTCGCAGTGAATCATACACCAGCAATCTATCGGCCCTCCGTATCCTACGAGAAAAATGCAATGGTAAACGCAAGTTTTTCCTATTTTCGATAAATGTAATACGTTGTATGTACTTGGCACGTCCGATATCTGTCGAACTTTGGGTTCCGTAACATTATTAACTAAGAATATACGGTTGGTCGATGTTAAAACGGCGAGACCGGTTCCATTGGCGCTGGTAAAGAATTTTGCTTCCACGACCCTCGTATCTTTGACCTCCTGAAAATTAGAGATTCTTTTAGTGCAGTGTTCTTTGCACGTGTTAATTGCGAAAGTAAAAACAGAAACGTATAAACGTACATTGCCCATAGTAAACGCATGTTGATATGTACCAAACATATCGTATATATGAACCATACCGTCGTCTTGAACGCATAATAATTCCTCTTGTTGGGACCAGCCTAATAAAATCAACTGTCCGCTGTTCCACTGTGAAAGACAAGTTATTCATTACAATGGTTTACCGCGCCTGGTAAAAAATTAATTCACGATCTACAGCATCGGAACAAAGTAAAAGTATCGTACTTGGAATTTCGCTGTTAATTTTCCTGAGGAAGTATATAAGAATATTATGGGCTTATTGGCTCCCTGAACTTTAACAAATTTCTTCGGATTTCTGGTGATCGCTATGGAACCTCCGAAAGGAGCAGCCGCTAATAAATTATTGTTCGAAACTTCGTGTTGAAATGATAGAGGGTACAGTTCGAATTTCCTAAAAAAGTAATAACATCATGTGAGTATGTTTCTTTAACAAGTTTATCAACAGTTCAACATAACCCCAATGCCTTTACCGAAAGTATACGTCACGTCCCAAGGGAAACCAGTCGGCCGTTAACATAGCAGACATTTTTGCGAGATATTAAATTCACAATTTTAATTAATGTAATTTCTTAATCTCGATTGTCAACAATAACGAGCGTGAAAATGTACAGCTACGTTTGACAGATGCCTGACAGCACCTAATGGCACCTGATACTCGGAGGTTACATTTTTTGAATGCTCATTTCATTGGTATACAATGTCATTATAAAAATATTCGCCAAATCGAACGAAATGAATTATGTTGATTAAAAAGCTTTAGTTTCGTTCTCATTTTTCAGTTTCATTTTTATGGATTTATTTTGGATAATCAGAAATTAACAGTCTCTCAATTGACTATTAGTGCGCACCCTGTGCGCGCGATTTTTAATCGTGACGACCGAACGCTCAGATCGATCTCTTTTAACGCTAGAACTACCGACGTCGAATTTGTTGTAATTAAATATATTAAACGGGCACTATCGATAACGATGCAATATCTGCTGCATGGTACCCCTAAAAGTTTGGAGAACGTTTACGTTATTAAAGAATTAGGAACCAGTCATTATAGCTGCCTTGGTAGCTCTAGTTAAACGATCCCTCATTAACTAGCTAAATTGGTTAACGCGCAGTCGGATTGCCCGTTGAATCCGTGAACAACAATCGATCAATTATCATAGCAAGGAAGATGCAAGGACGTTGCATTTTTGTCGTTCAACGAACGGAGCGACGCGACATTCCGTCGACTCAAGTTACGAAATCGAATTTACATTGCATCCGTCATTTTTTATTCTCGGATGACCCATCGCCTTTCGAGTAACCATGAAAAAATACGCACGACATACCAAACGGCATACCGCGGACGACCGGTTCGCGTATGGGAGGACCACCGATACCAAACAGGCAGCAGTGAAAGGCTACCCGAGAAACGTTCCTTACGACTCGTTTCTACATTCACGATCTCGCGCGCTCTTTCCAAGGATCGCTTTTCGTCTCTTTTCCTTCTTTCCTCTCTTCGCGCTTCTTCCTGCACACGTATTCACCCTCGTCGGTTCGTTCGTGTGCGTATTTGAAACGACGTCTCGCACGACGATGGAGTTGCCTCGCTATTCTTCGTTCTTGGATTCTCCTTAAGCGCTAAAACGGTGTCAGTGATTCCTGCTCTCGCTTTTCTTCTCTCTGTTAATCTTTCGTTTACTCGTCCCTGACGATATATCTGCACGATTGACAGCGCAGGTGATCGATCACGAGGTACAATGTATAACGTGGAGGACGGGAATAATTGATTTACAATGAAATTCTTGCCACGACTGGCATCGACCTCGAAATTAGTCAATGTTTGGCGGCCGATGCAGTTTCGCCATCGACGTCTTTCGTTCGTTTTCATTCGTAAAAGAAAGTCTCCGAGTTCTACTTTCGAGGTAACGGCGGTTCGATAAAATGGGCCTCCGATGAAATCGAAATGGCATCGGGGTAATTAAGTCGGTTGCACCGTTTCGATTCTGCACGTGTCGGACGAGTCGAGAGGTGATTCTGGCGAACGCCTCGAATATTTCGCAGGGGAGAAATTGTCCGCTCTTCCAGCATGGGTGTCCTCCGACTTCTAGAGGGTTGAACGACGGTACTGACTACCCGGTTAAGTGATTAGGACGAGTACACACGTCAGGCGATAGACGTAGCTCCTTGTTTCGATTCTAATTTGGCTCTTCTAATCGTCCAAGCTCTGTTGCGGCTAACAGGGCTGACTAATGACGGCGTGACGTTCGAATTACGTTAGTTTTCAAGTAGTATATGCCCTGGCGCACTTAAACGTCTCCCCGTGTGCAGGAAAATGGCCACGTAGCTGTCTAAGCCCTTCGCGTGGCCGAACACGGTACCATTTGGGGCACCGGCTAGGATATCGGTCGCAGTGGCAGGTGGAGTCTCGGTTTGGATACCAGCTACAGTACTAATTACGATATCGGTCTCAGTCGGATGCGAATCAAGGGAGAGGAATCAAAGGTACGACAGGCTCCGGTCCGGTCTGACGAACGCGTCGGTTCGGCATCGATCCCTTCGGCGACACGGTGGCAAGTTCGTAGAGTAGGCCAGGACGATGGACTCGAGTTTCATCGGTCCCAATTACGGGCCCAGTCCTCGGTACTGTTTGGGTACCGGCTTATCCGGATAGCCGGAAGAATCTCGCCGCCCGGGGCAGGTTGTTCTCCTGTTCGCACAACAGAGGCGTCTCCTCTTATGATCGTTAACGAGAGAGTCCGAGAGGTGCCGGTGTGGTACCGGGTGGGCCCGTTCTCCAGTCCCGAGTCTAGAGTCAGCGATGATGCCGAGGGACGCCGAGCAGCAGTGAAAGGCTGCTCAAGAAACGTTCCCTACATCCACTCGATCCCACCTCTTCCACCGCGCTCTTTTCCCAGAGCGCAGATACATTTCCATCTCCTTCGGTCCTTTCCCCTACCAGAGTATCGGTGTTTCTCGTCCGTGTGTCGTCTAGGGAAGGCGCGGAGGTTGCCTCGCGAGTCAACTCGCGATCCCCGTTATGTCGGAGTCCGCAAACCTCGAGGAAGGGCACGGTGCACGCTACTCTTGCGCTCCTTCACTCCTTCTCCCGACGATTTGCAATTTTTCATCGCCACGACACGGCTGGATCGCGGATACTCCTCGCCTCTGCACGGGATCGTTTCATTGACTTTTCCCCAGTTTTCGTTGTTACGAGATAGAGCGCCGTTCCGAAGCTGACAAGTGGCAGGAAAGTGGAGAATCGCGTTGGTTCCGAAGGAAAAGTTTACACGGAGGAAAAGAAAAGTAGAGGAGCGAGTCGGAGAGGAGAGATACGGGGACGAAGGTGTAGAATTTTCAACGTGGAAACGGAACGGGGTTGAGAGGAGAGAAATAGTGGAAGAGGAACGAGTGGATGGTGATTCGTGAAAGACGATGAAGATATCCTGGTGAACCACCTGTATCTCCTGTTTGGTGCAACCTCGAAGGTGATGCTGACCTCGAGCGGACGGTGAAGCGGTGAAGCGTCGACCCGATATCGCCCGGTTCAATCGACGGTATATTCCTCACGTGGAACAGTGAACATGGTGTAAGTTTGTGCATACTAATGAGAATAAGTCCGCTCCAGATTGCTTTCAAATTCGTCGGGAATTCTAGAGCGATCGTCGATCGACGCGCCTCACGATTTTCCCGGGTTCCGGCCATTTCAACCTTCTTTCTTTCCAATTTCGACGGCAAGATCTTTTCGCTCGTGAGAGAAAAAAAAACCAAGTGTCCTCCGGAGCAGGAGCAAACTGTTCCGACAGAACTGACACGCGATCTTTCCCGTTAGAGGGATCATATTCTGCGCCAACAAGATCCGCCCAATTATCAAATATAGTCATCGGAACACGAGCAAGAGTCGATAGATCGACCGAATCGAGATATACGAGGGAATTTCCAGTTCTTTTCCGCGGAAAGCTCGCTATCGCCGATCGAGGACTGGCGCTGCATCCTCGAGAGAAAAATGCATTCTCCGGAAAAACATTCTCGCCGAGATAGATCACGATGCTGTTGCATTAACGCAGCTACTCCGCCGCTCCTCCGTTTCTCTGTTTCTCTATTTTCCTATTTTCCACGCCACTTGGCGCGGACACTCTTGAAAAATCGTGGAGGTCGGATCTTCTCCGGGATTTTTTTGCCCTTAAACCTGTTCTCCTTCCACGGTAATTGCGTTAAGCGTTTAAGAACAAGTTGCTCGCTCAACGACACGTAAGCACGTCGAAGCTTCCTTTCTTTTTTCTTTTTCCCTCTCTTCCTCCCTTCCTCTTTCTAGCTCTTTCTCTCTCTCTCTCTCAGTTTCCTCATTTCCAATTCGTTTTTACAAGCGTAATCATCCGGCTATATTAAGCAGAACCCGCATAAAGCGGGTACCTTTTTTTGAATTCAACGCCGGTAGTTGCAGCACGAACGAAATCCCGTTTACGATGGAAAAAGATCTCCGTGGTTGCCGTGGCGTACAGGTTTCACTGTCCGTATCTGTATAGCGAGCGAAATCACCGTTATATCTGTTTCAACATTTTAAACGGAGGATACGCGAGACTCGCCGGCAACTCGTTCCGTCTTAGGAGAGAGAGAAGAAACGAGAGCGTTCCGTCTTCTTTCCATCGTAAATCGGACAACGTCATTTTCATCCTCGTATCGGAAATCCGTTCGTCGAAGCATCGATTAAATGCGATTTCGTGCAACTCGCCCGGTCGATTCCGATGGAACGTCGAACAAACGATCTTGCGGCGAAGAAAGAACAATTCCACCGATGACTCTGCAAGAATGAATCGCGCTCGAGGCGGCCGAGCGCAAAATATATTTTAGATTAACGATCCGAGGAGAAAACGTGGAGGAATTGCTGTCCGTCTGCTGTCCGTTTGAATTGCTCGCACGAAAGAGACAGTGAAATCGTGCGCGCATCGCGAGAAAATTATATTATTACGCTCGCACGTGTTAGTCATTGAGCTTTCCATCGGAATGACTTTTACTCGGCTGCCTCTCGGCTGTATCAAACGAGAGAAGAAAAACTCGCCGGACGAAACGACGAGCGACGTTTCCAGCTAATATCGCGTCTCTGAGAACACGTGAGAGATTCTACGGGGAATTAATATTCCACTTGTCCAGATTCATCGATGTCGGACACGCGTGAAATACCTTTGCGTCGAGCGGATCGCGTGCAGCGTTAGAAAAGTTTCCTTTTTCGGTGCGATTCAAAGTTCCGTGGAGCTGTTAAAAAATGCTCCGCCTCGGTTGACTTGCCTCGTTAGAAATCAACGCAGCGATTCCTCGCAAAGAAGGGACGAAGAGAAGGAGAAGTCTCGAGAGAGCAAAGAAGACTCGGGACGCGATTCTCGCCGGGCACATCCTCCTTGCTTCCTCGACTCTCTACAAACAACACCTACCGTTATACGTTCTCCGCGTTTCAATTCGTATTCCGGCATCAGCGGGATTGCCCAACCGAGCCTTGCATACCCGAATAATCGCGCGTCTAGGTCGTACTCGCTCGAAGGCTCGCAAAACTACCGAATCGCGGGGAACCGTGGCAACCATTCACAAGCTAGAAACGCACTTATGAATGTAACGTTCAGCCACGTAGTTTCACCGTGGAGGCTCGTTAACGCGGTGGATTTAATTAAACTTGGATCCTCGGGACATGAAAGTATTTTCCGATTAATTATTATCGTTGAGATAACACGCTGAAAATTAATTACGTGCCAGTCTCTACGATGTTGTGGCAGCGAAGACCTATGGAAACGATGTATTTCGTTTAACTGTGAAATGTAATTGAGCTATTTGCTTGGCAAATCGATTGACTTAGAATTCAAGCAGGTGCTTTGACAATTACAATTTTAGGAAATTCAAAGAGCAGAGTTAATCTCTTGTCCTATGATTCCTTTTGCGACTGGATGCGCAATTGAAATTAACCCTCTGCGCTACAACGACACGATAAAATTATTTCTATATTATTAATATTACGTTAAATTCTAAGATATATCAGGAATCACTGACAAATTTTTATTTTAGCAATTTCATTTTCAATTATTGCGGAGGCAATCACAAAGGACATTGTAGCGCAAGGGATTAACGCAGTATTAATAACGTAGAATTACTTTGAACCTCTCCAGACTCACTGATACTTTTAATTTCATAGTTTTCCGAAAAATTCCAAATTTCCTATTCCACTAACCGCGTCCCGAGTGAGACATGTTCCTGCAGGGCAAGGTGTTAATCGATTTGGTCCGCGAACGGCTCAATTAACAAATGCAATCTCAAAACGAAACGTCGAAACGCATCGAAAAACGTCGCCTTCATCTTCCAGATCGTATCTCCTGCTGGCCCTTTTCCTCTGCGGCGTCGTCCCGTCGAAGCAATCGCAATGGAGAGCCTGCGTCGAGCTGAAGCGGGACCTCCACGTGCCCTGCAAGTGCTCCGTTTCCGTCGATCATCCCAGGTCCATCGAGATGAACTGCGACACAGTCGTCTTCACCCGGGACATCCTCGACGCCCTCAGGGAGCAGCCTATAGTCTCAGTTAGTCAAAGAAACTCCGGATATCAGAGCCTACCGGAGGAGCTGCTCGACTCGGGGCTGACGCTGAGGAAGCTCGATCTTTCGGAGAACACGATTCACGGGCTGATGGATCGTTTGCTTCACGCGCAGCCTCGTCTTCAGGAGCTGAGGCTGTCGGACAATCTCCTGGGGGACAGCTTGAATCCGATCTTCTCGAGCAACGAATTCCACGGCATGAAGGACCTGAAGCTCCTCGATCTCAGCAGAAACGGCCTGCGCAGCATCGAGGAAGGGATATTGAAGGGATGCGAGAACCTCGAGCAACTCTATTTGGATGGAAACAACTTGACGACTGTTCCTACCGCCTCGCTGAAGGGACCAAGGGCCATCAGGGTTCTCTCTCTCGCTGGAAATAATATCGGTGAGTCCGTCGTGTCGGCGATGTACTTGATTCACCTTAATTCGACGTAATTTAACACGTTGAACGCCAGCGGTATTTCAGTAATTTCATCATTTCCACCGAAGTGAAACTTTTCTATTAAAATCACATCTTTATAAAACAGAAACTTCAAGGGCACAGATGGATATCTATTCAGCAGAACTTCATCTTTTTAACGCCAACATTTAAACATTGAATATGTTAGAAAATTCGGAAATATTGCAATTTAAAAGTCATACGAAATTTTATTGAATTCAATAGCGCCGGTCACCGGTGACCCCCACGGCAGTCAACGTGTTAACGTCCTAAAGTGATCTCGTCGGGGGCGGTGATCGGAATACGATACTTTGTAGAAACAGGCGGGAGGAAGGATGATTTTAAATTATACGGCGGTTCGAGTGAAAGCGAAGACTAATTTGGATATTCCGATAATTCTCCTTTCCACGATTCTATCGTGGCGAGTAACGCCAACGAGATCGTCGGAAACTATCTTCCTCGCGATCTTCTAAACTTAAACGGCGCGAGGTAGTAAAAATCGAAAGTAGAGAATTTCGTTTCTCCTTTAAACCGAGGCGGGGCAAAAAGTGCGCTTGGAAACGTGAACGCGATGCGTTCGGTTAGAAGCGCGAGTGAATCGCGAGCCATTAAAGTCCGCTCGGAGCGAGAATATCGCGTAATCGTAACGGAAGGGGATTAAACCTCAAAAAGAATTCTCCGCAAAAAGAAACAAATCATCGACGAGTCGGACTTAACGGTTCGCGGATTCGAGAGAACACGCACTCGCGATACGCCGAGAATTTTCGCGCCTAACTTTCTCCGCGTATCTTGCATTACTAGTTGCGCGCAGAAATATCCCGTAACTTTGACATCCCATAAAATGCTCGCCGATGAGCGAACACCTCCTGCGCTGTCTCTCCGTCAGTCCTTAGAGTTCAGAGTGCAAGCGAAAGTCAGAATTGCTCGCGTATCTCGCCTCGTTGCTCCCGGGAGGAGAGTTTCGTTAACCCCTCGCTTTACTATTGAACTTTGAGCTTTTAGACTTAACACTTATCGGACGATAGCTCTGTATACATGACTCTCCCTAGGTTGTGGTTGTTTTTAGTAAATGTGCAATAAATTCTAAGTATTGTAAGAACAACGTTTTGGCTGGAAATTATTTATTTTTTGAAGGAGTTTTACTAATGTTTGAGTTTCAAGTAATTCATCGTCATCACCGTCGATTTACATCTAATCATCATCTGATTTATCAGCATTTTCTCCTTCTGTATAATTTGTTTTCTTGTGTGAGTTACAACAACTTTTCTTTTCTTAGAATGTAATAAGAAATCGCTGCCACTCTTATTACTAGAATTAAAAACACTTTCAGAATTGTCTTCAAAGAATTCACAGCCAGTATCACTATCTAACTTCATAAAATTTTCTTTATTTTTCGGGGCCAAAATATTAGAATTTTATTGGAAAAGGCACTGTTATATCTTTGAACATATTAATCATATAAATAATAGTGATACTGGGTCCACTGCCAGTATCACTGTCTAACTTTATAAAATTTTCTTTTTTTTTGGGTCCAAAATATTAGAATTTGATTGAAAAAGACACTGTTATACCTTTGAACATATTAATCATATAAATAATAGTGATACTGGGTCCACTGCCAGTATCACTATCTAACTTCATAAAATTTTCTTTATCTTTTGGGGCCAAAGTATTAGAATTTGATTGAAAAAGGCAGTGTTATATCTTTGAACATATTAATCACTCCGTTTATAATGTTCCATGTTTAATAAGACAATTGTCCACACATTCCACAGATAGCGAGTTTAGATTTGATTCATCTTGCCACCTCACACGCGCCATACGACCGCTGCGACAAAGTTTCGTTTGCCCATGAGAGGTGACATGCGACCGTTAAATATTAAATATACTAATTAATTTCGCACCGCAATGGATCGATTCAGGCTAGGTAGATTTAGGATAGTATTTAGGTATTTCCATGGGTTTACGATCGAAAGTCAACAATGCCGTATTTTATTAAAGAGAATTGCAATACATGGGACGAATTTAGCCCATCGGACTTAGAAGCATGAAAGACTCATGCGGGCCACGCTGATCTCTTTCTCTCGAGGGGTTGAAAGATGCACTCTTTTGCAGGATCTCTTCCACGAGGGGCGTTCCTGACCCTTGGCGAGTCTCTGCTGCGACTGGACCTCAGCGACAATGAATTGTCTCACATGGAGGACGGTGCTCTTTCCGGCCTCGAACGTTTGCTTCTTCTCAACGTTTCTCACAATGATCTCACTCGGTTCAACAGCGACGTTTTCAAGGGTACGTTCATAGAAATCTTTCAAACTTCGATTCACCATCGTTGCTCCATTTTCAATTCTTGCACCGGGCAATTCCCGTGGTTTATTGGTTGCCGCGTTGCACGGAGAAGCGTGTTACATGAAAACTAGAGTCGCAATATCTTCGTCGCGTTGTTGAAATTCACGTTGCACAGGAGTCTACCGTATTTTGGCGCTTAGCCTTAGGATCTGCGGGCTTAGACGGGCCAATTAGAGGTACGTTTAGATACCAATTAAAGCGGAATATGAAGCGTTCACCAGAGATCGAAATAACATTCTCAATGAACGCAGAAGCGCCTCTCCGTCCGTTTGTTTCGCTCCCGGAATATTCGTATTATCTCGTGAGAAAAATGTCATCGGTCTCTTTGTACCAGCGACAAGAAACTGCTTTCAAGGTAGACAGCGACCTCCAACGAACAATCAACTCTATTCCGCGTTCTCACGAGCCAGTAAAATCAGTTCCGCGCTTCCACGAGCACGAAAAGAACGGGGAGCCGTGAATTCTTGCGGGATTTTTCTCTTACCATTCTTACCGTACTTTCGTCCGCACGGTTTCTCCAAGTTTCAAGATCGTACGAATCGACGACAAGGGGCTTTATTACGATTTATACAATACCCCGTAATGCCGCATAATGATGCTTTCCAGGGGCTTATAATTTACTTCAGCTGGATCTCTCCGCGAACTTCCTTCAGGAATTTCCCACCGACGCCCTGAGACACTTAACGGATCTCAGATTTCTCAACGTCTCCAACAACATGATCGCGGTAAGCATATTGATGCGATCGCATTCTAATTGCTCCACGAGCCCACCCGATTTCAATTACGTGCGAACGTTACGATTTCGCCGCTCTCTTTTGCCATTCTCGTCGACTCGACGCTCGAAACGATCGAGTCTCGGGTAGTCGACGACAATTTTCAAAGGTAATTCACGGAAAAAAATGTCAATAGGAAGTCGAACGAACGCATCTGTCGGGGCTGACGGAACTGCAGATCCTCGACCTCAGTCGCAACAACATCGGTCGCCTGGGGGTGAACACGTTCTCCGGGTTGTCCGCCCTCACCAGGCTTGACCTCAGTCTCAATGCCTTGCGCACGGTAATTCATTTCTAAAACAAGTAGACGCTCGTATCTACAATTCCAAGGCGCAAATCTACTTCCCTCTCGAATCGCCATTCGCAGATCGAGGAATCCTCCTTCGAGGGTCTGACGAAGCTGAAGTGGCTCTCGCTGCAGGACAACAACATTCTCCTCGTCCCTGCCTCCGCCCTAACGAGATTACCAACCTTGGCGCATCTCCACGTGGAGTTCAATCGCATAGCAGCCCTGTCCGCCGAGCTGATAAGAGCAACGGCATCCACCCTCGTCACCCTGGGTCTCACGCGAAACCTCGTGCGAGAGATCCCAGCCAGGCTGTTCTACAACTTCGAGAATCTCGTCAGCATCGAACTGTCCGGCAACATGCTGTCCACCATCACCCAAAACACTTTCGCCGGCTTGGAGGATACCCTGCTGAACCTGGACGTCTCCTACAACAGACTTACGTCGATCGCCGAGCTACCGCTGAGGAATTTGGTGTCTCTGAACCTCGCGGGCAATCAGCTCAGACGAGTCTCCCCGGAGACCTTCAAGTATCTCACCAGGCTACAATACTTGAACCTCAGCTCGAATCCTCTTTACGGCGGCTTCCCGCCTCTGTTTCCGTCCTCCCTGGTGAACCTTGATATATCCTCCACCGATCTGAAGATCCTCCCGACGGTCCTCCTTCTGAATCTCGAGTCCCTGGAGAAGATAGCCATCGCTGGGAACTACTTGGAGGAGATCAACGAGGGCACCTTCCAGCACCTTTACAACCTGTCGTCGATAGACCTCTCTTACAACTCGATAGAGCGAATCGACAGCGGGGCCTTCGTTGGTCTGATAAACCTGTACGAGTTGAATTTGAAGGGCAACAAGCTCGCGTCCTTCGTCGGCGAGCACTTCAACACCGGGACGGGGTTGGAGGTGCTGGATTTATCCGACAATCGAATCTCTCAGCTATCGCCGACGGCCTTCGTCATTCATCCGAGGCTGAGGAGAATCGATCTCTCTGGAAATCGATTCGCTCATTTTCCCAGCGACTTTGTAAAGTCTCTGCAGTTCCTCGAGGGCCTCGATCTCTCGAGGAACATGCTGAAGAACGTCAACGAGTTCGCGTTCTCTCAGATGGGACGACTGCGGTCGTTGAATCTCTCCGGGAATAGAATCGAGTCGGTGGACGAGCTCGTTTTTCACAATTCCACGCAACTGCAGATCCTAGACGTGTCCGACAATGACATCGAAGTCCTCAGCGAGAGGACGATGGAAGGTCTTCAGCGCTTGGAACGTTTGAATCTTCGAAACAACAAGCTTGCCTCCCTGCCGGAGACGATTTTCGACTCGTCGAGGATAAGGGCGGTGGAGTGGATCGATCTGTCGGGTAATCGATTCAACGAAATTCCGATAAGAGCCCTGCAGAGGCAGTCCGCCTCGTTACTGGGATTGAACTTCGCGAGAAACAGGATATCCGAAGTCTTCACGCAGGACATCGTGAACAAAGTGAAGGATCTCGATCTCTCGGAGAATCCTTTGAGCGAAAACGCCATTAAGGGTATCCTGGGAGAGGCCAAGATCCTGAGGTCCTTGAATCTAGCCTCCACCGGCTTGAAGACTCTCATCAGACTGGAAACACCTTTCCTCAAGAGGCTGAATCTCTCCGGAAATGGAATCGTCGACGTTAAACCAACGATCCTGGAACGCACGACGATGCTGGAGGGTCTTGACATATCGAGGAACAAGCTGGCAGACTTTACGAACCTGATAAGCACCTTCAAGATTCTCCCGGCTCTCCAGAACCTCGACGTCTCCAGCAACGACGTGAGGACCATCAACGAGAGCAGCTTCGATGGCCTCGGTGCGTTGCGTTCTCTCGAAATGTCCAATCTCCTCGAGTGCACGAGAATAGAGAAGAACGCCTTCAAATCTCTGGGAAAGCTTCGCTCCCTGTCCGCCTACAATTATCCCAAACTCGGGTACTTCGACGTTCAAGGAGTCCTGAAGGGCATGAGCAGCCTGCAGGTTCTAGACATCGAGATAAAGGACTCCTCGGTGAGCAACGAGCAGCTGTCCATTCGCACTCATCCTCATCTGCGAAGAGTGACTCTACGAGGAGAGAGACTCCGAAGCGTCCTCTCGAGTTCCTTGGTCGGTGTTCGAGGGCCCAGCCTCGTCATCGGTCTCAAGAACACCTCCGTCGACTCCATTCCCTCTGCTCTATTCTTCCCGGTACCGCGTTCCACCAGGGTTCGCCTCGACGTCTCCGGCAGCAAGTTCACCACCCTGTCCGCCCAGTTTCTCACCGCCCTCGAGGAGAGAAGCGGTTCCGTGCTAATCGAGGGACTCGAGAGCAACCCGATAAACTGCAGCTGCGACGCGAAGCCTCTCTGGAAGTGGCTGAAGGCTTCGGAGAAGAGGTCGCGCACTGTTGTATGCTTCACTCCGGATCGTTTGTCCGGAGTGACTCTAACTGACCTGTCCGAGGACCAACTGTCCTGCGAGATTACCACGACGACGAGGTTTCAAACGACGGAGACGGTACCGTCGTCGAAAGCGACGATGCCCGAGCCCGAGATCATCTGGACGATCGCCCCTACGGTTCAGAACGTTCGCAATAAGCACAACGGAGATCACAACGGCGTGTCCTCCTCCATGGGCAACGTCTCCGGCACCGACGACACCCTCATCATCGGTATCGTCGGCGGTGTCGTTGCTTTCATAGCCATTATCGTCATCGTCATTTGCATCTGTCGGCTCCGCTGGAGCACTCAGATGAACGAGGCACGAATGGCCGCGGTAGCTTCCAGCATCCATGAAGCCTCGATGATCAGACCGGCGAGCGCCTATTCGGGAAAGATCAATCACGATCTTTACGTAGGATCGTACAACGGATCGACCCTCGGCCGTGGAAACGGTGTTCCCGGTTCCTCGATTCCGGCAACGCCGGTGCAAATGATGCCGTTCGTTCAATCTGTCCCGGTTATGCATCCTCTGGCACCGGCTTCGCAGTCTCAACAGATGTACGGATTTTACGACAGCTCACCTCTGCCCGTGTACTTGACCTGCCCGTCGGACAGCAAGGGCGACAGATAACCGATTTCTTTTTATGTATATAGATATACGTATACCTCATTTGCGCGCGTTAACACGTTCGGCACGGTGTGGCATAACGCCGATGCCTCACTGGCTGTCTTACTTAACCGTTTGAGTCCCAGAGGCTTTTAAAAGAATACGGTCGAAAAACCTGAGCAGCGCGATGGCGCTTGTCTCAACCGAGTACTGGGACTTTTCGACACAAAATCTGAAGAGCGCGATCGCGCTCCTTGGGATTCAAACGGTTAGAGACGACGAGGTATAATGCTGGAACGGTAAGAAGGCAGCTGAGACGGAAGGGGAGATTGCTTTCGCACCGCCTATCCCCGCCATATCTGTCCTGGAAATCTGAGATCGACGAATGACGACCGAAAATAAAACACTGCTTTCGTCGTTCACACGACGACGCAACGAATGTGTGGGTCTCTCTTGCCAAAAGCGCGTCAAATTCGAAAATGCGCGAGGGAGAGGGATGTCCCTATCCGCCGGGCGAATCAGAGCAAATTACTCCTCAGATGCCTTCTTACCGTTCCAGCATTATATAAACATGATGCCGAATAATTTAACTAACTAAAAGTTGATAAAACTGGATGTAGATGTTTGGAGCTATGTCAAATATTTGTTATACATTTTTTGCAGATGAAACACTATCAAAATAGTTCGCAGTTTGCGAAAAAAGTATGCTCTACACCCGCGCTTAACGTGTTAAAAGTCTTCGCGGTAATGTAGCCGTTTTCAGTCGTCGTGTCTTCGCTGTTCTGCTTGCCCGCTCGGACTTGCAGAATCGTTAATTGGATCTTGTCACGTTAAATCGGAGGGGATGATATTTATTTGATACGAAAAGAACAGAGAAAGTGTAATAATTATGACGTTAGGTAAAAGGATAACGCGTTTGCGGCTCACCGACCGGAGGCACTTCATATTAATATTTGCCTCAACGGCGGCTGCTAAACTTTCTTTGGGCTCTATACGAGCCGTTTACTTTGAAAGTGGCACGAGTCTCTTTATCGTAATGCATAAGGATGCTTTTTCCAAGACTACGAGATTATAGATAATAAATATCCATAATAGCAAGTAGAGGTAAGTATTCTCGAAAATTGGAATGGATATTTTAAAAAACGTTAACGCAAACCCTAAATATCTCGATTTGAAGAGAAAGTGATTTATGCCACTTTCAAAGTAAACGACTCATGCGTTCCACTGGTACCGAAAGGGTTAAATTTCAAAGTGCACAAGCTAAAGAGGATTCCCAATGCTTTCGGTATGCCGTCGAAGTCATGGTGCTTAAGTATTTAATTACAATTATTCTTCTACACGCAGGCATACCTCGCGGTATCGTCTTATAAAATGCGACGCTCGTAATGGAAAGTATTTGTTGTTATTCTTCGCACGTAATCGTAACGATGAAAGTCTATGACGTGTACATATACGTATAAATATAAATAACATATCGCAATTAAGAGAATTAAGAGACGTGGTATCGGTAGGAATTGTAATATAGTAAATTTTCGTACTAAACTAGATATTTCTGTTGTTTTATTTTACATTTAACACAATCTTCCTTCCCAGATACTATATAATATTTGATTTCTCTTTGCAACACCTAAAACTACCGGCTTTAAATCTATTACGTTTAAATATATTAAATATGTTATTCGAAAAACAAATCAGGGTATTTATTTTAAATAGACTTCGTTAAAAATTTCTGGGGACCGGCACAGGGCCGCGGACCACAGTTTATAAGAAATGCTGGTATAACTGATTACAAGTAGCATTAATCAAAGCGCAAAGGGAAAGTGGGTGAAATGTCACCCGAGGATGTTTCATTTAACTATTTTTCAGCAGGATGCGACGATTAAATGCATTAAAAATGCGCACTTTTCCATTTACAGCGGCGGTCGGTTCTCCGGCTGCAGCGTTCCTCCGCATCGATTATCGAAATGCAGCAATCGAAAATCGCAACAACGACGTCATATCGATGCATGTATGTGCATTCAGATAATGTACGTATGTAGATGTAACGTAACGTAACCTTATTTCAAGATCATGATACGCGGTGCATGTATTGCACGTTACGTGTGTACGGATATACGTGGGCTCGTATGCACCGCTGTGAGAAAGCATTTCGTTCTACCTCGACGGAAGAAATGATATTTTTCACGACAAATTGTAATAAAGGAGGGCCGTTTGTAATGTCCGTTAGGTGCGCACCCGAAACGAGTTAACCATTGAACTTTTTTTTTTTTTATAATTTCTATCGGTACTCTCTGCTCTCGTTCATCGAGAAAGGACATTGACAGTCATCGGAGAGTACGGAGCAAGTGCATGTTACAAACGATGCAAAAATGCTTACCGTTATTTTTAACAGATCGATCCGTACGATACTATCTTATCGTTTTAAACGTCGCGAGAATATAAAGCATTGACCGAGGCGGTAATTAATAACGTAGCTTTTGAAAGTATAACGTACAGGATTCGTGCGATAGAAAGTAATGTAACAACGTGCAGGACACCATTTAAGAAATAAGCTTGAAACTTACGGGAGACCTTCTCCTCGTACAAGCTTATCGAATATAGCTTTATAACTGTTTTCTCTCCTGCTGCTCGTAAAGTTAGAGCGCTAAAAGAGATCGAGGAGAGATCGATGATAGAGCACAAAGAATATTTCCAACAATGACCTGACCAAAAGGTAATTCTTCTAACCATGATTATGGGTGTGTACACCATAGGAGGTTATGGCGAATTACGCTTACATGTATTATTTCCATTGCAGAATCGAGGTATACGTTTACCTAAGGACGTCTGTAACATGATACGCCCTTTTCTCGAAGAAGATGCCTGGTGTTACTGGGTCGTTTCGGTCGGAGCGTTGCTCTCGTTTCTTGGCCTCATTGTCGCTTGTATTTGCAGCTGCCGTCGCAATGAGAACAAGTAATTACAGCTAGAAATTGTCTTTGATAGTATTGAGAGAATCGTTCGTAGAGACTGCTCAAGTATCTATTGAATTTTGACGTATAGTAGATATGACGTAAAGAAAGATAAATTTAAGTAATTTTATGTTAAGTATTTATCATGCGTATGAAGTTACCAAACGTCGTACATGATTTTTGGATGTACGTTTAATTGCGATCGTATTGAACAGGAATGAATTTCTCGGACTAGCGGGTATGGTAACGTTAAACAATTCTGAAAATGAAGGTTTCAACAGGATTCCAACTGTGGATGTGTCTCACATTGTTACGCAGGATGCCAACGACAGTGGAAAAAGGTTGCTAGCTAAAAACTGGCTTGGCAGCATGTGGTTATTTCTATAAACATGTATTTCGGCATGGCCGTACATCTTGCAAAGTACTTCTCGATATTTGATACAAATATTAGCCAAAAAAAAAACAATCATTGCCACTGAGTTAAAGACGACGACAAATGTTATCGAAGTACTTTGTATACTTGTAGGTTTTAATATTAGTTTTACAGTAGATACGGAAGCTTGAAACACTCGCTTTACCGCATTAGTCCAAGTATTACTAATACCGCTTGCACAACTAATAACGCAGCAAGAATTTCTCACAGAATACTCGAGGCAGGGAAAAACGTGATTACCATATTTCAACGTGATCTTTTCCTCCGTCAAACTGACGCTAGTTTTTCTCCCATCTGTATAGGACGACTAGTGCCAATAGAAGTCTTCCAGATATTCCAAAAGACAAGGACAGGGCACACGAAATTGGAACCGAATCGGTACTGCAAGATATATACGAAACTACCGAGATAATCGGGGACCATTCCGAGCTTTACGCTACGGTTCAAGATTCTGGTAATAATAACAAATATTTAATTTTCTCCCAAAATATATGTTTTCTATAATGTAATTTATATTTATTTGAATATAACGTAGCAACGGAGGAACAGGTAGCCGAACGAGAAACCCAGGAAACTCTGCAGCAAAATTCCACGCAAGAGAATTCTGCGCACCAGTACGCAAGATTCCCTTCTTCCAGTAACAACAATGGTACGCATTGAGAAGCATTACGATCGTTAAAATTGCACTTTGAAGTGCAATGTACCTTAATGCAAACGATTTCACAAATTTCTGTACGTTTTTATTCTAGTTGAACATCCATATGCTCAACTTCAAAATATTCAAAAGACTGAGGCTAGTCAACTAAATAGGTAACAACTTGGCCAATTTATCGAAGAAGCAACAAATATTTATTCTTACAATTGATATAACAAATACTTAATGTTACAATTGATGCAACAAATATTTCAGAAGTAACGTTAATCAAACGGTAAATGTCGAAATACCGTCTACGTCGACGAGTCAGGCCGGTGGAAATCCAGTCGCTCCACCGAGAACACGAAGATCATCCTCTCACAATTCACTTCTCAATTCCGAAGTTCCCTCCGACATTCAGGCTGCCAATGCGATAACCGGTGGTGTGCAGGCTAATCAAGATTTGCCGTACATGACTCCGCCGCTCCTCTTGCTGCTTCCTCATCCACCTCAGTCGCAGCACAACAGTCCACAACAACACTTTAGCGGGGATTCCCAAGATTCCAGTAAGTACTCGAGGTAGTCCATTTTTGCGTCTAGTTGTCGCAAAAATGAGTCGAATATTCTTTACGTGTCTACCCTTGCAGAAGGATACACGAGTATAAGCGTGAGGGAACCTCTAGCCAACATAATCGCACAAACGAAAACAGCCTATCGGCAGAATCAGTCGACTCGATTGCACGCCGATCCTCACTACGCGACCGTATCGGATGACTCTGGTATTTAAATATTTTTTGTGAAGATTAAGACGACGATCGACAATGTACGCGCATCGACATACAAATGTTTATTCACCAGACGAAATGTATGCCGCGATCGACGAGCAAGACAAAGTCTACACGAGTGGAAGCGAAACTTACGCTCAAATACAGCCCATGGTAGCGGAAGCACAAAGAATCGTACAGGGAGAGCAACCTACGCCGTTCGGTCAACCGGTTTCCCGTCCCGAGGAATCCCAAGCAGCACCGCAGCCGCCGAGCGTCGACAGTTTGCGGCACGTAGCCCATGCTCATTCCAGGCAAGGTAAATTAGATTCTATCGATCATCGTCCAATATTAACTCCACTGCCAAATACTATCGTAACGATTGCATTCGTGCAGCTTCGTCGTCGAGTGCCAACAGTTCCATCATAAATCCTGGTTCACCGAAGCCGGAAAAACGACAAGCCAATTCACCATTACCACCTCCGCCGGAAGGAATGACGGATGTTTACGCGTCCGTCGAGAAAAGACCGAAGAACGACGAACGTGTCCGATCGAGTTTATCGATGGGAAAGTCGCTGGAAGACATGTACGCGAAAGTGATGAAGAAGAAGCGAGACGTCGAGGAGCAAAACGACGTTCATTCGATCGCCAACAATACCTTACATCCCGAGATTATCACGACGTCGAGGAAACTGAGTTTGGTCGAGATAAACCGAGCCTCGTGGTCGAGTCACGATTCCGTTGAGGTACAGAAAAAGGAGACCACTGATTACGCTACAACGAATACCACCGTTTCAAACTTTCATCCCGAGGTGGAGAGCTTAAGTTTGCCTAGGATCAACGACGCAGAGTCCAACGCTTCGAACGTGTCGAGCTTAGAGATCGATCACGGCTACGAGGCTGTCAGTTCCAACGTGAAGAACGATCCCGCTACTCGAGTCGTCTCCTGCGATCCTAACTACGAGATGCTACGACCTCAATGTTCAAGGGACAGCGATTATCAGAGCAGCTCCCTAGCCGCGCGGAACAGCGCCGACGTGTTGTCCACGTTCTCCGTACCGTTCAAGCACAGACAGATAAGCAATGCCAGTAGCGAAGACCCTGGTTACGAGAAGGTTCGATTAAGAAGAAGAGTCGAGTTGGACCAGGACACCGATTCCGAGCCAAATTACGAGAGTATGCCGCACGACTCGGGAGAACCGAATTACGCTTCCGTTTGCCGTCCTGGTGACAGTGACACTGATCCTAATTACGAATCCGTCAGCCACGGGGATCCGAATTACGAAAGCGTGAAATACATGAGCGTAGCAAACAACGAAGAGCCGCCATATGAGCAGGTGAACAATTACAAGTCCGAGGTTAATCCGAATGGCTACGAGAAAGTAAAGGAGAACAAGTTCAACACGGATTACGAAAGAATACAACTGAATCGTCCCACGGAACCAACCAACAACGGAGACACGGACGACGAACAGTACATTCAAGTTTAACGATTGGAGTATTTTTTTCTTGATTCTCAATGAAAAATGTCTGCGTAATAATCAAAGTTACAATTGGACGTGAAAAATGATATAGAGCGTCCCGATTGAGGAGATAGAACGAACTGCGTAACGAGATTTCCGTATTTAAGGGATAAATTTAAACTTCGTGGAGAACCAGACTTACTCTGGTTTTTATTTATGATATAAGATTTTTTTCTCTCTTGACGCCGATTACGTCGCATATCGTGGGCGATGTAATATTCGAGAGTAAGACTGACAAAGACAGACAGTGAGAAACAAGTGCAAGATTAAATCAGAATTATCTCTATCTTTAAATTATTCTTACAAGGTAAGTTCGGGAACTGATACACTCCGATTTTAGGAAAGTTTGCATAAATATTTATTAGACATATCTGAGAAGCTAGCTGGAATTCGTTCGTGCCTACTTTCAATTTTAAGAGAGACATCAAGGTAAGTCCCTCTTTAAGGTAATTCCTGTCCGTCTCCTACCTGTCTCTCCTCTCTGCCACCTGTCTCGTCTCTCTCCTGTCTGTCCTGTCTCTCTCCTGTCTGTTCTGACCGTTTCCTGTCTCTCTCCTGCCTGTACTTCCAGTCTCCTGCCTGTCCTGTCTGTCTCCTTCTTGCTTTTCTCATGCCCATTCTGCCTCTGCCATCCTCAAAGCGTTGTTTCAAAAACTATTTTCGAGAAAATTAACGTCAAGAACGTTGGCTCATATGATTTTGAAGGTCATTTTTTAGGTCAAATTTAGGCTTGCAAGCTCAAACCTCGTTGCTCAAACTAAAAAAGCTCATTTGGACAGTCAAAAATTCGCAAATAACTCGGAAAATTGGCTCAAAAGCTCAACACTGCGGGCTCATAGCTCAAAAGCTCATTTTGGACGGAGTAAATTTGGAATTTAGTCGATATTCGGATTAAGCTTTTAGTTTGAGCGATCACAGGTGAGCTTGCAAGCTCAGCACTCGTCGCTCAAACTAAAAAAGCTCGTTTGGAGAATCAAAATTTTGCTAAGAACTCGGAAAAATTGCTCAAAAGCTCAAGACTACGGGCTCATACCTCAAAAGCTCATTTTTGACGGAGTAAATTTGAAATTTAGTCGAAATTCGGATTGAGCTTTTGGTTTGAGCCATCACGTCTGAGCTTTAAAGCTCAAATTTGACCTTTAAAATACCCCTGTGTTAACGGCCGGCATCACGAAAATGTGACTTTGCTCAAATATGATCTTTTGGAGAAAACCCTTTCTTTGGGTACGGCGGGCAGGACAGACAAGACAAGCAGGAGACAGGTAGGACAGGCAGGAGACAGGCAGGAGATAGGTAGGACAGAAAGGAGGTGGGCAGGGCAGAAAGGAGACGGGCACGACAGAAAGGAGAAGGGCAGGACACAAATGAGGCAGGCACGACAGAAAGGAGGCAGGCAGGATAGGTAGGAAACAGACAGGACCTCCCTTGATATCTCCCTTAAAGTTGAAAATGGGCACGAACGAATTCCAGTTATCTTCTAAGATATGTCTAATTAATATTTATGCAAAGTTCCTTAAAAATCGAAGTGCATTAGTTCCTGAACTTCCCTTGTTAGCCTCCGACTCGGAGTACGTTTCTCGGCGATAGAGTTCGTAATTCCCGAAAGTTACCAATTATATTGATACGATTTAATACTTTTTTAATATATCGCGCCATTTGTCGCGCATCTATAGCGTCATTCTAATTTTTTTCGTAATTCTCTCTCTTTAACATTAAACACTCCTCTGGAGATTCATGAGTAAGTCGCGCGTAAGACTCGCACTGTGCGCTAAAAATGGAATCAGATTTTGACCATTAAAAGATCGCGTTAGTCTAACAGCAAAACATATTTATTTTCTGTTCCTTTAAAAGGCCGTTGATTACTTTTTAACGTATTTAACATTATTACTTTTGCTCCGAACGTGTAAATATTCAATTTTATTTCTATAGTAATATATTTACGTAGCGAGACCATAATAAGTTATGGATTATTTATTTATGAACGAATTATCTTTCACGGGCGATATTTCGACATTGTAGCAAAATTATGAATCCATCGATCGCCATCGTAGTTTTCGCCGTACAGATTAATTACCTTGATCGGCACTCGTTCAAAAAGAAGAACAGCGTAATTAATCGGTTTCTTTGTCCACCGTGAAAAAAATTAACGCGAAAGAAAAACCAAGCAAAGGTTAACATCGAAAGATATTGATATCGTCGATACGATGTACATTAATTTCTGTCCGCTCAATATCAGCTGGTCTGTTATTTACTTAACTTAACGAGCGATTAATTAAACTTACGTATTTGTTGTGCGATTCGTTCAATGTTCTATCTTACACGTCGTAAAGCATCGATATTATTAATGACTGTAATCAGTGCCGTTTAAAATCTGGCTTTTGTCTAGTAGCGCATCGAACGTCTTATCTTAACAAATTCAGACTTAACTTTATGCGATCCTAATTCTTAATCACGATGTCGAAGGACATCAAAGCTGTGCGTATTTCACCTGTCTCTTAAGTATTATTTACCGGTGTGTATGATCGTGAAATGAACAGTTTCAAACGAACAGGAGCCAAAAATACAAATAAAACTAACGAAAGAAGATTACAGCGGAGGGAAAACTTGTAAGACGAGCCAACCGCGTGATCGGTTGATAACACTTAACACATGCAAAATCATAAATGTAACTTTTACTTCTTAGTATAAGCGTTTTATAGAGTAAAAATTCGCGATACTAATCATTTTTCTTTTCTAATTAACGTGCAATCTCGTTTAACAAGTTTGCAAGAGGGCACAAGGAACGTTATCGATACCTGTTTACGTAGTTTTACTAACGGCTGAACTTGTGATTAGAAAAGTATGAGCTTCGTAGATCGACATTTTTGTATACGCGATGCCTTAAAATTTCTATTATCCGTTTCGCACACGCGAAACCAGTAACAATTGCCGTATATACAAGTATCGTTGGAACGGGTACGATACTAATAACGAAACGTATTCTTCTTGAAAACTTGTGGTCCATTCGGTGTATTCACGTTTTCTCTTTGGAGTATTTCATCGAATACTCCGGCATTAGTAGAGATTTACTAAGCCTCCTATAACACGCCTCATTCTTTCCGCGTTCCATCGAACCTTTGACGACGCTGGAACCACCGAGGCAGTCAAAATGCTTGGTTCCCAATTTTTTTGTAAGAATTTTCTAAATTCTCAGGGAAACCGTGCAGTAGATATTCCACGCCCATCGATCAGGGAAATTTTTAGATAAAATTGATAACCGGTCGTTTTGACCGGCTTCGTAGTTTCGGTAGTAAAGCGCAAGTTTGAAAAATTCGCGGTTCAAGTTCGTTAGATCGTAATGTATGAGAATCGTGTTATAGGAGGGCCATCGGAATTCCGTGTTATCAGAGGGTTGAGTGTACATACACAGTGTATATACTAGTGGTCCTTTTTATATGCGATTATCTTAAATTTTAACCCCGAATGTACATAAAGGAACGTATTCAAAATTTCACGAATACGATCTTTCCGTATCCGATGGACGCTGGAATTTAATAACACATGCTACGCATACATCGTACTATCAACCGTATAATGTAATCCCTCGAACGTAGGTTGCTTTTTTAATATGAAAACTAAAAGGAAACTTTTCGCCCTCCCCTTTAACGAAACCCCAGTGCTTGACGTTGCAGTCGCGACGATATTTGTATTGTTTTGTATTTTTGACAGAAGCTAAACTTTTTATACAATAAAGAATACTTTAAACAAAGTCGCATCGTTAAATGGGCCGTTTATTTTGAATGTGGCGTAAGTCACTTCCTTCTTAAATCATATGCGGAAAAGAATAACTGAGAAAAGTGGAAGGACAGGCAGAAAAAGAAGAGGCAGGACATGATATAGTAGCGCGGATTATTAAAAATCAAAGAGACTATTTAGACGCGTCGTTTGCGCACGTTTGTAACGAACTATCGGGAGTAACTATATATGCTAGTACCATCGAAAAGGATATGAAAAGAAAAGCTGTCGATAATACTACGGAAAAAATTCATATCGATCGCGTAAACTTTGTTGTCATTTTATCTACACTTAACGGCGATATTACACGTTCTCTCTCGTCTTAGGCTATCTCGATAAGACAAATATTAAAATATTAATTTGATAGCTCTTCGCATCTAACAATCGCTCGTATTTATGTACATGACAATTAATATATGTACATACATCGTCGTCGTTACAGTCGGACTAACGCTACCAGAAGGATGAATATGATGCTGCAGACAGTTTCTTTGTCTCCTTGGTTGCTTTTTTTTATAGTTTCCCTTCATAAAATACGATTACATACTTCTTCGTTTATCCTATTTAATGTGTCCAATAGTAGCGAACATAGTTAATTCTTTACGAGTATATTTTCTGTCCTCCCGGCCGTTCGTCGGAGTTTTTTGTGTTCAAAGTAGATCGACTCGCGTCTGATCGTACAAAATCGATCGTCAATATCGATTTCGAAAGTCGATCGAAACCATCAAAAATCGTAATTCACGGAGATGTATCGAAAGATCTCTGCTGCTCTTATCGTTAACGTTAATCGTCGCTCGATTCGAATACGGAGACGAGCTTGAATGAACGTTCGAAAGGAATCATCGTCGTTTCGACGGCTTCCGTGCGACGAATATTTCTACACTGTACTTACACACTTCGTATTTCCTACGGTTAAACTTCTCTGACCATTTTTGATTCGCGAAACTTTCCGAAATCCGATGATAGTGACGATCAACGTCAGAGCTAATGCGCTTCTCGAACGCAGGGACTTTGAGTATATCCGATTTGAAATTCCACTTTAAAATATCAATTCCCTAACAGTTAATTACAAATTACCAATTTAACGGACAGTTCCAGCGATACTGCAATTCCGTACTCTGTCATTCGGGGAACGGAAAGTCGATACGAGCGAATGAAAGAAAGTTAGAGAATTAGAAACGTGCAAATACTTGTCGCGCATCGAATTCCTCTCGAGACTTGCACGCTCGATGCCCTTTTTATATAAATGGTCCTATCATTTGCAGTATAAGATCGTTTACTTCTTCACTTCTGCATCGTTACGAAAGTGTAACGCATCGGCTTCGTTGAAAGGAAATAATATTCCGAGCGCGTTCGTCCCTCCGTGTCTTTCTCATCTCGGAAGCGAAAGCTATCGTTTGTCTCTCTTTTAATTCGATTCGGAATACCTGCCCGAATGAAAACGAGCACCTGCAATTACGTATATGGAATATCGCGTACCTTATAAACTATTATCGTTCAACTATACGTCAAATCTAAGTGAAACTTATGTCCACGCACGTTTCTGGACCGTTTTTTCGACAACTCTGCGTCGCGTCTCTCTCCTCTCGCCCAACGGCGAAATGGAGTTCCATCGTTCGATATCACAATTCGATGACGGTAAATAACATACTGAAATAAAGCGCAATAACATTTGGAGGTACAATCTTGTGCGGTACTCTTTTTTAGGAAGCACGGCGCAGAATTTCCCCGTATCTCTCGGTCATATTCTATGCGTCGGATATTTCGCCATTCGGATGCACAATGGGAACGAACATCGAGGGAGTATTTGCGCCTCGAACTACGATTAAACGATCGTTTTTCTTGCATCGTCTTAAAGCTAGAACTACGAGCTTTATATCTATTGCATTTAAACGTACTAAACAAGTACTTTGGTAAAAGAGAAATCAAGAGGGTGAAAAAGACGATCGTTCGAGGAATTTTTCCACACATTTTACAACGTATTAGCAAATATATGCTCGAAAGATAAATATAATGAAATTACAAAATGAATTTCAAAGGAAGGCCTACAAAGTAGCACGAAAAACGCAAATACTCCTTTGAATGTTTCTTCGTTCCGCGCTTACGTTCGTAACGTTATCTATTTTGTGTATGAGTATCACATAACTTCTTATTCTTTCTCGTCGCTCGTATATATATCGAAGAAATTGAACACAGCGGTTCGATATACAAGGTTACGCTACCGCGTTGCTTTTGTTTTTCGTTAATACATTTTGCTCATATACTCCGTCATTTTCCTCGGCTGTATTATAAAATGTGAAAATTTGCGTACGCGAAGTTCTATGATGCGACGAGTATGTACCTTGGTATTTCTTTCTCATCGGCAAAGATTCGTTAGACGTGACGTTTTCGTACTTAATTATAGTTAAATTCGATTTTACCGTACGGCTACACCGATCCTTAACAGTTCGAGCTTCGACTCGTTAAACTCTCCTTTTTTTCTCTTTCTATTCGGTGCACAATGATACATTACGATATTTTTTTTAAGATAGTTTAGAATATATTTTGTTACGGTTTCAAATGGCAGCGTTTACTGTGACAGGTGTATATGCATACTGTTCACAAAAATCGGGGGGATATTTCTGAATGAACGTGAGGCGATGAGAAAGAGAAGCGTTCGATCTATTCTCATCGCATCGTATTCATTTTGAGATATCCCCTACTTTTTGTGAGCAGTGTACATATATATATATTTATATATTTATATGTATGTATATAATATATGTACATGTATATTTAAGTACACGTTATCTCTCTTAATTTTACAATTTCCAAAGATCAGCAAATATTTCCTCCCCCTTTTTACCGCGATTCTAGGATTATACAAAAGTCTGCCGAAACGAAAATGTTATAGTGGCAGCACGAATGGTGGATTACTTGAGTTACAAAACGTCGCGGTACTGTACATTGCAGAAATTATTGTTACTTTTCATCCTATTATCGCGTAATGTATTTTACAAGAAACGAAGCACAAGGGAAGGCGGATCAAGATAAGCGGTGGAAAACTTGCACCAAATTTAGGAATTGGCTAATGGAGTCTGCGATTATCGTGCGAGTAATCGATCACCCTGGCATCTATTGTTGGGCACTTCGCTCCTATGAATTGGTACGTACTTCGACCAAGTGTCGATCGAATGTTCAGCATTTGAAATGAGAGAAAACGTTGCGTTTGAAAATATTTAAGGCAGGAGGCATCGATTCGGCGCATGCTCGAGATGCATCTTAGAACTTTCGTGCGGCCTCGCGAGACGGCGGCACCATCGATGAAAATCAAACGCGAAAAACTCTAAAATGAAGATGTTCGGATGATTTTTCCGTATTCTGCACCGATTCCATCGATTTCACCGTAAAATATGCAGATACAATGACGACGAATCGAGTAAAACGTAAAAATATATCTTGCGCCTCAGCGAGAAACGGGAGTATGGATAAATGTTAATAATAACACGAATGACATTCCTGCGAACCTCGTTTATCCAACCGTGAAATTTTGTTCGTCATTTGACAGCGAAACTCTTAAATCACGGCCAATCGGCTATCAAATTGTTCCACTGAAATAATCGGTGTTCGCTCGATAGTTTAAAATTGTAAAATCGGAGCGATCTGTAACTCCTACGCGTCACATATATCTACATTATTATATATATATTTTATACGTACGCATGTAGGACGTCTGTATATAAAATTTATATATAACATTACAAATTCTCTATAACTATAATATCATTTCACGCACCCTAGTTTCGCTGGTTCTGCTCTCATTGCTCAATTCGTGCGGACGATTCATCGAGTTCGTCGAAATGCAACGTTTCAATTGTACACCCTCGCATCGCTAACGAGAATTCCTGAAACAAAGCGGGTAATCCCCGTCGTTGAAAGAAACACCCCGTCCCAGCGATCTGCAGGGGTGTCTTCCAAGTGAAATTAATCGAGCATCGACAGGTTGAAGTTACACCACCGCGAGAGAGGAGCGATGCAAAACGCCTCGCCTCTCGCGTTTGCCACTGTCGTCGTCATCGAAGGAATATTCAATGATCGACGCGTCGCGTCGAATTCAATGTAACGTCCGCCATAGGAGAGCACCGTGGCATGCGCGACGATGGCTGTCGATGGCACTGAACACGCTGCCCCTGCCAGGCAACGACAACAATAACAACAAGTCGGAGATTACAAAGAGTTTGGGCAGCAACGTGGGACAACTCGAAGGACCTGGGATTCGTAGCCACGCTGCGAGTGGCCACGGTCACACACTGTCCGGGCTGCTCGCCTCCTCGGCGCAACCCTGCTCGATGTCGCTGTCGCTCGGCGGACTCGGCTGTTCCAGCTGATACTGATTGAAGTCGTGCTCGTGATCCTGATGATGATGATGCAGAAGATTGTGATGATGGTAGCAGCGATGCCTCTCGTCGACGCGCTGATGGAGATCGTCGATGTGGACCGTCTGACCGCGCCTCTTGAGCTTTCGATAGCAGAGCAGGCAAACGACTAACGCTGGCAGAGCGCCGCCGGCTGCGCAGCCCACGAAAACGGCGTAATTGTCCGTTGGTACCGTCGTATCACCTGAAATTCATGCGTGTCAAGTTACAAGGTCACGAATCTCCAGCGGGTTATGCCGTTGCGTTGGCTCTCCTCAATTCCTTAGAAATTGGGATTCCCTATTTTGCCGTCCTATAAACAGGAAATTTGAGAGTTAACACCGTTACTTGATCACACTCTGAACGTCCTTTGTCTTATTCGAGTAGACTCTCGTTAACGCCATTCGTATCTGTACGGTGTTGGAATTCGCGTTTACGGGAGTCTACTGCATTTTCGTACCGGATAGTTGCGTTCTTAGGGAACCATTACGATTTTCTGGCAATTCGTCGTAAAAGTAGGACGCGCAATGTCATCGACAAAGACCTATACATCGGAAATATTTACATGCATGATGGACTTCTTTGGAATATATATATATATATATGTATATGTATGTATCTGGAAAGGTGCGACTCACCGATTTATTACAACGGTCACGATTTACTCAGAGAAGTTTCCTTGCCAATGTGGCCCGAGATCTAATTCATATTGGTACTGAACTTTTGAAAGTATCGTAAGGACTACAAGAATGTGGAGATAAGTAACAAAATTGAAAGGGACTCTCGCAAAATTCACGGATACAGAAAAGAGTGTGTGACAGAGAAACAGAGAAACAGAAAGAGACAGAGATAGAGAGAACGAGAAGAAAAAGAGAGAACGCATGCAATTGTATGTAATCAGTGAAGGTATAGTAAATTGCATTCATTGTAATCATGCGTCTTTGGTTTTCTGTGTCGTGGATAATAAACCGTAATTACAAGTTACTCCATCCAGGATACAAGACATATTTCACCGCGTTACTATACAATTTTAGCCGAGCAACAAAATTAACATACTTTACTCTCCGATCGTTCCGAGGAGGCAAAACTCGAGCAAACTACGTTACTTCGTCGTGTCAGAGACTGCTCGATCGTATCGGCCAAAGTCCGACCGAATACGCGCGATTCACTAGGCAAATCGTTAAGCCTAATCGCTAAAAACTGCTTACGAATAATCGCGATCCCGCTGTCTCGATTGACGCTCGTTAACAATCGAACTGACGGTGATCGTTCAAAGAGTTACTTAAGAGTGGTACGTGTGCAATACTGTGAGTGAACTCACGTGATAAGGGAGATCATAACATGCCGGATCGTCGGAAGCTTCATGAAGGGCTCAGATGGCCACGAACACAAAGCACAGAGAGAGAAGAAGCATGGCAGAGACTCCAGCCAGTGCTGGTGACAATGGGGCTGATGCTGCACCTGCGACACCACACGATCATTCACCCACTCAATCCCTCCATTCTCTCACCTGTACATACTCACTACTTCCTACTTACCTACGGTATTACACAATTCTGTACAACATATAGCCTTCGAGTACTATAAACTTTGCTCTTTTTTTCTTTCTTTCTTTAAATATAGAATATCTTCTATACTATATGGAGGTATCTGAGTGTCACAAAAGAGATGTTATCGCAGAGCTGCCCCCAACGAAATCCTCTCCACGCTACGTGCACGTCGGAAGTTTTGCAACGCTCGGGCGCGCCTCAAAGCCGGAAATTCCAAGCGACTGTTGAACATGAGAGGAGAATGGAATCGGTAGAGAAACGTGGAAGAAGATTTCGCCGTAAGGGGACAGCTTGGCGTGGACAGCTCTGTACTATCGTGGGTAGGATCGTTTCTCGACGAGGGTGGATGATCGACGCGGAAGAGACGTCTCTTCCGATTTCCCTCTTCTCGAAACGATCGTACGCAAAACGTGAAGATCGGTGTAAACGTATACTTCACTGTGTTCCAAATGAAGTATGCGAATCGAGTCGTTTATGTACAGTATTTTTCGTGAGGCACTTGATTCATTTTGTTGTCGAGGGCAAATATGATAATACATGCTTCGTGCAGTATCTACTAACCGACGAGAGTTGTGTTGTTCTGTACACGATTATATTCCGTCGAGTGTATATACTTGAGTGTCGAGAGATTACGAAGAGAGGAGGAGAAAGAGAAGGAAATCGTAATCGTGTATGAATATATGGTACAGTGAGAGAAACAGGTCTTTGTGTGAAGCGCGTCGGTCTTATGTAGAAATATACTTGCGAGAGGTAGTCGGTACCTGGCAATGGAAACGATTTCGTTCCTCGCCTACCGGCAACTTTACCGACAACTCGACAATGATCGAAAGAAAACTGAAATTACGTTAAACTTGTATAAATCGATGTCCATACTGTACGAGTCATGTATTTCATTGTTTTCATGCTATGTATAAACGGGTCGTATAACGAGTAAAGAACATCGAATAATCATACTCATATTAAGAGGATCACCTTAAGGTATTGCAATACACAAAGACAATACACCTGGAAATTTCGTGGAATAAGAGTGTCTATTAAACAATCGAAAAGAATTACACTGAGAATATTGGAACAGAGTATATAGTTCACGTAGATATAGTAGATATAAATCGTGGAAGCAAAGTAAAACGATCGGATCACACACTGCTTTTACAGAGGCTTGCTTTTCAAGATTCTCTTTTTAACGTTAACGAAACTTACAGTTCTCCTCGTCCGAAGTGTCATCCGGGCCGCAATTATCAATGTTATTGCATCGCAGCGATTCTGCAATGCAGTATTTACTTTTGCCACAAAGAAATTGATTTTGGCAGTCGGTGTTCGTGCTTACTTCGGTCCACACGGCACGAAATCCTTGCTGTCCCACCGCCTTGTCGGCCGATATAAAACTGCAACGCCGATCTTTCTCAAACTTTCGTTCCATTCTACGCTTGCATTTCGATATTTTCATGGCATTCACGCCAGAACTACCGGCGTTTAATCAAGCACATTGGAAAAATTGCAACCAAGAGGTGAAAAAGATAATCGCTACTATTTCTGTTTTGTAAGATAGACTTGGAATATCCACTATATTCTTTCCCTACAAGTATGGATTTTTTTCGAAATAATTGAGAACCCAGTCATTTTGACGGCCTTGGTAGTTCTAGCGTTGAGAAACAGCAGAGACGAACCTTAGACGCATATTATTATCCTCGGAGAGGTAACTCCAGGAGGATTCCGGAGCTTTGGCGCCGCAGAGTTCAATGGGAGTCGACAACGAGGAATACCACATCCGCAACACGGCGGCGGAGCAGCCTCGAACTGAAACACGACGAAAATGGAAGAATTACTCGATTTGACGATCCAAAGGAGAGAAATGAAGATTACGAATATCAGAAGCTTTTCAACAGTATAAAAACTATCATAGAAATTACCCATTTGATCGCCCTCTACGGAGAACAGCTTAAAGTTCAAAAGTATCTGCTGATTTGGTCGAACTCTTATGAACCAATTACAGGTTTTACTAGCAAGGTTTTTCGCGGGACCGTCGTACTTATTTGGGAAGTTGGGGCTCGTAATTATTCCATAATTTAAACTACTAATATTTGATCCACAATCTGAAAGAAAATAAGATAAGAGAGAACGGTGCTGTTGCTTTGCTTTTTGAAATGACGAGTCAAAGAGAGAAGTGAAAGGACAAACGATACCTCCAAAAATAGGTTTGGCCACTTCGAAGGTGTAACGAGCCTTGAAGCCGCTGTAAACCAGCTCAGAATCCGAGTGTAAGATGACCTTCAACCCGAGAGCACCGAGATTCGATTCCACGGGTCCTGGCGCCGTGCTGCCGCAATATCTTCCTATTAATTTCTCCGTATCGTCCCGATACATATTATAGATCTCCAACCAGTCGTCTTGACACAAATCGATCCTGTTCAACGATCGTCGACATCAATCACGGCTCTCATCGATGAGAAAGCGGATCGACTTACCCGTAATGTCCGACGGTGATATTTAGATTTTTCGTTCTGACCTTGAAGTGATCGAAAATCAACGCGACCTGCTCGTTCGGCGTCGCCAGGAAGTAATAGGTGCAGTTCGTGTCGCTCGGATAATTGCTAGGATAACGCGGAGAATTGAATTCTCCCCTTTTTCGAGAGGAACTGCGGTACGTGAACGTGCAGCTGCCGTCCGGCGCCGCGGTGCCCGGTATTTTATACTCCGTTTCGAAGGTATATCTGCGGAGAAAAGGAGATGCATTTCCAAGAGGCGTGCTCTTTCTTCCTTGTCGACACGTTCGGTACCTCAACGCTCAAACTGCCGCCGTTAAATCCGATATATCTCGATACATCGACCCTTTGCCCTCCGAGTAATTTTTACTATGAACTACGAGCTACTCCAGAACTGTTTGCACGGTGTGAGTGCACGTTTGTGGAAAATTAAGAATCTTCCTTTGTAATTCAAAAAGAAGCGTATGCATTTTAAAATTATGTTCTCAGTGTAAAAAAATATAAAAATACCCCGGATTTACCTGACAACGGAGTTATCAGCTTCTGTTAGCGCCGAATATGCGGCGACAACGGAGTGCAAAGGGTTAAAATAGGGGAACTGCGACGAATGACTGACGATCGTAAAGGTCGAACGTGTCGAGAGGCATCGATGAAAAGTTAAATCGAGTTTAGATTACCGTGCCTTGAAACCCAGTCCCTGGGACTCTCCGCTGCTAAAAACCATGACGAGCCTTGGCCCGTCGCTAACTACCTGGCTCGGATTGCTTTCTGCCCCGCACAGCTCGTAATCGAACTTGTCGTACGAATCTGTCGCCTCTTGGCCCTTCAAGTACAACTTTAAGTAGCCGTCGGTACAGGAGGCGCTAAACGGGAAGAATCGTCGATTGAAGGGCTGGCATTTAGAAGCAGGAATACGCGGATACCGGAATAGTAGATTCATTTCGGACTTACTCTCCCGTAGTTTTATTCTTCGGTATACTGAACGTCGTGAACTCCAATCGAACGCGCTCGAGATGCTGAGAGTCCTGCATTCCATAAACGAAGTAACGGCAGACGACTTTACTTATGTACGGAAATGGGAAATTCGGACTAACGACGAATCCGGAAGACTCCTTCTTACTCAGGATCTTCTGATCGCACTCCGACCCTCGGATATGCTCGCCCCCGTGAAGGGTAATGAAACCTGCGAATAAAAACGGACAGGTAAATCTCCTCGGATCGTCCGGACGAACGGCGAAACTTAGAATCATAGTTAACCCTTTGACATACAAATAAAACGAAATTTGATGCGTCCGAAAAATACTATTTAAAGTAGTTTAAGTGAACAGTTATGTACACGCTCAAAAACAGAATGTTTTATTTTGAAATTGGTACTGTTATATAACATTCAATCAGGTTGATGATCCTTTGACATGTTACAAGGATTATTTCTCAGTTTTACTAAATTCAAATGTACAGTATGGCATTCTCCGTGCGAGATCACTGCTATACTGAATACTGCATTCGATACTAAATTATTTCTGATTTACTGGTTTATTGATGCGATTTTGTTATCGGTATTGTTGAGAATGGGAGGGGAGGGAGAGCATCTTGAGCCTTCAAAACAAAACTGTATCGACGCACGAGTGAAATAATTAAATCATCTAATAATATACTGCATAGCGTCCGCTGGAGACAGTTCTGAACGTCTCAGAGACGTCAAAGTCTACAATGCCACATGAAATGCATGACGTCTCCGAGACGTCATTGTATGTCAAGTGGTTAAACTCACTTAGTTTAACGAAACTCTCCGAAAACTCGAAGATCCCCTTGAACCCTCGATTCTGCGTGTTCGCGGTGCGTCGAAGCGTAACGAACAGCACGAGCAAACTAGACTCCGAGGAATACAGCACCAAGTTTCTCTGTTGCCCGCAATATGTCCCAATAACCGCGGACGTGTTGTTGAGGCCGTCGTAGACCTTCACGTAGTCCAAGGGGCAGCTGAAAGACGATAATTTCATTCAAACGTCCCGCTCAACGGCGGCGATTGACCCTCGAGTCGATCGTTTACGTACTGCGGCCCCCCGAAGAACAGATCGAAATCTCGAAACTCCAGGCGCACTCTTTGGCTGGGTTTACCGATGAACTTGTAGCTGCAGATCAGATCCTTCGGATATGTGCCCGGATAGGTCGGAGACAGTATGTTTCCTGTTCGTTTCCGTTCCGCGTCTACCGTGAAAGAACACGGCACGCTGGGTGCTGGAGTGCCCACCTCGTACTCGGCTACAAACACGACGCTTCCTTAGCGTATCTTTTCATCTTTAACACTATTCCTACCGACACTTCACGTATACCTTTTCCTACCGCAACCGGTGAATTTGTCAAATGATAATTTTTTCCCAGAAAATGAACAGTAAAAAAAGAAGTGAATATTGAAAAATGTATTATAATGTGAATGTATTATACGCATATTTGAGGAAAAGTCGTGATTTAAAGTCGATTCAATTACGTTGTATATAGGAAATTCTAATCGAAGTTTTAAAAACGGTCATTTGACCGGTCGTGGTAGGAATAGTGTTAACACATTCAACGCCACCGGTTTTGCGCTGTTTCGTCATCTTTCTCGAAGTGAGACTTTTTCTACTAAAACCACATCTTTACACAGCAGAAACCTTACAGACACAAATTGACATATGGTCGCCAGGACTTTACCTTTTTAATACCAATATTTAAATGTCGAATGTATTGGAAAATTCGTAAATATTGTAATTTAAAAGCCATACGATATTTCACTGAATTCAATAGCGCCGGTCACCGGTGACTCCCATGGCGTTCAACGTGTTAACCGCTGCCGTGCTCGCAACGTCCAGCGAAAATTCCAATGGCCCTTCTACAACATCGTTCTCCAGCGACTTACAGGCATTGATGAAGGTGTAAGTGCCACCGAAGAGGCTCGGCAAGGTGATGTTCTTGTCGGTGAAGAAGCTGAGAGCGATTCCCTGGTAAAGGGAAACGCGTCTGCGAGGTGGAACCGGACCGCAGAAACGACCTCCGAAGGGTGTCTCTATCAGCTTGGTCGTATTTTCCGATCGTATCTCCGCATACACGTCCATGTACTCGTGAACACAGCTGATGGTGGAAGGTATTTGAAGATTTAAAAGTGAGCATGGAAGATCTCGATGTCTACGATTCAATTTTTATCTATACTCACGCGGGTAACTCCCCAACGGCGATTCCACTGTGAATCGTGCGTGCAACAGGAGTTTACGGGTGTCTCTTTTAAATACCGCCGCTCGGAGAGGTCGACTGTGAGTCGTTGTAAATGTAAGGGGACGAGAGAAGGATAATTAAGGGTATAAACTCACTCTGGAGGCGCTCCTCGGAGACCGAATGAAGTGAAGACCAGCTCAACTCGCTGACGCGGACCGGCGAGAAACGTGTAGACGCACTGCCGGGACTCTCCCTCGGGATTGATCAACGTAGGAGCGTGAAAAGTCCCGTTCAGAGGACCATCCGGGGTGCTTACGAATTTTTGGTCACACTCTGCCGAAGCGAACAATGATTTTTAATGTAAATATCGCAGAATACGGCCGACTACTGCTCCTTAGTTCTTCAGACTCGAACACGCTTTAGATCCGAGACATTCAGTTTCTGTAGAATCTCTTTCCATCGAGTCTTTCGTACCGAACAAAACAATGCCACTCTGTGCGACAACGTTTTGCTAAATGATACTCGACATACAGGTATAATGCTGGAACGGTAAGAAGGCAGCTGAGACGGAAGGGGAGATTGCTCTCGCACCACCTATCCCCGCCATGTTGGTCCAGGAAACCTGAGATCGACGAATGACAACCGAAAATAAAACACTACTTTCGTCGTCGCATGACGACGCAGCGAATGTGCGGGTCTCTCTTGCCAATAGCGCGTAAAAATCGAAAATGCGTGAGGGACAGGGATGTCCCTTTCCGTCGGGCGAATCAGAGCAAATTACCCCTCAGCTGCCTTCTTACCGTTCCAGCATTATAACCCCCGAATTACACGGTTTCAAGCTACACGATTTTTGAGTAATTCTTTTGAAAAAAACAAATTGATATAAAATTATTTCCAAATATGCATTTGTTTGATAAAATAGAGAGTTACGATCAAAGGCAAAATTGTTCAGAATTACGAGGGAATTATAGCGTTCATCGCTACATTTGTAAAATCACGTCTATGAATTCTCAATTCCATTTCAATTGAAGTAAATACATCTCACGATTGAAACGGAATCTCATTTTTTGTAGTCTCGAGCAACACGGTTTCAAGGAACGCGGCACGAATTAATCGTGTTCTCCGGGGTTACCTGTATTAGATAAAGCGGAAAGAAACGTTTATGTTTCACGCGTCCAGTGGAATATGTCGGTTAAAGAGCTTTACGAAGCTCGCCGATGTCAGCTCGAATTCCAAAGCGGTATTCGTTCCAGCGGAAAACTAAGAGTAGAAAGAATCTAGGAGATTAGATAGGGTAAAAAAATGAGTGGACGTACTTGGCGTTCTGGCAGTGGTGAGGCGTCCCGGTGGTGGTGGTGGTGGCAGTGATGCAACGTAGTCTCGCTGTGGCAGTGGAGCCTCAATTACCTCGCGGGCTGCATCACAAAAGGGCCAACATTCAAAGTATTCCGAGAAAGTCCACCGCCACCGGGAACACACCACACCGAATTAATTAATACAGGAACGCAGCAAAGAACGATTGCGATAGACGGTAACGGCGAATGCGAGCACCCATCATGAAAATAGCAAGACCTTTTCTTTTCATTCTCTCGATTCGTACGTTTAGTTTATCGTTAGAATCTAGATACGCGTTGAAGGGGACTCAACGGTGTCTCGATACAATGGAAATTCTCCGGCGAAAGGTGCGTACGTAATGAAAAAAAGTGTCGTCAGGGAAGCCTTTGAAGCATCGTAATTGCAGGCCGCAGACACTGTTTTTAATCTTCGACTTTGCTCCCTTCCGCAGGGTGGTTTTGCGATGCTTGCGGTCAATATTTGCCGTATTCTCTCTCTCTCTTTCTCTCTCCCTTTCTCCGCGACGGAACACCGCTTCTAAACGTTCTCTTTCACGAAATTAAGAAAGAGAAAGCCTGGTATGCGGGTCACGCTTGTCTGTGACCTAGCATCTGAACAGATTTTTAACCCCGTAACGAAAAGAACGGAAGATAAATAAAACGTCTTTTCCGCGATAAAATGGAAACTGAGATTGCGGTGATTTTTAACACGTTATCGTCGATCGACTATTTTTCATAGGTCGCTTCGAAAAGTTTATATTTCTCCGAAAAAAAATTAGGAACGTCTAACGAGGGAAGTTCGGTTTGGATGAAACTTTGCATAAATGTTAATTAGACATATCTAAGAAGACAGCTGTAATTCTGCCGTGTCCGTTTTCAACTTCGAGCTGCATCGCAGACAGCTTCTACATTAGTGAAATTCTTCCAAAAAGTCTTTGAAACGTAAATATTTCTTACGTAAGAACGATCATTCGGCTATCAATAATCGAGCGTGATATCGTGTCGTGTTCTAAAAATAGAACTAATCGTAGAAATTAATAGGGCATGAAAAAGTACAGAATCTGCTCACGGTCCGTTCTTTTCTTTAAATAGAAAGAAATCAAGACAAAGAGAGATAGAGAGAGAGGTGGGGGAGGGAGAGAAGGAGAGAGGGAGGAAAAAGTAATTATCAGATATATTGTCACTGACCTGTGCTACTGCGGGGACAGAGTAGCAGGAGGAAGATAATGGCTGGAGAAACAAAACTATTCCCAGAGGTATGCCAGACTGCTGAAGCCATACTGCGCCCTAAGAATACACACTTACAGTTCTCTCTGTATTTATTGATAAGTATGGAGAAATATTGCGTCGATAAATGCGTCAAACGTTAATAGGATCGATAGTGCATTTACCATATCGTCAGTCTCTATTCCGGTCACAGGAAGAATAAGGAAAACTGATCCGGAAGATCATCTGCAATACAGGGACCAACTGTTACCACATTATTGTCAGGGGGTGTAGGTATACAATCGGTTTAAACGAAAACTAATTAGTTTGAACGATAAAGTTCTTTGAGAAGAACTGCTAGACGCTTTGTGTTCCGAGAGCGAACAAAAAGAGTATTTTCCGGCTGTTTCCTTGCTCGAAAGGCTAAAAAAACGTTTCAAACGCGAAGCGTATCTTCACTTGGACCAGCCGAGTCGATCGTTGCTTCTTTCTTGGACGTGTGTTCCAAGGCTGAGATGAGAACTCGTTTTTATATTCACGATATTCCGCAGTTTCTATGATGCAATCGTTGAGCGAAACGCGATCATCGAGGGGAACGTTCGTCAAGTAGACGCTGCCCGTCAAAGCCAGACGGAGATTTCAAGTAGGACGTATCAACGATAGCATCATTAGAAGACTTTTTAACCCGATCGGATTCGACGATCGGTAATACGGCAAAACGACTTTCCGTTCCGTCGAATAAAGAAAATTAATGAGGGCCGGGAATCAATAAATAAACGACAGTTTCGTCGACGATCAATCGAGAGCCGTTCAAAAGAAACGTCGCGGACTTGCATCTTTCTCGAGCTTGCACCGTATTTATATCTGACAAGGTAAGTTCGGGAACTGATACACGCGGATTTTCATGAAACTTTGCATAAATGGTAATTAGACATATCTAAGAAGATGGCTGGAATTCTTTCGTGGCCGTTTTCAACTTTAAGGGAGGTATCAAGGTAAGTCCCTCTTTAAGGTAAGTCCCGCCTGCCTCCTGCCTGTCCTGCCTCCCTCCTGCATGTCCTGCCCGTTTACTGTTTTGCCCGTCCCTCTCCTGCCTGTCCTGACTGTCGTGCCTCTCTCCTGCCTGTCCTCTGTCTCCTACCGATCCTGTCTGTCTCCTATCTGCCTTGCCCTGTTCCTGCCTGTCCTGTCTCTCTCCTATCTGTCTTGCATTTCTCATGCCCATTCTGCCTCTGCCATCCTCAAAGCGTTGTTTCAAAAACTATTTTCGAGAAAATTAACGTCAAGAACGTTGGCTCAAATGATTTTGAAGGTCATTTGAAGGTCAAATTTGGGCTTGCAAGCTCAAACCTCGTTGCTCAAACTAAAAAAGCTCATTTGGACAGTCAAAACTTCGCAAATAACTCGGAAAATTGGCTCAAAAGCTCAACACTGCGGGCTCATAGCTCAAAAGCTCATTTTTGACGGAGTAAATTTGGAATTTAGTCGTAATTCGGATTGAGCTTTTAGTTTGAGCGATCACAAGTGAGCTTGCAAGCTCGACACTCGTCGCTCAAACTAAAAAAGTTCGTTTGGAGAGGCAAAATTTCGCTAAGAACTCGGAAAAATTGCTCAAAAGCTCAAGACTGCGGGCTCATAGCTCAAAAGCTCGTTTTTGACGGAGTAAATTTGGGATTTAGTCGAAATTCGGATTGAGCTTTTAGTTTGAGCCGTCACGTCTGAGCTTGCAAGCTTAAATGACCTTCAAGATACCCCTGTGTGAACGGCCGGCGTCACGAAAATGTGGCTTTTCTCAAATGTGATCGGAGTTATGTAAAAATCATATAAAGCCACATTTGCGACGTTAATTTTCTCGGATATTGTTTTGGAAAAAACCCTTTTTTTGGGCAGGACGGGCACGACAGACAGGAGACGGACAGGACAAGCAGGAGACAGTCAGGACAGGCAGGAGACAGGCAGGGCAGAAAGGAGACAGGCAGGCCAGAAAGGAGACAGGCAGAACAGAAAAGAGAAGGGCAGGACATGCAGGGACAGGCAGGGACAGGCAGGGACAGACAAGACTTCCCTTAAAGGGGGGCCTCCCTTGATATCTGCCTTAAAATTGAGAACGGGCACGAACGAATTCCAGCTATCTTATTAATAACATAGAATTTGATAATATAGAAATAATTCGATCGTCTCGTGACCGACTTATATTTTTAATCTAATGGATTTTGGAAAACTTCAAAATTTTGTATTCCATTCACTTCATCGCGAGTGCCACGAGTTATTGCGGGCTAAGGAGTTAAGACCAACCACACGGGGCATTTACTGATAAAATTCTTATTTCCTTAATTACATTTATTATACATTTTCTATTAAATTTAATTAAATTCTACGATTCTTATTTAGAACAAGAATTTCTAGGACATTCGGTGGTTTTTGTTCCCATGAGATACACCCAACGCTTTATCGCTGTCAATGATCCAGCTGATTCTCGATCGTACGAATCTTGAAATTCCTAAGCAATTTTGCGAAATTATAGAACACGTTTAAAATTTTGCCGTTAAAAGTTCGTCTCGATATAAAAGATACATTTCATTAATTACCGATAAACAATTCCAATTTGCCACACCCTTTGAGCATATGTATGCATGTGCGTCATCTTGGAGATTCACGAAGCGAAAAATAAATATCGGCGAGCTCAAAGGCTATATCGTTCTCTCTGCTGTATTTTTTGTTGCATCGAAGCTAAAGAGCCGAACATGCGAAGGAAGCTGCAGCGAAAGTAAAACAGTTTTAAACCGGAGTAGAATATCACGGAATCGGAACCGCGCCCATGCGCCGAGAAAAGGATAGCGAGATGGTCAATAGCAGCGCCTCCAGTGATAAACGCCAGTTTTCCACCGACAGACGAATCAGCCCTCTATGTACGCTCACGGGGAAAGATAGGATTTTCCATCTCGACCCTACTCTCCTTCCTTTCCTTCGACTTCGACGCGAACTCTCGCTCTTTTGAGAAAACCGTGTCACCTACACTCGACCCTCTCCCTGTCCCTGACTTACATCTCTATCGTCAACGCCAACTAAAACCTAATAAATATGCAATTGATGCTACGGCAAAAAAGAAACACGGATGCCTTCTCTGCGCGTCATCCTATTCTACTTAACCTCTTCCGTAATTACGTAAAATATTTAAGTAAAGACGCAAAATCGAAGCGATAGTATCGAAAGGGGGGTAGAAACGACTCTCGACCATCGATCGCGCTGAACGTAACATCGAAAAATCGTTCCAACTCGACGAATGCAGCCGATCGACTCGTGGATGCCAGACGGAAACAACGAGCGACTCGTACCTCGTGGTCGTAAAGGGCAAAGCCTCGCTTCTAAACGCGTATCGTCATTCCATCGTGATGCATTCTTCGCCATTGTCCGAACCCTAAACTCTTTGAATCTCTCGAGATTCCATTAAAACGATCCTCCACCGATCGTACTCCTCGCGAGATAACGAGCCAAGGAGAGCGCAAGGAGAAGTGGTATCGGGTCACCACCCTTTTTGTTTCGCATTTAGACCGAGATACCGGGGATACACGGGTCGTTGGGCGCGTACAATTGATTCAAAGTCGAATACGTACCTCGTGAGACTACTAGCCGTCCGAAGGAAACTCCGATGGTAGGATATACTCATGTGTAAATGCACACCATAGACGATAAGATGCAACGCGGCAGAAACGCGGCTCGAGGCTTTTCACGTTCTCCGTCGTGGACGCACGAAGATGCACTCTTTTGCACTGCAACACCCTTAAGATCGCATCTTCTCGACCTCGAGCGACGAAGAACTGATAATCGCGTTGCGGAACGTCGAGGGTAGAGCAAACGATACGGATGCAGCCACTAGAGCATCATCCCCGTAGATGCGCGTGGTGAACGCCGATTCACCGTTGGAACCGCGACGACGGATTTCGCGAGAATCTCTCGTGGCGACGCGCCTCGCGTTTCAGGGACGATGAGAAACGTGTCGGGACGATCGACACGACGAGGCACCATCGCTGGAGCGACGAGAAAGGTGCGATTACACGCGGTAACGGACCCCTCGCGCGCTCATTCGGCTTCCTACGAAGATACTGCTGGATATTGGCCACCCCCAACACGCCCTAACGGATAGAGGTCGCCGGAGCCGACAGAGCCGACGGAGCCACCGAGGGCAAAAGTGGGGAGCACGATGGAGTGGGGAAACTGTCATCGGAGAATCAAGAGAGAGGGGAAATACGCGGAAAGGATAACCGGAGGGTGAGACGGCCGAGTGGCGGCGTGTACCGTCTAGCTTTTAGCCGTGAGGGTGTGGGATCAGGCTCTTTTTTTTCCAACAACCGCGCGTCTTTTGTCTTTGGAGGTTTTTTGACAAATTGCGAGGCGATTTACTTTGTTCCGGGCAACTCCTTTTTTTCGGGGATTGTAATTGAAGGAATGGCTGATGATCGTGGCGTTGGAACTGCCGAGGCAGTGGAAATGACTGGTTCCTAGTGTTTTTGAAAAATTCTTCAAATTTGTGGGAGAGCCGGGCAATTGGTATCTCGCTTATATCTTGTAAAACATAAATTACTGAATTGATAATCTTGCTCACCCCTTGATTCCTCTTTCGCCAAAGTACTTATTTCGTATATTTCAATGCACGAGATTTAACGCTTGTAGTTCTAGCGTTAAGCATCGAATTAACCGCTTGCCCTACAATTTCTTTTGTGACCGGCTCACGAATAATTCAGACCGTAATTGCGAAAATATGAATTGATCGTTGATTATTGATATATCGTGTAGTTCAACGTAATATTAATATTATAGAAATCATTTAATCGTGCCGCGTCTCATTGATATTTTCAGTTCCATGGGTTCCGCAAAATTTGAAAATTTCCTATACCATTTACCGCCTCGCGAGTAGGTTTACTATTAAGATGGTAATAAACAACTTTGCCATTTCATCTAGCAATGTTAGATAAATATTATTACAACGATTTTCAGCAAATATTCAAATACGTTTGTCGTTAATTCCATCAGTTTTTCCGGACGCCACTAAAAGGGTTAACCGTTCTATTTTGATTCCTTTCGTGAAAGTATGAACGATACCTTCTCGAGGAACGTTCGTCGACGAAAGAGGAAGAGCAACGTTGATTTTTGCAAGAAAATCGGGCAACTTTAAATTTACATAGACGAGATCGTTGGTATCGCAGGAAAGTTTAGGAGACATGCGCGCAGCTACGCGCATACCTGCACGAAAATGTCTCGTTTACCCCTCTCTCTATCGAGGAATTCGACACACCCCGATCCGATAACTCCGAAAGGCAATCGAGAACGATTCTCTATCGTATCACGCGAAAACAAAAAAAAAATCTCGATTCCATGGACAAAGAGAGAGGGGACACTCTTCCGTTTCCATCGAGGTAACTCGTGGAAATGCATCGAGGAAGCAAATAATCGAAAGTGCTTCCTCCACGTTTTCCGATCTGCGTATTTTAAAGGAAGAAATTTAAATGGCAAATGTGACTCACATGGCTAGGTTCTATTAAAAAAGTTGGAGCAACGAAATTGGAGGCGGTGGTTGACGTTGAGCGGCATTTCAGCATGAAAGAAAGGAAGAGCGGAAGGAAGGAAGGAAGGAAAGAAAGAGGGCAGAATGGTATATCTGGAAGAAAAAAAGGTGTAAGTTTGCATTGACGGTAAAGAGCAGCATCGGGGCAAAGAAATAAATGATAGCAACGATTAAGAAAGGTAATTCACATACAACTGTTTATTGAGACATGTAGAATACATCTGGTCATACACAAAAATCTTTGACACTTTAAATCAAGCTCCTAGCCCGAAAAAGGAACCATTTTAACATTGTTTTAAATTCATCATTAATCATTATGTTTAACTACGTCACACTAAAATTAGGGGCAACCTTTAAAATTGCAGGAATTAAAAAAAGCAAAGCAATTGGCAGGTGAATAATAGAAAAAGAAATAATTTGTTAACACAATTATTAAACGATAGAAGAGAAATTTGGTTGTTCGGAAATGAATTTGTCGTTCGTTTTTAGCCGTGGAGCTGACATTCGTGGCATGTGGCGCGAGAAACATAAAAAAAAACGTATGTCTGTATGGGGGGTAAGATTGGTACGTTACGTATTTTCTTCGTTTTCTTTTTTTGTCATTTTTCTTTTCGTATAATTCTTTCGTCTTCGCAATTTGTTTTCTTTTTTTTCCTCATTAGTGCTAAATAACATCACGTCACAAAATGCATATTCGCAGGAATATAATATATAATATATTTATATATAATTAAAAAAACACGTCTTTGGGCCGTAATTAACATAAATTGATCGACCCAAAAATCACACAACATCCGCCTGACACGGGCCAACCAAAAAGAGTCAAGTTCCCAAGGATGTGTGCCGCGAATAAAGGGCATTGGCCGGGTAAAAGGGCGCGCGCGGCTACAGCATCGTCAGCCACAGTGGTGCATTATCCTAAATGCGACCGATAACCCCCCAGGCACCCCAGCTGCCACACCGGTCAGAGTATAAAATAGTGAAGGGTGAGTGATAGTTTTGGGGCGCCTTAGAAACCGGGGCAGGGCCAATATCGTAACGCTAGTACCTAGATCAGTCTAAAGTCTCGTCACCGTGAACTGCCTCCGCTTTTGCCAGTTATGCTTCCTTGCCCCCGCAAGCCGAACTCTTTCTCTTTATCATTATCTTTTATCTTTTCATTTACTTTTTTTAACCTTTACTTGTTACTTAAAACTTTTTTTTACCTTTTACTTTTACATTTGCTCTTTATCTCGCTCTCTCTCTCTCTCTCTCTCTCTCTCTCTCGCTCGCTCTCCTCCCTCCCTCTCACCTCTCTGTCTGTTCGTTTCTATCCTTTTACAGCATTTATATCTCTGCCTTCCCTATTATACGTACGATTCTTCCATTATCATAATTTCGAAGGAAAACCAGAATTTATTATTTGAAACGTTATCGTGTCACAAAAACCCACTCAGTATGATTAGCAATATCATCCTTATTATATTGTTAATATTAATATTATTATATCCTCGATATTATGCTTTTATAAATAGGGCGTGTAGGTAAGTAGAGTAGGTAGGTATAAAATATGGTAAGTGAATAATGAGTAAAAAAGGGGTTGTGGGGACTAAAGGAGTAAAAGATAATTAATGTTAATGTTAATCGGCGTTAAATAAGATCGGTTTTTTTTCGACTGCTGGCTCTATCTCTCTCTCTCTCTCTTCTTCTTCTTATTCTTTCCTGTTTTCCTCACCCTCATTTTTCTTTTATTTGCTTGTTTTGTCGTTTCTTTATCTCCCGTTAAAACAATGATCGCGTGTTTCGGGGGACAGGAAGTAAGAATGGGGGGAATGGGGGTTTGGGGGGTACGGGGGAAGATTTAAATCGTTATTATACTAGATGCAGTTTACCTCGTCGGTACCAAACAGTATCGATGACGAAGAAAAATTAGACTTAAGTAAAACGTGAATAAACATTAACAAAATGCTCCATAAATACGAGGGTTTGCGAACAATCGATCGTCATCTAGACACTTTCGTCCATGGTGTGAATCTATCGTTATTTTTCACGGTATATACACATGTATGTATATCTATATACACAATTAATCGCGTATACATGTACATACACACGTACATACTACGCTTATCGCATTTTCACATGATCTTATTTGGGTGGTCAGCGGCATGTTAATTATCGTCGTTCAGCTTTCTTTTTCGCTTATTTTTTTTCTTTTTTTTTTTAGTTTCATATCAAGGTTGCATTTCTCGATCCTACTGCTATTTAAACGTCCGATGGGGCCAATATGCGCGGTCAGTGGCTTTTACTTCAGATGGATTTCTTGTCGATTAAACAGGAGTTTGATATGCAGCCATTCCTTTGTAACTGTTTGTTATTTTTTTTATCATCTCTTCTCTCAACTTTCTTTCTTTCTAGCTTCCTATCTTTCCATCCTTCGTATTCGGGGGTGCGTGTAAAATATAAATGATTTGCGTATGTTTCTTTTTTTTCCCTTTTTTTTCGAATAATCTCCAGAACAGGGGGTGTCTGGGCTCCAGGGACAGGGACCAACTACAGCCCGCACTTACAACTCTTACTAATTAACTAACAGGCTAACAATAACAACGAGTCAACACTCAAAATGTGTGCTGTATGTGTTCATGCATTTGTAAAACTTTTGCGTACACTTTACACATTCTACTTCAATCCGTGACTATCATTATCAAATTTGTAGTCAGTCGTTATCTTTTCTCTTTTACTTTTCTTTAATTCCTTCGCGCACGTGACTGAGACTACGCGAAATAAAACACGAAACAAATATTCTCGAGAGTAAAATTTAAAATGAAAAAAAAAAACGAAAACATTCTAATACTTTCCCTATTCGCCTCTCCTTTAATCGTCCGTTTGCCACTCTCTATCTTTCTCTCTCTCTCTCTCAGCGGTTCCATTTCTTTCTCACCCTTTCCGTTACCACCTCTTTCTTTTACCTGTGCACCGATAAAAAGTCTCGATAAATAAATATGCTACAATTTTAGATTCGAGGGTCTCCTCGCTACTCGAATATCGCAATCTTCGAAAAGTTTATTGTACAAGCGAGTTTTGTTTTTTCGTTTCAGTTTTTTCATCACTCGTGAGCAGTACTTTTTCTCTTTCTCTTTCCTTTTCCTTTCCCTCTCTTTCCTCTCCTCTCTTTTTTTTTTGTTGTCATTCATTAAAACCAACAGACTCGTTCCCTCTTTCGTCTTTCCTTAATTTTTCTTTTTTTCCATGACCATAACCGAACGAATCTGGGAAAAAATCCGCAGAAAACCGTTGTCTAGCAACGTTTCGCTGTATCTACTTTCGTAAATCTTGCCTGACCCTTAATAATAATAGTTTCACTGACTGTACACATTATAGACCAACAATAGAAGGTCTAGCGGCGCTTGGCGCGCTCCACGCGTACACACACAGGCACACAGGTGCACTCACGCGCGCATGCAGACTGGCAAACAACATTTTAAACGTCATTTTCTCACCTTGCAGAAAAAAATATTCTTAGAGAAACGGTCATACTCGTATCGCGTATAACCCGATAAGCTCATTCTCGCCCCGGTCTATTCCCTCGGCAACGTCGTAATTCCGTCTCCGTCGCGAGCTCCTGCCTCTTCGAACTTTTTCGCATCCCTCCTTCGTCTCTTGCCACTCTTTGTTCACATTTTCCCATACTCTTTCTCTCCAGCTTCTCAACCGCTCCGTTTCTCATTCGCTCTCTCCCTATCTCTCTCTCTCTTGCTCTCATTCTCTCCAGCTACTCTCTCTCACGTTATTATTTGTCCCCTCTGTCTACCTATCTAAACACACGCGCTCCATTTCACATGAATTCTCAAAAAATCTAGACATCGCATAATAAAACCGCAGGCTTCCATGAGTTCTCTTAATTAATACGAGCCATCACAATCCCAATGTCAACATCGCTGGATCTTCGTTATCACTTGGCAGTAAACAATGTGACAATGCAGTAGTGGTACTTAGATTAATATTATCATATTATATAATAATAGTACGGGGTGGGTGGGTGGTCACTCCGATGTAATAATTAGTCCCAGTGGCACATCACTGTACATAATCACAACAACAGCGGGCGATGGTGGTGGCGCAGAGCACTAATGCTGCATGTTTGTTTGTTTCTTTGTGTGTGTATATGTGTGTGTGTTTTTTCTTTTCTGTGTGTACGTGTGTGAATTTATATATATACATATATATTTGTACATATATATGTATATACGAAAACATTTACAATTGCCGGATCGATAGAGCAAAGAGCGCAAGTGGATTTTCCCTTCCGACCCCTGACACACCTTCGATCTCTCCTCCTCGATCCACCCTTTCCTTCGCTCTCTCACCTAATTCCCTACAATTCTTGTCATTCCACGTTCCTCCCTTCTCATCACCCGTTCACCCTTCCTTCCCACCGTCAGTAATCAAATCTCGCTCTCCTCTCCTCCCTCTCCGTCGCTCACCCCTGCATTTCTCTCCTCCCTCTCATCGCCGCCTCTTTCTCCTTCGCAATTAACTTCCTCGGTTTGTCCTATCGTACGTGTTTTGTTTGTTCTTTTGTTCGTTCGTGCGTGTTCACTCACAGACTTGCAGAAGTTAGCTCCACGACTGGTAGGAGTCTTGATACCACTCGTGATCGTCGCCGGAAACGCCGCCGAGATTGGCGGCTCTGCCTCCGAATCCTACGTCACCGCCGCCACCACCACCACTGCCACCATTCACACTCGCCAATCCGTACGCATTGCCCAGTGGTTGTTGGGCGAGGGGTTGGTTTCCCCAGTTGCTCTGGAAGCGACGCTTAGATTCCCCCTGGTTCTGGTGACCCCCGTCAAATTTTCGTTTACCTGCTGTACAAAAAACAATAGCACCGGTTAGTCGGGAAACGGAAGTATATCAAAGGTGGAATACCTTTCGATTACCGCCCTCGCTCGTCCACTTAGACCTACAAACACCGTTGTCCCCGTACGTCGTTGCCGTGTCCGTAGAAATTCTCATCGTTCTGCGTGTCCGTGTGTACGTGTGTACGTGTTCGAATTAAAATTTAACGAGAAACGTAATGTCAGGTTGATCGTCCGTACGTTCATTCATAATTTAATCGAAGAAAATCAAAAGTCTGCGAGAGGGCACTGGCAAGGTCACGGTACAGTCGACGTCGTTTCGCTTTAGGAGGGAACGAGGAGGATCTTCCGAGGTGAGAATGTCGAATGGAATGTTCGGCCACTCGATGAAAATTTAATCGAAGGAAATCAAGAGGTTGCCGAGGACGTTGGGAAGCTGACGGCGGAGTCGACGGAGATTCCGAATCAGGAGGATTTTCTGGGGCAGGAATGTCGGAGAGAACGATTTGCCACGCGACAAGGAATCCAAGATTTCAACGATTGGAATTGTCCTATCGAGCGAACGATTCAACGTGTCGATTTCCTACGTTCGAGAGGTCAGATCGATTGGATATTATACTCGTTTTACGTAAACAGCGAAGCAACGATGTCGCACCAGCGATGAAATTGTTCGCAGAAGAATTTCGCCAGGCATTACGGTAGCAGGCTGATTTGCGTTATCGTAGGAAGTAGCGCTAAAGAGTCTCAAGCAAAAACTACCAAGAGAATTGTACGTTTGCGATTGCAAGTTTGAGATCATTAGTACGTATGCAATGTGTTCTCGCTGGACAGATCTCTGGATATATTCTCTCACCGACAAGAAAGGAAGGAAGAAGAAGGAAACAAGGGACGATTCGGTCGGGAGATGTCCGTCTCTCGGTCGTCCGTACGTCGATCGCAACGTCTTCTCGATTCGGTCGTGGATGCCCTTGCCGATCTTTTCACTTCTCTCGAGTCTTCGACGTAACAGCAATTTTGTCCCGGTCCTCTTTCATGTACAAAAGATATAATTAGGCCGTGGCATATAAAAAATGTAGTCGCAATATCTTCGTCGCGTTATGCTAGGATCTATTTTAATTACACGACGAAACTGTGATAGACTTTCTCTGGAAAACGGTAATGCATTTCCTTTATCTAGGAAAAACGCGGCAAGATCGACTCGAAAGGGCAGCCCGTTCGAAGCAAGATAACGTTGCCCATCGGCATTCACGATTCGTCGTTCGGGTGGAAAAATAGCGGAAAAAGTGTGAGTTGAAAAGAAAAACGGTAATTAAAGTAGAAACGATAAAGAAAAGAGTAAGAAAGAATAGAGAATAATAGTGTAAGAGATGATTGATTGTGGAGATACAGACCATCCTCACCTGGTAAACTTCCCTTGGCGTGGACCCCCCCACGTGCGGCCAGCCGCTGGGCCCCACGGGCCCCTGAAGTTGCGGGGTTGCGTCCCCCCCTGAGTGGCCCACGGGCCTGCGGGCCACCGACTCGGCCACGCGCCACTACTCCACGGCCACGTCCAGCCTGACCAAATAACACACACCCAATTGTTACCCTAAGTCGTATTAACTACACTCCTATAGCGTTACCGCTCCTCTCTTTCTTTTTTCTTTTACTTTCTTTCTTTCTTTCTTTTCGCTCTCATATTCTTCCTCTAAATCCTCACGTTTCAATATCTCTTTATCACTATCTTTCTTTCTACATTTATATCTATATGTCTCTCAATAATCTTCTGCTAAAGTCCCTAACGACTCTGTAGTCAATTTACGAATGATACTTTCGAGAATCACCCTGTCGTCTATACACACACACATATATATATTTTGCGATAAAGTGTCAAATTCGTGCTATGGAGCCGGGACGACGAGGAGGACTCAACTCCTACGCTCGGAATTGCCTTTCCCGTCGAACGGTCCCCGTTAGTGTACACTTTACGCACAGTAAGAATTTATACACATATAAACACGTACATGTACATATATATAATGTGTATTTTATATAGAGAAAAAGAGAGATAGATAAAGACAGAGTATGTATGTTGTGTATGCGACACGCGCCACGCGTACTCACATGTGTGTGTGTGTGTGAAAGAAGATGGGGGAGCGATGGAAATAATGGAGGAGAGGAGGAGAGAAAAGGAGAGACAGAGCGAAGAAGAAGAGTGAGTGAGAGAGATAGAAAGGAAAAGAGAGAATCGGAGAGAAGAGGAGACAGACAGCGTGTACGTGTGTATATATGCGTTACTGTGTGAACGTAGTTCGTGTTTGTGAATAAAGGAGAATGCACAGAGGAGATCACCTGGAACCAAATCTTACTAACCACATCGTTTACATACAGCAGTAGAGTTAGCAGAGTTATCCAATGTAGTAAAGCGAAAAGCGAACTGTATTGGTGGCGAAGTAACTTTAAGCGACACAACCTACTGCACTGGCAGCTAGAACAAAATTCAACCAAGGTAATTATATATAAGCGGCGCAGCATCACACAGCAGGATGTTTTAAAAGCGTTAAGCGGTTTTATGTACATCAAAAGCAGGCAACAGCGGTGACAGTTTATTACCGGTGATATCGGTCACCGCTATGGGTATATATACCATATTTGTAAACGTATGTACATATACGCATAGCAGTTCCCTGATTCTGGTCACAAATTATCACGCTTATACGCACAACACGGTGTGCAAGCATGTACGTATGCATCTACATATGTATATATATATATATATAAACGACAACATCACACAACACTGTACAATTACTTTCTTTATCTTTGTTCTCGGTATCACTGAAAAGTAGCCATTTGAAAAATGGCACGTATAATCCCTCTGATGTTCAACACTGTCGTAGAACTTGCGAAAAACTTTTCCTCCTGTTCTCAAATTGGCACATTGAATCGATATCGTTAGAGGTCACCGAATTCATAATTCAGTTTCTACGTTCTCAGGTACCGCGAGTTCGAAGATAGAGCCGAATTTTCTCTCTGCGAGAGAAATTCAATCGGATAGAAGAGCAATCGCAGGAATAATTGCATTCCCGCCATCGGGCATACCGTGCCGATCGAATTATGAAGTTCTTTGGGTGGAGGTACATAAATGGAGAATATAGAACGTTTCGAAGGAAACGCCCTCGTTGAAGAAATAAAAAAAAAGAACGACTCGCCGTAAGCTCGGACTTGCGAGAAGAAGGCAGACCCATCGAAGAAGCAAGGCGGATTTAACGAGTGTACGTGTAGCGACGTAAAGTTTTATGCCGATAATACGAGGAAGGCGGACGACGATCGTCGAAACGAATCGTTTGACGAGAAAAATTGACGCTCGTAAGGAAGAAAAATCGCCGAAAGACCGTGCTCGACGAAGTATTAGAGGGAATTCTTGAAACGACTGGCGGAATGGGTGCGCGCGCAGCCGCGTTAACCAGAGACAGCGAGCCCGCGACGGCAGTCTCGTGCGACGCACGGTCGAGTGAGCATCGTCGGTAACGTTGTCTCGTGAGTGTCGAGGATAAACTGTCAAGAGAAAAAGTTGATCGCAATCAATCGGTTAATCAATCGACGTAGCATCAATAACATTAATAATAGTTGTAAGAGTAAGAGTAATAATAATATTAACGGTCATAACAGTAACAATAGCAGTAATAACAGTAACAATAGTATACTAATAGTAGCAATAACAATAATAATAACGATGGCACAGTTGTAATTGACGTTCACAGGGTGCCCAATGTTTTCTTACGATAATTTGGATAACCCTGCAACTTGACATAGAAATATATATATATATCATATCCGAGCCACGAGACGCAACGTCGCTCTATTAGCAGAAAGAGAAACAAAATGTGACGCGTAATTTATCAGAATACCTTCAAACGGTCGGGGCATAACTCCGGTCTACGTGTGTACGCATGACATTGACCCGGTAACACCAAAACACAACACGACGCGACGCGACGCAACACGATAGGTCAGTGCCTCATTGGCGCTGTATCGTCGTAAGAAGCTTTCCACGTGGACGCTGCCTTTCTGCCTACGACTGTTCTCTCCTTGGAAGCTGCTAATGGTATTTAACAATAATAATCTCTAATACAATGGTGGGAGCGCGTGCGTGCGTGCGTGAATACGTGCTGGCGTGCATGTATGTATGATGTATGTATCTATGTATGTGTATACGCATGTGTAAGGACTCGCCTGCGCACAATAACAGAAACATTGCCATCCTGACCTTCCCTCTTTTGCACAAAGGATGACAGGTTTATAAACGAGAGACGGCGTGCCTAAGTTATTATTCTCTTTCTTTTCTTCTTTCTTTCTCTCTCTCTCTCTCTCTCCCTCTCTCGCTCTCTCTCTCTTTCTCTCGTGGCATATATATGTATGTATATACCATACTCCCACATTTACCGGTTTTTTTTCTTTTTCTCTTTTTCTATTTTCCTTTATGTAGCTTTTCCCGGCTGTACTTTCTCGTTGAGAAATTTAGAATGGGTCTACCATGGCTCAGATATGATTTGGCAAGCAATTTGAAAGTGGCAATGTGTTCGGATTAGAGGGTTCTGTTAGTACAAGCGTTGGAATTAATAGTCGATACGTACTAAGGACCTCTAAAAAGAAAGAATAAAGAGGGTTTGATATACAGTGCACTCACAGCGCGCGAGCTCTATGGATTAATTTTCAATAATTTTTGTAACCGACTTTTGAAGGCTCGCTTCGATTATCCATTTAATTTGACGCATTCTCTTCTCTCCCCTTTCCCTTCTCCCGCGCACACATACACCCACACTCTTTCTCTCTCTCTCTCTCTCTTCCTTCCTCTTTCTTTCTCTCTTTCTCTCGTTCCCTCGATCTTTTTATGCCTTACTGTGGATGCAGTGCATTCGAACGGCCAAGGAGAAAAATAAAAGTTAAATTGTGCATCCCTGCGTTAATGGTATATCGCACGAAAGCTGGCACGTATACGTTTATGTGTATTGTATTAGTTTAGCGAATAGTTAATGAAACACGCTCGTCAGACAAGAAAGGGGGTTGTTTTCGGACAAAGTATAGTTGGAATACGCAACATACTTGAGGAATGAATGTACACGAACACTGTGCCACAGTCAAACTACTACTGATATATATATATACATATATATATATATGTATGTATATGTGTATATGTATATATATCAAAAAAAGTAATAATGATTCAAGAACGAAAACGACTTTTAGAATCATTAAAAAAGGCGACCCACCGGTTGAGGCTGCCTGCCTCTCCCTCTGGCAGGTGGCGGAGGCGGCGCGTAATCGAAATAGTAATCTTCGTATCGATAATAGTCATCGTAATATGGATCACTGTAGCCACCTCGATAATCCCCATAACCGTAATAGTCGTAATCATAATCTATAAAAACACACATTACAAATAGACCCAAATTTAGCCACGATATATCCAATTGACAACTTACTCAAAAAAAAAACAAAAAAAAATGAAAGAAAAGTAATACTTGTCTCTGTAATAAGAAAAGGCATGCCGGGAAAAGATGATTTCTCAGAATAGCCAATATTGTAGTTCAGGAAAAAAAAAGAAAAGAAAAAAAAACAAATCGCTAACGGACAATAATCTGGTCGCGGTGCGACCTTACTTACAAAAACAAATGACAGAGTACCCGGAGAATAACCGAATCGTCGCGAAACGATTTCTCGCTTTATTTACGACTCTCCTGCACGGCCAAAACTTCGTAATGATTACCCTACCACCATCACGTGTCCTGAGAAATCGTACGCGTATGCGAATCATCGAAAATTTTTCCAACGACCGTTTTTATTCACTTTTTCTCTTTTCCCCCCATTTTCTCTTTATCCCCTCTCTTCCTCTCTTTCTCGCCCTTCGTCAGAGTCATTCGTCTTTGGTCGCTCTCTTTCGATAAATAAACTACGACCTCTGCCGCGTCATCAGTGACAGGTAAATCAGTTAACGACCGGAAGCATGTTACGCGTTACGTGAAATGTACGATCAGACTCGAGAATTTCAAGAAACAAAACAAAACACGTGATACAGGAATTTTCGATGATCTCACGACGTACGTTTAATATCAGGTTATAACTCAACGTAAAGGGAAGAAAGATAAATACACAATGCTACAAAATGATACTCTACAACGTTTGCATTCATCATTCAATGTCGCAGCTTACCTATTTCCTTGAGAGCTGTAAAACAGATTGTTTGAATTGATGATGCATACAGAGTCAACAAAGTTACACACGCTCACATAAAATCAGAATAGAACAAAAAATAAATAAAAGGTAAGTTCGAATTTCCCTGGCAATGCGCATGATCGTACACTGCCACAAAAAAAAGTAATGTCACTAGGGCACCATACATAAGTACAAAAAAACAAACAATACACATGCAATTATTCTTTCGATAACAAAACAAAATTATAAGAAAACAGGTGTCACAGGAAGTGGTAGTGGTAAGGCAACAAGGTGCTCCTATAACAATGCTAAGCCACACCTTACATACATATGTATAGGTATATGTGTATACATATGTATGAGAAACACGTAGAATTCTATGTCGCTTTTATATCTCTTTAAATACATCGTTCTCCAAGTGCTTGCAATGCCATCGGCAAAATTCTTTGCACCGATGTGCGTTTATTGATCTTATTAACGGGAGCATCGTACGAGCGAAACATTTGTACTCAGTTATCGCGGAATTATACGATCAGGATGAACAAAAGAAAAAGTATATAGGCTCAGACCAAAATGTAATTGTCAAAGTAAACAAATTAAACGGAAACTCACTGAATAATGACGATATTTAACCGAGTAGAATAATAAAATAACATGTACCATTAACTGACCACTTTCTCACTACAACCTTATCAGACAGTACAGTATACGTATATACTGAATTTGTGTTTACTTTTGTAAAACCCATGTTATTTTATATCGCGCAACTGGAAATTTATTTCATTCTATGTCATCGTTCGGGTCTGTCAACGTACATTTGCGTTGCTTTTTTTCCGCGCCACTTTGCAAAGAAGCTTCGACAACGTTTGACACTGGGCTTTCGCGATTAGAATAGATTACCATGGGACAGCGGTTTTAGTGAAGGTTAAAAGATGAAAAGGTTTACGATCGAGGATATATTCCGATCTGGCATTAGAAAATGTTGAAATGTATGTTCTCTTTCACGTATCTATCATGCGCGTAAGCCAAGGTATGTAGTGAGATAGTGAAAAATCCCCAAAAGCATGCGGGATATTTGTATTATGTAACATTACCACAAGATATCGATATAAATGATCTAACATTATATTTTAATCAAATCTGAAAAATAAAGTATTAATGTTTACATCTATAATGATACTCGTTAAAGATTCATCGAATCGTTCTACTACTTGTTCCGTTCATCAGACTTTATCATTATGACCTTTACAGATTATTTCTCGCTATTTCTTGTTTTACAAATACTTCGAACCGTCAATAAATTATCCATTATCTTGCGTATATTCAATTTCAATGTTATTGCACGTAGACACTCGTGAGACAGAGACCGTACTTCGATTATATTTACAATGGTTCTTTTCAATCCATATACCCGCCAATGATTATACGACTTTAATGGTCTAAGCCTAAGGAGATTAACGTTACTTTAAAACGCGACGTTCGTCTAGCTTTCTCATGGAACATACACGCTCGAAGCTCTTAAAAACCTACTCTGTCGTTATTATTCAAACGGTAACCAATGTTATATGTATGTGTATCACGTGAATAAAGTTAACTGTTAGAAGGGACACAATCTCGAATGTTACACGTTAAGTCCTCGAACGAATTGCCACTAGAGTAATAAATATCGGAGGAACAGTAAAAGTGAGAAACGAGATTGGTACTTACCATAATCACCTCGGCCCATCTGTCCGCGCATACCTGCGCCAGTTCCACGAGGACCTTGTCCAGGTCCACGAACTGGCATCGGTCCTCCCATCATGCTCGGATGCGACGGAGAACCACTGGAATAATTACATTAACGATATATATCCTTGCTCCTTATTTCACTGAAAATTGTAATAATCCGGTCAACTCTGCTATAACGCTGTTTCCAATAATAAAGTTTCCATATAACGCGTTATAGTAGAGGTGACTGTAGAATACAACCGGTGGAACAGGCAGGAATGTAAACATTGGCGCGAGCGTGACATGCGAAGCAATACTCAGACGTTCCAATAACCTACCCGCTTCGGACCTGCAACATTTGAAACATTCTTCGTTCCCTAGCACGCAGCATTTCTTCCTTCTTCTTTTTATCGGACGGTGGTTTTGCGAGAGACACCTCTATATGGGATCCACCTATTTCCTTTCCGTTCAATTCGTTCATCGCCTGCCACAGATATCCATCGTAAGCGTACAATAATCGAAGGGACGATTATATAAATAAAACAAAAAGCATACCTTAACAGCATTATCACGCTCGTCGAAATGCACAAATGCATAGTCTTTTATCTTTTTCACTCTCTCGATTTTCCCATACTGTTCGAAAGTCTCCTTCAGTTTCTCCTCGGAGCAATCTTGCGTCAAGTTCTTTACGTAAAGCACGCGGACCTGTAATACGGAATATGTAAGTTAGAATTCATCGCATCATCGTGTCAACGATTAACGGTAAGTTTTAATGTTAAAGTTATCGCGTAGCGTACTTTGGACATAGTTTGTTCATCAGGCTCCTCCTGAGGATCCGCCCAATCGACTATGATATCACAGTTCCAGACCTTAATGCGGCCAGTGCTAAGTCTTCGTTTAGCTAACGAAGCTGCTTTGTGAGATTCATATTCCAAGAAGCAAAAACCTCTGTTTTTCTTCTTGTCGTCTGGCGAACTGTAGATAATCACCTCGGTTAGGCCAGCTATACGGTGGGAAAACAGTACAAGCAAATTAATAAGATTCATTTATATCGATAAAAGTAATTAAGAGTAACTACAGGTAAAAAAAATATAGAAATTCTGCCAAGGTATAAAAATTACGTTCAAGCAGCTGTTATGCTCCGAAGTACCAAAAAAAATAGCATAAACAAGAAACGATATTATTAGTCGATTGTACCAGTTGCGATCTTTTCTTTCGAGTAATCGTATCGAATGTAGACTCACACTCTTTCAGCTAAAACACCTAAATGCTGAAATTTTCTTCGATATTTTTTTTTTTAAATTCCCGTGGACTACCAGCATTACAACTGTACATTTCAAGTACCATTTAATAAAAGACATCGAAACTATTGGCAAAAATGAAAAAGAGGTAGAGAGCAATTAAACGACAGACCGCGTTGCAAATTAAAGTACAAGAAGAAGGAACTCTCTTAACAAAAAACCAGCTAACGAAAAGTGGTTTTACCTAAAAAGCATCCCTCCCAAATTTAATGGAAGAAAGTACAGGTCCTTGTAACGTCTCGAACCAATATTACCCCTATTCGCCTACTAATCGCAAATTATTCTCTACATTTACATACATGGCAATAATAACACTTTTTTGTAACGATAATCTGCAAGAGAAACATCCTAACATTTCTTACTTCCGAATTTCTGCAGACTTTAGTTTCCAAAACGCAGTTCGGCGTATACACGATACGTATATGAAATTGAAACCCATAAAGTTAATAAAATTAATGCGTAACTTTGAAATACACTTTCATCAACGTACCGTGTATACATGTATGCCAGTAAATGTATACGTACATGTATATTAATATATAAATATATGAGCCGTTTATTTTGAAATCGGCGCAAGTCACTTTCAGTAGCTGAAAATGATGATTTCTCAATGATTATACGAAATTATTTGTACTGAGAAAAACTATTCAAGACAGCAAGTACAAGTAAGTCTACTCGAAAATTGACGTCACTATTTTCAAATACGTTAAAGCGCAACCCCTAAGTATCTTTCTTTAAAAAGAAAGTATGTTTTACCACTTGGAAAATAGACGGCTCACATGTAGAATAGATATTTAAGTAAACATACGTACACGTATACAAGAAACTTAGAAACGTAAGACCTGCGTTTAGGAATGTTAACGAACTAAATGGAAAGAAAATCTCAAAACTATGAATTATAAGTTACGAATAACGAAACATTCGACAGCTATCGTTTGAAAATTCCTATTACACGAAATGCGGCTGTATGAGAGAGAGAGAGAGAGAGAGAGGGAGAGAGAGGAAAAAAAAGAAATCAAACTTTGCTTGTTCTCTAGGATTAAGTACAGAGGAAATAGGAAAGATAGTAAACTTAACAGAACAATAAAAGGGCAATCGTCCTATCATTTCGAAAAGAGAGAGAGAGAGCTACAGAAATTTAGGATTAAAAGAACAGCACACTAAAAAAAATGCAATACTATATATAATAGGCTAAATGAAAAAGAAATATTGCAAGCTCTATTATTCATATCCAATAAAAACACACTGTAAGTCCTCCCATTAGCACTGAGATACATCTATCGAAACATATTCGCAAACTGATATTCTCTTTGCCCGCTTGAAATCTCATAGTCTTACCATCCACGAATGGATATTTCGTAGGAAAAACAAAAAAAAAATAAGGAACACGCTCGGACGCTAATATCAAAAAAGAATACTTTGCCATGCTATTAGAATTCTCATGCATTGCAGTGAATGAATTATGAAATACACAGAAAAAAAAAGTCGACACTCTGGTACGGTACTTTCGTCCATATATGCTTTTCCATTATAAAAGGTATGGGATTTGTTTATACGACCGAATGTCTCGGTCTACGGTCTTTCTCATATTTTTTTTTCTTTTCTTTCTCTATATCGTGACTAACCAAAAGGATGTAAAAGAGCAAGGTCAAACAGTTATTTCGTTCAGCTATCGTGCTCATCGTGTTAGCATTCTTTTCTTTTGTTTGCCTTATTTCTCGAAAGAAATAGTTCTCCTCTCCTTCCTCTCAGTTTAAAAGCTGCGCTATTTCGGATAGCAAGGCACCTGACGAGACGGAACGAACAGCCCCCACTTTCAAAGTTAACGTTAAAAACATACTCTTTTACTTTTCTTTCTCTTTGCCCGGACATTTAACGTACTTGTTGCGAAGCAAACTTCAATAAACGATATTAATTGCGCTCGTGCATTCAGATGCCTCGCAACCTTCGTAATAAAGATATTTTCTTCGTTTCTGCGAATCATTCCTATGCCTCGTGGATTCGAAAATCGGCAGTTTGCCGTTTTTGCCATACTATTTTCTCTCTTACAAATTTCCTCTCTGTGTCCAGAATTTTTGTAATTACATGCAAAATGCTATGCGAAAAACACACACACGGAATACGTGATAATATGATGTACATGTACGTATGTATGTATGTATAAATGTACGCGCATATGCACGATGTCAGTTTATATGTATGTACATATGCACCAGAAACATTCGTTCAGTCATTCCGATTATAGTTTCCTTCCGTTTTAGCGACCGAAGTCTTACTTGCCACGATTTCAACGATAAACCCACCAATTTGCATTTGTAGAATTTGCTCTTCCATAGAGGCAACATTTTCCATGATAGAAAAAAAAGGTATGGAAATGACAATGCAATGTTACTTGAGCTTTACCGTTTAACCGAACGCGGATCTATTTCCCGCGAATCTCTGATGTTTCCCCGAAACTGTTAATCCTTCCAAATTAACACGAAATTTTGTGACTAAATTTAAATTTGTTCGAATCTTTTATTCCTTTTTCCCTGAAAATTAACACTAGATCTACGGGCATTAAATTTATTATTAAATATTATAAACACGTACTTTATAAAAATGTCATGGGGTCACCGGTTACCAGCGTTATCGAATTTAATGAAACTTAAATTACAATATTCACGAATTTGCTAACACATTCGATCTTTAAATATTGGTGTCAAAAAGTTAAAGTCCTGGTGAGTATATGTCTATTTGTATCCTTAAAATTTCTGCTTCAGAAAGATGTGTTTTTTAATAGAATTTTAATAGAAAAATAGCGAAATACCGCTGGCGTTCAACGTATTACACGTTTATGAAACAAGTAGTAACTCGTTGATTCGAAGAGTTCCGTAGATGTAGTGTTAAGAGCGTCTAATTTGCTGATCAATACTGATACTATTACGACCTGACAAAATTTCAATTATTCGGTCTAATTAGCTGACGTTCGTAACGCGTCCCGAGAATGATCGATTATATATAGATACATAGAAAAGGGGGGGTAAGGAAAATTCACAAAGCGAAGAGTCGACACTGGGAATTAAACGTAAATTCATGGGGGCTACCGGTTTACGAAAAACATATACGAAAGGTTTTGGAGGTGAAAAAAATAATAAAAAAAAATGTTTAGTATTCAATAACGGTATACGAATTTAAAAAGAGAGGTTTCGCCTAATTGATAACGATGCAAGAGGGCTAGATTTAACCCACCTGGCACCTCTGGGCTAGGAACGGGGTAAAAACAGCCGATCGTTAACACAAGGGACAAAAGTTTCTGTCCCCACCATCTTTCCCATACAAATTCCTTCGATTACTGCTTGCTGATTTAAGGACAATTGTCAACTTACGTGCGTGCTTTGTAAACTCTTCGAACAAGTCATCTCGGTCTCGAGTCTTTGGAATATTTCCCACAAACAAGCGGTGATTGTTATAAGATACGGTAACACCAATCTTTTTCCCTTTCCGAATCTCATAATCATTCAGCTGTAAGAATAATGTGGAAGGAGAGTGCCAATTAAGCTTGCCTTTTAAAATTTACACCTGCTTATTGGCTGTCTGAACTGTGGGATTTCGTGAAGCGACCTTCAGAGAGGTTTTTTTTTTTTTTTGGTACGTGTCAGGGTTTGTCCAAGGCGTATAACTCAACAAAAAATACAAATGGGGGGAAAACTTTGTGGCACGGTGGCAAATCGTCAGAATTCGAGGATCTCAGCGGAAAATTTCGATATACGACGTTCAGGATATTGTGAAACGATGAACAAGAAGGGAAGAGGGAGAGATTAAGTGTGATCGATGATCGGATTACGATAGCTCTGAATCGATGAAACTCGGATAGTGTGGTGGTAGATTGATAAGGTAGGTGGATGGGAGTGCCTGTCCGTTTGTTAGCGAGCCAAACGCCCCAGCGGTCCACGCAGATCTCCCATACCCCCATGCTCGAGGCTAGTCATGAATCGCACTTGAATCGCAAGAATTTTGAGATACCGTGAACTGTCGAACGCACTGAAAAATCCCGCGGGACAGCACGTTTCCTAATACACTTGTACACGCACGAAATTATGCTCTTATGGTGTCGGTAACAAATTCTATTATGCGTTAGCTTCCACATTTTCTCATTCCACAATTCCTCGCCTCTCTTTTTGCATTATGGGCAAAAAGAAAGACGAAGGAACGTTATCTCTCGGTAGCAAGATCGATGAATCGACCATGAGATGCATAAAACGAGGATCGATGTGTATATGATGATAGGAACGTCTGCGGAGGAGGAATAGCCGAGGTGAAAATGATGGAAGAGGCCGAAGGCTAGGAAGAATGAGAGGCTGAAAGATAATGGGAAAGAGGTAGAGTCGGAAGAGAAGTATGAGACAAGAGGATAGAGATACAGGTAGAGAAAGATGAAGAGAAGGTGGTTGTGCGCGTAAAGGCAATACAGAGGAAAGCGGATAAACTCATAACTCAACCTAAATATGCGAGGAAAAGAAGACTTGGACCAGAGAGGTGTTACTGTTCACTAATAAACCGAGAGGCAAGGAGACTGACCAGAACTGAAGGTGCCATAAGGTATCGCAGATCGCACGATTCACGCGCGCGATCCCTGTTATTTTTTTTTTGGATGCTCCATAATTCCATACCATCTACAACCACTACTTAAAAGCTACCACTCTTAAATTACAATACAGGTAGACAGGTAGGTATAGGTAGGTAGGTAGGTACACACGCCTCGAATTCACTTTACCTGTTAAGTTACCAAATTCCTCCAAGATCTCCTCTTTGCCTTTTGACTTTGGTATGTTCCCCACGAAAAGTCGTAGATTAGGAACGCTAATGTTAACTTTCAGACTCTTGCCGGGTTTTATTTCGTGATTATCGAGCTGTGGGATGAAGAAAACAGACACATGCCTAATTTTGTTCCAATGAGGGTACTTCGTGTTTTTGTTTTTTTTTCGGTTCTTTTTTGTTTTGCTTTTTCATGTAATTACGACAAAACAGTAGAATTTGGGAAACAATTTTCAAAATGTGCAATTTAGTTAAAAATAATTAGCATGGCGTGGGTTCCATGAAAGCGAGAAAGTGGCATGCGCTTTGTTGCTCGAGTCTTCACAATATAGGAAACCGGCGTTCGCGTATCATGTGCTCCTGTAAACAAATTTTAAGCCTACCAATTTTCAAAATTTTGTTACAAAAATTGTCACTGTCCAATGAAAATCAACCAATTCGATAAATATACCCCTAACCAATTAGACCACACAAGATACATTCTTTTTTTTTTTTGTTTCATCGTCATTTTTGAGGAAGGTTCTCCACTCCCAATTTTGCCCACTGAGCAAAGAGGAGAGCTGGAAAAAGAAACTCATCCATCGGATATCATTATTACATATATCTATATATATGTATAAATATATATATACACATTCTTTTTGCTCGATTATATGTATATAAATATACATATACATATATCTTTTTTATACCCTTTTCTTTTTGTATCGGTGTTGTTAAATATTTGGGATATGTTGGATGTCATTATATGCTTAAACATGAATCAGTGGTCAGGGACATATATGTATGAACAAATATGTGGATTGTTCCTAACTGAATAAACGTTCGATCTTTCAAACTTGTGGCTCTTTTTTTTTTTACCTTTGCTGAGAAGTGACGCTAATATTTGTCTCGAAACTACCAGGAAAATAAGAAAATATAAACAACAACACAGAACAAGCCACATAGGGAATATGAGAACATTCATTCGAAATGTTTAACAAAAAAAAAACAAACAAATATTATGAAATTGCACAGAATGGTCGTGGTTGTTTTAGTCGCTATCTTTACTACGCTCGTCGCTGTAATTCATAAAATATTTCTTTCAAACATCGATTTTAAACTTCATAAAGTAACATCGACTATCTTTGTCCCGAAAATCTTTCATTGAGAACTACTATAAAGCCGAATGCCGTTGACGAGACATTTAAAGAATGTAAAAGGAAACGAACATGATGAAAACACTATTGTGTAAACATTTCGAAAGAGCACGTATTTTTGGTAGCAATAACAATTTTGTAACATTTCTAAAAATTGTATAAATAAAAGTAAATTAAAGGGACCAATATGTCCGTAACAAGACGCCAGAAACTAGGGTAACATAATCTGTACGCTTCACAAACACGTACCTACACAGTGAATAATGAAAATAAATAATGTCTACATACCTCCCTAACAGCCTGTTGCGCTGACTCCCTGTTAGTAAAAGTGATAAACGCGTATCCCCTGTTGCAACCTGCCATTGGATCCATCATCAGTCTCAAATCCCAAATTTTTCCACATTTTTCAAACAATGGTATTAATTCATCCTCGTACATATCTTTAGGGATTTTTCCACAAAAAACCTTCGTGAAAAACAAACGAAAAATTAGGGTAAAGGAAATCATCGAAATACAGTGCAAAAGGAAAGTGCAATGAAAATAAAATACGTTAATTTTTTCAATATTTTTTTTCAAGGCATTACAGTTTCTTATTTACCTCACAACCAGTTCCTGGAGTGGGGCCCTCCCAATCCGGAGGGGGTCCACCGTATTTCCTCTGTCCAGTCGTCACGTCTAACGGATATCCAGTTCTTTCAAGAATCATCTAAAAGGAAAGTATTCGACATTGTATTTTCTGAGCTGTGCTCGAACAAGAGCATAACTTTAAATATCCCATGAATAAAGAAGAATACTTACTTTTATCTTATCCTCATCCGGTGCTTTGGGTGCCGTGCTGGTGCCCGTACCCTGACCAGCACGACTCTTTTGCCTATAAGTTTTCATAACGCCGCAAAGATACGCGGACTTGTTCGATACGTGTTCTAAATTAGATTCAAGGAATTGCGTAAGTACATTTAATGCACCATCTACTGGAAATTCCTTTAGAGCATCCAGTGCCCTTTCGTCCAAATCCACATGTGCCAATTTTCCGGTCTTATAAATTTCGTCCAGTTTGGCAGCCACTTTTTCGTCTAATCCATATTTGATTAATTTTGCAAAATCTTCAGTTCGTTCTACATATTCCATTTCCTCCTTCGACTGTTTTTCTTCCATTTTTATTTCCCCATTCCCTTCTGCCATAGCTACAAAGAACAAATTTTATTAATTAGACTAAAGGACCGTTATGTAAACTGATCTCAAAGATAATGTACTTTTTATCTTTGACCAGCCATGTAAAGGAACACATAAACGTTATTTTCGACTAATCGCATACATAATAACTAACATTATCGTTAAATTATATATTTAAAAATTGTATCATACTCCATAAATCGATTGTAAGAAGAAAATCGATTTGAAAAAAAATTTCGTAGCAATTATCGTATAGAATTAACATGTACAATTCATATTTACATGTTATTTTCCTATTTTACAAGAGTTATTCCGTTGAAAACGAATGAATAATAATTTTACACGAATTGTAAAATCGTAAAGTGCAACGATAAACGATTGCTTTTAAAATGAATATTCGGCAATTTCAAACGAAGAACTAACAATGGTAAGCTTCGTGTTTGAATTTGAAAAATCCAGCTTATAATCTTAATTAATATTTAAAAATAAGCGTAATTATTCCGCACGCACGGTCGTCCTTTTGCTAAAAATATTATTTTCAATAACGATCGACCACAGGGACGTACCGTGGGAACAGGTGTGACCATTAATTGGAAAAAAATGAAACGAATCGGATAAGTAAAAAAATTGTTGACAAAAGTATTATCCCAGACACGAGAGTAACCCGAAAAAATTCACAAGACGTATGCAAAAATGGAGTATGCGAAAGACACAGGAAACCCGATGCAATTCTCAGAGTTAACAAGAGCCAATCGCGCGAAGCGTGGGATGCACAATTTCCCGCGTTAACGCGCCGATCAAAATATTAACCGCGTATCGATACCGCAATTTCGAATATTCGAAAATTTCAACTAAATCCTAACGATCTCTTATAGACGATGCAACGATGAAAGTTCCGTTAATTTTGAAATGCAACAGGAAGAAAATTTTCTCCCCGGATCCGATTAACATCCCGGCAAATACAAATTCTACCTTAAAGAATGAAAATCGTAAATTCTATTGATACGCACAAAACGGAAATTCGTGATAAGGCTATGAAAAGAGATAAAATTAAAGATTTTTTTGCGTATGGCTTGCCGGCCGGCAATGGTACTGCATCCACACTTCTTGAAGTATACGATGCACTTTTGCACTTGCAATAACACTAACACCTGCCCCTTTAAACGACGAATTTCCACTCGCGTACGTTAATGCATTGTTATGGGAAAACTCGGAATGAAAAATCCACGGATCTCGTACCGGAATGTGTTGCATTTACCTTAGAAAATAAATGAACGAAATCCTCCTGCGAGGAAATGGCGACAGACGTCAACGTGATTGCAGACTACGGGGTTCACAAAACGACGCGCAAAGATACGCTCGAACCCAGCGACACAAGTTAGCCATTTTCTTTTGAGGGCCACTCGCGAATTCTGATTGGCCCGTGCAAAAAACTAAGAAGAAAAAGTTGACCGTGCAGTGTGCACTCGTGAAATAACGAATCTTACCATTGAATCGTACGGGAGCGTTATGCATTTCCTTGGGAATGCAATTTTAATCCACGATTCTTATAATGGCAACGAGACATTTGCATCTCCTAATTGTTTCGTCTTTACTTTTAACATTGCAGTTTTCAATTCTGCTATACGACCGAACAATAATTACAGCATCCCAAAGATATATAACCAATTTCCAAATTATTCCAGCAAGTTTATCATTTTGCAACTTGTAAGATTTCGATTCGCAGAATCGATCGAATTCCATGTTAGCCGGAATTTTTTACTTGAAATAACACATCGTGCCGCGAAACTTTCCAAGTTCTACCTTTTTCCCGCATTTTATCAGAGTATAATGCACAACGTGTTAATTTGGCAAGATAATTTGTCGAATTTAAAATTCATTATGACTCTTTTACTGTCTGCGAGAAAAAAAGCTTTGCAACGAAGACAGTTGTATTAACACTGTCACGTTTAGACGGATTTTTTATTATGTATTTTTTTCCAAATAAACGACGTAAACGCACGCGACGAGCGAGAGAAAGTACGATAAATTTGTTTTGCAAAAAGAAAAGAGACCGAGGGAAAAGAAGGTTCTTCGTAAAAGCGGCAGACAGAACGGATGTATCATAACCTCTTAGAGACGGCAAATGCCGCACCGAAAAGAAATACCGATTTCAGTCGTGCAAATGTTATTCGACGTTTTCACGGTGAATCGTCGTCGAGAAATTCTATAGAATCGCAAGAAAGATCGTAATCGTAGAATGAAAAATATGTGTACCTGTACCAGATAGTGAACTCTCTTCACGTTATTAATTTTTCTATGAAATTCTGTAGTCGAAGCACCAGATATAACACAAAACAACAGTCACAACCTATCGCCGGATATAAAATTCATATTAACGTTTCACCACTTCAACGTTTTAACGCCCGTACGTACGTTTTACGTTGTCAGTTCACTTTTTCTTCTTATTTTTCTCGAATTCTTTTTTTCTTTTTTGTTTCAAGTATCACCGTGTTACAAAATATCCGTAGAAAAAGTATAAAAAGCACTGTTGTATCATATGTTTCCCGAATGTAGATGCGTTATATGCAGATAGATATATATATATACACACAAGATATATATGAATTTAGTCTTGTAGGCACTTGCGAAATTCTGATAATATTGCAATGATGATGACGACGGTGAACGGAGTAAGGCCCGGGCGCAGCGTTTTGATATCGTGTAGTGCCTACATAGCCCTAATGCATAAATTGGACAGAGGTGCAGTGGTGCAAGCCCCACAAAACCAAACCAGTTTGCTCGCTCGCTTGCCCGCTAGTTGCGCTCCAATCCAATCCGATTCAACCGCTTACCTCTCTTCGCGGTATATGCGAGCCCCGCCTTAGCCAGGGCTGTCTCCAAGCATTTACGATCCCTCACCTTCTCTCCTATTTATTATGAATTTTCAATTCCCTTTGCCGAATACATCTCCTTCTCTTGCTTCTCTGACCATTCGTTTTCTCTCCTTCTCTACATCTCCCCACCATTCCACTCTTCTCTTCCTGTCCTTCTTCTTTGTACTTGCTGCTGGATTCGTCTTCGTTTCGCTTTTGAATTACTATCGTAATTTGTCCCTTCGATTCTAAACAAATTTATATTTAATTGTCGCATATGTATGCAATTACGTGCACCGTTCCGTGTGGGATTTTGGGAAGATTTTCGAACGGAGGATTAAAAACGAATTTTGCAGATATGTTTGAATGAAAACGTAGACGCATTAATTGGTCAGTTGCGAATATCGATGCAAAACGATTCGCAATGCGATTGAAATTATGGTCGTTTGGCAAAGATAGATATCATTTTTGCACGATCGTTGGAGACATCGGTTTCTTGAAGTAACAGCAGGACATAACCGTGCACAAAGACTACACGTTTTATGCAGTCGTTAAGATGTGGGATTTTTATACGCTCTTGCGTACTTATATGTTATGTTTCAAAGAGTTTCGTGTATGTTAATACGATTTTCACAATTTGAAAGAATTATCTTCTTCTATTTCCTACGTGAACTCCCTCGTTTCATAAACTACATAATTGCATCATATGAAAATTGTTAACACGTAAAGTCGTACGCGCGTTTATTGAAATTCCCGAGCAAATTTTAATATTATTCTCATTAATACGTTACAAAGTGCAATTTATAGTTACAGAAAGTCGCCACAACAGAGGAGTGTCGAAGAACGGTAAAAGGGCAAGACGCGGTTTCGGCAAAACTGAAAGAATCGAGAACGAGGTCAGAAGAATTCAAATGTACGTGAAACGAAATATATTGTCGATATTAGAGAGCTTATATTCGATCGGCAAACGACAAATTATAAAAACACGATCCGTTAATGTAAAACGTGTCGATTGACCGTTTACGAGAGAATTTTCAAACGAAACTTCTGATCGATGTGGTTGAGGAAACGGCACGGGATACGAGATAGGAGAGACGGCCCTGCATTCAACCGTAAGCCGCCTGTCTGGTTGAACACGCACCCGCGTCCCTCCAACGATCACGAGCGAAAGAGATCGACGATTCTCGCACACTCACTTGCAGAAACCTGTTCGCTTGGATCTTTTCTGCTTTCTTAGCAATTATTTTTATTTGTCTGCGATATTGAATCGCAGTCTGAAGTTCTCTACTCTGCTAAAAGCATGTGATCCTTGGAAAAATCATAGACAAACAGGAGTGCATCGACGAATTCTATTTTATATCGTCGTTGCATCGTTTGTTCCTCTCTTTCTTTCTTTTTGGCTTTCCTCTTGCTCTGCCTCGCCCTTTCCAACCTTTCGTGCTTCTTCTCACTGTTCCCCCACTCTCTTTCTTTCTCTCTCTCTCTCTTTCTATCACCCCTTCTGCAACTTCGGTTTTTCGTACAGTCTCTTTCTTTCTTTCTTATTCTTTCTGTCTTTCTCTCTCTCTCCCTTCCCCCTCTCATTCCGTCGCTCGCTCTCTTTCTCTCTCTGCCTTTCCCTTTCTCTCTCTTTCGTTTCTTGACTGTCTGCGCTTTCCATAGACAATGCACTTTTTGCACGATTCTTGCGCCATTGTCGTGGGAGGTTGAAATTTAACTCTGGTCATATTTACAGTTCTTCGTTGTTATTCTTAACGTTGAAAAATTCACGATACCGATATTCTTTGAATTATTCGCTCGTCATATTTACTAAGAATTTATTTTATCGCCGTCTCATAGATTTCTGAATATCGCATCGTTTTATTAACACTCGCCCAGACGTTCAAATATGCGCCGTTTATTCTGAAAGAGGCATCAGTCACTTTGTCTTTAAATTGAGATCCTTAATGCCAACTTTCGAGAAGATCTTACTTGTATTTCTTATTTCAGGATATTTATTTTTCTCACCTACATACAATTTCGTACTCATTGAATAAATCACCCATTTTTCATTACGATAATGTGATGTATGCCACTTTCAAAATAAACTGCTCGCATAACGAAACAATGTAGCTTATACCTCAATTTTTCGAAGTTTCCGATTCGCACAAAATAAACGAAAAGTGTAACAAAAGTTATTATAATTCATTAAAAAAAGTCATGCAATCGTCCGGGTAGGGAAGTTTCCAAAGTTCAGAATGATTTACTCAAGAACATTTTATTCGCCCAAAGAAAGGCAGTCTGTATTTCTTAGCCTTCTGCGGCCCCAATTATTTTGTGAATCTCGTATTGAACTAAATGATATTAATTAAACGACATTCTCCATCGTTGACTGTTCAGATTTTTTAATGATAGCAATAACTATAGGCACTGACGGATATTTAAGTGATACTACAAAATCATCGTGAAATTGGAAAGTCGATATTAAATCGTTAGAAAATTAATTGAAATGAAGAGCTATGTTGAGGATAGCTCGACATAGTACTGCAAGGGATTAACCCTTTTGTTCCTAGTGGTTTTATCATAAAACCACCTATCGAAGAATTTATTACGTGATAATCAATGGTGATCCTGTGAAATCACGATAACTAAAACATTTATCTTATGGCCCACTGGTTATGCAATGGAAACACCACATTTTTTTCTATTTTACAAACAATATGAAGAAATAAATGAAAACCTTTTTCTGGTTGGAAGAATTTAATTTGAGCCTTGAAGGGTTAATGGTAATATTATTTAATGATCATCCGGGAGACAGTTTCCCACGTTAATGTCGAGAATCTTAAAATACGGACGAGCAGGGTGAGGATTTTCTCAGGAACCAAGAGGGGCATAAGCAGGAGCATTAACGCAGAGGGTAGACCCCCAGCAAGTTGTCTCTTCGTTCGTAAGACTTGTTTAGCTATGAGAAATTCTCCTTTTTTCACGAATAAATGGGGCTGAACCTGTATTGGGACAATAATGCCACAGCAAGCGGAATACTTCCATACTCAAGGATGGGGAGGGGGGACAAACCCTTAGGGGGTCGTTGGACTAGGGCGCTATGGGAATTATCATAATAAAAGACGTCTAAATGTTATCTCATATTAAGCCATAGTTTTATTTTTCCCCTTTCTATGGGAATCTAGTATTCTCTGCTTTTACGAAAAACAAAAAAACGTTCATCTTTGTTCCCTCAATTTTTGTTTAACTTCAAAAATTCTTATCGCTAAACGCTGGAATCGCGTCGGTTTAAAAATTTTATAAGTGGAATTTCTGAGAATATCTAGATGTATCTTGATTCCACTTCAATTCTAATATGTTGGTAATTTGTAGATGAAATATTTCAGTGCAAGATCGAGCATAAAAATTCGAGGTTATAGAGTCTGGGAGGAAAGAATGTTTAACGCATACAAATTATAACGTTTGCATAATCTATAAACATAATAATTATTTCGATTCGTTACTCATGCTATATAGTATATCGCTGAAATAAATAGAAATCATTGGGTCGAGCAAACGTTCACGGTATTAGCGATTAAAAGTAATTTATAAAATCCAATTTCTTTCTCTCGCCGCGATTCGCGGACGCACTTCATATCTCGCGATTAAACGTTCACGAACGTTTCAAATTTTACTATTTAAAATCAACTTTGAAACATTACTATGCCGGAAGTTAACTTTAATATGGTATAGAGTTTTCGATGACGTCATAATACGACGTGTAGGACTTCGAAACTTAAGCGTACGATTCAACGGCTGGGCGTGTTTACTTGGTTTACTCTTCGCGCATAAAACGTGTTAGAACCGTGGGTGTACATGAGCCGCGTGAAAGGTAGCCGACGTTTTTTTACCCCGTCCAAAGTGTTCGTAACGAGGAAATAAGACCGATCTGAATAAAGTTCAAATGTAGAAGTGCAAACGATAAGATTATCGAGAAAAATCAAAATGAGATTCATTCATTCGACGAGGTACGCGGCGTTAATCGCGTGCCTCTGTTGTTTGGGCGTTGTCGGTCAGTATGAGTGGCAAGCAAGGGATACTTTCGATGAGATTCGACTTAGAATGGACAAAATCAACGAGGATAATTGCCCTATTCAACATCTGGGTGATCTTTATTTACCGGAGGATTCGGTGTCGCACTTACCCGATGTAAAGGACATCAACATCAATCCTGTATTTCCAAATAGAACTGCCTTACTTCATCTTCATAACATGGCTCTCAGTAGATCATTCTTCTGGAGTTATATATTACAGTCGCGATTTATAAGGCCTGCTATCAACGATACGTATGATCCAGGAATGATGTATTACTTCTTGTCTACCGTTGCGGATGTTTCCTCCAATCCGTATATAAATGCCTCCGCGATTTACTTCTCACCGAACATGTCCTATTCTCCGTCCTACAGAGGATTCTTTAATAAAACAATGCCGAAATTTGCACCGAGAACTTTCAGAGCCGATGACTTTAACGATCCGATTCACTTAGAGAGAATATCTACGAGAAATACATTTACCGTTCAAGATTTAGGTGCTATTTCGAGTAGTAGTCTCAGTGATGATTACACGACGGATTATTACCGTATAAACGAATGGTACGACAAACGATTTGTTACAATTATCAGATTGATATTTGTGGATATTTACCGTCAATTACATTATACATTTGTAATTCTAGGTATAAGAAATGGTTACCGGATAAAGTAGAGAAGAGGCACGACACTAAAACTACTTACCAAGTTGAAATTCGATATGCTAATAATACCAATGAAACTTTTACGTTTCACGGTCCTCCAGGTACTGATGCAGAGACAATAAATTTGTAGGGGAAATTGTACGTTATTGCTTATTTATTTTTTCGTATAGGCGCCGACGAGTATCCAGGACCCGTGAAATGGACTAGGCCTTATTTCGATTGCGGTAGATCTAATCGGTGGCTCGTAGCAGCCGTTGTACCTATAGCAGACATTTATCCGAGACACACTGGTTTCAGACACGTTGAATATCCGACGTTCGTTTCCATATTCTAAAGAATCCATAATTATAATCTGTTGATGCTCAAAATATCGAAAAATTCTTTCAGGTATACCGCCGTGTCCGTAATAGAAATGGACTTTGATAGGATAGATATAAATCAGTGTCCTAAAGGGAAGGGAAACAGCGGGCCAAATAGATTTGCTAATACCGCCAGATGTAAGATAGAAACTACGGAAGTATGTAAATTAAGATATGTTCCGCACGAGACATTTTTTTCGTTAAATTTGCTTTAATTTTGTTCATGTATTTGTTATGTAACAGTGCGAACCGTTACATGGCTGGGGTTTTCGAAGAGGGGGCTATCAATGTAGATGTAAACCAGGTTTTAGGCTGCCCACTGTCGTACGGCGGCCGTATTTGGGTGAAATCATAGAAAGAGCAACTCAAGAGCAGTATTACAATGGATTTGATTGTTCCAAAATTGGATGTACGTGTTATTTGCATGTAACTAGGATAATTCAATGACGCATGAGAGATTCGATATATTCTATGTTTTAGGGATTCATAAAATGCCTGTAAAGTGGGTGAAGGCAAAACCATACCTTAGAGAAAAATACCTCGAACAGTATTATCACTATAGAAATTATTCCGTAGGATCGGAGGCATTAAATTCCGAAAAAATGAATATTGACGAAGCACTTAAATTCATTCTCAGTATAAATTCACGAACTTGCAAGAAGTACGTCTAAATTTGTTATTTCATTTAGTAAAGTATTCATACATCACAGTTCGAAATGTAATATTTGCGATTTATAGTTACACGGAGGAAGAATTAATGTTGCACGGCGATATTAGTTTTGGCGCTAAAGAATTCTTCGAAAATGAGGCAAAAATGGCAACCAGGCTGGCTAATTTCATTAGTGCATTCTTACAAATTTCCGATCCTCAAGAGGTTTATTCGGGTAAACGAGTAGCAGACAGACCTCTCACGGAGGATCAAATGGTCGGCGAAACATTAGCTCTAGTTCTCGGAGACACTAAGATATGGTCTGCCGGAACATTCTGGGACCGTAATAAATTCACGAACAGAACGTTCTTCGCTCCTTACGCTTATAAAACTCAACTGAATACTCGCAAGTTCAAGGTAGAAGACTTAGCGAGAATCAACGATACAGGTAATACCTGAAAACATGTTGATGGATAATTCATGCATATTCGTGCATCTTACATTACATTGCTCGATTGTAGATGAAGTGTACACGAAGAAGCCGTATTTCGATCTTTTGAAGCAAAGATGGGCAACGAATTTCGACGAGTTGGAGAAGTTTTACATGAAAATTAAGATTCGGTATAACGAAACCGGCGAATTTCTGAAGAAATATGAACATTATCCCAACTTCTACAGGTAAGGAGACTGTGCAACATTATCGCCCCAAAAAAATCACACTTTTACCGCAACCTACGCTTCGCTTTGCAAAAAGGGTGGTATCGGAAGAACTCTGTTTAATCGTAGAGAAAATATAATTTAGCATAAAAGTATAAAGGGATTATATTCAAGAAATCGAGGGGCAGACCGAATTTGATCTCTTAAATAGGATTTATTTTAATGTGTGGGAACACACGACCGTCTGTGTAGGGCAGCAAACCTGAATCATGGTCACTGGACGACTCCGTACTTCGATTGTAACGGCAAAGTGAAGAAATGGGTAATTACCTATGCATCCCCATTTTTTGGCTGGGACAGCTTGAAGGACAAACTGGAATTCAAGTGAGTATTTCTGTCTCAGTGAGCAGACGAATATGTGACGCATACATGAGAAATCTCATGCGAGATACCCGAGGATAAAGAACCAGTTTCGTTTATACAAGAGGGAGACAAGGAAGATCATATTTAACATTATGCCACTTGCAGGGGTATCGTTGCTGTTACCATGGACTTACTTCAGCTAGATATTAATCAATGTGACGATGTGTTTTACGCTGCAAACGCGTTTAAGGATTCGCACAAATGTGACAAAAAGACGTCATATGTAAGTTTCGAGATACAAAGCTTAGGATATTTTCGATCCGCGCAAACGAAACTTCTCGTTCGAATCGATTTTTTGCTAGTTACACGACTGAACTTTAGCCAAGAAAAAACCTGATGAATCTGAGAAAAAGACCGAAATGATATATTCTTTCAGTGCGTACCTATCCTCGGAAGAGGTTTCGAAACAGGCGGATACAAATGTGAATGTAAGCAGGGCTTTGAGTATCCGTTCGAAGACTTGATCACATACTATGACGGTCAACTCGTGGAGGCTGAATTCAGTAACTTGGTTAACGATCAAGAAACGAGGTGATGGAAATAGTAGATTTATCACTAGTTATTGTCCGTATTTGAATGCATATCGAAAGAAACCTTAAAAATAATGTTGATTTTGTAGGTACGATATGTTTAAGTGTCGTCTAGCCGGTGCCTCTTCGATCCAAGTAAGTTGGATATTGCTATTCACGGTAATAGCATTTTATTTAATAGGAAGAAGATGAATTTTATATTAATATAAGAATAATACAATGCACTGTCATACCGTCCATTAAGATATTTAAGGTCTTTTTTTAAGTTTCGTTTAGAGATTTTACAGAACTGATAACGCAGTCCGTCCTACGGTAGATTAAATAATATATATCACGAAATTCCATTCGATTTTACCATCATCGTGATTACACCAGTTTTCGACTGGGTATCATTTTTATAGCGTAATATTTAAAAGTAACGCGTTCGCATTTCTTTTTTATACCGATAAAGTATACAAATTCGCATTACGTTTTTATACAAAATTTTGCCTTCTCTAACTCGTTAAAATACTCTTAAGATTTTAAAACGTGACACATTTGTCGTTATACAATGATGATTTACGAATTTTGATAAACGATATTTTGTACTCTTTATGTTATATAAATATATATTGTACATACAATTACACTCGATCGTCCCGTACAATTTCCTGCTTTCCACGTTGCACAAGATATCTCAAGAACTTTGTTGAGCTTCCTTGTACTGTGATAATCGAATACCGATGAAAATACGTGCACGATACTTTCACTTTACTTTTTAACGAATCAATTAAGACAACCTTGTATTCTGACTTTGAACAAAATGTTGTACGTACAACAATACGAAAACCAGGGTGATGTAGACGATGGAAAACGTGCAGAGATAAAGAAATAGAATCAATGGCATAACAATTTCACTGTATCGAATTGAAGTGGTTAAATTTCGTTGGGGGATACGATTGAACGATATGCGATATATCGATATGCGATATATTGACACACATCGAGACGATTAATATCGCGCTTAACATTTGACTAACACGTAATAAGCAATACTGTTTATCGGGGGTTTTACATGCCGAATTTTAACGCGCGAATCGTGAGATGCAGGATAATTGTGCATCGATTTTTCCAACGCGTCCGTCGTATTAATCGATGCATACTCAAAAGGAATATTCTGTGAAAGGTATTTGTATTTATTTTACAGTCCTATTAACAACTAACATTATATTTCATATTTACAAATATTTTAAATAAATACGTGACTATTGTATGCATTTGTACAATAAGGTACACTGTATGAAGTTGATTTCATATGAAATCAACAAGAACACTCGTACTCTCGTTCGGTACTCCATGAAATGGTCGTGCATTTTTACTTTATTGTTTGCGCGCATCCACGAAATGATATTTCAGGAATCGTGTAGCCTGAGTGAGTTGAGCACCCTCATTGACAAAGTGGCAGGCAAAGAGAAGCATATTGCGTGGTTGGACCTTGTATGCGAATCTCATGAACATTGCCGAATATAAACTTAACGCTGAAAAACATTAGTCCTTACATTTATATTCAAAGACTGACCGCACAGAGTTGCGTAGGAACATGTAGGGGTTAATGTAATGCCAAAGTTAATATAAAAGATAATAAAAAAAGTAGGATCCACCTTAAAAAATATCAGGAGTTTCCCAACCACCAACTTTCTCCTTCAAAGCATGATAATAACATAAAACATGGGTCGTTCAGTTGCATTAAAATAAAATAGACTAGTCGATCAAGCTTTTAAGTTAATCGCAATTTCTGAGTTATTCGGTAAGTAAGAAAAGAAGGTCGAGGTGCAAAAAAGTAAATCGAACAAACTAACCAAGTGTCATTTTGCCACTGATAAATTTTGGATCTCTCCGGATATCAGCTATCGCTGCAATAGGAATACTCCAGTTAACTACGGGTCCCCAAAAATGTGTGCTAGAACAAAAAGAAAGATTTCGTACGTTACATTTCGTTTTTTATGCACCTATTCGTTCCTTCATAAGGTGACAATGTAGAGCAGCTTGCCTCATCAAATATTCTCGTGTCTCTTTGTTCGAGAGAATCTTCCTAATGCGATTCATCTTCGGTTATTTTCTTTGTTCTGTGTGCTTTCAACTCTTCGATCGTACTCTCGTACTTTGTAAAAGAACGAAGAAATTGTATATCATGCACACGTATAAAGTAGTCTAATGAATAATCATTCGTTGGTCCGATAGTGGAGACAGGGTAGAATTTAACGTTAAACTTCCTCTACGATCGAATTATCGTCTCGAAATGTCACGTACCTACAAATATTTAATTGCATAATCAATTTCTAACGATAGCATTAAAAAAAATCTATATCGTTGTAACTTTGACCCTTATTTTCGTTAAGGTCAATGCGTGTTAATTGGTCGCCATTGCAGTGCATTGATGTGTGCAGCGCACGCGTCACAGTTCAAAAGATTTTATTCAGAAAGTTCTAACAATAAACTAACAACAATATAGATTTCTCAAGGAAACTATAAATTTGCGATTTAATTATTTGTTTAATTAAAAATTCAAAAACTCTCCGGTGTATTTCGAGCACGATGTATTACCGTACAGGTCTTTTATTTGAAAGAAAATGAGTCTCCCTTCGCATCTTGCTATTCGTCGGGAAAAGTAAAAAATATTTGTTTTTATTAGGAATAATGGTAACAAGAAGGTAAAGAACTGTCATTAATCGAATCGAGGATTTGAGATTAATCGATTAATTAGAATTAAACACCCATCGGACGTTTACGGAAAGGAAGAAGTTGTAGCGCTTAAGCATTAAACAGTTTTAATTTAGAGCAATCATCCAAAATATGTACAAAGTTATACATATATATGAGAATATATATATATATTTTTTATATATACACACATATATATTATACTGCATTATAAATCTAGCTTATCTCTTCTCATACTCTTCTATAATATAATTACAAGGCAGGATAGGGACATTACAAAATGTACAACTATATAATTCAAAAATCACTCGCCTATAACGCATGGGTTAACAGATCTCTATATATCGTATATCATAAACCGTATATCGTAATGCGTACACTGCGAATGTTTATGCAAATTTCAAGCTTGATAAACGCTGCTAATACAGAAAAATCCAAGTAGAGGATTCCTTCACTCGCTAAACGTTACGACGAATGCCATGTCTTGAATATTTCAGATTTCGTTTTTATATTACATGCTATTTGTGTATTTTTAGCAGCGTCAAATTTGTCATAAATGCATAAAAATCCTCAGTCTACTAATGTGATAGGCGTAATGCGTAAAAAAAAAGTTGAATGCAGTAGTCATGCACTTACAGCGACGCTACAGTTTATTCGTTAGGTGAGCTCAACTTAATTCGGACACCTAATAAATCAGCGGATATTATTTAATAATAATATACGAACGATATCTCTAGATTGTATATTATTACGTGCACGCCTGGTGTACGGTAAAAAAATATTTATTCTTTTTCATATGGAGTACGAGGTACTTATCGATCGTCTAATTTCTTTTCGACGTTACAACCATCGAGAAAGTTCGAGATTAAAATACTTTAATCTTCCAAATATAAGTGAAAAAATTTGCAATATTTTCACAAAATTCCTTGACAACAAAACTAATTGTAATTCGTCCAAAAATTTCAATCTATTCTCGTCGTTCGATTTCGAATCTCTGGCTGTGGAGAAAAATAACAATGTCATCGATTGTAACTTTCTAGCTGTTTTCGATTATTCAGACCTGAAATATTTATTGAGAATGGAAGAATGTCGTACGTAGAGAAATTTGAGGACGTAGTTTGTAATATTTGCCGCGTTTAACGCTAAAACTACCGAAATTACGTCCATTGTATTTAAATCTACCGAATAAGTACTTCGGAGAGATTAAAAGGTGAAAAATGATGATCAATTAAGTAATTAAGGTTTTATAAAATAGAAGTGGAATCTTCACTTCACGGCTCATCTATCAATTTGGGAAATTTTTCGAAAAAATTGTGGTAGTTTCAGTGTTGAACGACACGACCTTCGACAATTTGACTACGATCGAGCATCAATCGACAAACCGAATTATTCGGTCTCGATTCGTTTGTACGGGAGATTCTTGAGAATGTTTTCCATTAACTTTGAAAGAATAAATATTTGCGATGTATAAACGCCGAATATAATGCCTCGTACATTTTGCAGCATTCATAAAACATATAATAACTAACACTTGCTTAAAGTCTTTATTAGTGTAGCATCGATGTAGCAACGTGACATGGTATTTTACTCGTGGTATCACCTCACACACATCTATTACCTAAAATCATACGCGCAAAAATTATGTATACAAAGGATAATATTAGCGGTTTGTAGTATACAAGGATTACTTTCATGATAATAAGAGCGAATCCCTTTGGTATTCATTGTTTGTGAAGTATGTGATGTCGCATAGTATTCGATTTCTCTACCGATCAATGGCCACCTTACGGGCCATCAAGCCTGATCGTTTTCTTCCTGCGATTCAAATAAATATGTTCACCTTTTATGAATATATAATCGTTATAGATTAACATAGATACGAGTACGACTTAAATGCGTCATAAATGATGTAATTGCTTCTTCCTTTTTTTCCCCCTGACCGATGCATTTAGAATTTCAACGAATCGTCCATCCTTTACAATAACGCAGATATCTCTTTTAACGAACAAGAGATTTCTTTTCTTCATAACGTGTATGTTAGAAAATACAGACGTAGTTATATTTTGTAAAGTTTTTCAAAATTTAAGGGACATCTCGTTACTTTCTCTTTCGTATCGCGGAAATATCAATGAGAGAAGATAATGAATTCGTTGCCTATTTGGAATTTTGTTGATGCAAGTCGAGTCTTTCTACGTGACCTTTATTCGCAATCTGTATATATATATCGCACTGCACCGAATAAATTACATGGGATGCATATTAAAGTATTGTTTATTGACACAGTTAACGTTCAGATAAGGCGAAACGTTTCTCACTGTAATTTTTTTATCGTGAAAGGATTCGAATTCTCAAATTTTCGTTTAGGAAGTCTTAAATAGATACAAGGATAGATTTACAACGTAGGACGCACACGAGTCGTTCCGAAATATTGTTATGTGCAAATCCGTTTCTCGACGGTTAATTAATTAAAATCTGCCGATCGTTATCGTTCCTCTCTCACTAACATCGTAAAAATTAAATATCAGGGTAAAAGACTTTCAAGGAACACTCTTACGTTCACTCTGCTCAGCGTTGCACAAATACCATCGGTTATTAAATAATAACGATCCTATCCCCTTCGTTATTAAAATTAATAATACGGATGAAACGTTTAGTCTTTACGTTGTACATAGTACATACATCGTTAATTCATTAATGCGCTTGCAATAAACAGATAATGCAACGAGCGGTATTTCCGCTTCTCGACGAACCAGCGACACAAACGTTAAATTTTCTTTTTTTTCCGTTGCTCGAAAGTCAATTTTCTGAAACGCATCGACTTATAATTTTTTTAAAAATTGGCAAAGGCACCTAAAGTTTCATTGTACTAGACATCGATAATTCTTCTCGTAGAATTCATTCCAATATCGGAAGACGGACAATAAGTGGCAGTCGAATAATTTCATGAACGTATATTAAAAATATTCCTATTTCGTGGACGTTTCTCGAGGAAGGCACTTTGTTTCTCATCGCTTCAAGGTACACTATTATCGCACGTAAACCACATCGATTTCTGTAACACGAATATACAGGAGAAAAACGCGTTCCTGCTCGTGGATTCGGCATCATTACATGAACATTAAAGTTAATTATTTGATATAGCGATATATATACATCAGTTCCTTTTTATCGTTAAGAATTCTTACAGTAGAGCATCGACTATAAACGATGGCAACTTTTACATGTAGAAAAAAACAAAAAAAAAACTCGATAATTTGAACATCGTGTAATTCCATCATCGATATATCCCTCTTTTTCGACTTCGCAATGGAGTTCTATCAATGACGTTCTCGCGCGATTGAATTTTTTCTCGAATAATTTCATTCTTGTACTTGAAACGGAAACTCGGAGGAATTTCACGTTTTGAGTTTACTCGCGACTTCAATTTTGTTGACTTCATCATCTAAATCGATCGAAGAATACAATAAGCACGTACGTACTGTATACGTGGTGACGATAAATCGATAACATCTCTTAAGATTAAAGGATATTTAAAAAAGAAAAAAAAATAAAGAAAGATGTGTAGACGATTAAAAGCTGCATAAAATACGCAATGAACACATTAACATCCATTCAAGAGTCTATACAGTAATAATTAATATTTTAATAGTAATAATAATTATTATTATTTATATTTTCTGTAGCATTTGATATAAAAGAAAAACGTTAAATAAGGCCGATAGATTTAAAAGCCACATTATTCTAATTATCTGCAATATCACAGTACTTGCTGAAACATACTAAAACACGTATTTTCGACATGAAAGCCAATAGAAATGAAAATGGCAAGCAAAATATTATTTTTTAACAAATATGCTATATGAGAATATATTGCCTAGCCATCAATCATTTGCTTCTCTCTCTCTCTCTCTCTCTCGCTCGCTCTTTCTCGCTCTCTCGCGCTCTATCTCTTTCATTATTTCTTTCTCGGTCATCACACTCGTAGTTACATCAAAGTTAAATACGCCTCGCCATAAATTAATCGTAGCCTTCTTTATTTGTGTAGCTATGCATTTAGATGACACCTCGTGAAATTCGAAACTATCATGATCGAAAAATCTTAAAATTATGTCACGTCACGTGTCAGGGAAATAATTACTGTGACTGCATCGTAAAATCATTGTAAATGCCCATAAGAGTTGAATTCTTCCGTTTCGTCGGCGAGTAATTTTGCTATTGTCATTACGAACCGTTGATTTTTCCATTTCGATGCGGGCCAGAATGAAAAACAAGAGGCAAACAAACGGAAGCCTTGGATATATGTAAAAACGAAAGAAGTGCAGTGACGGTAAAATGTGCGAGGAGCTTTCCTTATGCGATTATTTAATCTTCTTCTGGCTCGATAGTACGGTACATGTTTGCTCATATATCATAAATTGAAACGTCGCGGCTTTGCATAAGTCTAACTTAGATAAAATCACCACGCAATCTTGAGAAAAGAAAACTTTTAGACAATATGTACACAGACCTCTACCGATTGACCAAGCAGCGTGTCTGTTAATCTTTGATACAAGTAAGGCTTAGAAATTGTTATAAAACCTAATGTCATACGTAAACAGGACCTTGATTATCATTGTCGTCCAAACTTATTCGACTAGGATACGCAGGACCGCCACCGTCGTCAAAGAAGCGTCTAAATGTAAACTCAAAGAAACCGTGAAACGGCTTTCCATTGTCCAACAGCTCGTCCGATTTATTCGAATCGGACGATTCGGAATTACGTAGCTTATCGGGATCCACGGGATCAAAGTTACTCGTATCAGTCGGATACTGTATACGAGGTATATGAGGAGCTACTTGCCGCCGTAAGCCCTTCTCGAAGTCGATGCTCGCAAAAAATGGGTGACTCTTCACCTCGTCCGCGTTTTTACCCAAACGACGATCCGCTCCAACGCATAGCTTCAATATTAAATCCATACCTTCTGCGGAGAGATTCGCCTGCTTCGGAATATGCAAAGTTGTCTCCCAATTAATGACCTAACGGATGGGAAGAAAAGATTGGATGTTAAATCGAGAGCTCCGAGGCTGCAGCTTTAAACGTACGTACCTTGTACTGCGTCTCTGCTGGCGTATTGGCGAGAAACGGTGGAGAACCGACCAGCATCTCGTACAGAATTACACCTACGCTCCACCAGTCGCACAATTGCGTGTATCCCGTTCGTTGGAGCACTTCCGGTGCAATGTAATTTGGTGTCCCGACCAGCGAATGCGCCAAACACCTCTGATGTTCCCTGTGTCTTCTACGCTCCAATGGTTTCAACTGAATGCAACGGCATTCGTTGTTCCAATCGTCAGCGGGATCCATGGAATCCTGCTTTCCGTGACCTGTGTTTGTGTTTTTTTAATGATCAATCAACAACAGTAAAACTAAATCCTGTTACGTCGTTCCTTGAACTATCAATCTCTGTATTCGTTCTCTTCGATACTTACCATTTTGTTGGTAATATTTCGAATTGTGCGTCCAACGAAATCCTGTACAGAGTCCGAAGTCCGTGAGTTTTATGTGTCCGTCTCGATCGATTAGGATGTTGTCTGGCTTAATGTCTCTGTGAATGAATCCCATCTTATGTACACTTTCTACCGCGCACGTGAGTTCAGCGATGTAAAACCTCGCCAAGGGCTCCTTGAAGATGCCAAATTTAATCAGCAGAGACATGAGATCCCCGCCAGGGATATAATCCATAACGAAGTACAGGTTGTCCTTATCTTGAAAGGAATAATAAAGCTTCACTACCCATTCGTTGTCGGCTTCTGCCAATATGTCTCTCTCGGCCTTCACGTGAGCGACTTGATTGCGATTCAGGACGTCCGCTTTTCTCAGGGTCTTCATGGCGTAAAACTGATTGGTATCCAGTTTCCTCACAAGCGTCACCTCCCCGAATGCACCTACTCCGATCGGCTTAATTTTCGTGAACATCGATTTGTCCATCTTTGCCCGTTTCAATCTGATGTAGTTGGATTCTTTCTGCGATAACATCTTTCTCATTTGGCACTGCGCCTCCGCGCTCAAGCCTATCTTGGCCATTTCCGTTTCCAATTGTAGCCGTCGATACAGTCGTTGCTTGTGGGACTTGAGGACGTTCTCCACGTGTTGTTCCATGAAAAACTTGAACGCCTGAGGAGAATAATTCCGTACTTTGCAATCGCGACGCTCCTCCTCTTTCTCCTTGCTCATATGTTTCCGTTCGGGTATGGGGGACTGATGCTTGATCTTGTAGGAAGAGGGAGAGCTCCCAGCGCCCTTTCCACCGTTTCCCTCGGGCAAGGACGAATGATTGTTGTTATTTCTGGTGGGTATAGAGCTCGATACCACCGGGGGTAGAGGCGGCGTCTCCATCGGATGCTGACAATTATCTGCCGGGGAGTATTTCCTCTGTAACGGAGGATGATGCGCGACCGGAGAGGATCTGGGAGCAGTGTTGCTCTCCACGGTCGATATTCCGCTGGTATCGTCGGTGGTAGGTGTCCCGTAAGGCGGGGGAGGAAGCGGATGATGCATACCCCGTTGCGCTGCCAAGGCTTGCATCGTCGTCGCGTAACTAGGAGGCTCCGTGGTCGGTACTCCGACCGAGACACCGATGTTTATGTTATTGGCAGGCGCAGCAGCTGTACTGTTAACAGGTGGATACGCCGGAGGCGGTTGTTGCGATTGCTGTTGCTGCTGCTGCTGCTGTTGTTGCTGCTGCTGCGTCTGCTGTTGCTGCTTCTGTTGAATCGACGACGCGTACGATGGTGGTGGCGGTGGTGTATTGCTAGTGGTAGATATAGGTTGCGGCGAAGTCGGTGCAATGGCTGTTTGTAGCACGGGCTTCTGCACTTGAGTGCTCTTGACCGATTGCATTATTATAGGCGGCTGAGTCTTCGCCTGTCGCGCGCCCCATGCTTGCAATGGCGTTGGTCTGGCCATTGAAGATTGCGCGTTCGGTGACATGGTGGAAACGGTAATGGGGCTGGGCGATCCAGCGGAGGTCGGTCCGGAATAAATTCCAGAAGATGGGCTCTTACGATAATCCTGCTGAGATTGCGTGGGACTTTGCCTGTTCTGCATAGAGGCACTATAGGACGGTGGTTGTACCGGACCAGCCGATGAAGAGGGGACAATAGGATACGGAGGTGGAGGTTCGACTTGAGTATTGGAGGTGTTGTTACTCGTTTGATAAATACTAAGCGCTTGCATCTGTTGCGAGAGTTGCTGCTGGACTTGCGGGCCATTTTGAACGATCATCGGTTGTCGACTGCTGGAGTTATTGTTAGAAGTCGCCACAGGACTCGTACCCCTCTGAGGTGCATTAACTGATGTCGAAGTCGGTCCATTGTTGCCAGGAGCGGTCGGTGGCGGTCGAGTAGGCACGACGGGCGCAGGAGACATACGTTTAAGCATTTGTTGCATATTAGTGGGCACACTGGGCTGATTGTACGGAGCATGGGGTGGCGGTGGCGGTGGTGGCGTAGAACTGCATCTAGGAGGCGGAGGAGGCGGCGGCTCGCGCTCCACGAAATTGCTGGGCGAATATTGTCGACTTAATTGCGGATGAGGGCTGAGTTCCGTCAAACGCGGGCTATCGGATCTCGAACTTCCAGCACCGCTGTCCAACGCGGGACTGCCCCGCTGCAAACTTAACTCCCTCTCCAGACTCGGTTTCCTTATCAGTTTGCTATTTAATTTGCCGAGGCCATTCAGAGATTCTCCTTGGGCTTGTTTCAAAAATTCGATAGCCGCGTCTAGGCGCCAACCCGCCAACTTTAACGCCCTCAATCCGATTTCCTAAATAAATAGTGAGATCGATTATGGACATAGATCCCGTGGAAAAAGGTAATTCAGGGTGAAATTAAAAGACCAACCAACCTCCGAATATCCCATGGCTAACAATTGCCCCAATGCCTGCCTCTGATCAGGTTTATCTACGGTAGAGCCGGATGCTCCGGACAGACCGCTGAGGCCAGAGGCTGAACTAATGCCACTAGTCGTGGACAAAGTAGATATAGTACTTGCAGCACTGGAGCCTACTTCGCCCGCTCCTCCAATATTAGCAAATGGGAGCAATGAGTTACGGATTTCAGCTAGTGCTTTCTGGTGGTATCCAGAGCCTCGAGTGCTCGATTTGCTGACCGCAGGTGGATTCATAGTGGCCCATGCTAGGCCCTCTGGGACCTAGCTTTAATCCGGCTGTGACATATATATATATATACATATATCTAAAACATATATAAAAATTTTTTCTTACGATACCATAAAGATTTGAAGCTATATATATATATTACGACATAACTTATACCATTAAAATATTTCTTACTTTACGATGTACAAAATTTAAAGCCCATTAATCTTTAATTCTATGTTACCTCCGGCAAGATCACATTATCATAATGTCTTATGCTATTCTATCGAAACATATCGCACAGATTTTTATCCAGAGAACAAATGGATGTACGGCGATACTTACAAAACTAGCTTGGTGCTAACGACGTTTAGCGTGGATGCTCCATAGCATCATAGCAGAGGTAGTAGAATAAGTAGCATTTATCCAAGGCATCGACCCAATCGCATAACAATGCTGTACAATAGAAAAATAATTCTACTAGATTCAACGTTACTCCGAATCAAAGTACTCCTATTTACATGGAGTAACAGAGATATTTCGGAATTAGTGGTTCAAGATATGCCAAAATATGTTATCGGCTGCACCGTAAAGCTGAGCTCTTTTGGACGAACTTTTCACTCGTTCGTTCATAATTTCGTAAGTACCTCGTTAAGGAGTACGCAGATAGGATTGAATCATAGAGGATTACACAAAATCTCACGAGCAGTCCTCTGCATCTTTATGCATGACGGTAGGTTCGATTGAAAGGTTAACCTATTCGCGGTAGAGGTGCGGTAAGGCGATACGGGAAATCCTTCAGCCGTAAAATGAAGTACGTTGGGACACTTTCTTCACGAACACGAAGACATTCGCCGTGAAATTCGTTAAAATAAGTTGGTTTAAAGCGACGACAAGGAAAGTATGACTTCGGAGCATATTCCGTTCTCACGTTTACGCAGGATCCATGTGATGAGAGTAATACGTTCATAGATCGTCGAATCCACTATTTTACGTTAAATTCAATTCCTCGATATTCTGTTAACCGGTCGTAATTATACCAGCGACAACAAAGAAAGATACAGCCGTAAATTACTAAAGTAACTGGCAGCCATTTTGAAGTGCCACATTCCTACACCGACTTGACACTCTTTTTCGTAATTTACGGTGTACACGAAGCTCGTGCGCGGAAAAACAAATTGATCCTTGCAATTAACGTTGTAATACCGCCGTCGGATAATGTTCCTCATTCATCGGACAGGACGAGGTCTGATTTTTTATAAGGCTACATTTAAAAGATTCCTTGGACATTTCTTTGGTGATTTGCAACTACATACATATCTCCATTGCAAATAGATGTCAACATTACTTTTATACCGATTCAGTTTCTATCTTGAGAACTATAACTATTTTCTACGTTCAGCCAACACTTCTGATCGTCGATGCGATTAAAAATTCAGATTTCCGGCGATACTCGTGTGATCTTTCCAGAATATTCAACTAATTTTATGATTGCAATATTCTAACATATCGGATAATATGAAAATGTGTACAAAAATAGACCTCTATTATAAGAATATTTCTGCATTCGCCTTCTCTACTTTTATTGTTAACCTAATATCATTTTGACTAACGACATAATCTCAGTTTTATTTGCGTATTTTCGTTTGCGCGAAATTTCATTTTTATCTCGTTACACGCTCCATGGAATTAATCGATTGAAAACATTAAAGAGACACCGAAGTTATTCGTGAACGGCTCATCGGTTCTTGGTTTTATCCAGCTTTTCTTTTTTAATGATGTATCAATGTAATTCTCTTGCTTTATATATTAAGTTACATTGAGATAGAAACTCGAAAGAAAGCTAGCGTAACATTTGGCAGTTTTCGCTTGCATCCTGCGTACGTAAAAATCGTGTAAAGAAATATTTTCGTATCGCATATATGTATGTATATGCATATGTGATATAGATACACAAGTATGTACCGCATACAAAATTCTATTTCTTGACTTATTTCTATATTTAAATAATTGCCGTATGTATTGAAACATATGTAAATAAGTTTATTTATTGGATAAAATAATTATCGAGTATATTAAAGCACGGAAGAAAATCGGAATTTATAAACGCGTTTTCGAAAGAACAGAAACTATAATGTTGAAAAACGGATCGTCGACCATCTTACAGAAATTTTTCGCATTCGAACTCGAGAGACAATTAAAGTTCGATTTAATTGCGAAATGAAATTTTAAAATTTCTATATGTTTTTTCTCATATTAAAGATTATATTTCACATCGGTAAATTATAAGAAATTTATACCACTTAATATAACACGTATTATTCATACAATAATATTATTTGATTTTGAATTTGAAGAACATGGAGAAATTGATATAAGAAAAATAAATGATTAACGCCAAGGTTTTTTAATTATTTGTCTTGATGAATGATCAAACGGAACTTAAGCTATCGGAAAATTGTAAAGTAGGTTTAAGGTATTGACAAACATAACCATACTGATAACGCATTTGACGCTACTAGAAAACCCGGGAATTTAAACTAACAACTTTGGCGATGAGTTTAATTGGAAAACCAAGATCTGTTAATTAAATTTTATTTTAATCAGTTTCACTGCAGATCAGATTAAAATAATGCGAAATAATACTGTTTGCTGTGCAAAGTAAACTGTAAAGATTAATATGGCAGTACATATTATGTGTCTAACATCCTCCGGAGGTATTCCATTGTTCTCTCGACAAAAGGGTGAAGGAGGCACGGTAGGGAAATTTATATGCAACAAAACAAAAAATTAATATCAGCATCGAATTACAATTACCACTGTATTTCTAGATAACATTTTCTAATATGGCATCTTTGAACGGGGTGCACATGTTTCTTAAATCTAAAGATATTAAACTACTCAGTACCGATCTCCCTGACACTACGGTGACATGGAAAGAATTTGAGCAAAGCGTTACGCTAATAGTCATCGCTAGTGGAGTTACAAAGTATGTCTTGGATAAATTTCTCGACGCTGTTTTTGGCGCAATGGTATTATTTGTGGGTATAGATGAAATAAAAAATGCTAAGAACATTGACAGACTTAAAAAGGATATGCGTTTGTGCAGTCCAATTATCGATAGATTATTAGAATGTCTAGATGTCGGAGACAAGATTTGTAGTAGGACCGACATAGTTAACATGACAGAGTGTATTATATGTCAAGAAAATCATCTACTTCAGGTAATGAAAATTTGTCTACTGCCTACTAAACGAAATTCAGCGATGCATTAAGAAATAATTTATTGAAGACCTGTTTAGAAGGATATATGGAATGTTTGGATTCTATATATGGATGTGTTTTAATACACGGGTGTTTGGCAGTAGCTACGGAAGGATGGTGGACTTTAGATCCTGTTGAAAGAAAGTTGTTAATAATAGCTATTACTACAGAAGGTATTTGTACTACACGCGATATTCCTGTATTTTTACCTTACAAAAGTCCAAACGTAAGTATCTCTGCTAGGAGTTAAAAGAGTATTTTCAGTACTTCTTTGAGGTTTCATCTTGCACTTTGAACATTAATGACTTGCAATATTGTGTAGGTAGCATTCAGACTAGTATCCGTTACTCTAATTAATCACATAGAAGTGCTGGCATTGTGCGGACCAAGTCCAGAATTATCAGAAACTGAAAGGCTAGCGATACAGTATTGGAAAAATAGTATTGATACTTTGCACAGTGCGGAGGAATGTTATCCAAGAAACTTGCCTATGTCAATAACTTTAGATTCCGATACTCTTGGGTAATCCATAATTATTTTAATACAAACAATTTTGTGCAGTACCAAAGAATTTACATAAAAACATAAATTTTTTAGATTCCTTCTGGCAAACTACAAAGTACAAAAGTTTGTACTCGGTAGGAATACACAGTATGCAAAAAACAGAATTGCAGGATCTCACAGGTTAGATATATTAAGAACATTTTATCATCAAGCCGTAGAGACTTTCATAGTGTCTTCTGAGATCCTGGAAGATGTGAAAAGCAACGATTGGAAATTTAAAGGTGTTAAGGAGATCTACCTATGCTCAGAATATCACAAATGTCATGCTATTAAGCATGATAGTCATATATTATGTGTTTTATATGCATCTGTAGTTCCCACTCATACAATAAGACTGATTAGTCAAAAAATATTAAAAATGCTATTTGTGGACAAGCAAGGTTATTGGTAGTAATTTAAAGACACGTTATTTTTGTATTCACGATATAAAATAAATCGACTTTTACACCATGTCCGTGTCATTAAAATATTTCAAGTTTATTTTCGATTTACAAAGGACGGAGAATGCGGAGAAGGCATACATAAGGTTATTGACTAATCGAAGTAAATACCGCGACATTTTTTTTTTATTGGTCGTTCACCTCCATATAAATTGATATACATATTCTACTGATAGCAACACGAGCCTAATCGGTTATCTTACGCTATGTAAGAACTATAATCGATAACGTGATAAAGACCGCTTCCCCGAAAATGGTATAACACGTAAAACCAGAGATGAGTTCTTTTAAACTGGACAATGCTCAGTCTGTGATGTAAAAGATACGTGACAAAATTACTTCGATTCGTTGAATAATCCAACTTGTAATAAAATATGGAAAATCTTGACGGCACGTAATGAAGGAAACAGTACATCGTAACAATTTCGTATACTTATTGTGAAGTACATTTTGTGAGGTATCATGCTTTTTATCTGCATCGAACGAATCATACATTATAACGTTTATTAATGAGTGATAACGGTATAATAATCAAGATCAAAGCATGAGCAGTACAACAGAAAATGTGGTTGAAACAAAATTATATGACACGACCGATTTTTACATAGGTTTAGGATTGGTGATCAGCTCTAGTGGCTTTATAGGTTAGTCAGAATTTTAAAGTATCACTTCATAAAATTCTTTTCCGACACCTCGTATCGATTATTGCATTAAACCTGGTAGTAAAATCTTCTCATTTTGTTTCATTTGAATTTCTCATTTAGGTGCCAGTTTTATTATAAAGAAAAAGGCATTGCTACGTCTTCAAAGATGCGGAGGAGTGCGCGCTTCGTCCGGTGGATTCGGATATTTAAAAGAATGGATATGGTGGGCGGGTCTGTTATCCAGTACGTAAAAGCGATTGGTATAACAGTTAACTTAATAGTATTCGTATGCTAACATAATACTTTCTGATTAAAAGTGGGAATAGGAGAGGCACTTAATTTTGCTGCATACGCTTTTGCACCGGCATCTTTAGTTACTCCACTGGGAGCACTCAGTGTTTTAGTATCTGCCATTTTAGCATCAAAATATTTAAACGAGAAACTCAATTTGTTAGGAAAGGTAAAGATTTATTACAAATTAAGTATCTATGAAAAAGTAAGGAATACAACATAACCGAACTTATTTTTCAGGTCGGTTGCCTCTTATGTATCTTGGGGTCCACGGTAATAGTACTTCATTCTCCAAAAGATGAAGAAGTCAGTACATTAAATGAACTTTTCGATAAAATCAAAGACCCAGGATACATTACATATGTATTAATTGTGATAATATCTACTATCTTAATCATTTTCCATTTTGGTCCCGTGCACGGCAAACACAACATCATGATATACATTTGTTTGTGCTCTTCGATCGGTTCACTGACCGTTATGAGCTGCAAAGGACTCGGACTAGCCATAAAAGAAGCTATTTCTGGAACTAGCAATGCCTTCGCGCATTGGTTAACCTGGCTGTTTTTGTTCAGCGTTATAATTTGTATTAGCTTACAAATGAATTACTTAAATAGGTCTTTGGATCTATTTGAAACAACTATCGTGACACCGATATATTACGTATTCTTTACAACATTAGTGCTAATCGCCTCTGCAATATTATTTCGAGAATGGGAAAACATGAGCGCCGAAGATATCTTAGGTTCTTCTTGCGGCTTTCTTACTGTGATAATTGCAATATTCCTGCTGACAACATTCAAAGAAATGGATATATCGTACGGCAATATCAGACATATGTTGCGGCCTAAAAGAGAAATATTCTTAAATAATAACACTCGATGGGATACAAGGGATGAAGAAAGATTAATAGCAAGACAGGAGACAGAGCTCGATCATACGTACGGGGCTCAAGCTATAACCAGGTCGATATAAATAATGAAGAATCAGACATATATTTAATTTAAATTAATATATGACTCCCGTAGAATGGGGATAATTTAAGAAAGAAAAGAATGTAATGATTTACTTGCGACTATACAGTATTGTAATATGCACAAAGTTATGCTGTAATTTGTGCAATTACCAAAGCAAACTTATGATAGGACAATTAAAAGCAAGCAATACGTTTTATTCTTTTTTACTGTAGGTATTTATAATAAACCTAACATCACTGTATTAAATTATATTTCTACTCGATGTATGGATATTATTCATTATGTTATGACTGTAAGGTGAAGTAAGGAAACAATGACATAGCTTTCAATTTTTTTTTATTTTATTTTCACGCATCGCTAATACATCTACATTAAATTGACGGAAAGGCCAAAAGATGGCGCGTCGATAATGACTTTCGGAGAGGAAGAGACAAAAATACTTAAAAAAAGAAATAAATAACTCGTGTCAACTATTGAATTCTATCAATTATTCTAACATATTTTTCGCACGTACACACGTCAAAAGATCTATCATCAAAAATGTACAATATTTTAAGAAACGAACGTATATTTCTTCATCAGCAAAAGTGCAGCGATCGGGATGTAATCAATGGAAAGTAATCCATTATATATTTCGTAGATGATGGAATGCCATAAAGTAATTATGATTCGATCGAAGCGAAAGGCAGACGACAGATGGTTTAATCTACATTGAAACAAATTCTGTATAACGTGAATTCAAAATATTTCAATGATGAGAAATAGCCGCAGTAAAAATAATCCTTCGACCGTTGATCTGCGTGTAATTCTTATCGGTATGGAACGAATCAAGTATGACGTTTCATTGCATTTTATGGGTCCCTTTCAAAAAATTCACCTTAGATTTAACGGCATGTAATTGGGCATGTGACATGTTTCGATTATATTAACGGTATATTCAAATTGAAAAGAGAGGGAATGAAAGTAGTAAGACGAAAAAATTCATCAGCCACGTGTTTCATTGAATACATTCCTCTTGTGTCAAACTGGTGCCTATGAGTTAGACAATTGAACATCGTTTGAATCGCGTCTTACAATGGCGTTCAGTTTAGCTGCTTTTTCGTACATCGTAGCTTTGATCGTGGATGCCTTTTTAATCATTTTCACGATATTTCACGTATGTACTATTTATAAACATCGTAAATATTACGGATAAGACAATTGTTTTTTTATACTTCCATACATAAAACAGTAACTCGTGACATCCCTAACCTTTCGATCACGTCATTCGGCATTTCTGAATAATGACATTAAATCTTTTAGGTTATTGCATTCGATGAATTAAAGACTGGCTATAAAAACCCGATCGAACAATGTAACAGTTTAAATCCGGTAAGATAAACAGTATTTAGTTTCTTTGACCCTAGCGATACGAAATAAATCTTTGCTCATCTTACATCTTGGATTGCAGCTAGTGATTCCAGAATACGGCCTTCATATTTTAATTAACGTTTTATTTCTACTTATCGGAGAATGGTTCTCACTGATACTCAATGTTCCGCTAATAGTTTACCATTTATGGCAATATTGCCACAGGCCTGTAATGTCTCGACCAGGCCTATACGATCCTACTAGCATAATGAATTCGCAAGCATTGATGGCTTATCAGAGAGTAGGATGGATTAAACTAGCTTTTTACCTTCTATCATTTTTCTATTATTTGTACGGGTGAGTTATTGATAATCAAGATTAGATTTTATTAATCATAAGTAAGCTATTGTTCTCAATTAAAAGTTGTAATCCTCTCTGTTTCAGCTTGATCAGCTCGTCGATTAATTGAACAAATTACCATACCACAAACATTTATTGTAATTTGCTATTTTATTTTTGCAACACTTGTATCATACGTGCGTGCAAGATACATCGAAAGTAAGATCGACTACTTTTGTTAATACGTTACGATTTTTAAAAATAAAATAAAAAAAATAAATAAAGAATTTATTAAATCGAAAACCTCCATTAATAAAATCCCGTATTCCCTACAAATTTCTAAAGAGCATATCCTAGTTATGAGTAATCATAATTAAAAAAATATTGGGAAGACGTCAATCTCTGAAAAGCGGCAGAATATAAACGCTGAGCACAGTACAGGGGGTGTCAACTCCCATACATTAAGTTTCGTTCGCAGATGTGCTGCCGCCTAGAGCGGAACCCGCACACTAGAACTAGATTTTATATATATAGCACAGTATGCTATATATATATCGTATATATATTACTATTGCTTACTGATTTAAAGATAATAGTATTTACAGAGGTATACTGAACTTTGCTTCATTATTGTGAAGTACGCTGAATTTTTAATTTTACAGTCCACAAAATTTTTAATTTCTCGGTTTCACAATAATGACGCTAAGTTCAGTATACCTGCTATTTTAAAGGAAAATATAAATATTCGATCAATCTTTAGAAATTTATTTAAAAGACGTACATACATACTGATTTTTACACGTTTACGTAAAGCTACTTATTTTAAAACTAATATTACTATTGCATACATAACCCTCCTCCTTTCTCAAACGGGCTTGGGATCGTTTACGGCGAAGTTACTGTGCGCATCGAACCCATCAGATATATTTGGGCCAACAAATTGTACTGACTTTTCCTGCTTTTCGATTCCTCAATTTTTTCCGAAACTTTTTCTTTTTAGCAACATTTGACAAACACATGTTTTAATACTACGTCTTCTCTATGCGCTTCGATGCAACAAGTCGCGTGCTCATGACATCTCACGTATTGTTTGAAAAGAGACTGTGTAGGTTTCTCATGGATTTGAAAGCTGTACTTGTGTTAGTTCTTGTACGTGGCGCCAACTAGAGCGGAACCCGGCAAGTAGTACTATATGAGTACCAAGTTTTTGTATAAGAGTTGACACCCCCTGGCACAGTATTTTCATTTTCGTCTGGTCATAAAGTGGCCCCCTTATGCCATAAACTATTCGAAAGCGAAAAGAGTGGAAACTCTCCATTTTAAAGGGGTTCTGGAGCCACAGCTTTCAGCGCCATCTAGATTTTTGAAATTTTCTGCATTTTCTCCGGCGGGAAATAATCCTTCGATGAAAGACACATATTTAAACACCAATATCTCGCTTATTTCTTGACAGATTTAGATGCGGCTTGTTCCAGCTTCTTATTTAGAGTCTAAACTAACTACCCATCAACGGAAAACATTGAAACTCTACTCGTTTGCCTGCTAGAACTAAGTGAAAATTAACCAAAAATAACAACTTGTTTTAAGAGGGCTGGAACTTTGTAGCGTATACCACCTGTAAAGGTGTGAAAAACTGCGTTAAACAAAAAAAAGATCACCTCTATAGCACCTGTAAAAGCCGAGAAAAACGAGAAGATACATTTGATGTATTTTAAAGTTATGTCTTAAACTATGCGAATACTGTTTGAGCGGAAACTCGATATTTGAAAGGGGTTTTAGAAGATGCGATTGTGGCGCCATCTGTCGGATTGCATTCTCTGAAACTGTGAAAACTTTATTTTCGTTTTTCTCGGCTTCTACAGGTGCTAGAGAGATGATCTTTTTTTATGTTTAACGCGACTTTTCACGTCCTTTCAGATGATATATGCCACACGGTTCCAGTCCTCATAAAACAAGTATGTTATTTTCAAGAATCGTTCACTTATAGCAAGCAAACTAGTAACGTTGAAATTCTCTTCATTAGTAGGTCGATAGTTTAGACTCTAAGTAAGATGCTGAAACAAACCGCATCTAATTCTCTCAAGAAATAAGCGAGATATTAGTGTTTAATTATTTGTCTTTCACTGCGATGTCATTTCCCGCCAGAGAAAAGTGCAGAAAATTACCGAAAACTAGATGGCGCTGAAAGCAGTGGCGCTAGAACACTTTGAAGATAGTGAGTTTCCACTCTTTTAACTTTCGCATAGTTTATGGCTTAAAAGGTTCGATCTATTGCCAGCGGAACACGAAATTTCTATAATTAACGTTTATATTCTGCCGCTTTTCAGAGACCCATATCTTCCTAACGTTTTTTTAATTATGAATACTGATAATTGGGATATGCTCTTTACAAATTTGTAGGAAATACGAAATTTCATTAATGGATGCTTCCGATTTAATAAATTTTTTATTTATTCTTTATATTGTAGAACATAAACACGTATATAATATTCATGAAACACAATTGTGTGTTTCTAAGACTATAAATTACTTATTTAATAAATGACTGCCGCGTAGAATTACTAAACTGTTCTGCGACGTTCACACTGATTGCTACATGAGAGTTACACCAAGTTACACTTCATTAGCCAATTTTGGTTGTCACGATGATAATCTTTGATATCGCAATTGTAGCTCAGCAGATGAATACTTTCTTTCTCTAGTTTCACCTGAGACAGATAAGACAATTATTTATTTTCAACTCTGCTTCTTCTTCCTTTTCTGACGAATATTTTTTAACTGTCCCCCCGCCTGCGAAGTTGGTGCCATTTGCCAAAATGTAGTGATATATGCATTACAATTTTTCGTTCTTCTATTATAATGGTCGTTGTAAGAATTGCCCTTTTCTTCCTAAGACAAACGACAGTATTCTGATAAAAGCAGGAAGTAATTTAAGTGTCCCATGTTTTAAATTTTTCTGTACAGAAGCATAAAAGGACGAAATTCGGTGACTCTACCGCTTTCTACCTTCTAATACAGACACTAAATTCGATGACACTACCGCCTCCTACAACCACGAACACGAAATATTTTTCGAAACTTAGGCAAAGCTTCTCCCATCTGAGCTTGGATCCTCTGGTAGGAAATGGTAGGAAACTTCTCGTTTAACAGGGAGAGTCAACCGATCCGATATTGCATAAGCCATGAGTCGATGCACCGTACACACGTTTCTAACCTCAATTCGCAACATTAGCCGTCATATTTTTCATTCAATGTATCGCTTCAATATCGTATCACGATAGATCTTATATTTATAGTATTAATTACATATTCGTTTATAAAATAAAGAAAAAATATATATATATATTTATATACTGTAATTAATAATTTGAAATCATCGTCCTACTACAATAAGTATCGAAAATGCCGACTATTAACGTGAAACGTGATTTATTGTTCAAATCCCTTGGCCAAACATATTGTAAGTTAATATGCTTAATAAAATAATTTAGCAATATTAATTATGGCATATGAATTTAAAATTTAACGATATAATTTCAGCTGACACTGAATTTGAAAATCTATGCTTCGAATTTGGTTTAGAGCTTGACGAAGTGGTATGGATTATATACATAAGTATCATTTATACTGTAAGATAACTTAAAAATTTAGTAATGAATGTGAAAGTAACACGTTTACTTTGTAGACCACAGAAAAACAAATGATAACGAAGGAGCGGGGCACGGATGAGAAGATGGATGCATCCGATGAGATCATATATAAAATAGATATACCCGCAAATAGATATGATCTATTGTGTATGGAAGGTCTCGTTACCGGTCTCTTGATATTTTTAAATAAGTATGCAAATGCGTAGAATACATATAGTTATTTTAAGTTGCACAATGTATTTGCGTGTCGATTGCATAGGAATGTAAAAATTTACTTCTTCAATTTAGAATAGATATACCAAGATACAAGTCGGTAATTCCAAAAGAAGACTTACAGAAAATTGTAATGACGAGCGAGGTACATGAGACTAACTGTTGCGAAGCAAATTGACTATGGAAGAATTAGATATGAATTGTGGGATAACAGCAATGTAATTGTTATGTTTTAGTGCTTGAAAATTAGAGGTCACGTTGTCGCAGCTATTCTACGTAACGTTACAATTACGAAGGATTCCTACGACAGTTTTATCGATCTTCAAGATAAGTTACATCAGAATATAGGTAGGAAACGGAGCTTGGTATCGATCGGTACGCACGATCTAGACACAATTAAAGGCCCGTTTTTGTACGACGCGAGACCACCGGCCGATATTCGCTTCAAGCCGCTCAACCAAGAGAAAGAATACACGGGAGATCAAATTATGGATTTATATGCAGTGCGTGTCGATCGACGTACGTCCAGCTGAGTATGGTTTTCGATATCGGTTGACTTTAATGTTAATTAATAACTTTCAGAACCATGCTCAGTTAAAGCAGTATCTACCTATCATAAAAGACAGTCCAGTATATCCCGTAGTATTAGATAGCAACGGTGTCGTATTATCGCTGCCACCTATCATCAATGGAGATCATTCGAAAATTACCCTCGACACCAAAAATATATTTATCGAATGCACGGCGACCGATCTTACGAAGGTATAAAGAAAATTTTCATTTGCTCAGTAAAACAAGACAAAGACGTTGCATCTTATAGAATGTTTTGTTAGGCAAAGATCGTACTGGACACCATAGTTTGCGCTTTCAGTCAATACTGTGGTGAAAAGTATTCCGTTGAAACTGTCGAAGTCGTATACCCCGATAACCAGGTGTTTCATTATCCCGAATTGAAATATCGAATCGAAAATATCAACTGTGCAAAAGCAACGAGTTACGTCGGGATATCACAAAATCAGGGGGAGGTAGCCAAGTTACTGTCCAGAATGTCTTTGAAAACGCTTGTAAAAGGCGATTGCGAGTTACACGTGGAAGTGCCTCCTACGAGACACGATGTAATTCATGCATGCGATATTTACGAAGATATTGCTATAGCTTATGGTTACAACAATATTAAAAAAACTATACCACGTTTATCAACGATCGCTGAAGAGGTAGATATGGTTTGTCTGCTTAAAGAATTATAGGATAGAGTTGCAAATAAAATAAATCGCATCTTTGCATCTGAACTTTAGTTCCCGCTTAACAAACTTTCCGATCAATTACGAGCGGAGTTGGCAAATGCAGGATTTACCGAGGCATTGACTTTTTCATTGGTACGAACAAATTTTATGACGGTTTCAACGTTGAAGTACTTACCATCAGTACAATACTGTAGTACTTTCATTTGCAGTGTTCGCGCGAAGACATATCGTCCAAGTTGGGACATAAATTGGAAGACGTACCTGCGGTTCATATATCCAACCCGAAAACGTTAGAATTTCAGGTAGATACATTGTGTTTTCTTCTTTGGTACAGTCAGCATTACATCGTTGACGTTACAGGTAGCACGTACGACTTTGTTACCCGGGCTGTTAAAAACCTTGGCTGCGAACAAAAAGTTGCCGTTACCTCATAAGTTATTTGAAGTTTCCGATGTCGTCGTGAAAGACGATACCGCAGAAGTCGGCGCTCGTAACAATCGGCGTTTATGCGCGGTGTATTGCAATAAATCTGACGGTTTTGAAATCATTCACGGTTTACTCGACAGAGTAATGCAATTACTGGAAGTTCCTTGGAGCACAGAGAAAGACGATACTGGATATTGTCTCCGTGAGGCTAACGGTACGGAATTTATTTTATTGCAGGACCTATTTGGATCTATTGCGGTACCTTTGTGGTATTAAATTCCAATGATATACGAGATTACAGTGTCTTTAATCGTTTTTCGAGATTTAATGTGCATTTATTCAACGTGGTATTTTCAGATCCAACCTTCTTCCCTCTTCGCTGCGCTGAGATTTTCTGTTACGGTCGATTAATCGGAAAGATTGGTGTCCTGCATCCAGATGTACTTTCAAAATTTGAATTGAACGTACCGTGTTCCGCGTTAGAGATCGACATCGAATCATTTGTATGATGCAACATAAAACTTGTTAAACGTTTCAATAAATCATGCATTTTCTACCTTTGACCTCTTATTCTGCAAATCGCTTAACAATAAAAAAATTACTAAATACCGTAAAGTGGCTATAACCCCGTATAATTAGAATTTTCGATAATAAGTAGAATATACATTTATTACTGTATCATTCCTCGAACGAAAGAACGATAAGAGATTTCATTAAATTATAATTTAAGGTAATCGGCCTTTCAAGTTAAATTAAAAATACAAAAATTCCACTTTAATGCAATAATGTTGATTTTCTAAAGATTTCATTATTTTCAACAACATACATTTATTAACATATTCGTACGTTTCTTGTTAATTTTGCTAATGCTTCGTAAAATGTATGAGTTTAAATGTTACGGAGACGAGAAACTGAGGAAAATGAAGTGGAAAAGTGGAATAATACGATTAAAAGCAAAAGGCAAATCAAAGTTACCCGCCAAAGGAAGGAAAGAATGGGCCGTCGAATCGCACGAAATCGCAGGGTCGGCCGTGCGAGGCATCCGGGAGTCTCTCGGTCGGCCATAGTAGAAATGGCGGGTGTTAGCTTACGTGAATGACGGCGATCGTACTCGAGATTATTGTCAAAAAGCAAGTGTTCTGTGTGTGTTTCGCGACCAGGCAGCGATAACTCAGTGTCATATGATTCATCTGGAAGGTAAAGATGCAGAATGTAGGACAAGGAACGACCTCGGATAGCCAGAAGCACGAAAAATCAGCGAGCGTTCACCACGACATTCGTAAGACGTCGTCGACTCCCCAGTCCTCGAACTCCAGTCCTACGAAGTCAGAGACCGAGACCTTTTCCGAGCTGCAACCACGCTTTATGACAGACTCGTCGGAGAGCGAGGAGGACAGCGTTTCAGAGGTAAAATCATCGAGGAAGCCTGCCACGTCGTTATAAAGATATCCTTACGGTGGGAGATCGAACAAAACGCACGCACGCATGCACGCAACCAATCAACCAACGAACCCGACCAACCAAGCACGCACGAGTCTTCTCTACCTGCGTTGACTCATTCCTCATCTGTCTCCTATCTTTTTACATTTATTTCCTCCCTGTGCTTTTCGTGTCAACCGTTCGATACGAAACTTCTCGAATCGATCAACGTCGATCTCATTTTTTCTTCTCTCTCCTTCCATTCGCGCAACCCTCTACGGTAATTTCGCCAAAGGATTACTGTTCTAGGAATAGAATCTAAACGCTCGAATTAGTCACGACGACACGTTAGAGGGGCTTGTCAAATAATCGCTGGTTATCGTTAATGTCGGATTTATATTTTCTTACTTATCCGCAAACGTCCTATTTATCGAGCAAAGTATCGAGCGAGCAACATGACGATGATCGCGAATAGAAGCTTACATACATATGTATATATATCTCTCTCGGTGTGTCTGTGTGTGTGCGTGTGAATAAATGTGTGCGGAATGCGTGTGTGCACGGGCGCGTAAGTGTACGTGTATGATGCCTATATACAATGAAGTGTGTGTGTGTGTGTGTGTGTGTGTGTGTGTGTGTGTGTGTATGTATGTATGTATGTATGTACATATAAAATATACATGCATGCGCGCGCGAACACGCATACTTATATACGAGTATATACATGCACGTAATCGATCAGGTGGAACTGAGTAACACCTTCGATAGAGGTTACCATCGAAATTTTGAACTTAAAAGTCGTCATTTTTTGGAAACTAAACGGAAGCCGACACCGACTTTCAAAGCTTCGTCGTTGCTACGCTTATAAAGGAGCTGACAGGCTAGCAAACGAACAGACAGATGGACAAACGGACGGATAAGAAGGTTCGTCCTCTCCCATCGGACAAGTTCGTGTTTTAAACCGTGCACAGAGTGTCTTTCGACGTAGTGACCGACATGGCCACCACTCCGAAATGATCTTCGAGTTTCGAGAGAGAGAGAGAGAGAGAGAGAGAGAGAGAGTGAGTGAGTGAGTGAGCGAGAGAGTCCGTGAGGGGGTGAGCGAAGAGGAAAGGAGCGACGGGTGGGGAGGGAGGAGGGGAGAGAAAAAGAAGAAAGAAAGAAAGAACGAGAGAAGGGAATTCGCGCAGGGACGTTATATAATCGAGATGTATGCGTTAATAGCTGGCAGAACGTCAGTATAGCGTCGGTGAGCGACACTGTTGCAAGTGTTCGTCACCGACTGATTGAACGTACCTTACATTTTTCTTCTCTCTCTCTCTCTCTCTGTCCCTCCCTCTCCCTCTCCCCCTCTCTCGGCTTGCATACTTCGCTTAACCCTATACGTATGAACATTCTCGAAAAAGCATCCTTTGTCCAACATTTTTACATGGTAGAACGAAACCGATCGGCCGAGATCGCCGAAGCCTCGGACGATCAGAATTCAAATGGCATTCTCGGTTTGTTCGTGGCTCCGCATGCTTCTGCGAATGTATATGTAGAAGCACTGCTGGTTAAAGCACTCTGTTATAGCCGTGCTGCATAACCAGGCGCGTGCGCACGCACGCACGTGTGCGTCTGTGTGTATATATCGGGTACACTGGATTCATATACGCGCATACATACGTGCGCACGCGTTTACACACATACGCATCTTTTTCTACTACGCTAGCAGAAGTGTATTCTCACGCGGGTGCACGCTATGGAAGCGGGTCGGTGTGTGCGCGCGCGCGTGTGTATACCTGATTCACACGCCTCTAGCATGTATGTGCTTTATGTCCGTTCGGTATACGTTGTGCGCCACCCAGCGGAGCTCTCTTCGCGTTTCTCGCTTATTCGTACGGGTTCGTGGCCTGCCTGCTCGGTTTTGCTTGTTGCCTTACTTCTGTATTTCTCTAACAATATCTCTGTCTCTACATTACCTTTACCTTTGCCCTAAGCATCCATCTCTGTCTACATCTTTGGCGAAGGAAACGCCGTATCTCTTTCCGATTCTCTCTAATTCTTTGTGGTTCTCCGTGGCTCTCCGTGGCTCTGCCTTCGGCTGGCCGTATGCCTATCGGCCGCTCGGCTCTCTCGTGTCGCTCGTGTTCGTGTGCGTGAAACTGTGGAGAGCAGAGCCACCATATTATTCTATATTCTACCAACAGCAGTCGTACGGAGTTCCTTTTTCGTGACTTTTTTACGTACACGACGATTTATATTTGTCCGATTTGGGTGACTCGTTTGTTCGCGCGAACGACGGACACGCGACGATCTCCGATTTTCTTCGCTGATCGAAAGAGAAAACAAACGAGACGCGTAGGTACGCGAGCATAGTATAGCGAGGAAGTGTCAGTTTCGTCCTTCTTGGAATGGCTGCACATTGTTCCTACGTCTGTGCTTGCTGGCAAGCGGTCTAGTCGTGTAGAGAAGATACCGATACTTTCACCTCTCTCTTCTGATTTGCGTTTATGCCTCGTCGGTTTCTACTCGTCGCGCGAGAGATATGACCTCTACGCGAGATGTACGTACAATTACTTGAAGCATTCTCACTCTCTCACCTTATAATTACGAATCTCATAAACCTGCTCGTAAACTCAGCGCGTGTCGCGAGGATGCCATCCGTTCTTTATTGTCCGTTTTGTATGATCCACCACTTTTACGGATTCCGTTTAGTTTCCGCTTTTTGACATTTTTTTTTACCGACGCTTATCGTTGGGTCTATTATTTCCGTGAACTCTCTTCGGCAATTCTCATTATAAAGTAACCTCAATCGTGCGGAATACCTCGCGAATCCTTTTGCAGAGGAAACAGATAATTCTCGGTAGCTCCGTTAGTGAGTTACTCAATTACCGGTTACTCCAATTCTTTTTTTTTTTTTATTATTATTATTTTCTCTTTTTTTTAAATGCAATTGCCCTCGCCGAAAGTTTGCTGATATTCATTGAGAAATGACTCAGCAATTCCTTTATTAATTCTTGTTACGATTTAATGTATTTCTCCTGAAATCCATATATATATATACAAGAATGTAAAATATATTTTTTGATAACGATACGCGCGTACATTTTGTTCTCTATCTAGTTTCGTTTCCCTGCCACGACACAGAGTGTAACTTTTTTGATCGGTCGTTGTAATTATTCATGTTCGTCGCTAATGACGCGCTTAGTATATTAGCATACTCCGATTAAATATATTCCTATCACAGTGGGTACATATAAAGGCATTTTAATTAACGTTAAAATGTATGATTTGTAGGTGGAGTGTTTTGCTATTGATCAGGTTGAATTAGACGAAGACCATCATTTAGAGTCGTCCAAGTTTTTATTGACTCCCGAAGACCCAGAGAGATCTGTCGACGCTGCGACTCAGGCACGCTTAGAAGCTCTACTGGTGGCAGCTGGTGTTGGCAAGTTGTCATCGGGCGATGGGAAGCACTTGGCCGATCACGAGGTGCTCCGTCGCTTAACATCTAGTGTTTCTTGTGCATTAGACGAAGCAGCAGCTGCATTAACGCGTATGCGCAGCGATAATCCACGTACGCAAAACGAAAAGCGCTCTCTTGTAGAGGCTTGTACCGACGGTGACGTTGGTACAGTTAGAAAATTATTAACGGAAGGACGCAGCGTTCACGAGACCACGGAAGAGGGGGACAGTTTGCTCTCCCTTGCCTGTTCGGCCGGTTATTACGAACTTGCTCAGGTTTGTGGCTATCTTGCCTATTTTTTTACAGTTTAAATGTAAATAGGGTCCATGTAAGCTCTATTGTATGTGCTTTTGTGTTAGTTATATGTGTGAATTACTTTTTCAAGGTACACACGTTTAACACCTAATTAAGTAATACCTCTGGTGATAATTATCTGGTACAGTGATTCTGTATGAGTAATAATATGTTAATATTGCTTGTAAAAGGAGAAACTGATGTTTTGTTATGTATTTTTCGTATATAATAATGAGCATGGAATTAGAAAGACATACGGAGAAGAGTTGTTTTTTTGCAATATTTTATCGTGCTATCAGTACGAAAAATGTCATTATTAAAAATATATGCAAAAGTACCCCAATTTGTTGATCTATGCTACTGACACCTTTTTAAAGAAGTACAAGATTCAAGTACTTAGCATAGGCAGAAAATAAAGAGTATTATAATTGCTGGCTGTGATTTGATTTTGTTACCTCGAGTGTTCTCGAATTTCTTTATTTTTTTTTTTTACTATATATATAAATATCAGAAATGTAATTGAAAAATGCTTAAAATTTGTGCCATTAAATAAATAAAAATTATGTTCATTAACTTATTCTATAAACAGGTACTTTTGGCAATGAATGCAAATGTAGAGGATCGTGGCGTTAAAGGGGATTGCACCCCTTTGATGGAAGCTGCAAGTGCAGGGCATGTCGATATAGTAAGCTTGCTTATTGCTCATGGAGCGGATGTTAATGCTCAATCTACTTCAGGTATGAATTGTGTTTAAAACGCGACTGCGTGAAAGCCTCCGTGAAATTAAGATCAATGAAAGAATTTTCGATTTTTCGGTAACAAAGAAAAATCTTTGACTGAGATTTTTTTTAGGCAATACACCTCTCATTTACGGTTGCGTGGGTGGTCATGAGGAGGTAGTGCGAGTATTGTTAGAAGCAGGTGCCAATGTAGAAGATCATAATGAGAATGGTCATACACCTTTGATGGAGGCAGCCAGTGCCGGGCATGTCCCAATAGCTAAGATCTTATTGGAACATGGAGCAGGAATTAATACTCATTCCAATGAATTTAAAGAATCTGCATTAACATTAGCTTGCTATAAAGGACATCTGGAAATGGTTCGCTTCTTATTAGAAGCCGGTGCAGATCAGGTACGTTCTTACATGGCCATTCTTGTGTATCCATGCCGTATCGTGTTTTGCGCAGAAGATGGAATATTACATTTTGTAGGAGCACAAAACTGACGAGATGCACACTGCCCTTATGGAAGCATCGATGGATGGTCACGTAGCGGTTGCCCGTTTACTTTTAGATTCGGGTGCTCAAGTGAATATGCCAACGGACAGTTTTGAATCTCCATTGACTTTAGCGGCTTGCGGAGGACATGTCGATCTTGCTATGCTTCTTATCGAAAGAGGAGCGAATATCGAAGAAGTTAACGATGAAGGCTATACACCGTTAATGGAAGCAGCGCGTGAAGGTCACGAAGAAATGGTTGCTTTACTTATAAGTCAAGGTACACGATGTTCCCTTCGTTCGGTCGTGAATATAAACATAATTATTTTTTAGAGATTCTAGTAATACCAGTATTGATTTAACGTAGGAGCGAACATGAATGCTCAGACGGAAGAAACCCAGGAAACGGCACTCACCTTGGCTTGTTGCGGGGGTTTCTTAGAAGTTGCTGACTTTTTAATTAAAGCAGGAGCCGATATCGAATTGGGTGCATCTACGCCCCTGATGGAAGCTGCGCAAGAAGGCCACTTAGATCTTGTTCGATACTTACTCGAATCTTCGGCCGATGTTCACGCTCAGACGCAAACGGGCGACACGGCACTTACGTATGCCTGTGAAAACGGCCATACAGATGTTGCTGATCTTTTGCTGCAATATCATGCCGATATAGTACGTTTCCATCTAATAAAGACAACGGCTAAATATTGTATTGTTAATCGACTGAATTCTATTCACTTTGTGCCCTTTTCCTCTATTTTACTTTAGGAGCATGAATCGGAAGGGGGCAGGACGCCGCTGATGAAGGCATGTAGAGCTGGCCATCTATGCACGGTTCAATTTCTTATCTCCAAACACGCAGATGTTAATAGGCAAACGACAAACAACGATCATACCCCCCTCTCGCTAGCTTCTGCCGGTGGTCATCTTGCAGTTGTAGAATTACTTCTTGCAGAATCTGCTAATATATTTCATAAGCTGAAGGTAAGATTTGCGAAAAAATACTCGTCCTTTCAATTACTCGATTGGCAAGTGTCACTGCTACAAGGATGACGTTATTTAAAATTCTCTTGTAGGATAATTCTACAATGATAATAGAAGCAGCTAAGGGTGGACATACCAGCGTTGTCCAACTGTTGTTGGACTATCCTCAGAATGTTATGATGAGCGCAGGTCGTAACGCAGCACTTGCAGAGATACAGCAACAACAACCTCATCCTCAGCAGGAGCAACAGCAGCAGCAGCAGCAGCAGCAACAACAACAACAACAGCAGCAGCAGCAGCAGCAGCAGCAGTTGCAGCAGCAACAGCAGCAACATTTAGCTCATCAACAGCATGTACCTTACCAACAGCAAGCATCTACCCAACCGCAACCGCATCAGCAACAACAAGCGGCAGAACAGTTGCAAGCGCAAAATCTTCAACCCAAGCATAACACGCAAAAGTCCTTGTTAAGAAAAAATCGATCTGTAACGATGATGCCCGATATGAGTCTCACTTCTGCCGAAGCGCAACAAGTTCGTTCTCAGCCCGCAGGAGAGTCCATTACAACGACAAAAGATGATACCAATATTCTCGATAAAGGAAGTGGAGGATTCACTAGTCTTTCCGAACCTAACATTAGTCTTGGCCCTGCTCCAGCCCCGACGCCAGAACTCAATGTTTCAGAAAGTCGAAAAAATACACGGCAAGAGCAGATTCTTCATAAACAACAAATTCTGGAGGAATTACAGGTGAGCTCTCGTTGCAGATACGAATATAAATCGTTACTTGATCGCGTTATAATAATATAAAACATCTTATGTGTTTCAGAGGGTAGAAAGAGAACTTCAAATTAAAGGTGCAGGGCACTTATTTTCTGGTCCAAGAAATTCTGTTGTAACTCAACAACAACCGCAACAGCAGCCACAGCAACAACAACCGCAGCAGCCACAGCAACAACAACCACCGCAGCAGCCACAGCAGCAGCAGCAACCGCAGCAACAACAGCAACCGCAGCAACAACAACAGCAGCAGCAGCAGCAGCAGCAGCAGCAGCAGCAGCAACAACAGCAGCAGCAGCAGCAGCAGCAGCTGCAACTGCAGCTGCAAGAAGATCCCGGTGAACCAGATGCGCTGTCACCCGGTAATCCAAATGTTTACAAGTTTTTTTCATCGATCATTTTTTCCCGGACGTATTTCTCAAAGTACTATTTTTGTCATTCAATGAAAGTATTTACCTAAAATGATTCTAATTGCACCTTTCCTCAAAAGGTCTGGTTTGCAGTACGTCTGGTATGTCTGGAAGTTCGTTAACTCATTCGGGCGCCAGTCGGGCGATGTTACTGTACAACGCTTTTCTAAAAGGAAAGCGATTAGCGGAGTCGTACACCTTCGCTGCCATGCCTGCAACATCGACGGTCTCTTTGGTAACTTGTAATACGTCCTCGACGACTACACCTAGTCCTCCCAGCATCTCCACTCCTCCTACTATTATGGCGGTTTCTCAGCCCATTACCGCAAGTAGCGATGTTAATCAGAACACCGCTATAAGCGACCGCCCGAAAGCTAAACCCGTCTCGAAGAAAGAGGGCAAGAATATCCGAAAGGCTGCGTCCACTATGGTGAGTGGAAAACTGCAGCAGCAACAGGCTAATTTGATGGCTGGTCTACAACAGCAGTACCAACAGAAGCAACGTCAACATACTTATCAAGTGCAGCAAGTTCATCAGTCGCAGCAACTTAATCAACAATTGCAGTTAGATCAAGTGCAGGTTTGTCTTCTCGATATTTTAATCGATGGCATCGATGAAACTTTCTGATGGCAATCGTGGCATTGTAGGTAGATGTATAAAAGTATCGTTGTATCTTAAATATACTTACATGTGCGAAATAACAATTCTGCCGCTATTAAAGGAATTAGATAAACAGTTGTCCAGAAAATATACAGAAATTGTCAGAAGGTGTTGAAAAATATACATGATTAGGTGCAACAACCGCAGCAGCAGTCTCAACAACAACCACAACCTCAACAGCAGCAACAACCACAACAACAGCAACAGCAACAATCGCAGCTTCAACAGCAAGGCGGTGTAGTAGCCAGTACCGGTAGTGGCATCCTCATGCCTACCCAATTAATGTCGCATTTGCATCCGACGCATGGCCATCATCTCCATGAACAGGTAGCGTATCTTTCTGTATTATAATTGCAGGCAAAACCGTGTATTTCCGTTTAATACACGAAGATAAATTTAAGTTTGATATACAGCAGACCGTTCAGCAAAATCTTCCGGAGCAGACGGACCCTGAACTAGCTAGATTACATCGGGACGGCGCTTGCCCTTTCGTTGCTGCTGCTCAAAAAGCAAAAGCGTTTCCATCCAACGAATGTGTCATTAAACTGGAAGACGGCACGCATATTCCCCTCGATGACGCATTTGAAATCTTTGAATCCATCAGTTTCGATGATACCGTAGATGGTACATATACCACCGATTATTTTCTCCGATCGTCTATCGCATGTTCGAGGATATTCATTTCTACTGTTCCGCAGCGACGGAAGATCAAGAGAAACTCGAGCTGAAAAGATTAGAAGTGCCGAGTAATAAGGATCAGCAACAACAGCAACCGCAACCATCGCAACAACAGCAACAACCGCAGCATCAGCAGCAACAACAACCGCAGCAGCATCAACAGCAACCCCAACAGCAGCAACAACAACATCAACAGCAACAAGCGCAGCAACAGCACCTGCAAACTACACAGATCGTTCAGCAAACGACTGGCCCTCATACGTCTCAAGAATACTTTACTAGTCCTGTGTTATCGGTACCGTCTGTCTCGTTACCAACTTTGCCTTCGCTGCAGGTGACTAGTTCTGGCGTGCAGATACAAGCGGATATGCCAGCAGGTTTACAATTAACTAGTACGCAGTCTTTCCAAAGTGAGCAGTTTAAAGGCTTGTTAGATTCTTATCAGGAAGGATTGCTCGATGGTTTCCGATACATGAGACAAATGAGTAGCGATACATTTCAACCCCAGTTGCTGCTTCAGTCATCTCAGATAAGTAAGTACTTGAATTTACCGACTTTTAACGGATCACAGAAGACGGGTACAATCGTAACTACGTAAAATTTGAACATTTAGCATTTCCCACGCAAACTCTGCCAAGTGTATCCGAAGCGATAGGCATATTGGACAGCATATCGCATCAAACGAATGGCTATGCACAATCGACAACTTGTAGCACCAATCAAGTTCAAGTAGCTACTCAAACTCAGGCACCGGCAACAACAACCGCCGCGACTGTCGTCGCTTCGGATAAGAAGCAAGTTTACACTGCACCGACAACGGGAAAGGGCAAAAAGGGACGATATCCCCTCTTGTCTCAGCAACAGTCTTGCCAGCAACAACAAACTGCCAACACTCAACAACAAACTCCCACTTTTCCGAATCAGAATTATCAGCTAGATCCAACGACAGGTAGATGATTTTTAGTTTACAACACAGACGTTTACCTCTATTGAAGGAAAGATCGCTTCGAAATTGAAAGAGTGAATTTCCTTTGTTCTCATTGGTAATTTTTACCTTTATCAAATTCAGTTGCCAGTCAATATACAACGGGTGTTCCAACCGTTGGCGGGTACGCGACCAATCAAGTACCCTCTGTACCATTTTCGATTATAAACGTGGACACCGAAACCGACAGCAATCACGACACGGCCCTCACGCTGTCATGTGCCGGCGGACACGAAGAACTCGTTGAATTGCTGCTTAGCCGCGGTGCAGACATAGGTAAAAGATGCGACCTCCATACCCTTCGATTCCCGCAGAGGAACGATCGGTTATCGAGAATGTTTCTTTACAGAACATAGAGACAAGAAAGGTTTCACCCCTCTCATTCTTGCTGCAACGGCGGGGCACCAGAAAGTCGTGGAGATCCTACTGAATCATGGAGCTGACATCGAAGCCCAGTCCGAGCGTACCAAGGATACGCCTCTGTCTCTTGCTTGCAGCGGCGGTAGATACGAAGTCGTCGAGCTCCTACTTAATCGCGGTGCCAACAAGGAGCACCGTAATGTATCCGATTATACGCCGCTGAGCCTCGCGGCATCCGGTGGTTACGTTAATATCATAAAACTCCTTCTAACTCATGGTGCTGAAATCAATTCACGAACTGGCTCAAAATTGGGTATTTCCCCTCTCATGCTTGCCGCCATGAATGGTCATGTTGGTAAGATATCATGCTGAATTGGATATACGAACTTTTTTTTCCATAATACAGAATCAATTTAACATTGAAACGATCGTTCGTTACTTTCAGCGGCGGTTAAGCTATTGCTGGACATGGGCAGTGATATAAATGCTCAAATCGAGACTAATCGAAACACGGCGCTGACGCTTGCATGTTTTCAAGGGAGGAACGAGGTCGTTAGCCTTCTTCTTGATCGCAAAGCCAATGTGGAACATAGAGCTAAGGTAGAAATATTTAGTCTTCCTAATATACGTATATCCTCTTCAAGGAAAAGTTGTTGAGAGCTATTATTATTATTAAAATGACGAAAGAGAAAACAGAGCCTTCGGATTCCTACATGACGGGCCCGTCCTCGAATCGCTTCGTCGTTGCTTGCGCAGTTTTATTCATAATACATGCTTGTATTAGCGACCAAATGACGAATTTATAGCGTTCAAAATCGCAAATGATAGACACAGTTATTGTCTCTTCAATTTAGACCGGTTTAACACCACTGATGGAAGCAGCTAGCGGCGGTTACGTCGAAGTTGGACGTGTTTTACTTACGAAAGGCGCAGATGTCAATGCTACACCCGTTCCGTCATCTCGCGATACTGCCCTTACGATCGCCGCTGATAAAGGTCACTGCCGTTTCGTAGAATTATTATTATCGAGGTAAATGACTGACTTTTGTACTCTTTCTTTCCACATTCAATATTTTCGATCAATACAATAACACGTTCTACCGATTTACCACAGGGGAACTCAAGTAGAGGTAAAGAATAAAAAAGGAAATAGTCCGTTATGGTTAGCTGCAAATGGTGGACACCTTAACGTCGTAGATTTGCTCTATCATGCCGGCGCAGATATTGATTCGCAGGATAATCGAAAGGTACGGGACGAGTTTCCAATGTATCTGAGAATTATTCGATTAAAATTCGTCGTCGCGTTGGATTAACCGTTTCGTTGTTCCCCGTGTCATAGGTATCTTGTCTAATGGCCGCTTTCCGTAAGGGGCATATCAAAGTAGTCAAATGGATGGTAAATCATGTTACTCAGTTTCCAAGCGATCAAGAGATGACGAGGTACATTGCAACGGTCAGCGACAAGGAACTGTTAGAAAAATGTCAGGAATGCGTGAAGGTAATCAGGGCGGCGAAGGAGACCCAAGCCGCGAAGGCGAATAAAAATGCGACTATACTGTTGGAAGAACTCGATATGGAAAAGACACGCGAGGAATCGAAGAAAGCCGCGGCTGCTCGTAGAAGGGAGCGGAAGAAAAAGAAGAAGCTCGAGAAGAAGGAGGAGAAGCGCAAACTTCACGAGGAGTACAAGAAGAACGAAGCAAATTTTGAGGATAAGGAGGAAAACGGGAAAAAGTCTGGCGACGAGGAGTGCGATCCGGCCGAAGATAGCGAGCACGAGGCCGGCGATGATTGCGAAAGAATGGACAGCGTCCCATCGCCGGTGAACAGAAGCCCGGAAGATCCCGACAGAGAGGAGGGCGACAGTGGAATCGATGCAAATAGCCAAGGAAGTTGTAGTAGCAACGACGTTAAAGCTAGAGAGAAGAAGAAGGACAAGAAAAAGAAGAAGAGTAACAGTCCCATTACGAACGAGAAGGATTCGTCTCCTCAGAGATCTCCCAAGTCCGTCATTGCGCAAAACACCAGTCTTACTCAAAATTCGATAACATCGTCCAAGTCTCAAAATGCTTCGTCGGAGAAGTACGTATTGTCTTGAAAGATTGTAATTAGCCCGAACATGTATCTTCACGTTTGATCGTTTCTCTTTTCAGGAGAATCATGACCAACGTCGCTAGCGGAGTGTCCGTATCCACTGCTTCGGTTACGAGCGCCAGATCTTCTACCGTTAATTGCGGTGAACGTAAACTGAAAGGTCAATTAGTATTCGAATCCTCGCGACATCCTGCCGACAGAGAAGACTTTGAAGCAACCGGCAATGAGACGTATATGCCCGGCAAGGGTAAAAAGTCCTACAATCAATACGACGGAGAAGCTCTGAATACATCGGCAAAATCGAATAATACTACGAGCCCCAAACAAGGTGGCAAACGCGAAGAAGGTTGGAAGGAGGTTGTGCGAAAGTAAGATCATCGGTTTTGTCACTCTTTCTCGGTCTGTCGCGTATACGAAGATTTTCATGTAACAGCATTTGTATTAACTACAAAAACTTTCACCAGGGGCCAATCCGACGATTCAGGAAGATTCATGAATTCCCCGTTCCGTTCAAAGAAAGTTTCCGTTCCGCCGAACGCTATCAGTCGAGTAATCGGGAGGGGTGGAAGTAACATCAATGCAATTAGGGGCGCAACGGGTGCGCATATCGAGGTAGAAAAACAGAGCAAGTGCCAGGGGGAAAGAATCATTACGATCAAGTACGTACTTCCGTTTTTACTTATCGATACATACCGAGCAAATTTTCTTATTTCGAGTGCTACAATCTCATTTCATTCCGCACTCTTAGGGGGTCGTCCGATGCAACGAAGCAAGCTCACATCTTGATAGCAGCGCTCATCAAAGATCCGGACGTAGATATACTGCAGATGCTTCCGAAGTCAAAACTTACCGTAGTTACGACTTCATCGTGGGATAAAACTGTTTCTACTATCGCTGTAAGATCGATGAACCTCGTAAATAATGGTCCTTCCGATCGTTTCAGCAAAATGTCCCTTTCAACGAAGCTCCCATTTCCATTTCAGTCGAGTAAAACAAAAGTAGGCCCTGTGAATAAGCCTCCTAGTCTGACGTCTAGTTCTAGTAGCACGCAAGTTAACAAGCCTGGATACGCATCGGGAGTATCTACCGTCAATCAGCTGATTCCTCTCCGATCGTCGTCCACCATTAAATTAGCTGGAGCATTTCCGACACCTTTGCCCCGTGCTACGGCACCCAGACTCGTGGCTGCAGGTAACGTATCGCCATTTGAGAACATCGGTGGTATTACTTAACGATCAACGATAATCATTGCGAATTGTGTCTAGCTGAAAAACGGGCTCAAGCCGTAGCTGCCCAAATGACGTCGTCGTCGAACACAAAGACAACGATGTCGTACACGAGCGCAATTATGACTGCCGGCCGGGCTACGAAAATCGTGACAACCAGTACCACGCAAACGTTTGCAGCGAAACTATCCGAAATCACTGCCTCGACGCATACATCTACCACCGTGATGCAGTCCACGCATACCACGGTAAACAAACAAAAATTACTGCAAGGGAACACCGTCACCGTGATGTCAACCGCGGCTGCAGCAACGCCTCAGACGTCCTCTCAGCAGCCCGTGATCAGTACGTCCCCGAAACACTGCCGACCACTGCCTACGTTGTCTGCCCCACCAACCATGGCTTCTCATTATCCTGGAAAATCTACTTACTCTCCCGGCTCAAGCGCAGTGTCTCCGGCAACAAGTACAATAGTTGCACACTGTCCGGAAAACACGATCGTTTCGACCTCCACAAACTCCGTTCGCGTTACACCCTCGCCATCCGCGGTTTCGCAATCTCAATCGCTGCCACAGCAACAGCAGGCCCAGCAACAGCAACAACAGCAGCAGCAAGTACGTAGCTCAACTCCGATTGTCTCTATGATCCAAGAACAGCAACAGCAGCAGCAGCAGCAGCAGCAGCAGCAGCAGCAACAACAACAACAGCAGCAACAACAGCAGCAGCAACAGCAACAACAACAACAACAACAACAGTTGCAGCACCAACATCAGCAGCAGCAGCAACAACAGCAGACAAACAACACGCCCTTAGAATATTCTTTGTTTAACGATACTTTTACAAAGGTCACTCAACAGTCTATGTGGGGTGGCAGAGAAAATGAATCTCAGAAGGGTATGAATTTCGCAACTGTAGCCGGCGGTGGAGTTTCCGTGAACACCTCCGGTTCGTCTGCGGCTAAATTTATCGACAGTGTTCCTCCTCAGGCTAGTATTACATTGATCATGTTCGCGCTTAAGCTGAAGCTTCTCTTCAGCGGGAGAACGATTTTACAATTTTTTTTGGAGGAATCCACTTAGGGGGCCGTTGATGATGTACATTTTCTTCGAATAGGTGGACGCCTCGAAAGCTCCGGGATATCGAGGCGCGGCCATGTGCTCTCCCGTCTCGAGCAAATCGAACAGTACCAGTAGCGCGTCCGGAAATGCCATAGGAAGCGGCGTTTCCTCGAGTTCCGTTCACAATCCCACGATTCAACCGCCTCAATTCCAATCCCCTGGAAATTACAGCGAACATCCTCTACCGAACAAACCACCCGGCAGTTTGGCAGTAGCACGGCCAGTTATTCCGCAACAGAGCATCGAAATGGGACCGGGAATGCCGCAGTTCAATAGGCCAGTCTTTCAGGGCGAATTGGCAAGTCGTAACGCGTCGACGCATCAGCCACACGTGATGCCATCGACGTCTCAGCCGACGTTGGACGTTGGTCTGTTCAAAACGAACAACGGTGGCTACGAGCATCCGAACGTGAACTCGAGTTTACTGAAGATGGTACCGAACGAGGGACAGGGAGGTCATCCCCTTTTACCGTTTCATCCTCACATGCAGAATTTCACTCAGACCATAGCGCCATCCGCCTCTGTAAATACTACAGTCAGCATGTCCAGATTGAATCCCAGAGCACCGGACTTCTCGAGCTCTTTGCATTTAAACAACAAGCCGCAAGTAACGATGTTCAATGCAGGATCGGGAATCCATCCTAGCATGTTCGCCACCGTACCAGCTCCACCGCCATCCGCGATTCAGTCCAACAATTTAGCGATGCTAGGAAACTTTCCGCTAGGAAAGTATCAGGCTCCGTCACGAGCAACACCGAACACCGGTATCTCGACGAACGGTCAGACTCGCTGGCCGTTTGCTCCGCCTCACAACAACTATCCACCCCATCAGGATCCGATAATGGGTCAGATAAGTTTTTCCAATCACTTGGCAAACATCACCGCCCAGCCCGGTAGCATCGACTTGATCACGAGCTTGGAGAACGGAGGATCACCGGTGATATCGCCATCATCGCCGACCCAAGTGGCGCAGGAGATGAGTCAGCTGAAAATGGAAGATCGCAAAGTGCCGCGTCCGATCGGGACCGAGAGGGCCTGGAAGAATTACACGACAGCGGGAATGGGACCAGGCGGCGATGCCGATTCCATCAATTGGATGCTCAACAACGAAAAGCTCGTTGGATCTTGGGCAGGCCTGGCGCCCGGTATAGACAGGCATCAAATGTTTCGTTCTAACGCCGCTTACAATCGTATATCCAACGTCGATGCCGAACTCCAGCAGATGATGGAATCTTCCTTCCAGGTACGTATGCCTTGGTTTTAAATGAATTTCATTGCACTCTATCAACGGGTTTGCCATTAACGCTAAATTTACGGAAGCCGTCAAATTTACGAGTTTAGACCTTTTTTTTTTTTATAAATATTTCTTACATTTATAGAGAAGAAGTATACCAGATATTTCACGTGTATCTTATAATGCATAAATTAATTCACTGATCATCTTTGTCGGTCGTTTCTTCTTTTTTTTTTCAAAGTACTTATTCAATATATTTAAGTATAACAGATTTTAACGGCCGTGGATCTAATGTTAAAGAAATATCGAATCGATCGAAAGCTCAGGAGACTTCCCTTCCAAGTTTATGTACGAAAGAACGAATAACAAATTATTAATCTTTGTAATTGCTTTAGGCGTACCGAGTATAATTAATGATAACAAAAGGGCAAACGCAAGAGTAGGTAAGGGCGTGAGAAAGCGTTCGTTTCGTCGAGCGATACGATCGACGTTTGTCTGCCGACGGGGTAATCGTTAATCATTTCAGTGTATCTCATTGTCATTTCTATTAAGTCTGTACTAGTTAGGAAAAGAAGCTTTGATAGATGGTACTGCAAATTATCGTAGTGACCTTCAAGTTCATCGTCTCAATGGGATACATTGTGTTTAGGGCCACATAGACACTCAGCAGCCATTTCCTAATGGAAGCGCAGCCGCTCTCTCGCTGATGCCAGGATTAACATTATTACCGGGCCAATTCGGTGCACCTGGCTTAACTGAAATTCCACCAAACGAGCCAAATAAGATGGATCCGCCGGCATGGGGAATACCGGATGCCGTACAAGATAAGCAACATCCGGTATGTGACTTATCTACGCTCAAAGGTCTCAATTCCAAGTGTGCGCATTTACTTAGTCATCCTGCTGTTTAAAACATCATGATTGTACTCTTTCTTTTCTTCACACTTAAGCACGTTTCACCGTAAAACCTCATAATGCTTGAACTTGTGTGCACTATAAGATGCAGTTTCTTGCACTTTGCGTTTCCTGTATTTCAAGAAACAGGGATTCTCTTGTAACATTCGTCGGATCGAGTACTTCGTATACCGATGTATCGCTGAAGGAATAGTTCTTTTGTGAATCCAACTTGTTGATCGCGCACTTTGTAAGAATTGGAAGAATTCTAACGTTAACCATTGTGTCCGCGAAAGCCTCAAAAGCAGCAAATTAAGTGGCACAGCCCATTTGGCGTGTCCCGTTACGAGATCAATTTTCAGCGCGCCCTAAACGATTTGGTTGCAGGCATGGAATAAGTGGAGCCATTAGAAATGAAGAAATTTTTGTCGACGCAGCTTCGCTTTCTTACCTGGACGAGATGAAGATAAAACCTGAAATTCGAAGTAGCAAATAGATGGAACTGGAATACGAAGCGTTGTTTCTAGGCACATAAAGTTACATTTACTATCCCTATTATATTCATTAAAACACAGTTTCATTATTACTTGTCATGCTAGGTGATAAGATGGTAAATCTTTAACTACAACACATTATTATTATTATTATTATGATTATGAATTATTATGATTATTATTATTATCTAGTATAATTATTCGATACCAATACTTACCGAATTTGGCATAAAAAGCGTGTACCAACGTAAACCGAGAAAGGGAGACGCCGTGCAAAGCGTCCAACGAACGAACAAAAATGTCCGAGTTACCTCGCAGTTTTCCTTCGGCCTTTTCTTTCGGCCCTTCCTCGGATACGTCGGTTTTTGCGCTCTACAATCGTACTAATCGACAAACACTTGATGCACGACACTTCGGCGGCTTACGAACGGATTCCGTTTCATCTGCCGCCGGATGATTGTTTTGTGAAACTCGAACATTTCATTAACGATACTTGCCAGACTCGTCCCAATAAAATCAGATACGCATACGATATTTATTACGTCGCCTCTTTCGGCATTTTTATAGGGGTTACTATTCACGTCACGGTGATTCTACTAAGCGTCGAATAACAGAAATAATTGTGCTTTCGATCGAAACAGAAACGTCGTTTTCTCGTTCTGTCTTTTCCTCCTTTCGTTATTTTCTTTAAGTTTACCGACAAACAAAAACAGAATACGTACATCGTGCTATGGTAAAAGTAAAGCGTAAAAAAGATATAAAAAAAAAAAAGAAATTGCGAGCTGCCGCGAGGATACTGCTAAGTAGGATAGCGCCGTAGCAAGTACTGTCGTGTAAATAAGAGAATGAAAAGTTAAAAAGAGGTCACTTCCACGTTCTCCGCGAGAGGAAAAATCGAAGGAGACCGAGAATGAAACTCTCCCTTACGATAGGGAAAACGGCTCCCCGACTTCGAAAAATCCGCGTTATCATTCTTCCACTTTTCTTCTTTGCACCTATTGCGCTATTGCTTCGTCGTTGCTCCCCTCTCCGTCTCGATCAATTTTTTTTTCAAGCTTCTTCTATCTCTCGATTTTAGAGTAGCACTCGCCCCCGGACCTCGATTCCTCGTGCGATCGCAGTACGATTTGAGCATCTAAGAGAAACTCACGAAAGAGAGTAGCATCTTTAAAAGTTAACAGCGCGAGACACTATTCTTTTCTCCCAAGATTCGTTTAGAATCTCTTGTTAAGCGTGATCGAACAGAACACCTCGTCGAGTATCGATACGTCGCGTATCATTGCGACTAATAATATCGCCGTTAGAAAATTAAAAGGAAGAGGAGAGAGAGAGAGAGAGAGAGAAAGAGTACCGCTAACTTGCTGTTAACCGAGCATGCGATGATGCATTGAACATTGATTCTTGGTCTCTTGAAAAAAAGAAAAGATTCGAACGATTCACCTAAAGAAGGCATTACAAGAGATGAACGTAAACGATTAAGAAAAAATAATGACAAAAAAGAAAAAAAAATGTTGGCACGAATCAATACATTCACTGTACTAATAATACAATTAAATATTATGTATACCGAATCCTATTCAGATCAATGAATATCGTTCATTGTTAAAGTGGTAGTGGGCCGCCGACACGTAAATTAACTCTCTGTGCGTCCCTAGCGACAGCGCTATTATAATACTATTATTGCTGTGGTGGTAATAATGTTTATTATTATATTAATGGTTATTATTACACAAGACATAACTATAGGAAAAAAAGAGGAAGGTAAATATAGAAAAAAAAATATGTCACCCGCTGTCTCGGCTGGACTAGTACGATATAAACTAAATATTCTAGGTACACACTCGATATACATATTATATAAGAAATGTTCATTTCGGTTGAACATTTGAAAATCTTTCTTGGCGGGGATTTCGGCAAGTGTTCAATACACATAGCGACGATGATACTATAATTGAAACGGTCCCCCGACACGCAAGTTTCAATGACGAAGCTCGTGGATAATCGTACAAGGGCTTTTGACCTATTATTATTCCAGGGAGCGCTTCAATTATTCTCTAAGATACATTGTTATAATTTAAAGCCTATTTTCAAATTTGATTTATGATAATTGCGATATACGATATAAAACTATTATATGACATATAACAATAAAGCAAATAAATAAATATAACTGTCCTCTTAGTATAATGCTGTTCACTGTCGGGGCTATATGCGCGTCTCTACCCTGCTTCGCTGTTCCCCGCGATTTCTGCCCGCTTTTTGTTTCGCTAATTGCATAGATGATCATTAATACGTGAAATGGAGCGTCTGGCCGTGGAGACTTACAGTGAACTTTCCGTTTAGGCGACGTCGGGACCGGCGGTGAAGTTAGGGTGGCGTCGGTCCCCGTAGTTGTTCTTTCCGTTGCACCTTGAAACATAAGCACGGCATTTGCAACAGCAGTGTTTGAGGAAAGATCGAAAGCTAAGTAGGATTTTGCACCATTTTACTGTCTGATCAGAAAGATCTTTATAAGCGATTACCTCGCGAAGCGATAGCTATTGCGCGTCGCCTGCACGGAAAGCGCAGCAAAATCGGTTCCGCGCTTAACATGTTAATTGCATCAAGGCCATCGCATGCGTGATATAAACGCAGCCGGGAATTTTTCTTTCGGTGATAATATTGTTATCGGTGTGCTTTGCAGTAATCCCATGCGAAATTATCGGAAAGAACTTCCAACGATCCTTCGAAGTCAAACGACGGCCTTAACACTTCTGTGCCCGCATTTTCGCGAAGCCGCGTCAACGTGATAGCCGGTCATCGAATCGTTAAATCGATCGATATTAAAGCTTGTTTCTTTCATATCGCGAGGGACTTACGATAAATTTATTTACCCCCCGTTACTTCTAATCCCTTTCACGAACCGAAATCAATTTCTTCCATGGGTGAAAGACATTTGGTACGAAAATAAAAAGAGTCTTCGGTATCATAGAAAAATGTTTAATTTAGGAGATAAGCTTACACGTTAGTAATACCAAAGAAACAGAAACTTATAACGTCTGTAATAGAGAACATTTTTATAACATTCATTATATTAAATAACAAATTATAAAAAATTCAGAACTTCTGCACCTCGATCGGTCGTGTCGGCTGAATCGCGAGGGACCCGATTGCGCGGGTTTCTCCTTTCAAACGATCCGATCGTACGATCACCCCGGCGCGATAGATCTCCTTTTTGCGCGTTTCAGCAGGCACAACCGAAAATTCGCTATTCATTATACAGTAAAAATAATAAATATTTACATGTGACGCATTTATACAAAAAGTCAGTACCGTGGAAAAAAAGTTGGCATGATTGTCAAATCCTCGCAAGTTGACACGCATCTCTCTGAATCGACTTCGATCTTTCACATCGGTTGCGCTCCCTATTATTATCTCGTTATTATTATTATTATTACATACAACACACAACAGAAGAACGGTGGTACCATATCGCAATAAACATACACACATACATGTAACATAAATACACGATCTCTCGCCGCCGATCAAGCGAGAAAAGAAACGTCGTTTAGAGCGATTTTCCTACGTATTGCTTTAAGTAGCTAGAACGTAAGTATTAAACACTTAAGTAGAAATACGATGGAGGCGCGAAAAGAAGTAGAAAGAAGAAATTACGAGGTGTCGATTCGCTGTAAAATGGATAAGGGGAGGGCGAGAAAAGAAAGTACAAATTCCCTTTCGTCTAGTCGATTAACAGAGAGAGAGAGATATTAAAAGTTTCGAAAGATTTGGAGAATTTCATTAGCGGCGATGGAAACCAACTTTTTATAATTATCTCGAGCTATATGTACACCCATATATATACATTTTTGCGTGAAATCGTGTATATATGCGTGTAGATAGAAGTTTTCGCGCTTTCTTGCAAACGTGTACACGCGCGCATACATTTGTGTTTGTGTATGTACGTTAGTGAATATGTATTTTACGTATTATTTTATATATATATGTATACATACTATATAATTTACATACATATATATATAAAATAGCTTACACTCATTTATGTATACATGTATAGACCTCAAATAAATAAAGAGAAGCGGGATACTTTAAAAAATAATACCTAATCTGGGCTCTCCTGCGATATCGATATTCGTAAAAAAAAAAAAACAAACAATGATAAATAAAACCATTTGTACATAGCAGAAGATCAAACTTCTAAATCTTATAAAAACTGACTCTTTTCGTTTCTTTTTTTCTTTCCCCCGAACCGAACTACTGCCGAGGCAACAAGTCAAACGAGCCGAGTCCTCTCTCTCTTTCTCTCTGCGATCGTTCGGAACGATTCGGATTCCTCGGTTTTCGACTCGATCGGAATCACTCCTCTCGATCACCTTCGTTAATCACATGGCTGGTGGTTACATTAATGGAAAATAAAGTCTCGTGCCACGTGCCCGCGGACGTATAGCTAAAAAACGTTAAGTTATCCTTGATGGTTGTCTAGTAATCTCGCGCAATCCGTGAACTTTACCGAACATATATATATATGTACACGCTGCTCACAAAAATTGGGGCATGTTTCTCAAAGTATTTGAGTATCCGCACCCTCCCTTATCGTCAAAGTGTTTATCCTGCAATTTTTCAGCCCTTAAAATGCCCCTGTTTTGGCAGTCTTGGATGACCATACACCCTTGCTCTATCGAACAGTCAACGCGCCCAACTCTCGTCCAGTTTGAAACGTTTCTGTTCAACCCCCGCCAATATACTGCTTCTAAATCGAAACAATTGAGTCTGCAAAATTTGCATAACGTTTTTGCGATTTATATAATAATACAATAATTTGCAGCTTTTTCCAATGTTCTCGTGGAATAAAAAGAAAATCAAACGCTCCGTTCTTTTGTAGCGTCACATTCATTTTGAGATATCCCCCAATTTTTGTGAACAGTGTATATTCATCTGTTTCTTTTCTTTTTATATATACATACGTATATGCATGCAGCCGTACATACATACATACATAAAGCACGCGTGCAACAAGCATCCACCACATTCATTCATCTACACACATATACATAAATATATATAAAATTTCGAACTCTATGCACAACGCGTGAACGGTTATCGTTCCGAATAAGTTTGCGTCCACTGTGTATTGTATCATTAAAGTTGCACACAACCGTTTCGTTTCTTAGAAACATTATTTAGTATATTGTTGTTATATGTTGTTATATTTAGTTTATTGTTGTTCGACTTGATAATCGTCGCGTTATTCCTCCACTCATCGCCCTCCTGTTTCTTTTTAAATCCAGTTATTCTAATTCTATTTTCTTTCGTTCATATAAAAATAATACGCAATGCCAAGCTATCCAACATTGCTTTGTACATTCGCCCGTGCTCCAATGAAAAGAAACGTGGAAATTCAACCGATCTAAAACATACTCTGTGCCAAACCATTGCAACTAACTGGGTCTGGGGGGTTGTCGAAAGCCATCGCTAAAACTTAAACTTAGATTGAAAAGTTTCGTCGTCGACGTGTACCGATTAAAATTTGCCGTTCGATCACTCTTACTTGTATCTCCGGGGTAGAATGTAAATTTGAATAGAGCGTGGATAATGCGCCGTATGTTTCGGCCACTCGTAGGATCTATCGGTCCTGCGTTGTATCATTCGAATTGGAATCTTCGTAGACTTCTATGATAGTTTTTTAATACGGTGAAACCTCCTATAACGCGGTTAATTCGTATCCCGTTGTGTGGAAACCGCGCTACAAGAAACACAGAATTAATAGAAATCAGATTAATTCGTGCCGCGTTATAGGAGGGATCGGCCGCAGGTGACTCTTCCCGAGTTCGACCTGCCCCTGGAATTAATCGATCTATTAGTTGAGTTAAAAATAAATTAATAGCATGTCTTCCGGGAATTATCTAGAGACAACAATACAAAGAAAAGTCTGCGATCGAATACGAGGAGTATTTCCGCCGCGTACTAGCTTCGATTCTTCCTGAGAAAAAAATCGAAAGAGAGTACCGATTCTATTCAAAGATCCGGTCAAACGTTCAAGTCAGAGTGTTCGAACTACGAGATACAGGACTTTCTCGTTGTGTCTCGAGAAACAAACGTACAATATAAATTCGTCTTTTTTTAGAACGACTCCGAGGGCCTCTTGGAGCCTCGTGGAAAATATGAACCGTAAGAATGAACTTTTCTTTCGTATATCTCATTTGCATCGTTAAAGGAATACGATTATCTGTCATTAAAGAATACGTGATTTACGTCTACCTACAATTCTGAACTTACACGATAACACGTGGAACATAAATACACAATTATTCGGTGATGAAGTTCGTAGCACTAGATGTAGCAGCGACAGGACTAATCGTAGCAATTAATATCACTTCGTACTAATATCGACATTAACGGTGACAGTGATAATTTCATAATATAATACTAGTATGAGTTCATATAGTAATCTTTTTTTTGTCTTCCTTTATCACTTTAAGGATGCTTGCAAGAAATATACATAATTTTCTCTGTACCTGGGATATATGCGTGTGCGCTCGCAAATCTTTCATTAAAAGAACCAAGCACATATTATACACGTGTGATCTCGCAATGCTTATCGGAAGATCTGTCTACGACGGACGATGTGCCGTGGATGCAATGAAATTCTTACGTTCTTGATATTAAAATAATTCGATTATCTCTCTACAACAAGATGCCTCGTTCCTATTAGTGTCCGGATGAGTAACATGACTGAATATTTACAGCTTTATCCGTTCGTCGAATACTTCTCCTTACTTTGAATGCCATTTGTTTCTTCTGAAAAACAAATATATAAATATTTGTTTTCTCTCAAAAAACTAACACAGATCGTACAATATTAGCCTCTATATACACGTTTCTTCGCAACGACTTCATCGTGCCTCAACAGTCACGAACGCAATGAAATCTTACACCATTAATGTAACTCGATGGAACATGAACGTTAAGATAGAGTACGCTATTGCTCACTCTGTAAATTCGTAATTCTTACAAGATGAAGATTTACGTCTATGGAACGTACTTTGTCAAAGTATCCTCCATCGGTTTACTACACCAGTGACGGAAAAGGAAAGAATATAACGGTATTACTCGAATCACTGCTACCCTAGTAACTACGAAACGCAGAATCTACGAGTCTCGCGTTTGCATTTTACAATAGAGCATCGGCCGCACGAGAAACTGCCGATAAAGCCGTTATTTCTATTATCTTATTAAATCATCCTGTTAACAGAACAGGGGTCTATGACCTACATACTCGCGGTAGTATTCTTGTTGATATATGTTGTGTGTGTGTTTATATTTATATATATATATATATATATATATATATATATATATATTATATAATATATATATATTTATTTATTTATCTATACGTCATTGCTTCGCATTAAGCTGGTAAGAATTGCACTGTGTTCTCCGACTACTTAGCATTTTTTTTGTTCTACATCGAAGTCCGAGACCCGATGAAGACAACAGGAATCAAAATTTGTTTTCGTTAAATGCTGCATCCGCATTAACCGTGTACACCATCGTAAGTGTTACTTCCCCACATTACCACCTCATTTCTAACATTCACCTCGGCGCTTGCCTTTTTGCGCTATGTCGTCTGCGCCTATATTGAATAAGCTTTACAAATTTTCTATACTCCTTAAACTTTCGAGGCATCGAACTCTTTGCGCGAAAACTTACACGTGTCTTTGACTTCATCCTCCTCCTCCTCGTCGTCTTCTTCCTCTTCCTCCTCGTCCTCCTCTTCCTCCTCTTCCTCCCCCGAAGAGGAATCGCTGTCGCTCTCCGAACTTTCAGAGTTCGCAGATACGGAGCAACGATCGTAATCCTCGAGGTCGGAATATACTTCCGCCCCCGGAAAGATGTATCTTCCAGGCGTTAATTGATAATACGAATTTTCTGCAAACAAAACAGTCGCGAGATTACGTTTACCCGTTTTGCCTCAAAGGTGAATGTTTCGAAAAAGACATCGCGAGAATATTGCGCACCTGGTAATCTCGTGGCGAGACTCTCTCGTACTTTCGGTTGCCAGCAATGCCTCTCCAACCTGACGTTCTTCAAGTCCTCCTTCTCGTTCTTTTCCTCTCTGCTATCGACGCTGTTACAGCTGTCGCCGATGCCAGAATCTAAGGCGGAATCGATAGACGCTTGCCTCGGTTTAAAATTCATTTTATCACCGGATCCAGCGATGTCTATCGTCGTGCGATCGTTCTCCATCTTCGATCCCACTGTGTTATCCATCGATCCGCTTGACTCTAACGTAGAATCGATCATGCTGTCCGATGAAAAACTTATTATTCTCGGTACAACTTGACACTCTTCCAAGTTGTAAATCTTTCCATTATTCTGAGACGTTGATTCGACCGATATGATATGACTTTTGTGCTCCATTGGTACCGTCCTGCGATCGACGCTCCTCGTCGCCGTTGAATCGTAGTCCATCATCGAACCACCGCCAAAGTTCATTCTCTTAGGACTACTCTCGACGCTCGAATCACCCAATCTCCTCTTCGGGCTCTCGCCCAAGATATCGAAGTTCTCCTCGGTATTTTCCATGTGACCGGTGTGAAACGGCGAAACGCACATACTTGTACTTTGCTGCTGCACGGCGGAACCGTTGCCGATCCCGAGGCTGTCCTGACTTTCCGCGGAGCAAAGGTTGTGTGGCTTCAAATCTATTTCAACACTGTCCCGCGATAACACGGTGTTCGTTGTCGTGTCTTGACTCTGTTCCCAGGTGTCGTCCGAGAGATAGCGAACCGGCAGAAGTTGCGTGGTTTCTTTGAGGACCGCCTCGTACCAACATATTTCCTTGTAATTGTCTCCCATTCTGCAAAGCCCCGCGAAACAACGATAAAATTGTACAGGTTCATTACGCATTCCGCGATAAGATCGATGTTTTAATTTGTTTCTTGTTCTTACAAATGACACAGCTGATTTATGATGATGTCGCCATCCCCCAGGAGTTCGACGTCGAACTTTAGGTGCGGCAGCGATTCGCGATTGATGAGGATTTGTGGAACGTGAGACGGAATGGAGGAAGGAATTAACGCTACTGGTCGGACCTTGAGGGACGATCCGATCACAATTAAAAGGTCACAGTCATCCTTGTCTTTGGCCATCGCATCGTGGAAAGCATCCGGTAGTCCTTCGCCAAAGAAGACAATATCTGGCTTCATTATACCTTGCGTCACTAGGTCTGTAAGGTAGAAAAAGTTTTCTATTAAAGTGACGCCCGAATTAATCGAAATTGTCAGAGAAGTATCATTTCGATAATATATATATACGCTGCTCTTTCTTTTGCTCAATCATAACGTATCGATAACTATAAATCTCGCAAAAGAAGACGGTAAACGGGCGAATTTTCAATCTGTAGTCCGTAAATCTGGCTAAACGGCACGTACGAGTAACTTGATGCAACTTTTGAAAGTTTACCTTATATGCTTATTAACAAGCGAAGTTTTACTCGTAGTTATGATTGACGTATCAACTTATTGTGTGGATCAGAGTAAATGGCAACGTCATTTAGCGAGGACGTATTCCGAGAAGAGTAGATAATGTTCTCTCATGGCCATCGACTCGCGACACGCTATAGAAGAAAGGCTAATAGCAGAAACTATCACTAGATAGCTAACTTTCCGTACCATAGAAACCGATAAGCCATTATGAAAGACTGCAAATAAATATACTATCAGCGAATATTATGAAAATGATGATCCTTCAATTACCTCTGTAACTTTCGTTAGGATTTATCTCGGATATCGATGGCAAAATGTTCACTCTGCACTTTGGGCATAAAGGTATTCTCTGGGCAAATATGTCCTCTCTGATATCGTCCGCTTTCACCTGATATTTACATCTCGTACACGATGCGGTTGCGAATGATCCTTTAACGTAAAATGCAGTTTTATGTACATCGATTTGTCACGTGTCAAGGATGCAGATTCAATTTTAGTATAATACGGTATCGGAGAAAAAAAAATATTTGTTGTATGTACCATGACACTCAATAACATTTTCGATGCCCGCGACTTGCTCTAAGGTATCGATATTTTGCGAGTAATTCCTCAGAAGCTTCTTCTGTTTATCGAGCATTTTGATAAACCTATGACAAGGACTCGGTTTAAATTGTCCCGGATAAATTTCACGGGCGAATTTGTAAAACGGCCTTGGATCTTGACCAAAATAATTTATATCAAACATAGCCTGGAAAGAGATTACTCAAATTTTATTACTCAACGTAAAACGGTGCAATCGATTGTAATACTAAGGGAAAAAAACGTCGAATAAAGTACCTGTGGATCGGGTAAATCTGGAAAATCTTGCGCCAACCTCGAATAAATACCGTCCCTACTTCTAAAGTCCGGAATACCACAGCTAACGCTTACACCTGCCCCAGTTAAAACTATGATTTTTTTGCTATTCCGAATTAATCTGACCACGTCCGTTAACGTATTTATATGCCTCAACTTTTGTCGACGTGGCGGTTCAGATACCATATTTATTATGATCTGAAACAATCGTGAATACGTTGTACAAAGTTTTTCCGGTGAAAAAAACAAAAAAATTCTTTTTTTATCATCCTTAATTTCGTTTCTTCGTTGACTCCTACCTTCCACAGAGTCAGGTCGTCGACCTGCTCCGGGATCTGAGTAGAATCCATGAGGAGATGATGTAAAAGGTCACGGGGATCCGCGCCGGTCAACATTTGCTTTTGAACCCACGAAGACGCATTTTTCCATTGATGATTGACTTCTCCTTCCCCAGAAAAGTCAGATAATCCTGACAAATCTGACAAATTTGAAACCGTTGACGAAACCTCGTCTTTCTCGTCCGCCGTGTCGATCCTTGTTAAGTGAGAAGAAATAATGGAATTTTAAAATACTTGTAGAGAATAAAAAGTTGAAGGAAAATGGAAGCAAAGTTAAGGAACCACTTACGGGCAACCGGTATCATCGCTGGCGGAGTCGAGTCTGGAAGGTGTAGTTATCAAATTTGTTGTATCGGGGGAAATGGAGGCCGATTTGGATTCGTCGCTCAATTCTGTAAAGCCACTGTCCCCTCCGAATGTTTCTGCAAAAATATTTCTCCTTCCAATATCCGCCATCTATTTCCATTTCTTCCCATTATATTTCTCTTACGGATGATCGAAGGGTATAAGGAAATGTAAAATAAAAATTGCATTTCTAATTATTAATTGCAGCTTTGTTTAATATTAACACAATAATAATAACAACAACAACATCGATTTGCAGAAACAACATTTCTATAATATTTATTTTCATTACATTAGAAAATACAGGTAACAATTTGATATCATCAATTTTCAAAAGCGCTATCATTTTAAATATATCGATATTAGTCGGACGAGAAAGTTTTTCAAACTTCTCCCGCTTAAACGAACTACGAAAATGGCGCGATAAGTGCAACAAGGATCGGCCGACGTTTCCTTTATGCGCAACGAAAATCATGCCATCTGTGAACGTCAGCAGAGTACGCGGACTACTCTACTGTCACTAGTTCTTTCGAACACCTCCGATTCCTGCTTTCGCTTAAATTTTTATTTTATTTTCAATGAGAAGAATCTTTTTCATTAATCTGCGATAAAAAAAATACTCGTCAGAAAATGTAATAAAATATACAGTTAATATGAGAGTAACAATGATAACTAGAGCCACGGTACGAAATATACGGCGTACGTACATAAAAAACTGTCATGGCGGTTCTGCGATTCGCATCGACCAAGAACAAACGAGAAACTGCGGAAGATGGACCGACGCCTTTGTAACCGACGCCATCTTGCAGCCTTGCGAATTTTATTAATGAATCGACCATATTTTCGTGAAAATACCTTCGAGATCTTCGTTCGGGGTGTCATGCGACGTCTCGCGATCTTGGAAATCAGGTTTTGCACTGCTGGTACCGATGTAACCGTTGCCGTCGACCTTCCGCCGTTTCGCTGGAGACGAATATTCTGGCAGCTCCGAACCCGACGCCATTTTCGACAGCAATGCCATGCATAGTTTGATGCGCGGCCGTTGCCCCGACAGAGGTCGCCCTTGTCCTTAGGCCTCAGCTTTCACCCCTCCACTCTTAACATTAGCTAGACGCGAATGCGAATCTCAGCCGCATCGGCTTTTGGATCTTACAGAACCTGACAGAACTCTCAGAGCTCTCAGATTCCAATGACTCCGGTTTCAAACAACGCCCGACGAACGGACATCTTATCAGTTTGCGATCTCTTTCAGAGATAGTTTGCTTTCGACGGATATTTTTTCCTGCGGTCAACGTCACCCTAATTCTTGACGTAACGAAGATTCCCGAGAAAAGTATTTTACCATTTTTATGCTGATCGTATATATATGTACGTCATAGCATAGTTGCGCTCAGTGATGCTTATCGATTCATTTGATATTGTTATAGGATATTAACTGCGAGCGCAAAAGGTTCAAGCTTAAATGGGAGCAACGCTACAAAAGTTTCAAGGAATGTTTCGCGTTAATATTTGTGGGAGACAGTATTGCCACGGAATTTAGTATCGTTAGAGACCGCTTAAATTTCATCGAACTAATTGAAAATATATTTCAATGAGATAAAGTACTGCATTAAAAATAAATTATTTATAAGCTTCTGTGTGTATATTGTAAATTATAAAGGTCCTCAATTTCACTGCTATAATTTATATTCACTCTAAAATTAATAAAATATATGCATAAACGTTGGGCACAGTATTTTCATTTTCGTCTGGCCATAAAGAGACCCCCTTAAGCCATAAACTATTCGAATGCGAAAAGAGTGGAAACTCTCTATTTTAGAGGGGTTCTGGAGCCACAGCTTTCAGCGCCATCTAGTTTTTTGAAATTTCCTGCATTTTCTCCGGCGGGAAATAACCCTTCGATGAAAGACACATATTTAAATACTAATATTTTGCTTATTTCTTGACAGATTTAGATGCGGCTTGTTTCAGCGTCTTATTTAGAGTCTAAACTAACTACCCATCAACGGAAAACATTGAAACTGTACTCGTTTGCCTGCTAGATCTAAGTGAAAATTAACCAAAAATAACAACTTGTTTTAAAAGCGCTGGAACTTTGTAGCGTATACCACCTGTAAAGGCGTGAAAAACAGCGTTAAACAAAAAAAAGATCATCACTCTAGCACATTTGGAAGCCGAGAAAAACGGAAAAATATATTCGATGTATTTTAAAGTTATGCCATAAACTATGCGAATTCTGAATGAGTGGAAACTCGATATTTGAAAGGGGTTCTAGAAGATGCGATTGTGGCGCCATCTGTTGGATTGCATTCTTTGAAACTCTGAAAATTTTATTATCGTTTTTCTCGACTTCTACAAGTGCTAGAGGGATGATCTTTTTCTTGTTTAATTCAGTCTTCCACGCCCTTTCAGATGGTATACGCCACAAAGTTTCAGCCCTCTTAAAACAAAGATGTTATTTCTGGGTAACGTTTACTTACTTCTAGCAGGCAAACGAGTAGAGTTTCAATGTTTTCCTTTGATGGGTAGTTAGTTTAGACTCTAAATAAGATGCTGAAACAAGCTGCATCTAAATTTGTCAAGAAATAAGCGAGATATTAGTGTTTAAATATATGTCTTTCATCGAAGGGTTATTTCCCGCCGGAGAAAATGCAGAAAATTTTAAAAAACTAGATGGCGCTGAAATCTGTGGCACCAGAACCCCTTTAAAATAGAGAGTTTCCACTCTTTCGGCAGTCGCATATTTTATGGCATAAGAGGGTCGATGTATGGCCAATGAAATACAAAATTTCCGTACGATGTTCAAATCGTTATACTATTGGTCGGTTTTATGAGTCACTGCATTTCCGATATGCAACTTCTTGAAGTACGTATAGTTTAAGCAAGGTTGAGTAAAATCTAAACTCTCTCCTCGACAATTTCAAGTCGTTCGAATTCGCCGTGAAGAGAGATACTCGTGCGATCGAGTATCGTTAATATTATCGGGGGAAAAATTAAAGTTTTAACGGTCCGTCGAAAATGATAGATTTGCGCGATGATGACGCGAAAAGCGGGGTACCCAGTCAAAAGTATGGTAATTTAAACATACCAGGTGAGTTAAACATTAAAGACGATACAAGTGTATTGAAAGTGTTAGCACGTTATTCGTGATATTTGATAACACAGAATGTTAAGTAATTGTTTGATAATTACGCTACAATGATGGGACAGTAATTAATTCGTAGAGTCGTAATAATAAAAATTTAGGATATTTAATGTGTTCTCATATATTAAGAAGAATGTTATACGAATACCTAACCTCCTTTCTTTTACTCGGAATTATATGAAAAGTATAAGTGTAGTAACATGATTTACAATAAAAGTCATTTTGAAAATAGTATCAGGACTTTTGCTGTTTATTGTGTTGCAATGCACTATAATTGTCAAGCCTAAATGAAGATATATGTTTGCACGTATATAAGTCCGCTCATTAAATCATTACATATCTGTGTCTATAATCGTCTCATCGATATTGTTTTCGTGAAATCACGTGAATTTTCTGTCAGCAAAACAGTTGAATATTGATCTGTTGCGAGAAAAATGACCGTGAGGGTTATTTCATTATAATTACAAAAATGTTGTAAGAATTACCATCTCTTGTAACATAATTATCCACTTATCTTCATATGCATTATTTATTTTATTTTCGGTCGTGCTATTAAAGTAACACATTTATTTTTCAAAATACATCTTGAGAGTTAAATATGCCTTCGATCCTCGACGATATAAATGCAGAGATTTTCGATAATACTTCTGCATCCGAACGATCTACTTTGGATATTAAACCGAATGCGTACGATAGTATGTGATGCATTGTATTTCTTTGTCATTCCTTAAGACGCCGCTAATGATATATGAAAGTATTTTCAGATCTATCTTTCGAACAACATACCAATGATTATTACTTTTATAGTCACATCTCAACAAGGATTAGCGCCGCTCAGTCCATATTTAAACTTTGATCCGACGTACCTTCCTACGAGTCAACCAGAATTTATATTTCCCGAGGGTGCTACGAAACAAAGAGGACGATTTGAGTTAGCTTTTAGTCAAATTGGAGCAGCATGTATAACAGGTGCCGCGATAGGTGGGTCGATGGGTTTTTATAGAGGTATCAAAGCAACGTCCATGGCCGGTCAAACTGGGAAACTTAGAAGAACACAGTATGTATCGTTAATTTAAGAAAAAAAAATATTTTGCGACATTGCCAGGAAGTTGGAAGTATTCTTATTTTTTTTTTTCATAGATTGATCAATCATGTCATGAAAAATGGATCGTCGTTAGCGAATACTCTTGGAATAGTATCCGTAATGTATAGCGGTTTTGGAGTTATTTTGTCTTGGGCGAGAGGAGTGGACGATTCTCTAAATACGATGGTTGCCGCGTCGGCGACCGGCATGTTATTTAAATCTACATGTACGTCCAACTCAGTTTCATATTAATTTAATTCGATATTTATTCTATATTTACGTCTATATTTCGTTCGAAGTTAAATACAAAATGAATTTTACATTTTCAGCCGGCTTACGAAAATGTGCAGTCGGTGGTTGCGTCGGTTTAGGAATAGCGTCTATTTATTGTTTATGGAATAATCGAGAAAACCTGATGGAATTTAAACGTCACATCAATCCAGCGTAAGAGTGTGTGTGTACCTGCAAACCCTAGATAAATTGTATTTACGCCGCATTTTTCTTCTACAATAACTTGCGTTTAATTATGCAACATACGTTATTTGTGTCGCCAAAAGATTGCGAAAACATTAAGGTATTAAGGGGATCCAATACCTATTTAATACCAAGATTACGTTTCGGACTCACAATTAGTACCTTGAAGCAACACGTTGTCTACGCGTATGGCCAATAGTATAAAATTGTTATATAATTCTTGCAGAATCGTGTACAGAATCATCAACATACAAGATATTATTTTCCCTATTATCTTTTTTTTTTGTACCAAAGTTGTAGCATATCTCACTTCTGTTCATTTACATTCGTTACACTTTGTCTGCCAAGTATTTAAGTGTATATAATCCACTTACATACGTAATACCATGGAAATGACTCATCTAATCGTTAAACTGAGAAAGTTCTATTTTTCTAGGAGCCAATTTTCTCTATAAAAGGTACACTTCGAATTTTTTGTCTTAATCCAATTAGTACGGATACAATCATTTTAAATTAGAATTACTAATTTGAGACATAATATTGTAGTGTAAATTAGTAAAAATTGTTTAATTCGTATTTTTTTTTAATCGTTGTAAATTATATATATATATATATATGTATAGGAAATGCGTTTGAGTGTATACAAATATTTTCTGTTATAAAATAATGAAGCTGAACGTATGAAAAATATCTTTTTACATGCGTTACGTTATACGATACGTTTGCCTGAATTTGTTGTATTATCATATATCAACCTGCCCTTTCGTCAAGGATACTTGCTAATTCAATTACAATAATAACAATTTTTTAAGAGGAAATTGCGATAAGACTCATTTTTTGTCTACACGTTCCTTTAGTACGATAAGCTGCGAGAACGTTGATGCTTTTTTTACTTTAATCGTATAAAATAATAGCTCTTCAACTTGTTCCAGATATAAATAAAAATATTCCTCGTTACATTATAACGAATAGGAAGTAAATTTTGCCATAGTAAATTGGCTCCTACTATTTTATCTAAATATTGTTACTTTTACCGTATGAAAAAGAAACAACGGGGACACAAAAGAATGCAAAGTAAATTACTTTAATAAACGAAATCGTGCATTAATTTGCTGGTATAACTTTAACTACAATTTATCGCAATCGTTGATTCGATCACATACGCGTGTATGGAGTTCGAACACTTTCAGTAAGTGCTCTCACCAGTTTCTCTTTTTTTCTTGCAGATCGAAATGACAAATTAATATCTCATGGTACTAGAAATTTTCAACGGACTCATCCTCCTCCCCCCCGTCTTGTATATAACAAAATACCTCGCCGAGAGAACCGTCGAACGAACGAACTATATCGAAATAAGCAGTGCAATTTGTAACATAAATAAAGAAGCTGTAAAACAGTTTACTCGTTGTCTCATTCATCGGCTGCGAGCGTTAATGCGATACCGTTCGAACGGAGATATTAACGGCACTACTTGTGCAAACGCAACGTATACTTTGCACCATCTGGATTACTATTTCAGAAACGCGCCGATAATCTTATCAGAGTTTATCTCGCTACCGTCGTAAAGTACTCTCGTGTTTCTCGTTGCTTATACGCACCTTTCGATCTTTTGTCCGTAAGAACGAAAGCTCTCCCTTCGATCGTAAATACATTCGGGTTCCCTCGACGCGTCGGAAGAAAGAGGCACAAATTTTCAACACTGTGGTACCGTGAATTTGAAAGAGAAGAGAACGTAATCGTCAACATCGAGTCATTTGTAAAGTCTAATCGATTCTGTGGAAAAAGGTGTATCGTAGTCGACGCGCTCCACCGCCGGAGTTTCGATAAAGAGATAACTCGAGAGCCGAACAGAGGTGAAGGTTTTTTCTCGTTCTTCAAAAACTCGGCTCAGTTTGCGCCCTTTCGTCGAAGAAGCAATAATTTGGCGCTGTTTCGAGGTTGCGTCGGTAACTGTGAATATTTATCGGTAAAGCGGGGGGAGCCGTGATCGAATGAGCGCAACGAGTAAATATTTGAACTGTAATCTCCGCGTTTCTTGGCACACTGTGGATCCTGCATCGAAGATGAATATCGAAGAAAAATTCAGAGATTATTTGAACAAGAACTACGCGCGATACACCCACGTGCCGTGCCTTTCTTTACGAACGACATTTAACAGCGCTTAATCGTCTCGACTATCCGAGCTGCACTCTAACGAAATTGCGTGTACAGACAGTATTTCGAGGTACCGTAAAAAATAGTAAATGTATTTTTATCATATCGAAAGTATGCTATAGCTAAAGCAAAGTCAACGAGGAATTTCCATTACAGAAATATCTCGCCCGTATCGGTTGATTATCCTGTACAGTTAAAAAATGATGGATGATTCACTGTTGCGCGACCATCCATTAACGTAGTTGCGTGTAAACGAAAATAAGCAATCGTAAGAAATATTTTTCCGCCCATGTTAAGGATACAAATTTTAGCATCGAAGATAAATAAATCGATGTTTATTACATTATCGTTCGTTACAGCACGAATTTGAGAGCCTGGAGTTTCGGACGCGGCTGGTACCGATTCGGAGCAATCTCGTCGGTCGTTAAATTCGAATTCAATTATCGCCGACGACGCGATACAATTTCTGCGAAGGTAAAACTGAAAATTCAGCGGCGCATTCAACGAAAATAGACGGATAGTACGTTGAAGGAATAGTAGCTTCGAAAATATTTATCTGACCGAACGGACGGGTTCGTTTACGATCAGGCGAATCCGCTGAAAATTGTTTGGTCAGTGCTCTTCGCGGCGCAAGTTCGCTCGTATCGTTCGCGCTCGTTCTTCCTCGAACTCGAAGGAAGAAAGGAAGAAGAAGACGGCGAATTTTTTTAGCTTCGCTTATCTTTGGAAAAGGGTTCGTTTATCATCGATGACGTAGCGACTATTATTGGCGATCACCGGATTTCGTTCCCAGCACAGCTCTTGTTAAAGCTGGAAAATGCCCAACGCGAAAATTGTGATTTCGATCAACCTTTTCGAGTGCGTAGAACACGTTCAGCATTTTCAAAATTACGGCAAAATACGTGAAACATCGTCGTCGCGAATCGACCGATTTGCGAATGGACACATCCGTTGCAGTTAACGACTATTGTAAGACCGGTTAGACACGGTGTGCTACACGAACGATGATTATAGCCGTCTCTCCGAAACGAAGGCGTTAATTGTTTTCGCAAACGTAATAATATCGGCGGCAGCATCGAATCGCGTTCTACGTTGACTCGCGCAAAATTAACTTGTATTCCTGTGCCCTTCGACCCGGCCTGGTCGGTTTTAGGTGGGTCAGGAATCATCGAGGCTACGATGTACGAAATACTAATATAACAAAATCTTTTTACAGGTGACGGTGCATCTGAACTCAGCCCCGCTGATTATGAGTCCGAACCTTTATCTCCTCATCGACCACAGGCCGCCAGGATTCGTTTGATGATACTCGATCGCCACGATCCTCCTCGTTGCAACCAGAAGCGGAAGAGGGAACGAGAGACCCTCCCGTGGTCCCATGTCCAACGGCGTTTCCGGTAAACGAACCTGCAGTCGTCCTTCCACGAGGAGAGAACAATGAAAGAGGCGCAAGCGGAGCGTGCTCTCTCGGTTCTCTACGTTTGCGCCGCTCTTCTATCCGTAACGTCCCTCGTCTGCATGGTGACTGTCTGGCAGCATTGGGCATGGACCCTCGACGTCTGCATCAACGTGGATTGCGGATGCATATTGTACGGTATCAATACCTTCCGCACCTTCATGGGAGGCGACGTGAAGCTCTGCCATTTCGGAGCTTACGGTCTCATTCCGGTCATTCTGATCGGACTCACGCTCGGCGCGTATCACGGCTACAGATGCTGCATCAATAGGAGCCTCGACGAGCCGAAACGAACGTACAGCGATCCAAGGTATCGCTTTGTAATCCAACTCGAAAGCGAATCATTTGCATTGTTTCTTTACCGGAGAATATCACCTATCGATTTCAACGTAAACGACCGCTCTTTGCAGAGCCACAACCACTCGAGTCGTGGTGGTCGGACCTAAGAGAAGGTCGCCGTACAAGCAGTGGCTACCAGCGGGATTTCTCGCGGTCTTGCTCTCGTGTTTATCACTGGCTCATGCCGTAGTGATAACGGATGGCTATCGTAAGACCTGCGAACAATACAGGAGAAATCTCATCCAGCTTTTGGGCTCCAGAGGCCGGGAGGCAGAGGTAGGTTGAGCTCGATCGAGCAGCTTCTTTGACGACACGCATTGATCTTGCTTCCTTCCTTGGCTCATCCCGCAGGCTATTCACAAGAGGCTCTCCTGCGGGGCGATTCTCGATTTCATGGATTACCTTCAGCCAGACACGAACAACTGGAGACGAGACGCGGAGATCGACACTGGGTTCGCTCTTCAGCTTGCAATCTTTTGCACCTGGATGAACTTCGTTGCCTGGATCCTCGTGTGCATCGTGACCGTTATCATGACACGGAAAAAGCTCAACAGTTCGGGAGAACGGCTCTGTTGCTGCTAAGTCATTCTTTATTTTCTTTTCTGTTTCGGTTTTACCACCAACTTTCACCCGGACATCGACGGAAACCCCCGCGATTGACCGCCGCTGTTGAAACACCTTGCGATCGTGGTCATTTCAAGTTTTAGATAGATTCCGAACGACCGAGAGTATGATACAACGTCAACCCTCCTATAACGCGATACGATTTAATCTCATTTATATCAATTCGGCGTTTCTTGTAGCGCGCTGTCCATATAATGCGCCGCGAATTAATTCAGAGTTTCTTGTAACGCGCTTTCCATTTAACGCGGCCCGATTCAATCGCATTGTAGGAGGGTTGACTGTATATTAAACAACAATTTAGGACAATTTTCTCACGTATGACGGGGTGTTTGAACTCGGGCCCACTGATCGTGAAGCCGAGCTACTACGTCCTTACCAAACATAGCTTCCGGAACGATCGTCATTCAGGAGATATTATTCAAAGGGGTTGACGCGCTTCTACGCGTTTTCTTTTCAATCTCGTCGAATGAATCGAACGCTATTCGCGTATCCCTGTTATTTACTTACGCTAAATGCATCATGGTTATACAATTATTATACATAATCTATTCGTAATACAATTCGTTTCAGCGCCCCGTGCTTTATACATCAGCGAAATCGTTCATTCGTCATCCCTTTTTGTACATCGTGCCGTTCTCGTTCATTCGCAGTAATTATTACACCATGCATTATTACGGACGTAGTCGTTCGTTGTGTGTCGTCGAGACACGTTTTATGTATATCGCACTTCCCTATGCTTAAATAGACGTAACAAAAAAAAAAAAGAAGACTTACAACGTACAACGTAACAACAACTCTTCCCTCGCGTTCCCCCCTTTCTTTTACTTTCTTCCCTCTCTTACGTAAGTCTAAAGTGCACTCCTACTTTTCAGGAATCAACAATTCCATGTGGGAACAGCGCAAAATAAATACACACATTTCACGATTCTGCAACGAAGAGATACATCTCGTGTTTACCGCGTATGCCTGCCGCGATATGCGAACGATCGAGCCGGTTACTTTTAAAGCCTTCCGAGCACAATTTCGGGAGAAACAGTTTACGAGCGACGAAAGTTCTTTCGTCGAAACGAGCTCGAGAGAAATAGAAATATCGAGTTGGCGTGCAATCTTGACGATTATCGGTACTTCGGAACAAATCGACTAAACGTCGAAGAAGGAAACTGTGGACGGGAATGGCTTTGAAATTAAACGGCTCGACCGAGAAGACACTTTCAGTAGTCGAGGCAGAGAAACCCGCGATACGGTAAAGGTATTGGAATACTTTTTAACGCGACATCGATTCACTTATATCACAGAATACATCGACGCGCAATTTATCCTCTCTCGTTTCTCCCTCTTCTTATTTTTGTCCGTTTAAAGCGCCATTCGTTCGACGACCAAAGCATACGCAAAACCTTCTTGCACTTTCAATTCCAAAACGGCAACTCAAGGTCTCTGCGTGTGAACTCATGAAACGGAGAAAGATTCAATTTGCTCTCTACTACTTTGAACTTTCTTTTTTACTTCCTTTCTCCTATCTCGATACTTTCGGGAACGTCTAACGTGTCGTCGGGGTCGAACAGCGGGAAACGAAACGAAAGAATACTGCGATACTTGGGCTGGGCAGTGACGAAATTTAAGTAAACTCCAAGAGAAAGCGTACGTGCCAAGTGTCTCTCTCGTAGCTGCTAGACATTTTGTTTGCGCTTCTACGTTGAAAGTGTCCGAAGAGAAGAGACAAATAAATAAATACACGTGGCAAAATGAAGGAGCAAGGAATGTATAGCAATTATACTATCGTAGACGGATGCAAGTTGAACGACCGCTCGTTAATACGGCCAAACGAAACGTTTGTATCCTCGTTTAACGACGGTCTATCGTTTCGGAGCACCAATTTCTATGTTACTTTACAAATACTGCAAAGAACGCGTTAAAAAGGAGTCTATAGATTTTCTTCTTTCGCGCGTTACAACGATCGCCTCGCAATTCGTTTGCGTCACTCGTCGATAGGACATTGTTACAATTGTTACTCGATAGGAAACGTTTGACACATTCCATGAGTAAAATATTCTCTCTCTCTCTTTCTCTTTTTAAAACAATGCTCTCGGTATACAAAGCTTTCCATACTCGTATTTCCAAGGTTCCACAGTCACCTATAGGAACTGAATCGAAAATGAAACTTCACACAATTAGCTCTTACATTTAGAAATACAATTGACTCCGTTTATCTTATAATAGCGTTATCTTGTATACTACACAACAGCAGAGAGTACAAGCCTCAAACTCTACTCGATAAAGGAAGGCACCTAATCATATGATATATGATATATATCAAACTAATATATCTACACTTATTTTACATAAATGTCTGAATTAGTGTATATATGTCCGCGCGTCTGTATATACACGTGTGTCACCGAAGCAAGCGTGCAAACACGTACCTGCAACGTACGCCGGTGTATATGCATACGCGCATGTAGCTGCATACAAACGTATTAGTTACAGAGATTTTTTTTTTCAATAATATTGTCTTACTTTTTTTCCCCTTTTTACATTCAACTAGATATTTTCTACGTGCGTAACGTATCGTTAAAGGCGCGTTATTAGCAATACGGCACTTGCTGCGACACAGACGTTCCGAATTTTGCGGTTTGCGAAGAAAATCAATGGAATGTAGCAAACTTAATCGATTCGCGGGGCAGAACGTATACTTTTAGAGTGCTCCTTCGGCTCGAACGACGAGAAAATCGTTGGGTCTTTGCTCGACGATGGACTCGTCCGTGTCGAGTGAGATAACAACGAAATATTCGAGAAGACGGAGCGCTCGTTAGCGCGCTCGAGACGTTCGCGATATCCTTAAACGTATTTGAAGGTTTCCCAAGCAATATTTCAGTCTTACGCGGTAAGGCATTCTCTTTCCCGAAGCGGACAATCGAATGGATTTGTGACGTACGCACGTTTTTAGCGAGTAAATGCGTTCAAGATGATTCACGAAATTATGAAGGATTATATGAGCCACTCGCACGCCAAATCGATTAACTCCGTGAAACCTCAAGTGGTGATAATTCTTATCATTAGGGGAATTTATAATAAACAGAAAAATTCGAAACGTGGAGTTAATCGATTTCGTCTGTAGATAGAAGAAAAATTCAAGCGGGACAAAGATGCCGACGTTTCGGCAAACTTGTCTCTTACTTTGATGCAACGGTGCGCCAGAAAATTGAGTTCCGAAGAGGAAGAATGTACAAGAGAAACGTCGCTACTAAATCGATCGACGTGAAAAAAATGCAGGGGGGTTAAATACGAGCACTCTCCTGGCGCATCGTTGCAAATGCAAAGAGGGCAAGTTCGCCGAAAAGGACTCGTTTCTGTTGTGACTATGAAAAACGGACACGAGCCATCTTGGGCGAATCATCCTGCGCGCATATTTGTATATGACGTATGACGCGTGATTCGCAAATTTCCTTAATGCTACTATCCGCGCCTTTCCGACCTCAAAAACTGCGAATCGCGTATAGTAGAACTTGATACTTTTTTGTTTCTGTAAAATACTCCCATACTTGGAGAATGTTCGTTCGGCAAATCATAGATACACGATACAAGAAGATACTTTTCCGTATCCCTTACAGAGACAGAGGTATCGTAAAGAATTTTCACTCGAGAGTGTATATCTCTAATTTAGTCGCTAATTCCTTAGAAAAATCGGGTCACTTCTGTAAAGGACTAATAAGACCGTACTAATAGAAATCTATAAATTCCAGAGTACAAACGTAGTGAAAACGCTTAGCTGCAAAAATAGATGCACGAGCTTTCTCTCTACCTATTTTCTCTTCGTTTTTTTTTTTTTTATCTTTTTGGTATCGAGCTGCCAAGTTCAACAACCTGGTTTCTATTTCTCCTCCTTCGTCGTTTGCTTCTTCTTCTCTTTAGTTGTTTCTCTTATCGCCTAAAAGGTGTCCCGGGCGTAGACGTTTCTCGGAGTTCCGCTGAAACGAACAAACGTTCCGAGCCCCGGTCGGCCGTTTTCGACGGATAACTCGCGTCTACGCTCCCGTACGTATTTATATAAATCTTCTAAAAATGCAAAAAAGTAATTAAAGATTGGTATTAAGTGAATTAATACTTTCCGACAGCCGTAAATCACATATGTACGATGCACCATTTCTAAGGTCGAGGAAGCCAGGTTCTCCGTTCCCTCGTGCGCCTTCCCTTCGACTTTATTCCGATCGCTGTTTACGGTTACGGTTGCGAGTAAGCCTCAAACTCGAAAGGTTCGCGAAAGAACGGGCTCCCTTCGAAGAGACGCCCCGCAATTTTCTCTCTACGACTCGTTCGTTCGTTTCTCCTCGACCGTCGTTCAATGACGGACCAACGGACGAAGAAACGAACGAACGAAACGTTAACCGAAACGCATCGTATCGTTTCTCCAATTGACGAAACCGGCCTCTAACGGACTTTATTCCGCTAACTCGTGTAAACGCGAGCCTCGTCTCAGGTGAACGGATTGCTTCTCCTCTTCAACGATCCGAACCGTTTCTCCGGCTCTCTCACGACTTCGAATGGCGCGACCGTGCTCTTGATCCTCTTCTCCTCGTTCTCGTCGCTCGGGAAGTCCTCGAAGCTCATGTTGCTGAAACCGGCGGTCGCGGCCGTGCTCTTCTTCGCCTTCTGCGGCTTCTTGTGGCCGACCGACTTCACCTTGTGAGGCGGCTTGGACGGCAAAACGTCGACGACTTCCCCGTGGTTCTCGTTGATCAGACGATACTTGGACTTGTCGGTCGACTTGGACTTTTCCTTCTTGTGCTTGGGCGCGTTATCCGCGACGAGCGGTTCCGGGGACACGGGCGAGACGATGGCCGACGAGACGTTGGAGAGACCGTTTCCTCCTTGAATGGCGATACGAGTCGCGTGACGAATCGGCTGAACGGAGTAAGCGCTTCGCGGAGTCGAGGCAGCTCGCGCGGCCCCCGTCGTCCGCATGCTGTCGGAGAGGATCGTGCTGAGAGCGTTATCCACGAAACTCGGCGACTGGGAGAGAGGCAACGACGTAGGCCTCTGTTGCTCGGTCATTCGGAGGGTGGCGAACTCCTCGAACGGGATCGAGCCGAAGAGATCCTTGGAGGAGTCTGGAGCGACGCTTGGCTCGTTGTTGACGGTGACTGGGCCGAATTTCGAGTTGGACACGATCGTCGCCTGCTTCACGCGATATCCCGCCGAGGGACGAGCCCGAGGTTGCGAGGGGCCGACGTAGGACGTTCCCGGAGCGACGAACGTGCCCACAAGCCCCTGGTTTCCCGATCTCTCAGTTTTCGCGTAGCTTAGAACGCTGTTGAACGGATTGGTGAAGCCGCTTGAACCGAACGGCGACGATCCGAAGAGATCCTTCTCCTCGTCGCCCTCCTCGAGCCGAGGGTCGGCCTTGATCGGAGAACGGCGAGTTTGCCGAGGCGTTTGCCGAGGAGGGAAGTCCGGACCCTCGTGACTCGGAAGACTCGCGCTCTTAACGTATCTCGGAGGTAGTGCGGACTCAAGTGGGACGCTGTTCTCGGTATCGATCGGCGGAAGTGGAACCGCGAGCGGTTCCATCGGGACCGAGGCGATCGGCGAGCCGGAAGCGAGGCCGACCGGCCGCGGAGAATTCTTGGTACTTCTGCCGACGTTCCTGGGAACGCCGTCTCGCTCCTCGTCGCTGCTACGTCTGGAGCTGGCGGGCCTGGGAAAGGGCGCCAGGGCGAACACGTCGTCCTCGATCCTCCAGACCCCGTTGTCGGAGGGTTTCGCGCGTCTCTCGTTATCGTCGGAGGAGCTGTCGCCGTTGAAGAGGAGAGGCTTCGAGCCATACTGATGGCCGACGAAGGGATCTCCGTGGGACTGTTCGGGCTTGGATTCCGGGTCGAGCTCGTCGTCGAGAAGGAGCGGCTTCTCCCCGTACTGATGGCCCACCACGGGATCGGCCTCGATGCCTCGCGGCTGCTGCTCCCGGTAGTGCCTCTTGGCCTTCTTCGTCCTGTAGTCGTCCTCGTGGGTCGCGACGGACTCGCATTCGGCGTGATACGCCGAACTGCCGCAAGTCCTCACGCTCTCCGAGACCGTCTCGTCGATCTTTTCGCGTTCCTCGTCCTCCTCTCCGTCCTCCTCCTCCTCCTCCTCCTCCTCCTCCTCGTTGGCGGGATCGACCTCCTCGTCGTTGATCGCCTTGAGGTCGCTCGCCGAACCTATCGAGTCCTCGGACTCGTAATCCGCCGGGGCAACGGGACTCCTCGAGTTCCTCGTTTCCTGCGCGACGACTCGCCTCTTCCGGTTGAGCACGCTCTTCACTCTTCTTCGTTTCTTCTTCGCGCGCTCCTGACTGATCTTCTCCTTGTCGCTGTCGCTGGACATCTCGTCGGCGTTGAAGGCCAACTTCTCGTACTTTGACCTGTCCTCGACCGGCGCACGGACGAACGGCGGGGAAACGGGGCTGCTCTCTGCCAGCAGGGAAGCTTCGTCCTCCATTCCGACGCGTTCGCCTCCCGAGTTCCATTGTTTCAGGGCTATTCTCGTTTTACCGTTTACGGACTTACCTGGAAAAGATACAAGAGGGCGAGTCGTAAAGTCGCCAAGTCCTTGGCCCCAAGTTTTCCCGCGTCACCGTCGGTTTTCTCCTCGAGCACCCTTGGGGATCTTTGGCGACGAGAAAACCGGCGATCGAGAGCACGGTGACCCTCTACGCGCTCTATCCTAACGCGCCTCGCTGGTCGGTTAAACTCAAATTTTTCGTACTTACCTAGAACCGGTCTAGCGCGATCTCATGGATCTTTTTATAAACTACGCGGTCTCATAGATTTCCGTTACCGAAAGTACGCGATATCCGTCCGATCGAGGAGCCGAGGGATCGCAGTCCGCGAACCGACTCACGGCCGATGCACTTTTTGCCGTATTTGCCAAAATCAACGGGGACAGATCTTACGAGAGACGAGCAGAGAAAGTCTTTGAAAGATTTCAGACCCTGCGAGATAGACGACTACGTGAAACCGATGTTCCCCATCCGTGAGCGCTCTCTCGGATCTCGACTTGCTTCCACCATCGAGCTCCAAGCGTTAAGAGTCCAAGTACAATGTAAATAAGAAGAAAGAGGAGATGTCTGATTAGGCCTGCTGCAGAGAAGCGCGTTAGAACACGTAGAGCATCGTGCTAATCGCCGTTTAAGTTTAAGTTGGAACTTTCTTTCCGCCGTTATCTTCCACTTTCGACTCGTTTCTGGGTTCGAGGATCGCAGCGGATTTAACGCAACGAAACGAAACGTTCTACTTGAAAGAAGCTTATGTTAGTACCATCACCACCACCGTTAAGGTCTGGAACAGTCCTAATCAGATTCAGAAGGTAAAGGATAAAGTGCCAAAGAAAACGCAGTAATGCTCTCCGACTCGGTTCTCCGGCGAGTCGGCGGGACTTAAAAAAAATTTCACCGAATCGTTCGCATTCCCCTGGGAATTCTTTCGCGTAAACGTTCAAGCGATAGAATTTTGTCAGCGGAGACCTAAGTAGGTGAGTTCCTTTTTCGAACAATCTTTTTCGCGGTGTCCCGTTTGCGAAAGAATTGCTGCGTTTTATACTGTTTGGAAAAAACAATACTCCATATGCTAATGTACATATTTATTGCTGTAACATTATTATTTTAATACAGCGAGAAAGATAATGTCCAAGATTGTCGGCCTCCTATTAGTGTTCCCAATTCACAAAACTCAATATCCCCCAGTTACTTATTTCTTTTTTCCTATTTACTTTCCATCCGATACGTCGGCGAACGTAATCCAAGAACGAGATGCATGCGCAGTTTCTTTAGTTCTTTTTTTTTTCTTTTTCGCAAACGGAAATATTCATATATATATAAATATATGAATATATATTTTTTTCACATATGAATATGTGTATATTTATGTTTATACACACACAGACATATTCGTACGACGACAGTTTTGCGCACAGAGACACAATGGGAGGCAAACGATGCGGGACAGAGATGTAAAAAAAAATGTATGTATGTATATATATATATAGATCCATAAACAACGGATAATAAACGTTTGAGAAACGAACGAAGGATTTGTGCCTCCCAAACTCATTAGGTTGTTCCAGACATTGGGCAGATAAGTGCGTGATCTCGGAGAAATTCTGTTCACAGAAGTAAGCGCATTCGTGAGCTTTCATTGAAATCTCTAATACTTACACCTTTACAAGGCAACGATCGTATTATCGTTAGTACAGTAGACTCTCGTATAACGCGGTTGTAATGGTTATAGTTTTGTAATGTAACATTGACTATAATGCGTATAGTTTAGCAGGAATTCACGTGATCGGAGATCGTGCTGTACAGAAATGTTTCTCGTATAACGCGCATGATCTCAAGTAACACGTTTCAAATTATTGTTGCGATGCTACATTTTATTTTTCATCTTTTAGCGAAAAGGACAAAATTCAAAAAAAAGGAAATAAAACAACGATGAAATATAAGAAGCCGGCAGGAATGAAGAAAATCAATCTAATGCTGCACTAAAGCAAATTTAATTCGTAAATCAGGTAATTCCTGTGTTTTATTATTTGCCGCGTTAAGGGAACTCGAGTTATACGAGCGTCTACTGTATTCTGGTAATACTACGAGAGTCGATGGAAAATAAAAAAGAAACTTCTCTCAGGTCCTACTCGACTAAGAAACCAAAAGGAAGGACACCTAGAACGTTGCCCGGCAACTTAATAATTGTTAAAGTAAAAAGTTAATCGACTCGGTAAGCAAAATGGAAATTCCAGCGTTACCCCGTTTCGTGGCCGAAAGTGAACAAAATTTCGTTTAATTCGTGAATTGGTACAAGTCTGGATAAGGGTGAAGCGTGACACATATCGTTACACCGGGTTAATCGAACGGCGGGCTCTTCTGAACAGAGGGCGTCAACAAAAGACTGGACAAGGGTGCAAAGAGGAGAGAAAGAATAGAAACGTAAGATGCGAGAGAAGAAAGAAGGAAGAAAGATACATAGATAGCGTTAAACGAGCATATTGTCAGTAAAGTTGCCATCGTAGCATTACCATTGCCGCAGATAGATACAAACGTACAATACGTACAATAGATCTTCCCGCACCGCAAGAATATTCGTCTCTGCGCGTGCGTGCGTGCTCGGTCACGTGTCCTGGGGTGTGTGCGCGCGTCTATCGCATCGCGCAGACGCGCGTGCGTATCATACGCGGACAGTTCAGCATTAGTGGGAAGAAGAGTGTATGAGATGCGACTGTTTACCTATGTACACATTCTATATAGCGCTACCTCGTGTTCTTAAGAGTAAATCAACAAAGCGAACGCCTCATAAAAAACTATACAGCTTCGTTTATAATGCATTTGCCCGTGTCTTCATCGCGAACGTTTTCGATTATACTCTCTGTCTTTAACGCGTTCATCCTACGACGATTTAACTCTGTACTTTAGCGGGCCACAGTTTCAATTATTCATCCCCGTGACGTTCTCTCTGCAGTTATCGGCGTCCTTGAATTTCAAGCCCTTGTTTTGGATTTCTACCGGTTGATCGATTTCACTTTCTCGCGATAATCGATAAAAGTTAATAACCATTTGAGTAAGCTGTAACAACGGTCGAGGAAAATCTACGTGCCTCAGATTGCCTGGCTTATCATTGCGCGAAGGGATGAACGCGTTTAATTGTTTTTCGCTATTCTTCCCACATTGCGAATACTATTATAGTATTATACAACACTTGTAGTATAGTTAAATATATATATATATGTATGTATATGTTTATGTATATGCATATGTATACAACACGTAATACGCTTGCATGTATGCTCCGAGGATGGCATAACTCTGCTCAAACGATATATCACATATTGCGTATGTATAATAATATAATCCTCGCCTGTACGCGTTTGCGTGCAATCGTAACGACGTGCGGATGCACACGTCTCTCTGCTCGTTCGATATATCTGACTTTTTCGCGCCAAAAAAAAGGAAGAAGAACGCAAAGCCCAAATAATTCGAAGCACGATAGGAACATCTATCATCGAATCAATCACTAACACTCCGTCGATCTCTTTTTCATGGAATGATCTCATTAACGATAGTTATAATTACAATTTTCTTTTTTTAAACAACGCACGTGATATACATATATGTATGTCATACCTCGTTTGAATCTAACCTTCGATGTATCTTCCTAGAGGATCACGAAAATCACCGAGGATGCGGAATTGCGCATAGTTTAGTTGAAGTTCTATCGTCTTTTTTTTTCTTTTTGCTTTTTTCTTCACGAAATTCAACACAATCACGATCACCGAGCAGAATTATATTGTAATAATATAGTTTAATAAAAGTACTTCGTTAGAAATGAACGGAACACTCATCCCTCGAAACGTTGAAACTCTCGGGAAGAAAGCGATCGATATTATCGATCTTCGACTGTACGATTCGAGCGCGCGATTCGATTCGACCGAAATGTATCGTTCGATACGATAGGCGGGAACTTTTGAAATTCTTTGCTTCGATGACTATCGAATTATAACAAATAATCCCCGGTCGATTTTCATTTTTGTAACGCATTACGTACAGAACGACAGGAAACCGACATAAGAATTTCAGCTAATTCGTTTAACTTGAAAATCATTCGAAATCGACGTATCTTCGACGTATTACGAGAAAATAATGTTACTTTGAGCTACTAACTCAATATGTGCCGAATATAGACTTATCCGTCCATTTCTATCTATCATTTTCTTTATACCAGTGCTTTTATTAGCGTACTTGCTATCTTTTTGTGCTAACATTATAATATAGACGTCCCTTTTTTTCAAACTTATGCCGATATCTTTGGTAAAGTTAAGCAGACCGTAAGAAAGAACATTTTGAAAGACACTCGAGTGCAACGTTGGGAAGAGAATTCCTTTTCTTTTATCGAACAGTAAACGTAACCCGTTGAATAATACGATAAACATGACCAGTCATCTTGGTATATCTGAGTCATCCGGCTGAATCGAAATAACTAAATATTTCGGTCAAAAAAGACGAAAAATTCAAATTGACTCTTTACGAATTTTTCTATGAAACTTCATAAAAAGTGCATACTGTCCGGAATGAATATCTAGAGAAATTCGATACACATTGCCGTCATAAGTGACATCGATATCAATAATCTTTGTGCGGGAGAACATGTCATTTGGCAAATCAGACAGATAAGACCGTATCTTTCGCGTATCTGACGATAAAGATGGCTAATCTCCTCTTTCGTTACTCCATTAAAACCGACGATAAATCTATTACGGAATATCACCGAACAAAATATTATTTTGCAGCGTCGTTCGTCTTTCCTTTCATAAAACGGGTCCTTTTTACATCACAGTTAATTCGTCTCGTCGAGAAAATGAACGGAGTGCATCTTTAAGAGTAATAATCGTAATGGTAATGCACAGCTGCATTAATATCGTCATTGATTCTAACAGGAGTCTGCGTAATTTGCATAATACACCTCCTGCCTTGAATCTTTAAGTAGAAGGATAGAGAGAAGAAAAAAGTAAAAATAATATCAGTACGCGTACGTGTAGCAACGAAATTGTAATACTAGCGGAACTTTTGTTCGTTTCACTCGTTTGAAGCTTAGAACCGCGGAAAAGAAAGCTCTGCGGTGAAAATGGAGAGGAAAACCTTTGTGATTGGTTTTGCATTTTGTTCGTATGCTCTTGCTTCTATGCGAGAAATACGGGCCTCGTTTGGCGAAGAATTGAGAGATAAAAGAAAATACCGAGCAGTATTCATCTCTATGGCGTTGCAGAAATTGAGCAGAGACTATATTGAGAGAAGAAAAGGAGAACTGGAAAGGATAACGTAACAAGGATTTTATGCATTACCTCCGGCTATTGCTGCAGCCTTCGATCCAATTTTGCTCTTCTTTCCTGCTAAAAGAAAAAGGATATATAGCGAGAATACGTAACAATAATCATTGACGGATCTATTATTGGACCGATGAACGTTGGATCGAAATGCGAAGTTTCATGCGAGACTTACTTGGCAAACTGAACGGTGCCGATTCAAACGGATCCTCCGGCAACTCGGTGTACGTCATCACGAGACTTTCACGACTCTTTACACCGCTGATGCTGGTGTTACTTCCTCTTCTAATTTTGTCAAATTCAGCGCCGAAAATATGGTCTTCCGTTAATTGGCTAAATGGCTGCACGTCCTCGAATGGATTCCACGCTGCCACATCGGCGCTCAATGATCTTCCTTCGGATGCTATTAGGCTCGAAAGTTCACCCTACAAAGATACGAAATTGCCCGTCCAAAAAAAAAAAGAGAAAAACGACAAATTATTTGTAGTACTCTCAAGTTTAAAGTGCAAGGTATATCGATTCTGGAATATCGGTGCAATGTAAAAACTGAAAATATAGTATAACAATGAAATATAATGATGAATTGGAAATAAATAGAAAGAAGAAATAATAACGACGCAACTGACAGAATTTTAAAATGATATATAAATACGTAACGAATAGATTCGCGTATAAATTCACGATCGAGACTATTAAATGGAAAGTAGAGGAAATGAAATAAACACGATAAAAAATAAAAATAAAACTGTGCGCTTTATGTACTTACAATACGTACATGTGAGGCACTGGTTCCTATACAAGGCCTTATGTCGGTTGGTACTTCCGGTGGAGTACCATCGTCCAAACGCGGCTTTACAGAAGCTTCGTACGGTGCCAAGAACTGAGTGGTCTCATTTGCAAATGCTCTGTGTAAATAATCATATGGCTGGTGTACTATAAATCTAAATTTTCCACATTATCAGAACTAACGTACGTAAACGCATAAAAGTTTGCATATAAGTTTGCTCAATATTTCAATGTTTCATTGTTTCACGAAAGATGCAAGACTTACTTGTTAAAAGCGCTCGTATCACTGACATTTCTTCTGTGTCGAGAAGAAGATAATGTCGGGCTTTCCGGTGGAGATGTACTAGAACTGATATTCTGGCTCAAACTTTCGGTCTTATTAACCGGCTTTGGCAAAGCGGCAGGCGTTACGGTCGGAGTGACTTTGTTAGCACCTGGTGGAACGCTTAGCTTCGACGATAACGATGTCACCGGGACAAATTTCGCTGGTGGACAGTTGGCAGAAGTGTTGGACATTTTTGGAAGAATTTTCGAGGGCTTAGGTGCAACCGGCGGCGGTATTTTGGCCGGTGGCGGCATCGCTCGTGTATCGTCCTTGAAAGGATCTGGATAGCCTGTAAATGATGATAAACAAGTATGAGTAGAGGACAAAATAAGGAGCTTATGTGATCACGTTTAAGATCGCTTACCGGATGGTGGGAAAAGAGCCTCCAAATTTTCTTCGTTCACGTTCGCCACCGGTTTCGGGTCAAAATAGTACGCACTCTTGTCTTGGACCGTCACGGGAGATTGTTGCGTTAATGGGGAGTGACTGATCATAGGACTTTGCGATTGATTGTATTGCGCCTGCTGACCCTGTGTTTGACCGAACGTAATATTTTGACTGGGCGTACAAACTTGCGGCGAGACTTGAGCAAAAGACGATGGCGTTGATATTTGACCGGGCTGTTGCGTGCCCACCGGTAATGGCGGAATAGTTTGCTGTATACTCTGCCCTAAGTAAGACTGCGGGGCGTTTAGAGGAGTGATTTGTTGGCCGATTTGGACGTAGGATACCGAATTCCCAACAGAATTCTGCGGCTGCATTTGATTTCCTTGTCCGGATATTTGACTTACGATCTGACCACTTAAATTTATAGGACCCGTGCTTACTGCCTGTCCTTTCGGCCGTTGTCGCGGTGTAACCGAGGTACCTTCGACCGTAGCTACCGGTGTCGGTTTCGGGGTTTTCACCAACGACGATCGTTTTATATTTTCAGATTCCATCGGAGGACACGGCAAAGATTCTAGAATCGGAGTTGGAACTTTCTGCAAGATAACGAGGCATTGTAGATTATACCGATTAAATATACTTATGGATAAATCAATGGAATGATAATAAATGTTTGATGAATTATACGTACGTGCAAATTTTGCACGGGACATTCTTTGCCTTGAATTTGGAAAGCAATCGCGGAAACTTGATAAATATCGGGGCGAATATCGGGGTCCGGTTCGAGCATATATCGGATCAGACAGTGCAAACTTTTGCTGTATCTATAAAATAAAATCGATATAATTACCGTTTCATTGCATAACATGCTACCAAAGGAAACGGATTATAAATAATATAATTTACCAACCTTGAGTTGTCAGGTATAGTAAAATTTCCGGACTGAATAGCGAGTGTACTTTCGCCGAAAGGTAAAGTAAAAAAGCACAGTTTATACAATAAACATCCCAGTGCCTGAAAATATGAGAAAATTTAGTTAAAGAATTCCTATCTACCAAGGTTCGTTAAAGTTTGATATTTTAGACGCGGCATACCCATATATCCGCTTTCGTGGTAATAGGTTTTCCACAGTACATGTCGACCATCTCAGGGGCTCTATAACTCAGGGTCGTATATTTTTTAATTTCTTCCTCAACCACCGCCGCACCCTGCACGCTAGGATTGAGAACTTTTGCAGTCGCCGAACCGAAATCGCATAAAACGTAATGACCAGAATCAGAATACAATATATTTTCAACCTAAAATTCACGTGTCTTTAATGAAACATGCTATTAGATAAAAATATATGTGAGTATGTTACATCGCTGAGATCGTTTCGAAAGAGATACCTTGAGATCTCTATGAATTATAGGCGTTTGACAATGATGTAATCGAGATACAGCTTCGCAAACGTCGCAAAAAATTTGAACAACTTCCGATTCGCTAAAACCAGTTTGCAACCTAAGAGTCAAAACTTTAAGTCAAAATGCATTGCCATTCTTCATACAAGAAAATAGTATTACTAAATTTTGACCTGTTGTTCATCATTTGAAGAACTTGGGATTTGCAATAAGGCATCAGAAGTAAAAGTTCATGTACTCCTCCACCTGTGTGAGCGATGCTGCTATCTACGTATCCTATTATATTTTTATGTCCACTCAGGTTACTCTGTAAAGAAGAATACATGTAGTAACTGCATTAAAGATACTTTCAATCAACAAATTGAACCTAACAGACAAGATATAAATAACTCACTGCAATTTGTATCTCCCTTTTGCATACATTGAGATCATGTTCGTTGTTGACATACATGCGTTTAAGTGCATAGCGCCCCCCTGAAGACTTCACCAGGAATACAACGGCAAATCCTCCTACAATCGTGGAATTCCAGAAATTACATTTATCGTTCAAAGCAACTCCTCCATTAAAGTACATACTTTTCATTGAACCAAATTACATTGGATCACGTACAAATATTGCAAGTATGAAAGAAGAGTGATTAAAAATGCAATGAAATTGAAGAAGAACAACCAAAATGCTGTATTTGTCCATACTGATATTATTCAAGAGAAAGGAGTAAAAATTCATAAGTAAACGCCGAAACAATTTCTGTAGCTTCAATTCCCGATACAGTTTCAATTCGAATTATTTCGAAATATTTTACGAATTATCATGGATACTCTTGAAATCCGCTGATCTTGCAGAGAATATTTGAACGATTCGCATCCCAGTTGAAGAACGGCACGGCGATTTGACGGATCAACGAGTCCTTTGATATCGCTCAATTTGTAGTTTTACAAAGAGCAAAAGAATCGCGCGAAAAAAGCAAAGATACTGTCGGAAACGGCGAGAGGGGTGGTGCAGAGTCCAAGGTTGGAGAAGACGTACCTTCGGCTAAAACTTCCTCGACAGTGACAGTATGACGACCCACCACGAAGACTTTTCCTAAATAACTGTTGGGTTCCTTCGACGTGTTTTCGATCTTTGAAAATAGCTTCTTCATATTGGCACACGTCGTCGGCCCTCCCAACACTGAACTGTCTTGACATAAGGCCTCGTACTACTTCTCAATTTCCAATCTACGATATAGTGAGTTTATCCTCGAAGATTTGTTTTATCGAAGAATCCCGTGCCTCTCGTTTATTAGGATCGCACCGATCCTTACGATAACTCAACGCCAATCGAACTTAACCAAAGGAAATCGTTTCGGTCATGATAACAGTTAACGTACTTTACCCAGCCGACATATTCAGGCTGTACGTACTGCGCATGTACCGTTCCGCAGAAGCTACGTCGGAAACATATGTGCACAACTTCCGGTTTAATGTCAAAAGTATCGCTATCGTGGGACTTCTATCTCAGACATGTTTCTCGTTTGGGCGGTAAATGACACTGGTACGTAAACTTCGCACTTGAAACGCGTACCTCTATACTAAGAAATATGGAAAAATGGTAATCATGATTTTATTTCTTTACCATAAGACAATATGAAAAACGGAGTACCGGCATGAGGTATCGCCGTTCTGTCTGATATTCTGTTTATATTCTGTTGCGCTGACAACTATGGTATAAACTGTAATAATATATGTATATACTCGAGGTGATTTTTAATCACTTGTAATTTAATTGTACACTTTAACATTAGTTGTTACACATTTCAAATAGCGCACTGTATGGCGCAACTCCGAACAAATTGTATATTTGAATATATTGGATATACTTACTGTCATAAATATTACGAAAGTATATTACGAAAAATTATTTAACATGGATCAGTATGAAGATGACGATGACTACGATGACATGTTACTGCTGGATGATATATTTGATTTCAATGACAAAGATGAACCGGATCAAGATCCCAAACAATATGAGCATGAATCGGCTACAATTGACATGTCGGAAGTGTACGCTCAAAATTATGAAAAGCTGAGTAGAGAGATCGGAAACGAAGTAATAGAATACGACCATAGTGAATTTAATGACATGGTAAATCTTAACAAAGAATTAATAAGCTCCATGTTAGAGTTGAAGAAGAGCGTGATTTCTGCTCTTCATAAATGCGAACGAAAACTGAATGCGATAGACACCTGTTTGGAAAAATATGCGCAAGGAGACATCAAGGTCTTGGCTTGTAATGCTGGTATGCCTTACTTTAAAGACAGATCATACTTTTTTGCTCCTAACAACGACGATGCATTAATTAAAGAAGCTCGTGGAGAGCTGCAAATCGATTGTCTTCCTAAAGTTTGTTCCTGGACTTCTAAAGAAAGGAGTACCCTTTTAAAAGCCATACGGCAGGAAGCTTTTACAAACATATTGCACTCGGAAGAGCCAGAAAACTGCGATAGCGATGAAATGGGAGCTAATCAAGAATTTTTACCCATAGATTTTAGAGAAATGGTTGGTCCTTTAGGAAGCAAGAAATTCGATTGGCTCAAAATCTCCGTTCTTCACTTTCAGGATAGACATCCACCGACCGATTGTCAAGGTATGTGGAACAGCTTTTTGCATCCGGATATTAACAAAAGCCCCTGGAAGACATCGGAGAATAGTAAATTGAAAATGATAGCAAAAAAATATAATTATGAGAATTGGGACAAGATCTCGGAAGAACTAGGTACTAATCGTACGGCATACCAATGTTTCATCAGGTATAATACAACAAAGAAGTTACCCACAGTCACAAACTGCATGTGGGATCCCGAAGAGGACGAGATGCTCATGAAATTAGTAGAACTATTTAAAATTGGTAACTTTGTACCTTGGGGAGAAGTAGCTAGTTGGATGAACAATAGGACCAAACAGCAGGCCTACTACCGATGGACGTATAGCTTAGCACCATACCTGATAAAGGGTAGATTCACGAAATTGGAAGATAACGTTCTGAAGGAGGGTGTGACGAAGTACGGCAAGAATTTTTCTAAAATTTCTGCTGCTTTAATGCCCAATAGGTCCGCGGTTCAGCTCAGCGATCATTATCAAAGACTGGCCATCGACAAGAAGGAACATCCAAATCTATGGACGGCCGAAGACGATAGAAAGCTCGTCGGACTTTTTGAACAACTCGGTCCAAATTGGTCAACGATAGCTAAATCATTCTCAGGTAAAACGAGAACTCAACTTCGACATCGATATTCCAGTATACAGCGGCGCAAACGATTTACTCTGACGGTGCCGCCCATTGAATCTGACGAGGAAACTGAGGACTGTATCGACGCGCCACCCATTTATAATAACGATTCACTGCACAAAACTGAAGACTTTAATGACGATGTAGATAAAGAAATAATAGAATATTTTCGGGCTACGCGAATGGCAGAACAGTCCGGTCACACGGTACAATTTTATGATACGGAAGAACTGAATCGTACTGTTAAGAAGTTATATGATATTTTACAATTACTGGATGCCAGACTCGATATTCCTGATAATATTGACGATGTACAGCTAAACCATGCCGAGAGACAACTTCTGTACGCGTTAAAAGAGTACATGAGAGTAAAAAATGACGAGAAGAGAAAACTTAATATGATAGAAAAGTGTAGCTTAATTATGTTTGGCCTAAATTACAAAGAGAAAGGAAATTCTCACTTTGTTCCACCGCTGCCTTACGACTCACGTGTAAAATTGAAGAAGGTCAGTCATACGCAATTAATTAATTACAATTTAAATGAGAATAACAATTTCCTTCTCGACGAATCTACCGAGATCTTTACACCCGATTATGTAATATCTTCCATTGGCGGCGAAGAACAAGAACGAGAATTTCAGAAACTCCATCGTCTATTGGCGTTCGATAGTTCAAAGTGCCCAAAGAGAAATACCGTCAGAAAACTTTACATATTATCGCCCAAAATTTTGAATCAAAAGGACAACGTGAAGCGCATGGCCAATGTGAACGGTAATGGCTCAAAGAATGGTAAATCGATTCATCGTTCTAAAATCGTCAGCAATAAAGATGTCAAACGTGAACGGAAAAATGCGAAGTTATTGAACGCAAATAATACAGATCAAGAATTAGATAGAAGACAGTATGTGCCGTTCAGTTCGTTAGAAGACCCATCGTATTTTCCAGCTGTCCCTTACGTTGAAATCACGATGAAGGAAGAAAGAGAAGAGGAAAGTCCTGCAATGGAAACAACGTATGCGACATTACAATCTTTTAAAAATTTAATGTACTGCAAACGTTTATACGGACCAAAGAAAAGGAATGTTAACGTTACGTTTAATGTAAATGTAGATGCTGATGCGTTCCGATATGCGTGTACTTTGCTAGAAGAACGACTGGAACGATTATTTAAATATCCTGTAGGTTTAGCGAAAACTGAATTGCCACAACTTTACTATACGGATATGTTTTCGTACGACAACGTTAAACCTAAAAGGAAAATTAAACGTCGTACACAAAACACTGCGAAGAGATTAAAAATTTAAGTAGACGCACGAAGAAAATGCATCATTCTTGATTCTTGAAGAAATACAGAGTAATTGAATAACTTCCTTACGTCTGTTGAGAAATTAATAAGTATTAATTTATCAAAGTTAAGATTATCCCGGAATACGAATCAGTAAGATAATCAGAATGTATAAAATGACAAGCTTAATCGAAAAAACGTATTATTATTAAAAGATCTATTATTTATACAAAATTATAATAATGCATATGATTTCAACTGTGTATATCTATATATACATATATTTATATGCATATAAATATAAAGGAAGTAATGAAATGCATTTTCGGAAATGCGACTTTAGTTCAAACACCTTTTTACAATAATGATTTCTACAAAATAAATGAAATGTATTTTAATAGTACGGAAGTATATTAATGATACCTTAATATTTCTTTGCTATATCGATACTGTTCAAATTTCGTAATATTTCAGCAAGAAAAATAAACTCGTAGAGAATGATGTAACAATTAGAGTAAATTAATTGTGCGTATTGACTTAACAAGGAAATATCAGTAATGTTGTCTCAGTTGTATATATGTGTATGTTAGATATTTTTTTTCACTATTTGTCGATTACATTAAGACGATGATCTTTTCTTAGAAAACAAAGTATTGTAACCAGTCATGATTATTGCGCAGCCCGCCGTAAAAACTCCCCAAAGAAGTAAGCTCGCCTCGACTTGGCAAATTATAGATCTAACACTATCTAACACTAATTTCAGTGGTTCGTTGGTAACTTTAAAACCTGGCTTGTCCTGTAGAACTTTCATTTTACCCAAATATTCAAGAAGAGGCGGATGATCCTGACTGAAAATTGGGAAATATTCACCGATTTTCTCCCTTGTCCACCAGCCTTGTTTGTTCCACCTACGAAGCAGACGTACGATTAATCGATTGTCTGACATGTAATTCCAAAATTTCTCCCTTCGTGTTAAGAATTTATGTTAAAATATATAAATGATTGCACGGTCTACAGGGCGCAAAATTATACTCACGATTGACTCCATGGGGTATAATGATAGCGATAAAGGCTAGCTTTGACATATTTCGGTGGCTTGTCCATGAACGGACTTTCCACGGTATTCATTAAAGCTAATACTTCACGTTGGCCGCTCAGTAAACGATAGGCGAGTGACATTAACCATGGATTTTCATGATAACTACGTAACGTAGCATACCACATTTGCCAGTCGAGGCGCGGTTGATGAGGAGCTAGAAAACCATTCCAAAAATGAATGTTACAGCGTAATTATTTTCTTATTACCGAGTTAAGATGGAGTATTTCGGAGGCTCTATCAATAGAATCTTTAAGAACGTTACTTTTTCGATACAATATTAAGAATTTTACTTTGTATTAAAAAATATAAAGCCATTTTTTATGGAGAACTTACCAACGAAAGGCAGAGAATTATTAACATTTCCTGGTTTGTATAGGAATTCATATTCTTTCCAAGGTCCATCAATGCTATTACTTCCCTCGATAATTACTTCGGGTCTACCATCAACTCCCGTCATACGTCTAAATAATCCATAACTATTCACTAAATGGAGATGATCTACTTTGCCGTGAATATACATCAATTGATGTGGCATCGTTGTATTGGTAGATTGATGCAACGTAGCATATGGTACCTAAATAATATTAATTCATATTTCTGCTAAAACAACGGCGCAACGCAAGAAATTATGAAAAATGTTACTTTCCTTATACTTACAACACTAATAGCAAAGATGAAACAAGCGATAGCGGTATAGAAAAGCGTAACAAATGTTGTCACGATCTTATTTCGCATTCCTTTGAGTGTTAGCAATGAATTAACTAGTGCATCTGCTATCGTAAATCCGAGCGATGCTACTCCAATATAAATAGATATTGGTATAATACGCGAGAGAACGTAATCGAATTGTTCTTGTGTAAACGCTAAGAATAAAAAGATATGTCATCAATATTATTCACATTATTAGTCACTGGCATGAATATCAATGTGAAAATACATGTACCAATGTCGCTTTGGATAGTCCAATTATCCGAGATTCTGAGATTGTAATAGATGCATGTCCCATAAAAGATTCCAGCGAAAACTAGAATGCATACTGCTGATGACAAGTATTTCATAATGCCGTGAGAATCATTCTTAGACTTTCTTTTGTAAAAGAACTGATCGTCTAGCAAAGAAATACATAAACATATTGTCAAAAAGTTGAAAAAGTTGTAATTCCCCGTCGCGATTATGTGTATTTGCAGGAACATCTGCAACAGCATGAAACAATGCAATTATTTGCCGCCGAGAGATAACTTTGCAGAAAGAAAATTCTCGAACATATTTACCTGAGTATAAAACGCCATTATCTTTACTTTTCTGTTTGGAAAGAAAAATAAGAACGGAATGGCAAGTTCGATTACGTTTGCCGCGACGGTCGCTAAACGTAAGAACCAAGTTGGTAGATGATGCGCGTACCATGCCAAAGGAGTGGGTATGCATTGAGATTCAAAATGTATGGTTAAAGCTAAAAAATCATTGATACAATGTATTAATTCCTTTTCTTTTTGTTCATTTAAAAGTTTCATCAACATGTGGCCTTACCATCTAACTTCCACCATACGGGACAACCAGAAGTGAATTTTACAATGCCGTTAGAAAATATAAGACGGAAAAGTAACCATCGTACCATCCAAAATGTCACGGCATCGCTCGGTGTATTTTTTCTTCCACGTTGAGAATACCAAAATGGTGCTATGAGTATAGACAAAAATCCAGCTTCCAATAAAAGTATGTCCCTGTATTATAAATTTCGAATTGGTCAGTGTACGATTAACAACTAAAAAATTAATATCTTCTTGCAATTAAGTTATTTTCTTATAGCAAACAACATACTCACCATTGGAACCACATAAACGTCTGACCAATTTGAAATATCGAATAATACAAACTCCAAAGTATCGCAAACACAGGCGTGATACAAAACTTTTGCGAGATGAATCTGTAGAATCAAGTAATTAATATTGTTTTACAGCTTACAACTTAATTAAATTTATTTGAAATTCCCTTACCCTGCAAAGGAAAGTACAATTCCAACTAAGGACAGTGCATCCAGCATGTACTCGACGTTTAACCCAATAAAAGGAGCGAACCAAAGGAGCGTAGGTTTTTGCTTTAATTTGTGAAGCAATGGTGCACGTCCTTTCAGATCTAATTGTGTTCTAGCTGGTAAAATTCCATTATCGCCGTACAATCCTATTTCAGAAACAATATACATGAACAATTTGCTATTTAATTTGCTAAAAATACATAGCAATTTTATTTTACACATTTGCATAACGATACTATCTCCATTTATCAGTGATACTTTGCAATGTATTTGAAACTTAATTAGCGTTGACCGCTATACATAAGGTGCAACTGCTGCCTCTCAAGACATTTCAAAGGCTTCCTCTTCTAATACTATTTACTAATACATTATGAATGATAATTTGCTTTTCTCCTATTAAACCTTTTACATTGAAAAAAGCGAAATTAAAATATCGCGAAAAGTAAAAAGAACAGTACATAAAAGTGATTAATAGAAGAAAAAATGTACATTCCGGTAAGATCTTGAAATACACACCTGGAATCTGAATATAGAAACTTAGGAAAGCGAAGAGATATATGATACACATCTCTCGTAAAAATACATTGCGAGTGTACCGCACTTGAACCATCGTGATATCACTGCAATGTTAATTTATCTCAGAGAAAACAGCGTTTATTTGAAACTATGAGGAACTAATAACCAGCCAGCTACCGACATTGACCGACGACACGATATAACCATTCGTATTCTGTATTCTACAATTAGATATTATGGATATCTCTAGCCGAAGTAGTATTTGTAGAACGGATAGTATTACACGTACTATAGTGAATTTTCGCGCAAAATCCACGCCATCTATACAGTGTGGACTGTGCAACAGGAACAAAACAAGAACATGCCTTACACGTAATGGAATATTATGTAACAAACGTCCCTTTCCACTTATATACCCTCCTCGGGTTAGACATTTCTTTAGAACTTTTTTGAAGTAAACAGTGAAAGAATTATGAAGATACTTGAGATATTACCGAAATCTTTTCAATCGAAAAAAGTGTACTTCTTACCGACGTCAGATACAAAATGTTCCTAGGATACTTTACATTCAATAAGTTGTTACCGCGAATTACAATTATTTAATCAGCTTGGCAAATATAAAGAACAAACATAATAGCTCATGAATCATAAAAAATAATAGGTAAACCATATTGTAATATCGACACACAGTATATGTTGATGTCTTGTGTATTAAAGCTATAAATAAGCATTTAGATAACATTAATATAAAAGCGACTTTATTATCCATTTACATGCAAAATGATAGTTATTACAGGAATATACAAGCTATTTAAGTTTCTTTTTTTACTGTATCTAATTATTTTTTACTGTACGTTTCCTCTAATTTTTTCAGTCTCTTTTCTTCCATACTCCGAGCTACCTCCTCTGTAAAGTTTGTTAATTCCTTTATGTTTTCCTCAAACCCAGATGGAATAAATTTTCTCCATTCTGCTTCGAAATTATCTTTAATGTAATTTGAATGATTAAAGTAATGAAACATTCCAACTGGGAATGATATGTATAAAAACATTCTAAAAACTTCAATTTGCCAACTTCCCATTTTTTGTCAACCTGCAAATGTAATTGTATAATGTAACTGCATCGTACAATTCCTATTTATTTTATTTCTTATATACATTCCATTATTATGGATTTAAGACAGCAAGCAATTTATATAAAATCCATGATAATTAACATATTATTCGAAAATACGTGTACATAATATATATCTTGTGTTTCTGGCAGTTAGGTTAATCTCCTCGGTTCTCGTTTCGAGTTAAAACAATCTCGGAATATTTTTGTAATTCAGGCATTAGATATTAAAAGGTTTATTACTGTCAAACGAACGAATCACTCTTTTCACAGTACTCACTGAAATTTAAAGATCTTTCGTTAATGAAACTTCTTTCTTTCCTATAACTTTCTGCCTCTTATCTATCCTCTAAGATTACATGAGATTACAAGACGAAATTACAGCGCTCGAGAACCACTGCCATAGGGATAGTAGCGCCAATTCTCTTAGAGATTTATATATTGGTAAAACTGCAGTGTAAATGGTATCCCATTTGATATACGCTACGAAATGTTTTGAAGAGATCTCCTTCTTTTTAATCTTTATTAAGAACCGTATCTGTGGTATTTTTGTGATATCGCATATTCTTAAAAGGAACTAAGCAATATGGAAACATTACTGCCGTCGGAAATAGCACGATTAGTACTTGGTAAGCGTGTACTGCGTTTATTTTCAGTTCCTGCTTCTACTAACCCGCTTGGCGGGAATGTAAATATTTTCCAATTATGGCGTTATAACTCTCGTAGAAATACTTAATACGATCTCCTATATATCGCTACGTATCGGGAACACGTCCCGCCTTATTTTGTTTTAATATCCACTCTTTCATTCCGTTGATCGACACTCTATGAAACACAGTTCCTCAGGAACTGCATCGTTTTGAAACCATACATGTTTATAATGCAAAAACAAATGGCGCTGTATTAAATAAATTATGTCATTAATGGATATGACTGACTTAAGAGACTTTACGTTATCCCGATATGATTTTTGGATGTTTTGAATGACCTAACACTTTTATGATAATTGTGAAAGGTCACCAAACATTGTCTCTTTATACTTGAAAAAACTTTTTGACGGTGTCGACGATATTTCGACGAAATTTACAATGAATTTTCTGTCAACGATAACAATGATTTCAGGCTATCTCGAAGATCAGAAATGCAACGAAGCTGCCAGAATATTCTTAGAAACTTCGCCGCATCTGCAAGAGTGTCGTACTGTCATTTTTAATGGTAGACGTTTTAGTACAAAGGTGAATGGCATGACATTAATGGACATTGTTGAAAAACTGTCAGCCATCAATTCAATGAGTAAGGAATAGGTTTGTTTGTATACTATAAAAAATGTTGCTTTTCCAAAAATACTATACGTTTTTTTATAGTTCAAGAACGTCTTGCCAAAGTATCAGACTGTGAACAATTAAAACATTGCGGTGATTTGCTGGAACAATTGAAGTTCCTCGTAGAAGAGACACGTGGTCAGCGTTTTGTAGTTAATATCAATGTCCCTTCACAGGTACCTAATATATATTGTTGCAGTCTAACTATACCAACTAAATATCAACTATAGAAGACCATACCCGCTTCACTAAATTCATTTCTTTACAATTATAGACTAATTCACAAGTATCCAATGGCTCTCCTATTATATCTAGTAGTATGCGCAAAAGACGCCACAGTAACAGCGACCGTGAGCGACTTAAACGTACAAAATTATTGTCGAATACCTCGCCACAATCTGAATCGGTTTCCAGCCAAGGTACACACAGAAACTCAAAATATTTATATGCAAAAATACCTATTGAGCTTGATTAATCGTATAAATATGTCACTGTATGTGTTTATAGTAATTGGTTGTGAAGTCACAGAGGCAACTCCATTAGACAGTTTACCTGGGCACGCTGACTCGCCAAAATCGTCCGAGCAGACTCTAAATGTTAAGAGAAAAGTTCAAGACAATACCGTAGAGGAGCACCAAAGTTTATATAATTCAAAAACTTCTAGCGTTGCCGATAGCAATTGTACCACCGATACGAACGACAAAATTTCTCATGTCGACGTAGGTGACAACAGAAGTGTCAAGGAAGTAGAAGTAAATGTAGTTACGAACAATCCGCGCAAAGAAGATGAAGTAACGAATTTGCCCTTGTTTGAAAAGTGTACGGCAGCTACGAGCACGGAAGAATTATTAAGTTTCTCCTGTGCGGAAGTCCAAACGACCCCTTACTATAGCCCGGAATCTGAGACTGAAACTAATGACGAGCCTATAGAAAATCTTAGTTTACTGACAAAAGAACTTCTAAACCGCACGGAACTCCAAGAGAGGATTGCCGATAATATTAACAAAGCTATCCTTCCAGTGGATACGTCTTTAAGAGACGAATCTCTGCACGATTCCATCGGCGGTGAGCAGAATACTTCTATCATGGTTGAATTGACTAACGCTATCAAATCAATAGTGGAAGCGACCGAAACGGATCCGATATTCGAGAAATTTCTAGATGAAATTATCGGACCGCATACGGAAACTGACACGAGTCCCGATGAGGAAACTGATACGAAGCAACAGTCGAAGGTCATTGATGAATCTCGAGAGAGGCAGACTGAAGATGTTTCAAATAATGTCGGCTCGCCGGAGGTTACGATGCTGGATGCTAGATCATCCAATGAAACAGACGCGGCTGATCTACCATTAAAGCGTAGACTTCGCAGTTCCTCCAGACAACAGACAGCTAGAATCGAAGATGAAATGGATAAGCAGAGAGAACACGAGAAGGAACAGAGTGCTCTGGAAGATCAAAATGCTGCCGCGGTACTGAGCATTATAAATGCTAATATCATTAACAGCAAATCAGCGAGTGACAATAAAAAGATAATTGACAACACAAGGGAGATTATATGTTTAGACGATGAGAGCGAGCAAATATTAAAGCCGATTACGATTGATGATCAGAAGAATGATAATGAGATTGCGACCACGAACACTTACACGGATTTAAAAGTAAGAAAGTCGACGATGAGACGACCTCGGCCTAGCAAGCTTAAACGCGAATCTGAAGCTATTAATAAAGAGTACGTAAACGAGTCAGAAGTTATAACGATGCCGACGTTAGTAATGTGCTCGAAGGAACAAATCGGCGATATACTGACTACAAGTATACCGTATGCGTCCAATCATAGCATAGCGTCTACAAAAAACTCACGTTTCATTCCTATCGCCCCTAAAGGCAGCAGTAAAATCAACAAAGAGACTGTAGAAACATTGTATCTTAAGGCTGTAAATGTTCCTCAAAAAGTCATACCTCTTACCGTTGCTAAAACTACGAAAAGTTTATCAACGCAAATCACGGTCCAGACGATTCCGACTAAAAGTAAAAAAGTAAGCACGATAAAACCGGCACAAATTATCACGCCATTGCAAACCGTCAATAACTTAACTGTAAACGTCGTTGAATCCAACTCGAAGAAAATGGTTGGAGAAGAATCGATAACTCTTTACGGCAACGAAAATTCTACAAAGACCTTACTGGAGGGCACGAGTATACCGACGATAAACGTTGAAGAAAATATCAGTCTGTCAGGAACGGGATTGTCGCCTTATTTAAAATTTAGTTGCAATAAGAACCATCAAAATCAAAGTCTGTCGGACATCGATGTAGTTCCTATCGGAGAAGATAAGAAGATTCCAACGCAATCCACAGCCAGCACGGTTAACGAACAATCGTCTTCGATTTATAAGACAACTGACTGCGACATAATTAGTAAACGAACTCCCAGATCATTGTTGAAGAGCAGATCGAAGAATCACCGTTTAAGCTTGTCGACGCCGAGAAGAAGAAGCAATCACATAAGAGCCCTCGACTTTAATACTCCCACGAAGATGATAACTACTAGAAGAACGAGCGCGGAACCCGAAACTACTTCTTTCTCGTCGAGATCGGAGAAACAGTTGAAGTCTGTATGCAAGTCTTCCCTCTTCAAGTCTCCACCGTTCTCCAATGCTGTGATTTCTATGCGTAAAATTAAAAGTCCGGCTCTTAGGCTCTGTCCACCTTGCAAAAGTCCTGCGCCAAACCTCGTAGAAGTCTCCACAAAACATGACGGAGAAAATTGTACCGACGATGTTTCTGTCCTTACACCTGCACAAGTCAGTGAGTCCAGTAACAAAAATCAATCTAAACCGGTGAAAGTTATGAAAGATACCTGGGATGCAGATTTGCGCAAAGCGTTGCAGATTAATCAGCAGAACGAACATCCGCCAAGTAAATCAACGAAAGCAGGAAGGAAGAGATCTACTAGGAGTAAGTCTAACGCATCTGCGAAAAAGGATAAATGCAACTCGCAGGTCGTGAGGAATAAGAGCAAAAGAGTATTATCCAAAGATATTATCGATACGAAGGACGAATCTTCTCAAGAGCAGGTGTCGTCGACGATAGCGGAAGATGAGAAATGTAAATCGGAAGCATCGGATGTGGAGAAAGCTACCTCTAAACCGCTTAATCAGATTGAACGAAAGGATCCTGGTAATGCCAAGAAAGAAACGACGAACGTCCAAGATACATCGGATGTTTCTTACAAATGCAATACCAGTGAAACTCAAAAAAATGATAACGATGACACGTTAACAAAGAATATCGCAAGTACAAGTAACAACAATACCGTGTCCGAGTCGAAAAATGTGAAGAAGTATGCGCAGTTAAAGACGATTAAGACCAACTTGAGCAGATCTAACATCGAGAAGAAAGTGGACGTAGGAAGTAACGTATCCACCACGGATATGTTGCAGAGCTCAGAATTTCCCAAGAGTTCCGTCGACATTGCCCAACATATTTTACAAATACCGCTTATAATCGACCTGGAAACACCGAGGAAATTCGATATCATTTCCGGCGTTCCTCCAACGCCACGATTACTCAGTCCTAGCAGCAACAGCACTCCGTTAATTAAGATCAGCGAGGACTCCAGTAGAATGCGTAGCTTCATCAATACCCCCGAATTCCCTACCACTCCTTGCATAACGATAACTCCAAAGAGTAACGAAGACACTACCAGGGACAGTATAAAGAAAGATAATTTTAACAGCTGTTCACCGTATTACAAGCCCACTTCCGAGCAGCACGAGACATCCAACAAAACGTCGAAGCTAAAGGCTGGGAATAACGTACCGAAATCGCCGATAATATCATCAAACATGCAGCAAAGCGCGTCTCACGGTATCGTCAGTTCGACGAACATGTATCAGACTTCGGTGCCGACGAAATTCGAAATAACGCAGTTCGAGGTAATCAAAGAAAATCTACCGAAGGAAGAAGCGGTGAAGGAACTTAAGATCTCGTCGAATTCCGGAGACTCGACTTGCGTTACCAAACTGAAGACCGACTGCATCGACAAAGCCGTCACGGAGCAACAGGTGAAAAATAACGAGGACGACGACACGAAGAAATACTGCACGATAACGAACAGTGAGAAGCTTTCGTTGAACAACGAAGATACAAGCGACAGTGATTCATCGACATCCTCAGATTCTTCGTCTTCTTCTTCATCGTCTTCGACCTCGTCTTCGTCGTCCTCCGCTTCTACGGTCAGTTCTAAGACGAGCAACTCCTCCGCGGAATATCTTGTCAATAAGAAGAGGAGTTCCGTTAAGATTTACACGGATTCCAGCAACGATTCCGAGCCGAAAGATACGCTCGTTCAGGGTGCATCGAACGAAGTAACGAATTCGCATAACAATTCTCCAAAGTCGAAGACCGAGGCGGCCGCTGTAAATATCTCTCTCGATACGGAGAAAGTCGTTGGTACTTCAATCAAGGCTGAGTCCTCTCCGTTGAAAGTCTTCTCGATTATCAAGAGTGAGGAGGAATTAAAATCTACCACCACAGAAACACCAGCCAAAGACGATACGCTGCTGAACGAGGCAGACATTTCGGAAACACCGAGTAGCTCGAAAGCCGGCGTCGAGAGTCTGACTAATCTGTCCTCAAAAATTTCAGCATTCATCGGTTCTGACGAGCAAAAATTAGCAGAGCCAACCAGCTCGTTGGAAGTGGAAAAAACGACGGAAATGAAGAAGCTGAAGGAGAAGCCGAAGGTAATAAACGTAGAACGTTTAAGATCGAGAGTCGTGACATCCCGTAAAACAGCGATTCCGAAATATTCTTGTTTCGGGCAGAACGAACAAAAATACGCGTCTACGACTAAGAAATTAGCCGCGCAGATGGAAGCGAAACGTCAACGGATGATAGCAAAGTTTCGAGAAATCCCTAAGACCAATGTCTCACGTGGAACGGCTCAGAGTAAAAACGTTTTGAAGACCAGAGGCAATTTGAAGAAGAATACCACCCCGTATCAGCATCCGCCGAAGGACGACGATTGTACTAGTACGAGGAAACGAAGAGTACCATGTAATAATAGCAAAAAGAAGGAAATTAAAGACGAAACGAAGAGCAATAATAATTTAAAAACAGCCAATTTGAATACCGAGGATTGCAGGGTGAACGTCGCTGATGTAAAACCCGTTGATAGTAAAGTAACAACCTCGGAAGAGATTAGTTCTAGCGCGAAGTATGTAAATACAAAAACGGGTATTAGGGAACATACGGAATCTACGATGAAAACTGCCAGCTTAGAGATTAGAACCGGTCAAAGAGAAGCTCCGGAAACGGCTAGACCGGAAAGAAAGACTTCCACCTCGAGCTTTGAGAAGAAAAAGAAGACTGCGACGAAATCGAACAGGGAAGATTCGAGGACAAAGTTGTCCGCGATGGATATCGAGGAAGAAAAGAGTAACGGTGGTTCTAAACGCCCAGTGAAGGAAACAATCGTTGATAAAACGAATCCAGAAAATGTATCTGTTGCAGTTAAGGAGGATCAAAGCTGTCAAGAGGAAGTAGCGACGAGAGTAAGGGAGTCTGCAAGTCCGAACGGCAAAATGCAATCTACGTTTAAATCGAAAGTAGATCAAGTTAAACGGGATTTATTTATCGACGAGAAAAACGAATGCAAAGTAGGAAATATAGCGAAGGCTTCGAGAGATCAAAGTACCGATAAAATGAACGATCAAACCTGTAGTCCCACTGCAATTCATCCTGATGACGCAAATCCAAACGATCCGAAAGACTTGTCCAGTGTTTTGCAATGCTTGCAACTCGTACCTGCCTCGAAAATTGATCAGATCGAAGAAGAACAAGCTACGGACATGAACAGACATGACTTCAACACGTCTGCTCTTAATTCCGTGGAGTATCACTTCATTTATGACGACGATACACCGGTGAAGAAAAGGAGACGAAGATATAGCAGCCACGAGCTGGAATTTCAAATCAATATCATCCTGAATGATCAGAATCCTGAGGAATGCGTTAAAGTTACAACCACCGACTATGAAGAGATATTTAATATTACACCGAAATCTAGAAAGAAGTTTGTAGGTAAAAAGTCTCCTATGAAGAATGAAGTCGGTGGGGAAGCACTTGCTAAAAGTAACAGTATTTCACTGTTGAAAAACATCACCGCAAAACCTTTGGCGACTTCGTCTCCCGTGGACAAAATTATCGTGCCTAAAACAAGAAAATCTGTTGTTAAAAATGTTACGGAAAACGAAGAAACTAAGGAGGTACAATCGGATAATAAGAAAAAACTTAAGTCGGACAAATCTCAGGAGACTGAGAAAGGTAATTGTCCGTAGAGATATTTAGTCTGCATTTGTAAATACTGATATAATATAATTTTATTAAAATTCATTTTAGATAATCCTACCACGAAAGCGCGTAAGAGGAAAATATCTGAATCGAAAGAAGCTAAGCAGGTTTGTATTTATTCTCGCGGTTACTTTCTGTTTTCGTTTGCAATCAAGGAATATGAAGAGAGATTTTCTATTTTTCAGATTGAAAAGAAACCGCACATAAGTAACCCGCAAGCGTTACTAAGTAATTTAGATCTCGACAGATTTTTAACGTCTGTACACGGACCAGCATGAGCGGTCTATGCTCTCTAAACGGACACAAAGATGTTAAACATATGGCAAAGTTGTAAATATTGTTATTTAATGCCATAATGTTCTGTATATCGGTATTTATTTTTTTAAGTATGTAGTATATGTCGTAAAGAACGTATTTTAAATATGCCACGATGATTCAAGATTATCCACTGAATCGACACGTTTATTAACAGATTGAGAACCGAAGATAGCAAACTATAAAAATACAATAGTAAAATCTAATCACTGTGCTCTTAATACCTCAACTACTCTTGCTAGATTAGAGACAGAGGTCAGAACATAGCTAAAAGTAACGTTTGGTAGATATGTCGTTTAAAATATAATTTTACAATGATGTTTAAGGAAACGTATTTCTTTTTATTGATAAATTAGGTGACAAAGACATCTCTCAGCAGGTTTCAACATTAATATAAAATGAAAGTATACACGAGTACGTACTTACAGAAACCAAATTGCAGTTGAAGCATATGTTACAAAAAATTATTTTCAAAGTATACATACGTTTTACTTATAAAGAGTAACGAAGGAATAGTATTTTTCTATATTTTATATAAGAAATTCCATCATCCATATATTAATGTTGTACGAAAAATAAGTGTTTAAGATTTCGATTTCACAGCATCATCCACATCTTCTATGACCGATAATAATTTCCGCCATTGGGACATGTTTAAGCAGATCCCTGTATAATTATAAAATATCGTTAATTTCGTCGGATATTTTGCGTTGATTATAGGTAAATAGTCTTTGCATACCTTTCTTTCCAGGCTTAAGGCTTCCTTCCTTGTCGTAATACATTTCTCTAATGTCCACGTACAATTTACCTTTGAAATTTCTAACATTTATCTGACGATTACTTCCCAAATCCCAGACAGACTCCTCATCTTCGTTAGATTCTTTCTTTGACTTTTTCGCGGGTTTTTCCTCTTTTTCTTCCGGCTCTCTCTTTTGCTTCTTCTTTGACTTTACGCCCTAAAAGATCATAACAACTCGATTAGGTGAAAATATTGTACAAGTAAAAGACAGAAAAAGCAGAGATATAATTTTTGTAAATATATCGGCGATACCTCGTCACTGCTGTCATTGTCCGTGGACACGTACTCCTTTGACTTCGGCATTTTAAAAAGATTGTTACCTAAAACAATATCACATTTATGAAGTTGCATATTGCTTTAATTTTTTCTGTCATCGAATTAGAAACGACGTAATTTAATACTTTTCTCCAAGTAAATATTTTCATGGAAGTACTCTGTTACTTTAAACAATTCGTTTAACGTATAAAAGAATATTTGAAAACAATGTACGGTAATAATCCTAACCAATTTCATACCTTTCAAGTATTTCTTCACAAAAAAGCAAAGGAGTTAGAAGATAACGGTAGTAACACCTATAAAGAAATAGTGGAATATCGATAGATTAACGCTTGATAAACTATCAGCAACGACAACGGCACAAAACTTTAATCAAAGAAAAATGCAATTAGCCGTGAAACACGTACGTACCCGCGCTGCCTTTTGCACCGTTTCCACCAGTTTCAACCGATTCTAACCGTTTGTACCTCTGTTCAGTTTGGTTACAACCGATTCAACTTCATTCGATACTTTTCAACGGCGCCTTTATTTGAATCTGCATATATGTGTATCATATAAATCATGTATGTTTTTATTTCTCAAGTTAAATCGTTTAAATATTTTTTGCATGACTTTATATTTGAAAAGGAAAAATTTCTTTAACAGTCTCCATTGTGTTACTAAGTCTATATTATTATTAAGGTAACTTAAAAGAATAACTATATGTTTTGCACAACTTTACAAATTCTATTTGGAAAGAAAAGATTTGGATATTGTTCATGGGTACAGTAATTGCATAAAAGACATTAGTTTGTAACGATAAAATGTATTCAATTTTAATAAGTAATTTCATTAGAGAATATGCGCATGTATATATATGGGTAACTTTAGTACGTAATAAAGATATAACAAAATATTAGAAGTAATTATACTTCTTTCGATGTATCACGCTTATAGTTTGCAATACAGAAAGAAATAGTTGGTTCTTTAAATACAATAGGATCGATGAAGTCTTTCTTTTTTTCATCTGCTGTTTGAGTTCTAGATATCAACGTAGTGTTAATAATAACGCTGCGAATCTTTTGGTTTTATATAATTAGAGTATTATAAATCACAATATACATTGTTTTGTACAAAAACACACAACGATTTCTTATCGATACAAGTAAGTTTTGCTAACTCGCGCGACAATACGTTTAGCACCACAGAAACATTATTAAACTTTGATGACATTCAACCGATATCTCTTCCAGTGATATTCAAGATAATATTGTGTTATTATTAAGTTTAATTATCAGTTATAAATTACGAAAACGTGTAAAGTATTATACGAAGAACAATTACTTTACACGAATTGCCCCCAACAATGGGACGTAAACGATTTGATATCTTGTATCTGCATTTTTACATATAAACTGCAAATGGTACGTAACATACATGTACTATCGTCATGATACACAGTTTAAATACTGTATATACAGTATAAGTATGTGAATTGCATTCTATACCCTTCTTAACTTTACCCATGAAAAAACAGTTCGTTTTAATAGAATTTATTTTACAATATTTTTGTCGCATACCTTACCGTCATTTCGTATTTCCGATCAATTTTTTTTTAAATTTCACCTGTACATTATTATTATTTTTTAAAAGTTACTCGATTATCTTTGAAAATTCATTTCGACGAATTTACATTCGTTCGGTCACTGTTCCCCGTTCGGGTTTCGAGAAGCGCGTGTCAAAGGTCGTCGACTGTCCTCGTCCGAACCGTATATAACTTCCTCATCCGATCCGTATATAACATCTTCGTCTGAATCGTTGATCATAGAAAACGCGGGATTGTCTTTGGTTATGGGAGAATCTATAATCAGTGGGACAAATTAATAATAGGATACTGACTGGGCAGTTGTAGCGATAAAGAAATAACTTTAACTTATCGAATACTCACGTTGTCCATACACCTGTTGGAAAGCGGGTGCATAAACGTACGCCATGGTGTACAAATAAAAATTCAGGAGACCGTACAGAGCCATGAATTGCGCCGATGAACGATAATATGTGGTAAGGCGAGAGGCAAAACTATCTTCAAAAATGCCAGCTCCAAATTGTCTTGCTGTCACACATCCGCAGACGGACGACACTACTCCAGCGAGTAATGTCAAAAATCGCAAACGGAGATCTAAAACAATATAAAAATTGTAACACACGAAAGTATACACTTCGTATCTTAGTTTCTTTTCACTCGTACCGAAATACGGCATACATCGCAATTCGCTGTACGCTCTTAATATCAGGAGAAGCAAGTAGGCGATATAAAAACCTCCCACTGTGAAGAAGAAGACTTTGAAACCCTGAAATCATTTGTAAATGAACAGATCGATCGACAGAGGATTCTCCAAGTGCTCCGGAGATTTGTATGACTTACAAAATAATTCGACGTGTCTAGCACATAATTGTAAGTAGGATCTTCCAATTCTGTGCAACGAAGCCACGTTGCCAGGATAAGAGCAGAACACCATAACATGCCTACCACCAAAACTTTCGGCATATAGAATGTAATAAGACGCCTTTCGTTCTACAAGGAAATAAAGTTTGTCAGAATGTATATAAAAACTACTACTTAAAAAAAATTTTAATATAGACGTACTTGTCTGAGGCCGTGATATACGCAAAGCCAAAACATCAGAATTGCACATAGAAATGTCGTTTGCAAAATAGCATCTATCATTCCAGGAACCCAGGAGTTAATTAAGAATGTCATAGGAAATAATGGATCTGCAAGTAGGTGTAAAATAAGTAAATTTTGTAACAAAGCAATGTAAGTTATCGATGTACCATAAGACCTTACTATTGTACAAAATTAATAACGGAAGAAGTATAGAGATCCACTTTTGTTCGATTGACCAGTCGTGCAGGGGGTACTTTCTCAGTGCGTGGCCAAACCAGCACTAAAATTTTAAACAATCATTACTACTTTGACCTAATGGAACGGTGTATCGTATGAGAACTATGATTTACCATCACTCCAAATGCAACTAGCAGAAACATGAACCGAAACCATATCTCGAATTCCGTGAACGCTGGATTATAGTTTTTAAACTGTAAAGAAACAGAGATAACGATGAATTACGATGAATCCAAGTACCGGCATCAGCGGGCAACTTATTACTCTCGGTAGTGCTTACTGACGTAGAATGTGAGTTCTCGTATGATATAACGTTGATGGAAGCTCTCGAGCCCATGGAAACGTACAGTAATTATGTAGTAACTATAGTCGAGGAATCCAAGATGAGCAACTACGAGTTCCTCGCATGTTTGTCTTTCACATTTCAAATGCCTGGTTCTGCAAGTAATAAAAACAGTTATTTATTTTCCGAATAAACTACGACTACACGTAAAAAATATATGTGTACCTATTGTGACCAATTTCCAAAGTTAACACTGGTACGAGCTGGCGGTCAACGGTGATACCGTCTATGGAGATGCTTATTTGGAAACTCTTGTCGTACCTTTCGTCTATACAGATATAAAAAAAAAACAATATACAGTAATATATTATATAGCGTGACATCGTTTTTTTACCTTCCGTCAAATATACTTTACCATCGTTATTCGATGTCGATAATTTAGCGATGACCCACAATTGTTGGCTGTATGTAGATAGAAGGGGTGTTTTCATTATAAAAGGGCCTGTGGCTATTTCACTGCCATTTAAATGGGCCTTCTGTTCGCTGGTAGAAGTTATAGGGGGACCTGTGTTAATGTATGAACAACATGAAAATTGTTATAATTAAATTCGGAAACTCCAAAGAATCACAATATCGTAAAGCACCATACATACCTGCCAATCCAATGAAGATTGCCAATCCAAAACACGCAAAGAAGGCGACAAATACCATAACAAATTCTCTCTTATGCATGGAATACAGTCTCATTTGTACGGACCTATAAGGCGAAAAACATTGTATACAATTTAAATACGTCTTCACATTAATTCCCCGCAAAATACCTTTCGCAGCGATCATGATGATAAGCGGGTGCAATGTATTTGTTAAATTCACTGAAGAGATCACTGAACTGTGAAAGAACATTTCTAACTTTAAGATTCCATCCTGCGGAAGGTAGATGATAAGAGTATCCTAATCCTGGACCATCCATTGCTACGATTGACCTAGCAATGATACGTTTCATTATATACTATTACCTTTTTAACTTTCACAAATTATTCATTTATACTTTTAAGAGTTGATATACAAAATTCTATGTATTTGGGTAGACATATAATGTTCAATTAATTTGCAGAAATTTTGCAAGAATACCTTTAAAGTGAAACATACAATGGAAACTTTAAATTGGGTACAAATACGCATAATTAAAAGACAAATCTATTGTTTATTTTCTGAGCACAAATAATGGAGAGTGGACAAAAACAAAGATATTACCTTTCCCTTTATGTTGCCCCGAAATAATCGTACACGCAGCTTCAAGTCATTTGCCGTTTGAACGTAGCGTCAAACACAAGAAATTTTCACCAAAAATATATTATTAAACATTTGTGAATGCAGCGTTGTAACTTCGATAGCTCGGTAAAACAACGACAAACATAGAACCTATGGCGACCCAAGAAACGAAGACGGACATCGTAACGCACATTATTGATTTTTATGCTCGCCATATGTCGATACAACGCGCTAGCTCGGTAATCGGGGATAAAATTGGATGAAAAGATCGTAAAATGTTTCTCGAATATTAAACAATCGAACGTACTTAGTCTTAAAATATTTCCAAAGAATTCTAGCTTAGACGCAAGTCCCTTTAAATCGTATATCGCCAGTAACAAGTAATAACATAATGAAATATTGTATAATATTCGAAATCGATAGTTTATCTTTTAGGAGTATATATGGGGAATAGCAAATAATCGAAAATACAATAGTATACTTTCCTAATCTCTTTTTGTTCTCTCTATTTTTCGGTATTAAAATGAAAAATATGGGGAGTCATTTTATCTTAATATATGTACACGAACAAAGATATATATTTTAGCATAAAAATGCGTCTGAGGATGATCTTTAATCCCAGTATTTTATTTTACCATCCCAGCCGGCTGTAGCGAGCCTCGATGGCTCGTGAGGATGCCATAGAACGTCGATACAGACACCGTCGTGCGCTTTCCATTTTTTGTACAATTTTGTCGTTTTCCAGTCCCAAATGTAACACTTACCATCTGCGTCTCCCGATACGAGATAACTGCAAAACAGAAATTGGTATACAGAAAACGGTGTATACGGTATAATTGACGTATATCGATAATTTTCGTACCTCATATCGGGTGAAAAATCTAACCCGCAAGCATAGCCCGCTACCATATGACCCGTGAAAGTCTTTTTGCGATTCATTTTGAACCTGTTCAATGCTGAAAATATAACGATCTTGTTGTCCATACTTTGACACGCTAGCCACTTTTGGTTCGGCGAGGGCGTTACCGCTGGCATAGAATGCATAGAAGGATCTGCTATGTATTTCATGTCCACTGGTATATCCCTATTGAAATTAAGAATAATTGTGTTTATTAATAGATTAAGATTTCTCTTTACACGAACGTGTAAGATAAACTAAAAGAAAAAACAAAAAATTGTACCATTCCCAAACACGCAAGCTCTTATCGTCTGACGTCGTGACAAATCTACGATTTTCGTCTACAAATGTTATTGTATTTACTGCTCCCAAGTGCCTATCGTATTCTTGAGTTATTTCACCGGAACGAATATCCCACTGCAAGAAGATTTGCGTAACATTTTTATAAATATTATAAAGTATAGGAAATTCATGAATGAAGGAGGACGTTCACTCACGCAAATAATTTTTTTATCACTAGTGCCTGCCACAAATAAGTGCTGCTTGTCTTGATCAGGATTAAATTTAACGCAATAAGGAATTTTTCTGCTCGTGAAACGGCTCAAGCATGCGCCTGTTTCGGTGTCCCATAATTTAACGTAACGATCGTACCCGGCAGACAGAAATCTCTTTCCATCGTTGTCGAAACTTATATCTCTCACAGCCTGACGATGACCATAATACGTCCGTACGCACCTCCTATCTTTATACACTTCCCACAGCTAGATCCAAACAATAAGAATCGTTAATTAACATTGACATAATAAATGTAGCCGTTCCTGTAAACATTGTACGCAAAAATAAATCACACCTTTACTCTGCAATCCATACTACAAGAAAGCAACAAGTGCGCCGTACGGGGGAACCACCTAATCTGTGAAATGCCCTTAGTATGTCCTTCCCAAACATGAATTTGTGCTTTTGGTAAGAAGCAACGATCGGGTGGCGATTCTGACCGCAAATTGACCCCGACATCCTGGGGCGCATGCAAGAACGATCGTCCCTGATAATCCACACTGTCTTTGACTGAAAAAATAAGTTCGCATTAAATCGGGAATTTCAAGTTACTATACGTGGATGTAAATGTAACAACTGTAATCTTACTATGGAGTACAGTTTTTTCTTCCAACGGTTTTTCCTCCGTTTGTTTCCCTCGTTTATTTCTCTTAGCTAATATTTCTTCTAATTCGGCGGCTTCTTCTTCCGTCGGTTTTACCACCCGTTTTTCATCTATGTATCCACCCCAGGGACCTAAGAATCCTTCGATATCCGTTGGATCATTATTTCTATGCCTTTTTCTTTTATCGGAAGCTCTCGGTGTTGTAGTTTCAAACACTGTCTTTCCACCAGTTTCTTCTGCAGCTTCTTTAGCCCCGATGATCGTTCTGCCTTCCTCCGTACTACCGTCCACGGTTGGATCCAGGGCATATCCTGGTCAAAGTATATTTGCTTGATTCATAGAACAATTATTTTGCATTACTTCATATAAAAATATTTTTGATATATACCATAACTTGCAAAAGTCCTCCTCTGATTCTCAAATTGAAATTCACTTATGTGCGCCTTTTCGACATATCCAGAAAGCATATTTTTTACAGCGCGCTGCTGCTGTGTCTTAAAAGGATTATCCGGACCAACGTCTGGAGCAAAGAGCTCTTCGTATTTCGGATTACGCATAACTTCGTTTGCACTTGAATCTACGTGTCTTACACATAATTCCGTTCCCTGCAAATTAAATTCATATTAATAATTGCATAATATTTAACTTACGAGTGTCATTATTTTACAAGTTCACATAACCTTACAGCTTCTCAAATTGTGCACTACCATCGTGAAAGTTTTAACGAATTATATTTACCGTAGGCACCACTTCGGGAGCAGAACAAATTTGTAAACTAATAGACGTGACTGATTTATCGACAGGGAGAGGTTCGGTAATTAAAACGTTATTTGTGCTATCATCCTTAACCTCTTTTCTTGAATTCTTAAGGTTTTCATTTTCTGCCTCGCTATCATCATCACTGCTACCGTAAGCTTTCAATGCGAGCATTGTTTTAAAGTGGTCGAGCACCAGACTTAGAATTACATTAACGTTATACAATACATTGAACTTTCTTTTAACTCTTTTACGTCAGAATCTAAACATTTGGACATAACATTGTATTTACATCACATTATATGAGACGCATAGTTCTATATCTGAAATCGCACTCGGAAGATCCAAGTTTGAATCAGGGAGTCGAAACTAAGATGGGAAAGGCTGTACCTAAGTTTCAAAAACTGTTTCATGTTAATGGTTGTAGGAGGCGGTAGGGTTACGAATTTAGTGTACGTAGGAGGCGGTAGATAGCTGTAGCATCACCTAATTGGGATAAAAAAATTCGAAATACGGCACAATTAATAACGGTAGTGAAAGGAGCCAAAATATCTGACTGTATCGTGCAGAATTGCAGTGCACAGAATAGTTAAGTTTGTCAAATTTATGCCTTCTGAAAGAATTAACTTTGTGTAATTAACACAGAGGCTTGAATCTGTCGATTCAAACGATCACACTCGGATAAAAATATAATGTGAAACGTATCCGAAAGGTGGCGCTTAAATTGCAATTTTTACGGGATGTATGTGTTCATGTTTGCTTCCAGAGAAATCAAGAGAAGTTTATTCATTGTGTAGTGTTTATTATGTCTGTACTTTAAAAATACTTCAGGCATGATCACGCACATTTCCCTCAATATTTTAACAATGACCGATAATAGTTAAAATACGAAAACAAAGTATGTCGGATAAACGAGATTCGGAAGATGAGATACAAATAATAGCAAATAAATTTAGATCGGTAACGACCATCGAACCGATGTTGAATGTTCCGGAGCAAGTGAAAACGTTAAAAATAAATAACAGCAGCACGTCGTGTTCATTGATCGATAGTAAAATGAATGACGTGGCAGAAGAAAATTCATTTACACAAAATTTGCTGCAATTAAACTTGCCGGAGAAGATTCTGTTTGTTATTGACACGGTAAGAGATCGAAATTTTACTCCGTTCAAGCATGAAACAGAAGGGGAGTATACTCCTCTGTTTATGATAAAACGAGCAGTGGAAAGTTTCATCTGTGCAAAATCCACGCTTCAACGCTGTCACGAATATGCATTAATGGTCCTAAATTCGCAAGACGCACAGTGGATTTGCGACTTTACCAATAGTACAAAGAGCATCGTCAATCACCTGGATACCATCGACGAAGATGTACTCGAAGAGGATCAAAAAATGTACGATCTTGGACAACTTTTTGAGAAGATAGAAGCGAGGTTACCAGTGCCGTCGAAACACCATGGAACAACGGTGCCGACGTTCGTCTCTAGAATAATTGTAATATACGCACGATCGAACTGTGTTCCAAAGTTTTATTCCAGTCGGAGCTGTATGGACGATTTAACAAGAAATCGATACTTATTCTTAGACTTGTTATACGTACACGATCCCCCAAATTCTGAGAACATGTGCGAAGAAATTTACTCCGAACTCGCGTCGTCGTTAACGACGAGCCTTTCTTACATATTTGAAGTAGGAAGAAATGCTGCAAAGTTGCACGATAATATGGCAAAACTTTTGGCTCATCCTCTGCAGCGGTCGATACAAAGAAATACTTCTTACGCTATTTTTTCGCCCACTGCTTTACAAGAAGTAAATACTAGCATTTAATTTTATTTAACTTTTAGTACTATTAATTTATATATTTCTCGAAAACTTCTGCATAATATAGCTATATCGGTTTTTTAAGATTTATGGAAGAGAAGTATCTGTAAGATAAAACGACAAATCGATAGATCCTTTACATCCCTCGATTGACATAATGAATTATTCCTCTTTTTTGCGTCGTTATATAATGTTCCGTGGTAAAATGTTGAAAATATTTATTTTTTCTACTAAATGTGTAACTAGAGCATTTACACGCAAACGGACGATCTCCCGAATGTACGCGTCGATATTGCGTAACATTAAAAGCGTGTAAAATTTTTGTACCATTATTTGATCATTGTCTTTAATGTTGCATCGTCTTGCGACTAACGTTTCGCAAAGTTACATCTGCTTACACGTGGAACAATAACTGTTGTAATATAAAAGTAGTTATCCTTGTCGTTTAATAAAAAAGTATTTTATTAACGGTAGTTATCTACTGGAACGGTTATTCCAATCGTTACTCGTTGCTTATTTCGCAAACAAAAAGTGCACGACTCTTCGTATCGAGGAAGCGATTAAAAATCTAATACATGGTATAATCGTAGTCTTAATCCTGCATTAAAGCATATGTACATATACACATTTTTATATATTATATTTACAACGTAACTCACGAAAGAATGGGCCGCGAAAAAAGTCGTAATTCGTTCTATACGTAAGGTCATATCACAGTAATAATTATTAAGAATTCTACTCTCGGTTAAGCAGTCTCAGTTGATCGCTGAAAAGGGAAAGGCATGTTGGCGATTTGTCAGCGACGAGTTCGTTTCACCTTTTATCGCCGTGGCGACTCGAAAGAACATTAACTCTTCGCGTCCGCAAACCCGAAGGACTCGCGTTTCAAGCACGTCCGCAAGCCAAGGAAACTAGCAGGCACGCGAAAAGGAAAATCACCGATGCCGTAGAGTTTTCCGCCGCGGAAGAGATCCGTAAGCCTTTCAAGACTTGCGGAAGCAGCTTCAAGAATTGCTCGACACCGTTCTGAGCAATTTCGTTCTCTTGAGTATCGAATGGCCAGGCTTTTTTCGTCGTTTTTGCGACGGTGCTCGACGAATCGGTGGTGGTGGTGACGATCTCGTCCCGCCGATCCTCCGAGGGTCTCCAATCACCGCAGTGAGGAAAGTCCCGCGGTACCGGTAACATGTCTTCGTGCTCGCCGACCTTGAAGACCAACGACATTCCGACTTCTGCGTGAAACTCGATGTGACAGTGAAAGAGCCAGTATCCTGAAACGGTATTTAACGCGCGTCATCGACCTGGTCGCTCAGATTTATTGCAACTTTTGCGTCAACGCCGGGCAGCCTCGACCGACTCAAGCCCGACCCGGTCTTTCTTCCTTTCTCTCTCTGACATTTTTATCTTACGCAAAAAAGTAAGTTGGCGCATTTGGAAGATTACGGTGGTCGACCGAACGCGCTCGGTTAATTGCAATTTAGCGGGCAACGAGTGGAAGGGAGTGCGCGCGACCGTAGGAGGCCAGGGTGGGTAAGGAGATGGGGGCTCGGACACCCAATCGGCGAGCCCGAGTTCGAGTCCCCATCGCCTCTGGAAAATTTAAAATTTTTTCTATTTCACGCGTATATCGTAGCCTCTGCGAAATGACTATAAATAGCTACAAAATAAAAGATACGAGACAAAGAAACGCGCGAGTCTGCCCCCTTCGTAGCTGTCGGTCGAGCTATCGACATTTGCCCCGCATACCTGGATTGTTCGCGTGAAATCGTACGATAGTGTAACCACCGTCCGGCACTGTCACGGTGTCCTTCAGAGGAGCGCGATGGAAATTTCTCTTTATCAGCCCTTTCTCGTCCAATCTCTTGACTTCCTCAACGGTGACGTTCCTCCCGACCCTCTCCATCGCGACTACGCGAAACTGATAACCGTGAAGGTGAAAGGGATGATTGGCGTCGTAAGCGAAACCTGAAAATGCATCGTTCGGAATGAATGCTCTCCGAGCGAAATTCGCGAGAGGGAAGACACGAGTGAGTGGGAGATAAAAGCTCGGATTCACGATTATCGGGGCCTACTTGTATCATGGTCCCGCTGGTTCGGAAACTACGAAAAATGCGTCGTAGGCGAAATAGCGATAGCACTTGAAGCGAAAAAATTGCAAAAGCAAATAAAACTGTAGGTGCACCTTCGTCTATCAGCACCAGCTCGACCGTACTGCCCAGCTTGACGCGAAGCACGTGAGTGCAGGCGCAATAATCGTCCTCGCAGCCGCGGACGGTACTCGCGTTGCAAAACTGATTCTCGTCGATGGAGTCCCTCTGAGACAGCAGAGGCGACGATGGCAACTTCATCGAGATGTGATTCAATTGCGGCGTCAGGACGCGTTTGGATGTTGCAACTGAAAATAATGCAGAGGGTAAGCGAATACTTCCGAGCCCTCGGATCGTGGTATTTCCAGAATCAGCACCTTGCTCGAATCCGTAGTACTTTTTACGGTGAAAGTGAGGATTGTCCTTTTTGTAGAAGTCGTACGACACGTAAAACTGATGGTCCACTTCTTTCGCGTTCGATCGATCGTCCTTGTCCATGGCTCGGAACATAGGCACGCTGACGCTTCCGTTTGACTCGGTGCCCTCGTTTAAGGCGTTGACTATCTGTAAAATCGGACGAATTTACTGCGGTCGTCGTTTGATTCGGTTGGAGCTGCGATATCATCGTCACCGTAGAGAAGAATTCTTACCCGACCGAGAGAAGGGTCCCGTTCGCGGTCGTAAGTGACGTTTCCCATGGGATCCTCCTCGGGCGCTCCCTCGTATCGCAAAATAGCCGGCTGATGGGCCCTGGTGAACCTTTCGTCGCAGTCCATCAGCCCTCGAAATCGAATCCAGTAGTTGTCCACTTCTCGATTCGTTTCAACGATGAAGTCGAACCTCTCGCCGGCGTAGCTCACGAGGGACTCGGCTGCGCGAAGAAATCGTCCTTTCAAAGTCTCGTCTTCGATTAAAAAAAAGTTGACGTCCGGCAAGACAGAGTTACTTGCCTTCGATGGGCTCGATGTCGCGTCCGTCCGAGCTGACGACGTACAGGGTATGATTGTCGATCGATACTTCTATCGGGCAGTTCAAGAACTCGGCGTTGATCAGTCGAATCCTGTATCTGGCGTTCTGCGAATCGATGAAAATACTGAGCATCCCTCCCGCGCGATCGATCGAGTCGTCCGCGATCTACGATCTATCGGACTCGGGATAGGTCCCTTTACCTGTTTAACGGTAATCGTCGCCAGCGGCATCGTCGCTGAAACCTCGTTCTCTCGCTCGTCGTCGACGAAGCGACCGAAACCGTTGATGAGCAAATTGGGCGGCTTGTTGTCGCCCCCGGCGTGATGATGATCGAGAAATCTGTCGATGCCGAGTTCGTGAATCCAGTCCAAGATGAGGAAGGTGTGCTCGTCGTAGTCGTAGAGATCTCTGTGCCAGTCTCTCTTGGGAGGGACTCGAACGATCAGAGGGCCGAACACTCCGTCCCCTCGTTGAAAGCCTATCGTTAAGAGCATCTCTTATTTCGGTCGATCCGTCGACTACCGAAATTTCGAGGAAAGTTTCCGGAAATATCGAGCGTCCGTTCGAAACGTACCCGAATGAGAGTGCCAGAAGTGCGTGCCGGCTTCTGTGGCGATGTAATCGTAACGAAAGCTCGATCCCGGCGGAATCGGACACTGGGACACGTAGGGAACACCGTCCATGTAGGGCGTATTGACGTGATGCTGGCCGTGCCAGTGCATCGTCGTGCTCTCCGAGTGCAGCAGATTAATTATGTCGACTATCACTCTGTCTCCTTGGCACACCTAACGGAACGAAAAACGGGACGGTAAGTCGCGTGACCGCGGTTAATTATTTATCGATGCGCCGCGGTCCGCCACGAGTCTCCGGGTAGAATTGCGCTTCAACGATTGCGCGCTCTCAAGGATCCGCGAGAGACAATTTTCTTGCCGCTAATAATAGACGGAAGGGGAAACCCACGGTGGAACGTGTATCGTTGGAGAAGAAGATCGTTTTCATCCGATCGACGGTTGGACACCGTTCGACGGGTCAGAGGAAGCCGTTACGCGTAGGTCGACTTTCGTCGATGGCTCGGTATCCCGTTGAATCGGCGTGGATTTGCGCAACGATCGGACCGAAAGAAGGATTGAAATTGCGATCGAGTCTAGTAGCCGATTCGATCGTGCGCGATACCGGAACCGAGCGCGAGAAGAAGCACGTGCAGGATGACGAATATGCAAATGCGCGAGCGAGGAAAAAAGCCGTAATCGCGATCGGTCGAAGGAGGGATGAACGAAAGCACAATTGCCACGGTCGTCCGCGAATCTTATTCTAATTCCGGTTTGTGTCATTCGAACGAATTGCGAATCGCGCGTCGTTCGATACCTCGATCGAGAGTCCGGGCATTCGTCGATTGACGACCAATATGGGCCTCATGACGCCGTCCGCCGGGATGCAGTGCATCCGGAAGCAGTCGGTGAGATTGCGGGGGCAATCGTAGCAGGCTTTGCTCATCGTGTGATAGGACTCCAGTCTGAAGGTGTAGCGACACACCATCGGCGATGCTCCGTCCTTGCAGGGCCGTCGACAGGGATGCTTGGACCAGTCCACCTCGTCGGCGATTTCCTGTTCGACGCTCTCCAGGCCGAACTCATCGCGGGCAGTGAAGACACTCTCTGCAAGGGAACGTTCGTTTTCATCGGATGGCCTCGGCCTCGATTCGCTTCAGCGGGCATCGTTTCGAGATACAGATGCGCGTTACGACTCGTCCTCAGCGGATCGCGCGAGGACGATCTTCGACGGTCTCGATAGATCCGCTGGATCCGCGAAAATCACGAGATCCGAGGACCGAGAGAGGAAGTCGAGACGTTCGGTCGACAGTTCCGACTCGTCGTCCTCGGCGTCGCCTTTGGCGTGACTTACCCGAAGCGGTATCGCCAAGGAGCAGAGAAAATTGCATCAGCAGCAGCGTAACCGTCCAGGGTGACATTCTCGATCTGAAAGGGAGGCGTAGAATACGGTAAGAGAAATCGAACGTGGTATCGGCGCGACATGGAGAAAAGGACTCTCGTGGCGCGCACCGACGTTTCCAGGTGACGTCGGGTCTCCGCCTAATCGGCACGATAAAAGAATTTTTATCACGGAAGGAACTCCCGAGAATACTTGGAAAAGAGGCAAGACAACGGCTTCCACACGTACGCGCATAAATAGGTATACCTGTATCGCAGCGCTGTATTATCTCTTATCTAATCTGGATATCTCTCCGAGAGGAGCATGAAAATCATAAGAGGATTTGACGTTTATGCGCTATCGTTATCGCGATAACGGGTCCTTCTCCTTCCCTCCGTAGATCCGATCGGCGGGAAAATCGACCGCGCGACACGAAGCCCCGCGAGAAAGTCGAATTTCGGATGTGCGATCGGTAGAACCGGCGAACGGAGAACCCGCCGGTGCGGCTCGGCCGAACCTTCCACGGAATTCGCGTTCGCGAGGCGTCGAAATCTCCGACGCGTACCGTGCCTTTCCACCGAACGATCAACCAGATCGGCCAGACTCCGTCGCTGTCGACGACTTCGATCGGCTTCGAAGCGCGCGTCGTTTCGAAAGTGATTGCTTACGTTGCGCGTTCAACGGCTGAATCAACGACGAAACGATCGCAAATGGGCCGCTTCGCGCGGGCCTGGCCTCTGCTCTCCTCCTCGAAGTCGGGACTTGGAATATTCGATCCGAACGCCCTTCGCGAACCTCCACTTCCTTCCGGATGAACCGGGAATCTCTCGAATCTCTGGAATCTGCTCGGTCGTCGATCGTGCCCCGGGTCATCCCGTTGACACCCGACGGCTGAGAAAGAGCGGCGCCTTCGAAGTGAGGAGGACACCGGCGAACAACGCGTTCCTCGCTGTTCGTCCGTTCGTTGCCCGACCGCGACTAAAATCAGCGAGGTTTTGAGGAGGACTGAACCGGCACGGCGTCGTCCGCTTCGCTATAGAGGAATTCCCCGGAGGTCAGTCGTACCCCACGAACGCACCGAAGAGCGCGCAAGGTGTCGCGTGGCTCGCACGTTCCTCTTACTTTGCCGGCTTAACGAGCGCGCCGAGAGCACCAGGAACCTCCCGGATTCGCTCCGCGGCTTCCACCGGCTACCGTTTTTCCCCCGTGGGGTTGTCATAGGAATTCCCATGTATTCGCGTGGGACCATTCGTTACGCTTACTCTCGATATTTTCCTTCCTTCTGCGTCATTCGAGGAATCTTTTGCCTCGTTTGCGGCGAATCCGCGTTCCTTTTCGCTTAGACAATCTTTTTTCCCCGAAAAGACCGGCGAACGTGGAGAACCGCACGCGTGGTCGTCGCGTTTCTTTTCCACCGTCTTCTTCGTCGTTTTCCTCCTCTCCTCGATCTCTCCCTTTCGCGGCGCTTCTTCGATCCCTTGCCCGGGATCGCGTCGATCGTTGTTTCGGCTATCGATCGTAAACGTTTGTCGATCGAACCTCGGCCGGGTGGCTCGTCCAAGGACGCGACATTGACTCCTTGTTTGTCGGCGGTGTTCCAACGAAGCGAAATAAAGGAGCGCGATCGAGCGAATCGAGCGGAAAAGGGGACTGAGCAGAGAGGGAAGAGGGAAGATCGCCGCCTCGTTTCGAGATATCGGAGCTTAAGGTGGATGAAGCGCGACGAGAAATGACTTCCCTCTCTCCGATGCGCGCTCGTCATTCTATTACCTTGACTTTCGCGCGATAATTCGAGATAATGTTTTTTTCCGCGTGACGAGGAACGTGAAACTCGTAGATCGCCGAATAACCTGTTAATTGATCGCCTCACGTGCGTCAGACTATCGTGCACCATGACCACGAAGTTTTCGGGGAATCCAGCGATCGTAAAGGCTCATCGTTAGCCCGCCGATTCTCTCGATATCGCGCGACGCTTCGCGATTTCCGCCTCGAAAGATATTCGACGGTTGCGCAATCGGCGATCGATCGCGATCGACTAATTTCCCTGATAACGAGTGCAATGGCCTCGATCCTTCGTTCCTCTTATCTTGCCGCGCAACGAAGAAGCGCGATTAACCCAATTTTTCCGCTTCCTGGTGTTTGCACGGACCGATTCCGACCACCTACGCAACGTTGGATCATTTCCGCGTGAATACTCGATACGTCGCTGTAAATCATCGATTACCTCGATCGATCGCGACTAATCGAGCGACGCGTGTAATCGCGATTTCAGCGCGTTATTTTCAACGTAATCCGACCGACCGCCAAATCCAATTACGCGATCGGTGCAATCGTCTTCCAATTGTAAGCTACTTTTTTTATCCAGCAAAGTTATATTTTGCTCTAACTGCAGACCCTTTCAACCGAAATATCTCCACGACTTGGCGCTGTTACGATTAGGTGTTCTTCCGCATTGATTTCTGCGCTCACAATTGGACGACTGCTGTTCTTCTACCTAGGTCGCCCATTTCGTTCCGCACGTTTCGTTGGCACCCGCGGGGCGTGCCGACGAGAAGATGCGGCAGTTCCGCTCCATCTCGATCAGTTTCTTCGACGTCTCGTCAAAAAAGTCTGGATGTACGAGACGCCGCGCCCACATTGCGAGATCGTGATACGCGAACGCGTTTGCGCTACGAATTGCGCTTCGAAGCACGTGGCCGGATCGAACACGTGACGGACCGTGGGCAACTCGCGTTTATCTACGATAAATCGACGATGGACTATCCTTCGAGGTGTTACAACGACCTCGAGAATCGCTTCGTGCGAGCATCGGTAGCGGAAAGATCCTTTTCCTCGAAAGCTCAATTTCAAACCGAGTCGTCGGATCGAGATATTTCCTCTCGATGCAAACAAGGTGATCGATGGTACAGCGATATCGATGATAAATATTAACCTTCCGCGGCTCGCCACGGAGTAAACACTCGCTGTTCGGCTCGATGTACGAAAAAAGTCAACGAGATGGCTCGAGACTCGATCTCGAATCTCGAATGATCCCTGTCAGGGAGCCCAAATTCGAATCGTCCGTCACCACTGGGAAATTACAAATGTTTTCTCAGCGATATGTAGACCGTTGCCTCGGTGGTCTGGAAGCCACCTAAAACAGTAGGTTCGAGGCGAAATTGTCGTAGCAGTCGAAGCTGAAAAAATGCGAGATAAAGCGCACCATCCTCTGCACCTTCCTAGGTGGCCTAATCGAGCGGGCTTCTCTGCGCCCACTTGTTACGTCCACTTGCGAGTCCAACGATACCTAACCTGCCGGAGTTGGAGGCGTAACGCGAGAGTTTTCCATAAGCGTTCCTGGTTTTGCGTGTATTAATTACCTTCGCATCTCCGCAGGATCTCCTCGATGCATCGTTTCCGTCTAATGACTCAATCTCGATGGCCAACTTGTCGTCTTACGTTACATACGAACGCGGCATATCATTTGCCGTGCTATCCGGGAATCGACTATCTTTCGAGCGCATATGCATCCACAGTGTGCTTAAGTACATATGTTCGCGTAACACGACTATTAGGAAACAGTTTCAGGGTTAAAATATGAATATTTATGAGCGCGTGCCACGTCTTCACGTGCCGAATCGCGTGTCTCGAGTCTCGGGGATTTTTCTGTCAATGGAATCGATATACCGTCTCGGTCCTCCCATGTGTCTCTCGTTCGAAGAGGAAGGAACAAGTTGGTCAATTAAGGACGACGCCGAAGAATACGATTTTTGAGAAATCGAATTACGAGCCGAATCTTAAGATCGCCGCAAGTCGCGTCTCCGAAACGAAAGTGTGAGAAGGTCGTATCACAAAGATGGGAAAAGAGGTATATGAAAAACATGAATTATCGTCCATCGTAACTTCGCAATGCAAGCATGGGGGCAGGATGCGAGGAGACCGTATCGCGTCGATGGTACGAAACGTTTCCTCGCACGCATCCGACAGTTTGACGTTTCGTATTTTTCTCGCGTATCCGTCGCTCTTCGTAAAACTGTGAATGCGCACGCCCGCAGGCGAACGTAAGCAAGCGTGCATGTACTCGTGCCAAATCGGTAGCCGACAGTCGGCCGTACTTGGATTTTAACGGGGAAACGAGCGATCGCCGGAACGTGAGAGTGAAAGAGAATGACGCAGGTAATTGAGCAACGAAGAAGGACGGAGAGTAGAAGTAACGCGTCCGCGAACGAGAGAGGCGGAGAATAAGAGCGGAAAGAGCGTCTTCGGCTAGCGTATCGCGAGGAAGGCATTGAAACGAGAAATTAAACGACGAGGAAGGGAGAAAGTTTACGTAACAGGTTTTTTAACATTCGCGTAATAACGGTGTCGACGAAGATGACAGTGCGATAACGCAGAAAATATGTAAGAATGGAAACAACCGGTCGGAAATAGATGTTACGTCTTTTTGTCGAATTATACGAATTATCGCTTCTTACTTCCACGACTTTATTATTACATTTTATTATTAGATTTTGCTATAGAGAATTGGGAAATATGTTTATCAGGTTTTACGTTTATGTCAATGTTTGCGTTAATTATGTGTATCCGATGCGAGGAGTCAATGAAATGTACACTACGGAAGTTAAAGAAAATTTTCAGTACGACAGCAATAAAGCGCATTCCTGCAATATAGATCGTGCCTCCGTTTTGGCTATCTGTTTCCTGTAAAACATAATTGTATCACGGATATAATTTAAGATTATAAAAAGAGACAGTTTCAATGAGAGACTCGCGTATTTATGGAAGTATAATATTTGTACATTGATTACTCTTTATGGTAAATATTTGAAATTACGTTAACATAAACAGCGCCCTCTGATACCGACTTGCGTCATGAAGTATTCCGCTAAATAAGAAATATGTGGAATTCAATTGCTAAACGATGAACACCAGGAATTGAATCGCTAACTGGGAACGTGAAACCGAGCCGCTGAACAAGGAACGCACGAAATTTACCAATATACATATTTATATTTGGAACCAGGGGGTCCAAGCTTAAATGGGAAAGGCTTTGCCAAAGTTTCGAAAAATGTTTCGTGTTCGTAGTTACAGGAGGCGGTAGCGTCATCGAATTCCGTTTCTTCCATCGCTTCTATACCGACAAAGAAATATGGCGCGCTTAAATTACTTTCTTCTTTCATCCGAATACTGTCATTTGTCTTAGCGATAAGCTATACAATAAATGTATAGTATATAATGCTCTTTAAAAATTGATATGCTCTTTAAAAATTTGTAGGGAATACGGAATTTTATTAATGGATATTTTCGATTTAATAAATTCTTTATTTCTTCGTTGTATTATAGAACATAAACACATGTAATATAATCGACAGTATTCGGATAAAAGAAGAAAGTAATAAAAGTATAAAATATAAAAGTATAATAAACTATAAGCGACCCATGTTTCAAATTTGTCTGAATAGAAGACATAGAAGGTACGAAATTGGGTGACACTACCGCTTTCTACCATCTGCTACGGACATTAAATTCGATGACACTATCCCCACTACCACCTCCTACACCACGAATACGAAACATTTTTCGAAATTTAAGCAAGGCCTTTCCCATCTAAGCTGGAACCCCTTTTTAGAACGCGCAAAACTATGTAATGTCTATGCCGTTTTTCTTTTGTTTAAATATTAGGGATGATCCCTGCTATCGCAATCACTTACGATTAGAAGCAGACAGGCGTAGTTGAATTTAAGAACGTAGCTGATAATATTTTAATAGAATCTTACAAATTATTATAATTGGTTATAAAATTTATGTCAGTTTTAATAAAAAAACGAATCCTGTTTAGTTTGGCGAAATATAACCTATCTGCTAATATACATTTCAAACAATGTCTCAATGTATAAAAGGAACATGTCAACTGATGTGTCCCGAAAAAGAGATTTGGATGTAAGTTACATTATATTTTCAACTAATATTAATTCCCATGTAAACCATCAGTTTTACAAGTTAAACAAACGAAACGGTACCGATATTTCCTTTACTTTCGTTTCATGTTATTTTCCAAGTAAACGAATTAAAACATAAATGCAGCAGTAGAATGAAACGTTTATATTTTTATCTTTAAACAAGTTCATTTTTTATTGTTTAGGCGCGAGAAGGAAGGCTTGCTGCATAGGTTTGAAATTGATGAGAGAACAAAAGATAAAAAACGGCCAAAAGTCGACCCTACAAAAGCTGTGAAATGTTTTAGCCGTTCGGCAGCTGGACAAGTCTTGACGGATCCAAATAATTTGCGTCCTGCCCCAGTATTGATGTTCACTGTTAAATACCTATTTAACAAGTAACTTATAACGAAGAAATATTCATATAATACCAGTTGTTAATGCTAAATAGATAATATATTTCAGGATAGTTACGAGAACAGACGTGGATTGGATATTAGTGTATGATTTTGTATTTGATCGACTAAGATCTGTAAGGCAAGATATCGTAATACAGAGAATCGGTTGTCCAATAAGGATTCAGATATTTGAACTCGTCGTACGATTCTTGGTTTATGCTTCGCACAGGTACAATCAGGGTTTTCTATGCCTGGAATTAAGCATGAAGCAGACTCTTACAGTAGATAAAATAAACAATGATTGCAGGCTATGCCAAAGAAATATTTATGAATTTGATCCAAAAATTAATAGTGATCATTTGTTAGAGTGCATAAAACATTTACTGGTTTTATACGACGAACAGGATACAACAGATTCCACGGATCTAGACAAAATCCTAGAAAACTTAAGCTTGGAAAATAATCGATCTCAGATGGAAGCCCTTTATCTGCTTTTATACATTGGCGATACAGAGGCGTTATCAAGGGCATTGAATCTCCCGCTAAGTTTAAGGTCTCCACGACGACATTTAAAACGTTAGTTTAAAATTTTTTTTTTTTCATACACGTTTTTCTCTGTAGGAAATCGACTGAAGTACAACTAGCAATGAAGATATCACTTAGTTGGTACCTAAAAAATTACGCGCGCGCTTGTTCCCTGATACAAAAACTTTCTCCTATACTTATTTGTGCAGTTATGACCAATTTACAAAACTTGAGAAGGTAAAAGAGCTTTAAAAAGAGATTTAATAATAAATGGAATAAAACAAACGTAAAGTCAAACCACTGATCATTCCAGAAATGCACTAAAGATTATGAGCTCAGGATATAACAGTAAAACACTTACGTTCCCGGGACTTAAATTGCAAGAATTGTTATTGTACAAAGACATAGCCAAAGTTCAAGCTGATTGTGAATCTTGTGGCTTGACATTCACTAATCAGAATATTTTATTTCAAAAAGCTAATTTCAAAGACAATACGACATTGGTAAGATACATTTAGAAAGAAATCGTACATCATTTTGCTATTTAATATCATGATAACGTATCACGTATTCTTCCAGACGGTTCCCGAAATGTATTATAGTTCGAAGGAGATGCACGAGTTCTTGCCGCACATTCTATTTGATTCACTATAAATTAATTAAAGAAAAAAAAATATAGAATAATTATATATCTTTTTACACGCATAAAAACATGCTGTTCTTGTTCAATTTTTACAAATTTTAAGAGTTAAATAATCATTAAGCATTCAAACAAACAAAATTGATCTTTTTTTTTTAACAATTATACTTTGACCATCGTATAAAATTTATTTGTGATATTACATGGAGCGAGAGCTAGTTTCACTTAAAGCTTTGGAAAGTTTATTCACTATTGTCCGACATGAACCGATGCTTATTGAGAATCACTGGACGAACTACTCGATGAATCCGTTGACATAACCTCAACATCTTCAGTTTCTTGTTTGTGAGTATTCATAGCGACGCTTCCCTGTCCACCCATGGACATATGAATTTCTCCCGACGGATGCCACGCAAACTGATTTGCCTGCGATACTGGAGGTTCTAAAATGACTTAGTTTTCAGATTTATCCTAAAGAGGAGAATTAAAATACATTCATATGCTCGAACATACCACCCACAGGATGTCCGGCTCTATGCAAGTCGGACGAAAGTCCTGGATGAGAACCTAATAATTGTCCATTCATTGGAAGATCGCTCAATCTTCCCAAGTATCCTAATCTCATTTCAATATCTGCAACAAGCATGTCAGAGCTATTTCTTTAAAAAAAAAAAAAGATTTTGAGAGAATCTCACCAGGACTTTACCTGTAGGATAAGGTCTTCTGGGATCTCCTTGTTGCCAAGTCAGCGGTGCACAAATTGCATTAGATGCGCTTATTCTGTGAGCATATTTAATAAGTTCTTCCGATGGTACCGGTCTCTTGTTAGCTCGAGAGATGGATTGTAACTTTTGTTTCGCTTGGTAAATAGCTGTAGCTAAAATTTGTTCCGCCTCTTTCAATTGACGCTGTAATTGTTGAATGTCCTGATCCTGCCTCTCCACTTCAGCCTTTAAGCCTTCCATTTTTAGATTTATCTTCGCTTGCTCAGCTGCCCTTTTTAATATAGTTTTCAATTCGTTATCCTTGGCAACCAACAATTCTGTCAATTGAGCATGCTCCGTGCTCGACAGTTTTAACGGCTTTTGGGCTATCGTATTTTCTATCATCTCTCTAAGAGGGCAAGGATGATAAAATTAAAAAGAAAAAGGTGTAAAGTTATTCATTTTACAATTGTTTTGCGACTTCTTACTTTGCTATTAGTTCGATATCATCGATCAAGGACAATAGAACCTCTCTTGTACTCTTACTAGATGCCATTTCGTTTATAAATATATCTTAAGAAATACAAGTTTTTGAAATCATGAAGTGTACCGTGCAATCGTATCTCATAGAGCTAACGTTACGAAAATACCGCGTTACATCGCTCCACCGTCTGACACAAGTGTGACGAAGCCATGCTATTTCAAAGTTTTGCTTACTATTGTCACAATAATTTGAGCTTCGGAGTACCAACTGAAAAATCCCTATGCAGTTTGTGCCATTTTGTGTAGTTCCATTCAGTTGCTTTGCAACGTCTCTCATTGGAAGTTCGGTGATTGGATGATCGTACGAAATAATTGTCAAACCAACTGTCAGTTTATGACTGTTTATGACTGCCCATGTGTTACGCGAGAAAACGATGCTACTAATAATTTCTTAATAATTTTAAAGTGTCATGATTAAATTTACAATTTAATATGAAGCAAATAAACAATTCAATATTCCAACGATGCAGATAACATTTTCCCGCTCTCACAGTCAATTGTTTTTACCGGTCTTTTGAGAGTGATGACACAATTGTCCTGCTTATTCGAAATCTGCACGGTTCCTTCGGTTTCTACTACGCAACTTCTGTAGTAAAGTACTTCTTTCTTCAATCATTGAAAGTAATTGATTGATAAATCAAATCATGAGGAAAAACGTTCAGCCGTATAACAATTCGTTATACTTTAATCAGTTTGATTTGCGTGTTATTGTATCTGGATCTTTCAATCGAGAAAAGTTCCTCGTTGTAAGTTGTACTTCACCTATTTCAGTTCTTCAATCATTAATATAAAACGGTGACATGGTTATTTAATATTTTCACAGGCAAAGCTACAAAATTCATTTGAAGGGGGAAATGTGCCTCCTGGATTGACTGTTCTTGAAATTCTTCCACTGTATTCCATAGGCCGAGAAAATGGTATTTTTACCAAAAAACATCGTAAGTTTTGTATCGATTGTTACTGTGTAAATTCGCATTACATGAAATTAAAGCTGAACGTAAGATATTTTTTTCGACGACTTTTAGTGCAGAATTATAATAATGTTCATGGTCTGTTGATTTCACAAACGTTAGCCAAAGAGATAAGAAAACGATGGAAGAAATGTAATAAAGGCCATTATGTCATTTCATTTGTGAAAACTAAATTGTTCTCAAGAACAATTCAACAAACTAAAACCACATTCTACTATATGGTAACTTTACTTTCGGGTCCATGCATCATGACTTCTGTGGATGTTACAGGGGTAAGGAGATTATATTATATAAAGTAATTAAAATATTATCAATCGTACTTCCATGTTTTATGGGAAAATAATTTTTAGATTTACTTTAAACCTCCACAAAATTTCCTTGTGGGGGAGACAATAAAAATAGAAAATAATATGAACCAACTTAAGTGCCAGAATATTATTGAAGTAGATCGATTAAACTGGAGGACTTATAATCTCATGGAGCCGTCTGTAAAACAGAAATTTACAGTGCAGGCCAATCCAAAGTGCACCGTGTCTATATTGAACACTAAGTTGTCCAACATTTCCGAGCAGAGACAAGAAACACCGTCGACAAGCACAGTCTCTGTTGCTACAGCAAGTTCTGACATTAATCGCAATGTCACACAACAGGATAGACCTGAAGAAAAGCCAAAGGTCGAGCCAGTTCTTCCCCAAAAGAAAGTTCAAAAAGTTAAAACTTTTGTTTCTAATGTACGATCGTTGCCATCTGTCGGTCGAAACCCAAACCGATCCGTTATCGGAACTGCAGCCAGGTTTACCCCAAGCAGCAGTAACTCCGTTAATGATGTATTTGTACCATTAGTACCACCAAGAAGAAATGTCTTTAGTGTTCGCACGCCGTCCAGGCCGCCTAACATGAATTTGTCATCTGATAATAATACGACTACGTCTACCAGAAATGCGAATAAACGCGACAAAACCAGAGCACCTACTGCCAGTAATCCGGTCGCCTCTAATGGCAAACAGTCCAGCACTGTGAGGGTAAGTCGATGCCATCCTAGTAATTCGAATAATGATAATAATTTGCATACCGATGATTTCATCGGAAAGTTGAGAAGGACAAGATTATTGAACTTCAATCGAAACTGCCGAATATTCTATCCAAAGAGAAACACGCAAATTCTTTTTAAACGGACGAATGTGCTGCAGCCGTCAACGAGAGCCAACATATCAGTACCTACGGTACCTCGTGCTCCAGGGAAAATTTCCCGTGGCATCGGCAGCGTGAATAAGCAGGCTCGGAACAACGGATCATCGCGTCCTCTTATAACCGATGAATTCGATTTTGATTTGAATCTCTATTAGCAGCTATAGCTGTTTCAACAGTATTGTTATCAGTTAAGTTTCTTATTTTTTTAGTTTTTTTATATAATAATTTTATACGATACGTTTTTCAGTTTCTTAAAGGAAAATTACGTTCTCGTTCAGAGTATTTTTATTTTGTTAGTGATACGAATGAAGGACAGTATTTTTTATTTTTTGTTTCATATTTTATAAGATGTTTTATATGTTACTATTACGCCGAAATAAATATTTATTCGTATTTTCATGCCAATTCTATTCTCGTCCATTTTGCATGTTTTACTCCACTTCAATTTTAAATAGCTGTCGAACGAATGACATGTAGGTAATTCCGTGTAATTTCATTAAAATGAACAGTGTTATTGTTATTTCCATTTTATTATTACAGTAGTAGTGATATTTTATAATAGAGTTTGGGAAATTGATGGCGCACCTTCTTCACGCGCGCACATTTATGTGTGTATTTATGGAAATGTATTCTTTGAAAACAATTAGGTTTAAGGTAATAATTTTGCTTAACCTAAACCACATAAGAAACTTCAGATGCGACGTTGTAACGCGTAAAGTTATTTGACGATTTACGGTAGCAGATATATATATACATATATATCTCTCATTTCACGCAAAAAATACGTGCTAGCTGGCATTTACGTATTCAGCCTATTTTTCCACTCGTATCGAGACCTTTAGAGTAAATACGCGGCTACTGCAACAAGAATTCACAATGCAAAAATGGTCTACGACCGGAAGGCCACCGTATCTGCGCGAAAGTGTCTTATACAACGAAACTTGTACTTCGGATGGCTTTCTGAACACAGATTTATAATGAATATATGCCGTTAAAAGCGACCCGTGTAGCTAAATAACGTATTTCTAATGCTCGAAAATAGAAGAAACAATGTGGTTTCCTTAATGCCAAAGGAACTTGATGACGACAGAATGTCATGCCCGATGCTATGCGCAAGTACGAACATAATTGCAGTTTCACTGAATAGCTATGAGACCAGATTCCAAAAGCTTTTGCAACTTGGCTGCTATGTCCGGATTTTTTAAGTGGCTGCAAACAGAAGAAAGTTTATCACGATTATATTTCAATTTATTTTATGATCTCTCTCTCTCTCTCTCTCTCTCAGTCTCTTTGTTATAAAGATTGAATATGTATACTTACTCTTGTAAAGCTCTAGGATCACTTTGCATTTGTTCTAAGATTAATCTCATGGCAGGGTCCCGTAAGATACTTTGAACTTCTGGATCTGCCATTGCTCTTTTCTTAACTTCCTCGGGATTAGAACTAACAGATACAGCGCACGAACGATATCCCTCCAATGCCTCGCTATTAGACGGATCTAATTCCAATGCTTTCTGATAGGCATTCAATGCCTTTGCTTGTTGCTGCATACCTTGAAGTATCTTTCCTTTTCTTATCCAACCTTTGATGAACTTTGGATCGATCTCGACGCACTTTTCGCAGTCTTTTAGACCAAGATCAAAGGCTGCCAATTTGGTATAACAAGCGGCTCTGTTACTATAATATTTTGGATCATCTGGATTTCTTTTAATAGCTTCGGAATAATGTGTTATCGCTGCTGGGTAATCTCCATCCTTATACTTTTGATTTCCAAGCTCCTTCTCTTCCTCCGCTTTTTCGGGATCGATATAAGCTTTCCTCTCCTCCTCCTTAATAATTTTATCGATATCGGAGAGAAGAGTTTTAATTTCCGGCGTTCTATGTTCCGACATTGACTTCTCATAGTACACTTTAGCTTGCTTCCAGTTTTCCATCTTTTTGTAAGCATGGCCTATTCTTGTGAATGCCTTCGCTATCAGCTTAAAGTCCGCTCTGTTTTCTCTGCCGACGTCAATGGCTTTCTCGCACTGGGAGATACATTTCTCGTATTCCTTTTGCTCGAAATACACGGCCGCTGTGTTCAATTGATATATGATTTCCGTCGGATCTAACTCTACCGCTTTGCCATAATGCTGAAGTGCTTCCTCAAAACTTTTTCTCTTGTAAGCTTCGTTACCTAATTTCTTTTCGTTTAATGCTTCCCTTTTCTCCGGCGGAAGATCATCCTCTTCTTTTTTTTCAGGTGTAGGTTCGCTTTTAGGCTTTGGAGGTTCTGGCGGTTTTGGAGGATCGACTTCCATCGACTCGTCTAATTTACCAGGAAGACGTAATAATACGCTAAGAGTTTTAAGTACTCTGGGGTCGGTAAATTTCGTAGAAAGTAAGTCCGGGTTGTTCTTTAGGTCTTGTAGAAGTTTCAAGTACTCTGGATCTTGTAGATATTCCTTAGTTCTAGGATCGTTCGCTAGCTTAATATAAAGATCCGGCGTATTAAAGGGAGATACGGGAGCTGTAAATTGTTGCTCTTTAACATTGGCCAAGCCGCTTTTAAGTTGCGCATTATTAGGATCCAATTGTAGGCCAATTTCGTAAGCTTTAACAGAGGCGTCCAATCTACCCAAATATGCCAAGGCACTGCCTTTGCGAGAATAACCTTTTGCCCAATCGGGTTTCAAGCTTACGGTTTTCTCTGCATCTTCCAAAGCCTGATCATAGTTTCCTGCTTTGGCATACGCCGCCGATCTGTTACTGTAAAGAACGTGATTGGTTTCGTCCAATGCAATTGCATCCGTATAATGTTTTATGGCTTCGTCGAATTGACCAGCCTGCAAAGCCGAATTACCTTTTTCTTTTAACACGGATACCTGGAAAAATTGAGGTAATGAAAAATCATTGAAATATGCTTGCTGCATTAAGACTAATCGAAAATTCAGAAAATGATTTAAACGTTTTTTCCAAAGGGTACCGCTTGATATTCATGTCGAATCGAAACGAAAGATCAACTGGAATAATTGATAAGAAGATTTAAGAGATAAAAGACTGCCGAGTTGGATAAACATAACGTCCAATTGGAAATTGAAAAGAATCGTGCGCAGAATTTCGTTCAGATTCGGTAATGTCCAATCCATCGGACTGACATGCTTTAAAATCGAGAAAAGTATCGAAATAATTGACCACGGAAAAATTGAAACGACGGGTTATACGTCGGAGAAAGAGCGAAGCGTGCTCTGGTTAAAAACGCGATGCGGATGCAGTATTTTCAAAAAGTTTTTAGCCTCCAGAAATCGTCGAGAAATCCATAAAGAGAGGAAATTTTCTATAATCGATTACCTGTTCCATAACGCTCGACCTCGGGTAAATAATTCTATCGTTCTATTTTTTACAAATCTTTCTTTCGGATCTGGGAAAGATACGTGATGACTCGTGAATGCTTACTCTCGAGCCGGCGCAGATTTTTAGAAAGCTCCAGAAAGGGACAACTAGCGCCTCTTCACCATTTTTGCGAAACTACTTGTACGTCATGCGTCATGCCTTCCCGCGATTATACTTCATATTTTCTAGTATCTTCCAGTGCCTTCGATGGGACGACCTCTTTGTTTTCCGTGATCGTCGGTAAATCGCTAGCTTCTATTGCTACTTAACCCCAATCCTCCTCTGCCAGGCATTTACGAAACGGTGGTTGAGACTAGATATAGCGGTAGTTTAAAACGATTTATCGACTGACAGTACGGCAAATAGAAGAATCGCATAATCCTTATTATTCCTACCAGTACATATTTTTCTTGCTTTCGTAACTTAATGATACGTATAGCATCCTCTATTAAATTTAACGTTGCTCATTAAAGCACTTGAAGTAAACGGATATAACATACAGAAGGCAAGCGAAGATAAACGTAGGTACATCGTTGTCGGAATGCAGCGGTGTTGTTCACCTTTAGAACAATGGTCAGCTACGTTAAAAAAAGGCAATTGAGCGTAAACAAATTTCTTTCTCCTTCCGATTATCGACGATCACGTTTCACGGCGCAATGTGTCGTCAGAAAGACCACGAGTGCAATACGGCTTTTAAGATATTTAAATTTCTAGGCGTTTCGCTGCATCGTTGCTCGTCCAAAGAAATAAAAAAAAAAATCGTGCGTCCGTTGTCACAAGGACAGAATTTGCAACTTTAACAAAACTGAAACGAAATAGAGTTCGAATATGCAAATGAAGGATGAAAAAGTCGATGACAGCCCGCTTGCTCGATTCAAAGGCACGTGAAAGCATGCTTCGGATGAATTTTTGGATATCGAGACATTTTGGAATCCAAGGTTGTTCGATTTGGCAGCACCTTCGTCGATGGAAGCTGGTATTCCCAACGGTGAACTGGAGTAGGCTGGGGAATCCCGACCGTAGAGCGAATCGCGCATTTTTTGCCGTGACAAGTCGGTTCATCGTTCCAGTTGATCCTTCGCCTTACTACGACTTCCTCCTTTAAGGAAACTTAGAATTTCAAGTTCGTTCGGTTTCTTTTTTTTTTTTTCATTCCTGTCGGACACTACTTTGTTTTTCCATTTTCCGATATTCATTCGAAAGAATAACTTCGCATTTCTGTCCGTAATATCACGTTGAAATTTTTTGGAAGGAAACGACATCCGGTCGTTCTCTTATTTTCATCGCGGTATCTTATAAATGACAAAATTGTACCTCGCCGAATACCGACATTATGCGAATAAATCTAAATAAACTATCGAGAGGCGAATATTCTTTGCCGATAAAAAAGAAGAAGAGGCATTTCGAAAGTTTTCGTCTCGGGTTTTTCTCCTTCTATTTTTAATTCTATCTCCGACGATTGTTAAGTACGCGTAGACGAATAATATTTACTTACACGCGCGATAACTATCGGGAGAGATCGGCGCTTGGCTCTCTTTTCAAAGATCCAAATATATCCCGGAACCTGTGCGCTCCTCGTAGACCAAACTCCCCCAAAAAGGAATAAGTCAGCGAGCTTCTTAGAATACTTAGACCATTACACGACGCGCACTCGAAATAGCCGAGAGCCGGTCCTTGCTCCACATTTTTACGTCGGTGATCGCAAAATTAGCCGCGACATTTCTTCCTCCCGTATGCGCCTCGCCGAGAGACCAACGAGGAGAGGCGCGCTGTTGCTCGGCCGTTTACACGTACGATCGTGTGCACGCGTCAACGACGTACAAACGAGAGAGACTATCGAGGGACGATCCTTTGGAAAATAATTAGCCATGTTGGTACAGTACGTAAATGTTTTATCGTTGAAACAAACTCGAGAAAGTACACGAGTGGACTTCCACAAGATCTTTTATTACTAAAAAAATATTTGCTAACGTTATGCGACGACGATAATGTTATCGTTTTATCCTCACTGACGTACCGCAAAGACGAGAGGTTTATGACACTAACGGAAGATGATTATTTACAAGACGGAGAGGTGAAGGACACTACGAACGTTTCACGGTTTGGGAATCGATACGAAGAGTATTTCTTTCTTTTTTTTTTTTTTTCATTTCGAGCAATACTCTCGGGAGAACCGTTCGACGCTCATCGATAAATATTCTAATCAGAAATCTTATTTTGGTCACTTAATTATAATATAAATACGTATGTACAACTTACAACGTATGCACGTATTTGTTGCGAATGTTTCTCGTTACTCTCTCAGGACGTGTTTTGCGTTTTCGGCGCGTCAATACCTTTTATTCATCGATACGTTTTTTCCGCGACGCGATTCGGCTTACATCCGCGGTTTATATATTTACATGAAGAGATCCTGCGTCTCCTAAGCGTAAATTCTTTCAGTTTTCACGGTCGTAACACGCTTTGCTCGCGTTCCAGAAGTCATTGTTGCCCCCCCCCCCCCCTTCTTTCTTTCTCTCTCTGATCGTCATCGAAATTTTCGTTCCTCGCAGAGGCGATATGCCGATCCGAGAATCTCGATTTTCCTCCCTCTTGAACCCTTCTTCTCTCTTCTATTCGTTGTTCGCGTGCTCGTGTCGTTTCGTTCCTACCTTCGTACGTCCTCGATACGGCGATTCTTGGCATTGGCCTACCGATCCAAACGTTCGAATCGTTCGGTGGTATTCTAACGACGCGTTTCGATCGTTTATTCGCGGATTGAAAGCCCGGCCGGCCGTTTGTCCGGACGTTGATTCGAGTTATCGGGCGACGCCACGCATCGACCCGAAGCTAGACGTATCTCTTCTCTTCACGGATCTCCTTGGACGCTGCCTTCTTCTTCATCTCCTCTACACCCTCACGCCGACGACGTTCTGTCCGAGTCTCGTGATGGTCGGCATGTAATTGGTCATAGGGGTGTCGTCGTCGTCGCTGGAGTCCGAGTCGGACTCGGGAAGCGGTTCCGGGGTCGCGCCGAGTCTAACCAACTCCCTGGCGAGCTGACCGTCGAAGCAGAGAGCCGTCTGATAAGCGGTGATCCCGGCGTAGGTCTGCGTGTCGAGACAGGGCCTGCACTCTCGAAGAAGAAAGGCGACGACCGAACGGCAGCCGCGTTCCACCGCGAGATGAAGGGCCGTCTTTCCGGCAAGCGCCTCCCTCGCCTCGAGGTCGGCTCCCAGGCGCAGCAGCAATCGAACCAGATCCACTTGGCCGGACGAGGCGGCTATGTGCAGGCACATTTCTCCTGGAATCAAAGTCAGACCGATGTCGCGGCTATTGCTTTTCACCGAGGAAAGGGGGGATCTTGCCGGCGAGAATCTCGCTTCCCGAAATTCTTCGGCCGCCGGCGGAAGTGGCGAGGAACGCCCACGTATACGGCCCGCGGGGTCTCCTCTCTTTCTCCTTCTTTCTCTTTCTCATTAATCGGACGGATTTAACGAGGGACAGGGCTAACGTATTTCAAAACGACGCGACCGAGTCACATGCTTCGAGGAGATATAGATAGAACTAGGAAGACGCGGTGAATCATTGTCGTCGGAGGTTTGGCTGGGGTCCCGCGATCCAAACTAGGTTCGTGCCGATCAAAGTAACCGCTAAAATTATCCGCCCCTCGTTACCACCGACAACGGCCACATTGGCGGAATTTAATTAGCAACTTCGAGGCGGCGCTCGTCGATGACCATCGACGTTCTCTCGAGCCTTCCGAGCGAGAAGCTCCTCTGCCACGATCGTTATCTCCGGAGCCATGGGCGAGAGGCGAGCCGCGCCGGGAATGTACCGGGTGCCCTCGCTCGTCTTCTCCGCTTCGAGATCTCGAGCATCGTCGTTCTCTCGTGCCGATCGAACCACAGAAGGGCATCGGCAGGCATCGGGACCCTTCCGATAAGAGAAACGGAAGCGGCAGCGGAAGCGCGCGCCGTCTACCTCGCGTGGATCGTCCGCGAGAGGCGACGATTTCTCGCGGCAAAAGGTTCGGGGTGAAAGCGAGCGAGTCCACCGGCTTCCACGCTGCTGTGGGGTTTCCCGAGGCGAGTCGAGGCGAGGAACAGCGTGGAACGCCGAGGAGGGCTCGGGAGGCCGAGGGGCATCGAGGGGCATCGAGAGACGGCGAGGTGCGACGAGGAGCGGCAAGGGGCCGTGAGGCGAGAATATCACGGCACGTAAATAGTCGGGCAGGTATTTTTAAATATCAAAAACATCTGCTTCGGTTTCTGTCTCATCGCGCACGCGGCATGATGTAACGTGCGTGCATGCACGCACGCACCGTTGGCGCACCAAAATTCCGTCGTCACCGACGCAGAAACGGCCGGGCGACCCTCTCCGACGTGGGGCTACTACGGCAGGCAAGGAGGCAAAGGTTGGGACTCACGATCGGGGGGCCCGGGCTGTTCGCCCGTCGGCTTCGGGAAATTGCAATTTTTTCCTGCAAGATACAGAGACAGCAACCTTTCCGATTCGTCGATTCGGGATCTCTCGATTCGCGGGATTTTTTCCGTCGCCGATAGAAACGATACGCCCCTGGAGCGTCGAACGGACGTGCGGACGCGTCATGGTCCGATCGATGCCAGAATTCGATCGTTTCCGTGGAAGCGGCGATCCAAGGGCTTACGTGCAATCGGGTCCGTCGATAAAATTAAACGCGACGTTCTTATTTTGCGCGTTTACGTCGAGAATACCCACGTCCGCCGCACGATCGATGGACAAAGTTACGAGCGGTTCGACGTCACTGGTTCGCGTGCACGAGATACGCTAGGGTGTACGATGGACGTGGAGGTAGAGGCTCGAACTCACGATCAGTGGGTCCTACCCCAATCAAAAAAAAAGAAAAAAATCCAAATCCTCCACCGCCACCTCTGAGATAATTTTCTTACGTCATATTTACACCGTAGCCTCGGTGGTTCGGAGTCCACTTAAAACAACGGGTCCTAGGCGAAACAAGCCACAGCAGTCGAAGCCGAAAAGTACAAAACAAACAATCGAGCAAGCGCGGACATTTGCCCGTTGAGTCGTCCGAGGCTGAAAACACGTCGAAAGCGAACAATTCGGTCTACGAGCAAACGAAAATTGTCCAAAGTAAAAGCGTAGTTTCATTTATCTCGTCACGATCCAAAATCGGCCGTTACGCCAGCGTGTCGGCTTGCTCGTGAATCTGCGTTGCAAGCCCGCCACGCGGAGCACAACGATGACGTTATGTGGGAATTCCGGGACTTTAAAAAAGTCATTCAACGTTTAACGTTCGATTCCGTTCGCCTCGAGACGATGATTCTTCGCGGCGGTCTACCGCGGCGAAGAAAGTCAAGCGGGGAAAGGAGAGAAGAGAGCCGACCGAGAGAAAGAGAAACGTATCGACGGCGAAAAGGAGAGTCTTCCCTCCGTGCTTCTCGAAACGGTTCCAACGAAAATGTTGATTTCGCTTCCGAAGCAGCATCTCCCGCAAACGGTACGCTTTTACCTCGAAGCTACCCGCGCATTTTCGCGGTGACGCAGGCGCGATGTTCCCCGAATTCGCGGAACGCGCCGAAAACTCGTCGATAGCGGAATTTCTGTACTTTCGTCGTGGAATTTCCAAAGGTCCGAACGTCGGGGAGAATTATTCTCGATCCTCGATGAAATCATGGGAAATCCGGCGCGCGCGGTTAGAGGATTGTTCTTGGCAGCGTACGCGCGCGGTACCAGTGACGGTGCGTCGCGTTCTATGCGGTAAAAATTGTTAGGATTTTCCGACACCTCGCGATGTCCTTTAAGACCGCCGCTGAGACAGCGCACGCGCGCGCGTCACGCGAATTTCCTTCCTTCTCGGTAATTCGACGGCTTTGTTTCTCGCTTTTTCACCGTCGTTAATCGGCGAAACAAAGTATTCCCCGCCCAGCGACGATAAAATTGAAATTTCAAATCTTCGATATTTCCGCGGATCGCTGTTCGCGTTTCGGCACTTCGCTCGGTTCAACGAGGAAAATTTCCTTCGCTCGAGCGATCGGAAAAAAGGTGCAAGGTTCGCGACAAAAGTTTAACAGGTGGTCGAACGCCCGTGTTCGTCGTCGTTCTGCCGGGGAAAGGGGGGATCCCGCCTCGGCTCTTCCCGTTCGGAGGGTGAAAAGGTAACTCGGCGGTCGGTCGAGGGTGTCCGAATCGAAGTCTAGTCTCTTTGGAGAGAGAAGGAGAGAAAGAGGGAGAGCGAAAGAGAGCGCAAAAGAGAAAGTGAACTTACCGTCGTAATTTCGTTGTTCGAGATTTTGCGGGAGGGCAGGTACCTTGCTGGCAGGTAGAAGATAACTCCTCTCGAGGGGCGTGAGAGGATCGGTGAGGGCCTTGGCGGAGGCAAGATCGCCCGTCGCGCAGGCCAGGTGAAGCGCCGTGTTTCCACGGAAATTTCTGAGAGCTGGATTGGCACCTGCCAAAATCAGCCGCCTCGCTACCCTCGGCTGGCGCGTCAGCACCGCCAGGTGCAGAGGAGATTGACCCTCGTCGTTCAGAATGTTCAGGAGGCAGGGATGCGGCGCCATTTTGATCAGACTGAACGCAGCTTCCAGGAAGCCCTGCACTATCGCTATGTGCAATTGCCTGCAACGGGAAATAAGCGGGTTCGATTGATCGATCGATCGATTCGTCCTGTGCGCCGTCGTCGTTTCCGTGTACCGTGTCACGGAGGAACGCGGGACGCGCGTCCTCCCGGAGCTTTGACTTTGAAATATATTAAATGTATTTACCCTGCGACGCGGCGTTGCGCACCTTCTATTTTTGTCGTAGAATATTTTCGAAATCGTTTCTCCATCGTTTACGCGACTCGAACGCGTTCGCGAGATAGTTCGACGTTATTTTCGAAGCCTATTCGGTGGGTGGGGAACGCGGGGTGAGCGGCGAAAAGAGGGGACGGGGGGAGGAACGGCTCCTCTCCGCTGCGTCGCACCGTCTATTTTCCGTGCAAAGGTCAATGTTTCGACGGCGGGTTTTTCAAAGGAGTGGGCCAAACTTCCGTTCGAGGTTTCCCAGAAAAATTGGCACAACACGAGTCGTCGGAATCCTGCGCTAACACGAACCACGGAAACGGGAGCTTCCCCGCTCTCGTTCGCCGGATTGCTTCCGGCATACCTCAATTGCGATCGACGTTACGGCGATTCGATCGGTCATCGTGCTCCCCGACGCGACGGGAGCCAAGTACGACTTACGCGATTTACGTGCGAGCTATGACGCATAACGATACTCGCTTCGATCAACATATTTCTGCGCAGTCACAAAAACATAACGCGATAATGGCGTTTGCGTTTATCTCGGAGGACGGGACACGTAACGTCTCCGAGCATCTTTTCGCCCCATCCGAAACGCGACACCCAGCCGGGGAAGGTGCATCTTCCGTTTACGGTGGGGCTCGTTCGAAAGTCGACCGACTATTTTTCTCGCGCCGACCTATCGGCCGGCACGAATGCAGCCATTAGCAATTGAAATGAGATCGAAACGAGATTCGGGCGTCCTCGATGCTACGAGGAAAACCGAGGCTCATTCGTCGAAGGTAAATATCTTTTCTCCCGGGAGCCCACGAAGCCTGCGAAGCCATGCGACGGACGCGGAAACTCCAAACTCCCCCGGTTCGAAAATTTCGCGGCGGGCTATAGGTTGTCCCGACACCAGGCATGCGTCAGTCGATCGCAATTATCCGATTTATCGACGTGTTTTCCCACGGACGCGGTCACGTTCGCGCGAAATTTCGTAAGAACGGACAAGACGGAATCCTCCGTGCGGCGATACGAGGGCAACGATCGAACCGCGAGATCGAAATCTCCCGGGACGATCCCGGTGCAAACTTTTCAACCGTCGTTCGCGAGGGCGACGCGGACGAAAGTGTGGAAAGAAAAATAAAAAATGAGATCAGGCTGGTGCATCGTGCGCGGTACTTACGTGTCACCGTCGTCGTCCTGCGTGTAGTAGAGTTGCCAAGGTTCCTCGTCGAGTCGCTTCTCGCGAGCCGCCACGGAGGGTACGGAGATCGCGGACGGCACGCGTTGCTGTTGTTGTTGTTGTTGTTGTTGTTGCTGGTGCTGATGCTGATGCTGCTCTCTCGGAGAAACATCACGGCGATCGAGGTTTCTGACAGGAGCGAGCTCGAGCGTCGGTTCGGCCTGAACCTTGCCGCTTCCGAGAGGATTCAGAGTGACCTGCTTGAGCGTGAGGTGGCTGAGGCTCTCGCTGAGGCCGAGATCGACGCCGCTGTCGGCTCTCATCGGTTCCGGGGCTACGGGGACGTTCGGGACGACGGCATCCAAATCCGAGCTGCAAAGCTCCGAACTGACCTGCAGATTTCCGCTCGACAGGAATCCGGAATCAACGTGACCCGAATCGCGTTGATCCTCGCGCTTCTTCTCTTCGCTCTCTGGAACATGTTTCTCCGTCGGAATCTTTCTCGCGGGATGCCACATCTTCGTATCTCGACGCGCGAGCCGAGCAGGTTCGCGAAACCTCCGGTTTCCCGCTCGAAGGAGGATAGAAGGGAAGACGAAAGCTCGTCCCGTCTCGACGGAAGGACCGTGATCGATCGCGATCGTTAACGCGAAACTCTCGAACGCGCTTCCTCGAAAGTGCTCTCCGAGCGCGGCTCGAAAAAGACCTTCGCTCCTCGTCGACAATTTTCACGGCTCACTTTCGCGAGCGAGCGAGCGAGCGAGCGACGCCACTGCTCCGTTTATCCGTTCGAGCGATCGTTCGATTCTCGTTCCTCCTCGTAACACCGCTAGCTTCGTTGCTCGTCTATTCGTTGTTCCCTCGTAGTGCTCGTAGTCGTTGTCGCATTCTCGTTTCGACGGTTCGTAGGTATCGCTGTGAGCCAGCTTCGCGCTCGTCTCGCCGAGATCTCGATTTCGCGGAGCAACGGATGAGCTCGCGATTTTCCGAAACCGATAAATCCCAAGATCGCGGAACCGAAGATCGTCGTGTCGATGAACGACGAGGACGTATGTACTCTTCGTGGGGAAATATTCGTATCGTTGAAGCACCGTTCGACGGCCTCCGTTGAATCGACGACGAGCAAGCAGACTGCACGCGCTCGCTGACACTCGCTGACACTAACTCCAACTGACCGTGCGCTCTCGCTCGACGCCAAGTAACTTCCACAGAGTTCCACGATGGCCGTCTCGCCTCGGTGCACAGTGGAGCCTCTGCCGGGACGGTCGATCGTTCCTACGAGTTCCTACGGACTTCTACCGACTCCTACCGGCTCCTACCGAGTCTCTCCGAGGGACGGAGGAGGGGTGGGAAAACCCATCGTTCCCCGAGCACCGCCGACCACCTCCGTCTACCACCGACCGCCACCGACGGGGCCAGCTGCACGTACGGCTGCACGTTGGGCTGCACGTTAGGCTACGCCTCGCCTCTACATCGCGTACTCGATTTAACTTGCCATTCCGTCGACTAACTATTCGGAAACGAAAGCCTCCGCGGAAACTCCAAAAGTTTCTCAACGCGCTTCTTTCACCGTTACGCTACCTCGCTCCGACCGCCCTCGATGCGCGACCGTATCGCGCATATCTTTCCGCCCGTTGCCTTCCTCTCTCGTCGCGCGTCTCGTGCGTCGTTTTTCTTCTACTTCTCTTCCCCTCAAAATCCTCCCGAACCCTTTCGAAACCCTAATTTTGAGTAAAAAATGCGCGCTTAACCTTCCGTTCGATGACTGGCCGCAAGAACGTCAAAGCGAGCCGTGAGACGCATCGCGCGCGACTACGGCGGCTGTCGGGCAACCGTTCGTCCACGTTTCGTCCTCTCACCTATCTCTCGTTCCTGCTCGTCGTCGCAGTTTTTCGTCCCGAAGCCTTCTTTCAAAATCATCGATCATCTCAAAACGTCTACGATTTCCCGAGTGCTCGAGGATCGATAGTTTTGCGTCGTATTTCTCTCGCGGTCTCTCCTTTCCGTTCCCGCGAGCGCGCTCCGCGTTTGAACGACGCGTCACGTCGAAATTCGTGGCCCCGTAACGGCATCGGTCGAAGAAACCTCCCCGATCTGTGCCTAATTTTCGCGCAATCACATCTTCCCTCTCGTTGTGCCACTTTCTTCTTCAAGCCGACTCGTCCGAAGCGTCCGAAGCAAACTCACCGGAAATTCCATCGGCAATTCCAGTCCGAAAGTTCCAACCGAATGTGCATTCGCAATAATTTCGACGGTCATTAACGTACCGAGAAATCGATTGCCAAACGCGCCTCGCATTCTCTTGCCGATACTCGGAAAGATTTTCGTCCTATTTAAATATCGTTTGCAGATGGTTTTCCCCATTATTGACATCCGCGAGTCAATCGTCCGTAAAGCAAAGACAACTGCTCTGCCTACCTGCTATCGTGCGTTACACAAACGATCGACGCACCGATAATAACGGAGACATTGTCATAATATGTACTCACTTGGCCTCGTAATCGGGCTTTTACACGTTGCGTTAGTTACACGAGGGCAATTCCGAATTGAAACGGAGAAGAACAAAGCGCGAACGGGAAGGAACGAGAGACGGGGTTGCGAGAGACCACCCCGTCCGAGAAGAACGATCCACTTTCAAGGCTCGTGCCTGACGCTTCGCTATGCAACGAATTACGTAATTTTATGTAATCGTCGGTCCATAATTGAAACAATTCTCCGAACGCTACTACATTCGACGATGGTATCTCGTGGTCTTGCGAGCTGCAATCGTAGGATGCGTATTGTTCACCGAAGCTTTGCGTTAGCCCGCAGTGGTAACGATGTTTCGAGGATGTTTCGAGGATGTTGATAGACAAAAGTTGGCCTTGAGAAGCAACGACCTTCTTCCGCGCAAGCGAAAAGAGAAGAATTTTATCTGTGACTTCGGGCAATAAAAAAATATCGTGCGCGTCCTTGATCGCGAGTTAACAGGTAATTTCTTTGTGGTGTCCGAGCTATCTGGGGAAAACCTGATGGCGATAAGACTAGAAAATACATTATCTCCGTATCGTTTGTACAAACCAATTTATCGAACGTGTATCTTACGTTAACGGTAACGTAAGCCTACAATTAGTGGTGCACCTCCTTAATGTCTGGTTTAAAGCGTTACGAGCGCATTAACGCGATCTCCTGCATTTCGATGGGCGTCGTTATCGTCGCGATGTTTCCTTATCGAATTTCTCATTGTAACTTCGTGAATTCTTGCCCGATAAAAAATAACCTCCCGAAAAAAACGATCCCCGCTCCTCGAAGAGAGATTTGTTTATTTTCCGAGTATACGAGATGTGGGAAAGTACGATGACTCAAAGCGAAACGGGAAGGTGGTAAACGCATCGTCTCGCTCAACTTTTCTCGCGATAGTTTGGCGAGTCGCGTCCCTGAACTTTCTTCCGCTCGAGTCGTTCTAGTAACGCGATACGGTTGTCCAAATAACGATTTACGCGAGTTTCGATCTTCGTGTTGTTTCCTCGAGGATATTTGCGCGTGAAAAACATCGTGGTAGATCGTTGTTTGTCAATGACGTTAATCGATAATGACGTTTCGATGTAAAACGAAATGCTCCCGACAAACAAGGTCGGCCGTTACCTCGTTTCTCATCGAACGATCGATAGATCGAAGAAGTTACGTTACACCCGTAATACAACGCGGGCAATTGTATGGGAGGAAGCAAAAGAGTGCTTACCTGTCGGTGTTAGAAGTCTTGAAAGCCACACCAAGGAGCATCTCGGTAAACGAATTTCCGATGAGCGCGTTGTTCGTCCTGCCTTTGCTTACGAGGAAAAACTTTAAATTAACGTTGTCCCGTTCCGGATAATGCCACGAACGTGTGCTCTTCTACGATCGAACGATTACACCGCTAATAGCTCCTTAGAGATACCTTTCTCGATCTGCGCGTCCCTTCGAACTGACGACGAGCATCGAACTCGTCGAAATCGGCAACGCGATGACACGTGGAATTTAAGCCTGGGAATTTCCTAATGAAATCGGGCACCAACATGCGGGTTCACGAATTTTCGAATGTAATTTCGATGAAAATTCTTCGATTATATTCCTTTTTATTATCCCTTTTCCTATCTTACGTCGAGCGGAGTACATGATTTCTTTTAAATTCCTTCATTATTCTAAGAGCTATTATAGATCAAACGTTACTATGTTCAAGTATGCCTTGCCTTATAAGCGACTCGCACGTCGATCTCGGTAACAGATGATACGTGTTCTTCTTAAGTACGATTACCTGTCCATCTTCGATCTCTAGTTTACCAAAGTCCGACAAGCATTTTACCTGAAACACGAACGTCGAATTGTAACGTACCGTTCGGGTTAATGCGGCGGGAAGCGATAAAAATTCCGAGATTATTTACTTCTACATAAGGAGTCTTCGGAGGTAAAATATTTGCGGTCAAATTGAATCCCTGATCATCCCCCAAAGATCTCATGTAGGTGGCTAGCGATTTGTTGTACGCATGGAACCACTGAAGTTCTGTACTTAATAAATTGGCATTTATTTCGGGTGGTAAAATGCTTCCTAATTCCCAGCGCGTGTCCCTTAGCCTTTTCATTCTATCATATACGTAGGCTAAGAGGCATCTCTTATTTCTGGTCAAAGCCACGTGCCGAATTTGAACCGACGGCAGTAACGCCATGTTGTCTTCGGTTCTGATGGAATTGCTGAAACAGGCGTCTTACGTTCTTTTGGAAACTTGACTCTTAACAGAATTTTAATTTTGTTATTTATGTAAAATACAAACCTGTCTATCATATTTGCCTCAAAGAGAGATTGCATTTCGTCTAGAACTTCCTTAACTAATACTTCCTGAAAATGTAATTCCCTGTTTTAAGAGGAACACAATCGAATTTGAATTAAGATCAAATGTTTTGCTTAGTTACATTGAATGGCTGCAAATCGGCTTGCGAATCCACTTCCATTATAAGCTTGACAGCTTTCCTGCCAAACATTTTTGGGGTATTTGCGTAATATGGAGCAAATGTAAAAGATTCCTGTTCACTACCGTATCGTTGATAAAAATTGTATCGTTCATTTGCGCGTATGTTATTCTAAAGTTTCATCCCGATACTGCAATCACTTAAGCTACAATTTCGAATATTAACCATAACTGACCGTAACGCGGACGCTTTGAAATCATCTGTTGCTTCACGAAGTAAACAAACATTTCATAGCTGATAGCAGCGACATCTAAGAAATAACTCTGTACAGGCATATCTTAGAAACGACAGTTCTTAGCAGTTCTTAGAGATAAAAGAGAAAACAATTTCCCATCGTTGACTCTTCTACAAATGATAAATAAAGAATTTTTATTAAATCGAAAACGCAGTCACATTTTTCTAACCACTACCATTGTTCCATTCAAAAAATTCCATATTCCCTACAAATTTCTAAAGGGCATATGATAATTATTAGTATTCATAATTAAAAACATATTAGGAAGATATGAGTCTCTGAAAAGTGGCAGGAATATAAACTTCGAGCACAGAAATTTCGTGTTCCGCTGGCCATACATTGACGACATTGACCCTCTTAATCCATAAACTATACGAACGGTAAAAGAGTGGAAACTCACTATCGTCAAGGGATTCTGGAGGCATTGCTTTCAGCGCCATCTAGTTTTTTGAAATTTTCTGCATTTTCTCTGGCGGGAAATAACCCTTCGTTGAAAGACAAATATTTAAACACTAATATCTCGCGTATTTCTTGATCGATTTAGATGCGGTTAGTTTCAGCGTCTTATTTAGTGTCCGAACTATCGACATACTAATGGAAAACAGATCAACTTTACTAGTTTGCCCGCTATAAGTAAGTTAAAGTTATCCAAAAATAACAGCTTTGTTTTAAGAGGGCTGCAACTTTGTGGTATATGTCATCTGAAAAGGCGTATCAAACTGCGTTAAACAAAAAAACAGATCAGCTCTCTAGCAGCTGTAGAAGCCGAAAAAAACGTAAATAACGTTTTCCGGATTTCGGAAGATGCATTTCGATGGCGAACTATTTTTCGCGCGTTTCAGATGTGCAGCGGGTAAACCCTGAGATAAAAAGCTTAGATAAGAAACGTTATAGTTCGTATTATACAATTGAATTAAGTAGAATGAATCAGTAATAGGCGGCTCTGTCAGAGCTGGGACTGGCTGGTACTTTCGACGTTTGGTAATTGTTGGTTTGTTCTACTTGGTCCGCTGAGTTATCCATTGATAATCGGTAAATTAGGAATACCAAGATTTCAAGAAATTAAGGGGACCTGGTACAAATTCAAAAAATAATTAAAGAATACAATGTTTGTATACGTAATTGGATCTCATTTAAAACAAGTTCTAAATTAAATATCGAAAGTGATTTAGATCTCTCAATACTCATTAAAGCATTGGCAATTTAAACTGGCTGTGAGCTTTAACCTCACTTGCGGTAGAAGACAAATGTGTACGTAGGAGTACGTGGGTAAGAGATTCCGATACTCTGGGAATACAGGAATCAAAAGAATCGGTATTCGTACATTCTGAAGAAATATACGAAAAAAGTGAAATTCGTGTAAAGGATGTCGATGATTCTACGAAACGTTTTTAACAAGTTACAAGCTTGTTCGCCACAAACTCTTCGATTTTGCACTGTGGTTTCACAAGAACAAAAGAATCGAGAAATTCCGATTATCTCTACAATACAATATGAAGATGAGCATGACATACATAAGAAGCCGCGCGAAGTGTGGTTAGAAAATATGGATACGGTCGCGGAGAAGAAGTTGGGCCTGATTACTCTCCACCCTGACATTTTTGCAGCATCCCCACGAATAGATGTTATTCATCAGAATGTTAGGTGGCAAAAATTGTATCGTTTCGTGGTAATTATTAAACATTCGTATTAAAATAGCAGATTGTAGATTATGAAGATAAATGATTCACTGTCAATAACATTGCAGTCTTACGCAAATACGAAAACTCGGGCGGAAGTTCGAGGTGGTGGACGAAAACCGTGGCCTCAGAAGGGTACGGGCCGTGCCCGTCATGGTAGCATACGTTCCCCATTGTGGAGAGGGGGAGGCGCCGTTCATGGACCTCGTTCGCCGACACCATACTTTTATATGCTCCCTTTTTTCACTCGTGTAATTGGTCTTACGTCGACCTTGTCGGTTAAACTCGCTCAAGATGATTTACACATCGTCGACGAATTGGAAATCCCAACAAATGATTCCACCTACTTGGAAGAATTAGTTGAAAGTAGAAACTGGGGTCCGTCTGTTTTGCTCGTAGATAAAGATGACATTATGCCTTTAAATATAACAATGGCTACGGACAATATAAAGCATATAAATTTAATGCCTGCCTATGGTGAGTTTATGAGAAATCATTAAGTTATGACAGTTATAAATATACACATTGAATTTATGCATTTTTTTTCATTTTCTAGGATTAAATGTGTATAGCATGTTGAAACATGACACGTTGGTTCTTACCAAAAAGGCAGCACGATACATAGAGGAACGACTTTTATATCAGTTACACAGGCCAGATATTTTGAAGTTCTATAGAAAGTTCAGAGTTAATCAATAGAATAAAATTTGTTTTTAAATCGATCCATTCTTTATTGTATTTACATTTGTTCCAAAAGTACAAAATGTTTTTCTTCCTTTTTAAAATGAAAATACGTCATTATCCTAGTTACTTTTTGTTCCTGCCTATGTAATAAAAGTTTAACACCTTATTTGCAGTCCTACTGTCATTTCTTTTTTAATATTGGCACGTTGATGGACTGTTTGGGGAAAGGCTGTGAATTAAATTATAAACAATAAATAATTACTGAACGATAGATAGAATGCCATATATAATTTAATTTTTTTACCAAAGGACGAGGATCTCCACCTAGCATTTTTTGGCGAATCGCCCACCTTAGAGTTGCATGTTTAGCTTCTCCCGGAAAAGACATTTGTTTCCACTCTTGCTGATACTTTTGATAAAGCGTAACTGGGTCAGATTTCTTAAGATTACTTTTTTGAGCTTCCGATTGTAATCTCCATGGCCTGATAACTGTATAATAATAATAACCATCATTATTAATTCCTGTTACGATAGAAAGAAAGAAGTTTATATCTTACAAGATTTTGATCCAGAATTTGTAGAAATTTTTGCAGATGTACTTCGCGTTTGTGCATCTCCAATTAATTCACGATCGTGTTCCAGTAAATTTGGCGCGCTCGTAGGACGCACAGGTGCAGATAATATTAGTTTTTCTTGACTTATTTTATTTTTCGTCCTGCAAGGACTTTTCGAGACTTCCGATGACTTATTGCTACATTTAACACACATTGTACAGTTGCATCTATTGTCTCTGTGACTGTCAATGAATTTACTACATTTTATTACTCTACTTATTTTTGGCTCTTCGTCCAATTTTATCTTTGTCGTACGCAAGACATTCCTGGTGTTTGCATGTTCTTCATTTAATTGCTCATTTTCAATGTCTTCTTTCTCTTCCGATATACATCTGACTCTCACTTTAATCAGAGAATCGTCGTCGTAAAAATTGGATGTATCGGGATACACGATATTTTCGTTTGAACAAAATTCTGCCTCTTGTTCTCTAAGAACTTCCTTGATCATGTTCTGTTGTTTACGTATTATTTTATTTTTAATTTCTTCTTTTCTCTGTTCTCTCTCCCGCTCTTTTATCTTCTTGTACAGCTTTAGATCTTTTGGTAAAAAAAGAAAAACAATTTATCTGCAGAACGGCAGTGTCGCCTTGATTAAAAAATAATGGAAATAATCAATCTATCGTGTTACCTTTCATAAACGCTTTTAGTTGCTGAGCCGTAATACCGACAAATCCCAATGAATTTAAAAGAGAAAGAACCTCTCTAGGATCGTCATTCATTATTGACATAGTAATATTAATTGTTAACAATTAAAGGATTCGAACGGAAAAAGTGACCGCTCCTTATCGTGTTTACGATTTCAAATAGAAGCGTTGAAACTGTTATACGTTATGCGGTCGTAGAATATACAGTTATGAGTGGTGGAAATGATGATGGAAAAATGGGGTAGAAACGAAATGCAACATATCACCTCATTTCTACGTAATTGCTTTTGTAATCGTGTACAAGGAGACGAGCTGTTTACATTTCAGTATCTACATCGTATTTCGTTCAACCATGCTCATTCAACTCATATAAAGAATATAATTTTAGTAGTTTGTATTTTATCGTATGAATTCAATCTCATTGGACGATTGAAACACCACCAAAGCGGTGTCGCGATGGTGGCATAATTTTGAACTTCTACGTCCGAACAGATTCATGCTTGATCACGTCGTGTCCGGCCAACTTATTTAGCTTCAGCGCCATCTGCGCACGCAGCATTAACTAAAAAGACCGTCAGGAAGAATTCAAACAAACGGCGCACAAGTTTTACAATTTATCGTAGTACCCGAAGCAGAGGACTTCTTCGTCACTTTTGCTCGTGGAATAAAACATTTAAAGTCACTTATATACGTAACAATTAATGTTTTATCACGGATAAGTGATTCCTTGCATAAACCCATATATGTCGAAAAATATAATGCGCAGAATCTTTCGCCTTCGCTTGATTAGAATTTGTCGAAGCGTGTTTAATTGTGCATCAGTCTGAGAAGACCTTCGATGGAAATGTCGCCAGTAAGATACACGTTTTTCCTGCTAGCTTCAGCTATAACGTTCAATCCTTTTTCAGGTAATATATTTTTTGCCGGTTTCGAAAATTCCGATGAACTACTAATCACGGCGTGAGAGCGATATATTTTAGCGAATAATTGTTCCCGAAAATGGTAGACAGCGTAATAACTATAAAAATAGCATCTATAATAAAACAAGCGTACGTTTTACTGCCCCGTGATAGCGTTCGTCGAAATTTTAGCAATAAATATAATTCTTAATAATAATCGACGAACAATCCTTAAGAAGAAATAAATAAAAATGTTTCACAGACACTTTTGCTTCGACGATCAATGCCCTGGACGTACCTCTCGTTGTGCGTAATGGTACCGGTCCGATCGATCTGTCCTGTATCTACGATATTCGAGATAACGAAAACGGTCTCGTTGTTAAATGGTACCACGATACGAATCAAATTTACCAATGGATACCACCAAGTAATTGTCATCGTAAAGTAATATGTTTAAGAGACGCGTTTCGTCGAGATAGAATATACTTTAATTCGCTGCGAACGTTGCAGTGCCACCTCAGGACATCGGTATCATAAGCGGATTTACGGAATACCCGAAGAAGAATATCATCAATCCGAACAGTTATTCCATAATTCGTCTGAACACAGTGACGATCGAAATGAGCGGAGAATACACCTGCACGATCAGCACCTTCCAAGAGGAAGATTCGAAGAAAACGAGGATGATCGTTTACGGTAATCGAGAGAGGAATCTGTTAAAAAATGTTTCAGCAATGCGAACGATCGAGATTGCTTTTTAGTGCCAGAGAGGAACCTGACGATTTACGCCGCTCCCTTCAACGAGACTCATCTGAATCTAACGTGCATCGTGGACGGAGCGCGACCGAGACCGATCGTTAGATTTTATATCGAAGCAGCCGAAGTCGAAGTTGGTGTCCATGAGGAGAAAACGAGAGAAACTGATCGCTACGACGACAATTTGTCCCTCGAAGGACGGGCTCTCGTCGCCAATTCTTTCGAACCGATGCTGATCGAGTGCGAAGTCTCGATTCCTAACACGGATTACAGGCGCAGAGAAAGAACCGTCTATTATCCCAGTTCGAATCGTTTCAATTCCGTCGACCGAGGATGCCGAAGGAATATTCGTGATTGTAAACGCTTTTATACGTTATGTTTCAGCTCGTTTTTTGTCACAGAGGAGCGGAGCAACGAGCGGCAAATCGTCTTCGAACATCCTCGTTCTTATCGTTCTCCTTCACGATTTCTCGTGGACTTTGAAGTACATGCAAAGTCTGCTGCAATTAATTTTCCATCGACGCCGAACCTTCCTCGAATAAGCAAATGTTCGTGTAAAACGTAAAAGTTCGCTGTCGATGTCCCGTTTATTTCCATTGCACAAAACGGACCGATAAAATTGCCAACCCCGTTGTTACGTCGTACCCCTATGGCGATGTATTTCATCGTTGTGTTATTATTCCAACGTAACTCTTTTAATCTTACAATATTGTACAAAGACGGAAAATGCGATTGCGTGTACATCGGGGATGAAAGGCGTAAGGGAAATTGGTGGGGGAAGATATCTAGAAGAGGAGGTCCTTCCCCGAGATTATCACTTGCTCTTCGCCGCCCATCCACGAAGGGTTGGTAAGTTTATACCTCTAAAGTTTCTCTGCCGCTGTCGCTTTGCCTTTTAGATTTTGACATTTTCTTCCTGACACTGCATTCTTCGATTTCTTTAAAAAAAAAAAAAAAAGGAACACCTGCGTCTATAATTTACAGTTTTTCTCGGACCTACGCTTCGCCAACCGTTTGGATCATAAAAGGGAAAATGAATCGTACCTGCGTGATAGTATTCCTCGCAGGTAAGCGTTTACAATATTTTAAAAATTCGCTGGAAAAGTCCTCCGACACTTTACCCGCCGATTCCCGAAGTTGACGCGTTAAATAATTTCTCGCGACGCGATGTTCGAGAAATCCGAACGAAGGGCTTGCCGAAATGTCGTGTAACGTGAATTTTTCGTAATCATCGGAAAAGGTATACATGCGTTAGAAATTTATTAATGAGCGCGGTTTATAGTAATCGCGGAAGAGTTTGTACGTCAATGGGATTTTGGAACAAACGGATCTATCAACCGTATTGCTCTATAATCTCTTCTCCGCTGAAGATAATCCGATCAAACGATGCATTAATTATAGAGCAGTCGCAAAGGTAGTTGCGGTCTTATCGTTGATCTCTGTCTTTTTCCCCGGCAACCAATAAAAATGCATTAACGGAGCAAGTCGTAAGGTATTCCTTGCTTGTTTAATTAAAAACTGTCATCGATCGAAAGATTACCATAGCTCCCACGAAAGAAAGAGGAGCGCCCCGAGAATTTAAAACACTCGTACCGCTGATAAATTTCGTTCAAGGTACTACCGTACCCTCGACAACTCCGCGACGAGTTTTCCGAATGAAAATTCCAAAAGTTTCGAAGAGACTTTAATTGAGTTATGCGTTGCTTCGCGTAATGTAAACGCGACAACTTGTAATTACTCTATTGACATTCATTGCCCCACGTCAAGATTCTTTTGCCACATCCATAAATGCATTTCAATCGCCTCTACTTCCCGAATAAATTTTCGACGCCTTCGTTCGCCCTCTCGGTATTCTGCTTTATCGAACATTTCGTTGGTTATCGTCCGATAATTAATATAATATACAAGAGCGTGTAAATTTTCAGTTGGATTTGATTAAGCGCATTAACGTCATGTCGTGTATTTCCCTCTTGTTTTTTTACTTGTAGTCTGCGCTTTATGGACCTTCGGGGAAACACTTTCCTGCGATCAGTGCGGCCGAGAATGTGCAGATATATGTGGCACTCGACAATTTCGCGCCTGCTGCTTCAACAACATGAAAAAGCGACAATTTGACTTCGGACTGAAGTTATGGTTGAGGCCACGTCGATACGCGACACACCTACACCCGGATTACGAGATCTAATAGCGGATCGTTCCTGGACATGGAAATCCCTCAGGATTTTCGACACCGACAAATCATTGTTTCGGCTTGTTTTTAGCAATTTTAGAGAATCGCATTTTCCGTCGTTAGTAAGAATAATTATTCCTCCGGACATATCAACGCGTTTCGTCGAAGTGAATGTGTTATAGAACTACGCGCACTCAGGGACATAATTTGAATTGTACCTCACGTTACGTATTCGTCGATTGTTCAAAAGGTATTTCGAGCATTTCGGCGTTTATAGCTTTTACTATCTTACAAGTGCAGCATTGTAATCGAAATATATATGCATGTACAAGGAGAACAGTTTGAAATTATTATTTCAATTGCACCGTTTTGCACTTTGACTCGAGCGTTTTCTCTTTCCTTTGCCAAAGTTCATTACGCGATTACAGTGAATGTATATTTTAGAAAACAAAGAGAATAAAGTGTTTTTCAAGATAGAGGCAAATTTTTCTTAAATACTTTCACCTTTCTTTATTCGTCGTCATATTGACAGTAAAAAATATCGTTCACCGAGGGCTCAAAAAAGCAAGAGATCTAAGCGATCCAACATCGTAAACGTCGAATTGCTTTCTTCAATAAGATCGATTGCTTTTTTTTGCCGGAACACGTATTTAATTCGTTGACAAATTCTTCGCATTTATTTTTGATCATATTCCATCGTAATTTATCTAAATCCGGATATGACTCCCCTTTTAGAAGTACGATCAAATCGGATTTTGTATTAATATCATCGATCGTCAATGGCTTTCGGGAGAGCGATTTTTTCCCAAGATCACATGATTTAATCTTCAAAGTTTCGCTCTGTTTTAGGTTTGCACTGTCCTCATCTTCTGTACCATCGTCTTTGCCAGTACCTTGATTACGTTTTATCTGTTTTCGCATTACGATTTCCCTCGTATCGTCGATCATCTTTGCGCGCTTACGTTTGCTCGGAATTAAAGCGTCATCCTTTTTTTCGGTTCGACTTAAATCGTAAGAATGTCGACTTATCGTTTCTACGGTATAAATTAAAAGAAAGCTTTAACGTTATCGATCTTGCAATGTAACCGATTTGTGCCGTGACTGTATTACCTCCGGTGTCTTCCATGTGTGCAATATGTTCCGGTTTATCTGCCGCTTCCTTGCTGGAAGAAACGGCATCTATTTGTGACGACGTACCAGCAAATTCTGATACATTTTTGGAACCTTCGATATCTTCTTCCGAATCGGATTCTCCAATCGTGATTAATTTAAACATAGTGTCTTTTATGTGCTGTTCGCCAGGTACCCTGTATAAACACAAATTTCTTGATTCTATCGGCTGAAACTATGTACAGGATTTGTACTTAGTTTCTATACATGCCTCGGTATAGCTTTGGTTATCCATGGCACTGCGAGCCACGATTCTAAATTAATTGGTAACTCATAATTGTTTGGAAGCCATTGTACTCCTACAGCTCGAAACTCTTCCATATATTGATATAAATTGTTATACCATGAACAGCATTTTTTTATTAGATGTCGCGTTAAAATCCTGTAATACATGGCAAATAAATACTCTACAATTTCCCCCAATGTGGTTACTGCGCATAACTCAAAGAGTACAAAATACCATATTCTGCTGATCACGGCATACGCCATAATGGAAATGCTCCAAGCATGCCCTAAACTTATCCTATGCTTAAAAAAATGAGCAGAATGCTGTGCGACTTCTTCTATCCGTAACATAAGCTTTGCAAATCCTTGCGTTCTTACAAGAATATACTCTATCATCTGCTTACTGGGCAAAGTAACATATTCATTGCCCACTTCGACGTAGGTCATTATATCCCTGTAATCTTTCTCGAGGGACAAAGAAAGATCGTTCAGTAAAGCTCTGTTTACTTTGCTCATACCTTTGAGACCTTTGTCATTTCGAAATTTACTTTTCATGCGATAAATTAATCTACTTAGAAGCGCAGCTTCCGTACGAAGCGTGTCCTGAGAATCCAGGTCCGCCGTTACTCTTCTTAAAACTGCAAGAAAACCTGTTGTATCTGTCAAAGATAATATTAAGTTGAAGTATACGTAATATGGTATTTTTTGCTGCAACTGAAAAGTGTCTCTGCTTGATAGGTTAAGTACAAAAAGAATGGAATTTGATATACCAAATCTTCGAGCCTTAACGCGCCAAGTAGTATTTGGCGGACGTTCTAATTTCATATGATTCCAGATAGCTTCTGTCTCGATCATTGTGGAAGTAATTTTGATCTTCTGTGCTCCGAACAATGTATTTCATACGACTATCTTCTTTGCCATGAAATGCAATGTCTTTCGAAAATTTACTCAGTCGTAGATCCGAGAGCTCGATTGTGAAAATATTATGACGCGCGTCTCAAAATTTCGGATAAACGTATACATTGTATTTCTTAAGGTTTAAAGGTTATTTTATTTGGGACAGGTATCAACACGTGTTTTTACCAACGGAACATTAAGGAGCGCTATAAACTATCATGCCGGGAGAGTCATCTGGCTTCAGAGGTGCCGGCCGACACAGGACGGGAGAACTTGGTGGTGGACCATAAGGAATTAATTTATTTACTCCGTAATACTTTACACCTCCTTGTATTATGGGATAATATGTTATATTTGTCCATGGGCCAGAACCTTGCATAGTATTCGCAGGTTGTATGAATCTGAACGTAACAGGAAATCGTAAAAAACATCATGATAAAATGTCATGAGATACAACTTCTTCGGTTCTGATTACCTGACAGCTTTAATCGGCTGAATTTCCGGGTAATACTCCGAGCAGAATTTCGTTTTTTCCGTTTTCAAAAGCGGCAATAAACACGTCGTTATTTTACAACGAGGCCGGCAATAATAAAACTCCAAATCCTTCTTGCAGCGCACCTTTTCCATTGCGATGAAAAATCACAAAAAATTTAGGCCGATACACCGAGAGACGCGCGTAACATCGATATGCAAGAATTACTCGGAAATTGGCAACGGAAGATCCTTAGAGACGAATGATACGATGCTCAAACATCGAAGAAATCTAACATTACAACATTTCTTGTACAGAAAATATATTAATTTAAACTATAAATGCAGTTTTTTATGCCTCCGTGCAACGGTCCTTCGGATTGTCATAATCGTAAAACAGACCTGACGAGCTTACGGAGAAACGTACAATTTGCTATGATTTCACGGCCCCGTGTTTTGATTTACAATATGATTGTCAACAAGTAACAGACATGCCAGGTATAGGGGCGTAGGGCAGGCATGGTGGTATGCAGGTGGGCGGTAGACAGGGATAACACCTGGTGGTTCCCGTATAAAAAAATCCACCGGCAGTGAAGGGTGTCCTAACTACAGGTCCACATTCAAAGGGAGCAGGTACCGGCTTAGGCAGGGGTGCGGAGTTTACGCAGGGGTATCCCGTGCAAGGTGGACAGACAAAGGGACAAGGAGGACAGGGTGGTATCGGTGGACAAGGAGGAGAATTAATGCACCTAATTGGCTTGGCCTGCTTGCAAGACGGGAAAGAAATGGACGGTGAACAGCATTTAGGTGGCTGGAAACAAGGGACGGTGCACGTAGGTGGACATTGCGGTTCCATCGGGGGGCAACAACCGCAACTGAAAAAAACACATTGTCAGAATTTACCTCCGAAGGAAAGGAAAACAGCGAGACCTTTCAATTATTTCCTCGAGGGCAGATTTCTCGTAAACTCGTTGACATTTTACAGCTACTGACATGTTCGTGGTGTTATTTATCGTAATTAACGAAACGTAGAGGCGGCTAGACGACCGAGAATTTTGTTGACGGAAACGGATGAAATGTAACTTGAAATGAGGCTGTAAAATAATCGAACGTCGATATCGAAAACTTCTTTTCGACCGTATCTTGCTCTCGAATGATCTACGGTGCTCTGTACACTTTATTCATGTAATCATGGTATAAATTGATCAACCATGGTGGAGTTCTCGGAGTAACGACGGACAGTGCCGCCTTAAAATGTTCCTTCGTAATGATGTTTGCATTCAGATCTTCCTCGAGGGCTTTCATCGCAGCTTCGTTACATATAGCTTGAATCTCTGCTCCGGAATACCCTACTGTAAGATCAACCAGGTCTCCCCTGTTCACATCTTCGGCGATCGGCATGCATCTTAATTTGATATCGAATATCTCCTCTCTAGTTTCGTAATCTGGCAATGCGACGTATATGATGCGATCTAAACGTCCTGGACGGAGCAGGGCCTGGGAAGGAGAGACTTTGGTTTTCAAAAATGAAAAGTAAACTGTCTTTACGGTGCGATCAAAAGACTACTGTGTTCAACCTTATCAATTTTATCGGGTCGATTAGTCGCTGCTACCAACGTAACGTTTCCCAATGGGGTGATACCATCGAGTTCCGTTAACAATTGAGCCAATACCCGTTCTTGAACGTTACTTCCTCCACTCGACGACGACGTGCTTCTCTCGACTCCCAATGCATCAATTTCGTCTATGAATATGATGGAAGGCGCTACCTGTCTAGCCTTTCGAAATACTTCCCTTACAGCTTTTTCAGATTCACCGACCCATTTTGAAAATAACTCCGGCCCCTAGAATTAGCTCCATGATAAAAACGAAAAGAAAAAGAAAAGTAGCGATGAACGCCAGATACGCTACCTTGATATTCAGAAAGTTGACTTTACTCTCCGTAGCAAGAGCCTTTGCGATCATCGTTTTAGAGCAGCCAGGTGGACCGAACATCAAGACGCCTCGTGGTGGAGTTATCCCCATACGTAGAAACGTTGCCGGATATCGGAGAGGCCATTCCACCGCCTGCTGCAACTTCAATTTCAAATCTTTCTGTCCACCGATATCCGACCATCGTACATTAGGAACCTCCACGAGTATTTCCTTCATGGCAGAAGGTTTCGTTACTTTTAAAGCATTATTAAAATCTTCCAACGTTACTCTCGCCGAAGCTTCGGATACGTCTGGTACTTTTTCTCGACGTTTCACGGCGCTTATGATCGCCTGAGAGCACAAACCGTACAAGTCTGCGCCAACATATCCGTGAGTAACGAAGGTAATGTTCGATACATCTTCCGTGGTTAAGGTATTTGGTATCCTCTTTAATAATTTTCGTAGTATCTCCCCGCGCGTGTCTGGTGTAGGGACATAAATTTCAAATTCTCTGTCGATTCTACCTGGCCTTCTGAGAGAAGCATCCACCAAGTCCACTTTCGATGTAGTAGCTAGAACTACGACTCTGTCGTTCGTGTTTTGTATATCGTCAAATAGCGCAACTAATTGCGCGAGGACCCTTCTTTCGTGATCACTACTCGAGTTAGACCTTTTGGGACAGAGGGTATCGATGTCTTCTATCAAAATAATGCTCGGGGCTTTCGCTTTCGCTTCGATAAAAATATCTTTCAGCTTCTTTTCCGTTTCACCGAGAGATTTACTGTAAATATCTGAACTGTATATGGTAAAAAAATCGATATCATAGTCCGAAATCAAGGCAGCTGCGATCATAGATTTCCCAACGCCAGCGGTACCATACAACAGTACGCCCTTGCTGATACAAAAGTCGCCCACGCTCTTAGATCTTGAAAGACCGATATCGAGAATGTCTCTGATATCTGCCATAACGTCGCCGTATCCGCCGATATCTTCCATTTTATATTTCGATTGGTTACTCTCTTTGATATTTTCTTCATCATTTTTACGAAGTTTCCACCTTGTACTGTAGAGAGCTTTATAAAACGTGGTATCAGCACCTCGATTCGTCGTTAAATTTAATTTTTCAAAACTTTCGGACAGCTCACTGTCGGTACTTTCGCTCGCCGTAATTTGAATGATTTTGTAACTCAATTTCCTTCCATAGTAAGGTATACTGATTTTATTTCCGGCAGAAAATATTTTATGTTCGTTGTAATTCTTAAATATAACATCCAATTCCGTCGTTGTCTCTGACAAGGAGTGTCTGCCGACGCCACGGATTAAAATCTCTTTTGCAATTCCTATCGGATGCCTCATCCTTTGCACCTTAATCAACCCTCGAATATTGTTCAGCTCTATCGCTGAAAGAAGCGTATCGTTATTCCTCAAAAATTCTTTGCAGTCCGGGGATAGAGTATGGAGCTGCAGTACCATTCCTCGTTAAAGAAACGCTAATCAAGCTTTTATCCCCTGTTGGCCATGCCGTCTTGACGACCGTGCCTTCTTTGCTCGTAATTGCAACGGGATCTCCTATTGCAATTTCGCACAGTTGCAAAGCGGACGACGACATAAACACCAAATCATCCAGCTCCCTTTTGGAAATATTCTTTGGCTGCTCTATGGAGAAATGGATGAGTAGCTGTGCATGTGTATATATATATATATATATACATGTATAGGCTATCGGCTATCGTACGCAGGCAAATACCTTGAGCCTTGTACGTCTCTGAGGTACCGTACAAAGTACCGTTGCGAACAAAAGCATGATTCCAATTTTCATCATCGGGAGGACAATTGGTTTCGTGTTGATCCACGTCTTTTTGCATCAGCACGCATTGACATGTTTCGCAGGTTATCCAGGAGGACAAACTCTTTCTCGCTTTGGAAGACATCTTACAAGGAGATAATATGTCTTTTCGTATTTCTTTTTACGCGTCTTAAGATCGTTTATCCGAAGATGTGTATTTTTACCGCAGTTTATTCCAAGGAACAAGACAAATAAACTGGAATAAACTTTCCTCGAGAGACATACGTATATTTGTAAACATAACCTAAACGATAATTCTTGATCGTGCCTGATATCAAAGTAAAGTTGAAAGATCCACACATTCGTGCAAAAGTACAAAAACGTCGGCAAGTTTTGGGGCTATTGCATGTATTGCGAAAAACTAATGTAACTTTAACGCATAGAAATGAGAAGGAACACGCCGTGACCGTTCGGAACGGTTCGGGCAGGTTCGGACCAGTTCGGACATCGGGGATTTTCGCGATAGATTCGGCGCTTCGAGCGCCGCCAATATTCGAAAATTACAGGCGGGCTCCTTAACTGCATTTCTTCGAAGCGACCGCTGCCAGAGACAAATTTATCGAGATGGAAGGAAAATAATATTTATCGATCGTTGGCCCGATAAGCAATTTTGAGCTAAAGAGGAAACTTGGAATCGTAAGCTGAGAATGCGATAATTTAAACGTGACGACGAGGAACGAGGAGTCGTCGATAGCAGTCCAGCAATACTACAGAAAAGTAGCTCCGAAGAGTTTGCGATTACTTCTGAAGTGGCGAAAAAGAAGAAAACGGAGAACGGAGAACGGCGGCCAAGGAGCACAGATCGGACCCGCGATGCAATTTTTAGAGAGCAATAATAATACGTTGGAAATGAGATCGTTGGACGCGGTAGCATCGACAGAGGTGCGCTAACGAGGTGGAACCCTCGCGGGCTACCTCCCGGTGCAATCAGGAACGACGATGCAGTCCGACGAGTCTCCGCGGTCTTGGCTTCGTCCGAACACTCGGCGGACGGTACCGCGACAAAAAACTTGGGAGCCAAACGATGGACGACCCTCTCCTTTTTCTTTTTCCCTCCTCGTCATTCTCTTCGATGAGCCGCGGGGAAGGGATGGAAAATTCGGGGGAGGGAGACGCGAAACGGAAAATTTGAGATTTTTTGAAAGAAATTCAAGAAGATACCGGTAAAACGCCGTTAAACGAGCAGCCGAGGAAAATTGGCGAGCGAGGAAACGAGCAGAGGCTCTCTTTTAACGGTAGCTGCTTCCGAGCGAGGTAAATTTTCGCAAAGATATCGGGGAGGTAGTTTTGATAAAATTGATCGGACGTTCGAGACGGATCTCTCGTTGCCGAGGATATCTGTCCGATATCGAGAAGAAAGGGCGCGATTGAGGGGAATTGGGGAAGAAAAGCGAAGAAGGATCGAGAGGAATGGCAGAAAACGAGCGGCATCGGGTGTGAGAAAGAATCGAATGGCCAGCAGGCATGAGACCGAGAGGCGAGAGACCGATGGATGGACCGAGGACGGACGGGCCTGCCGTCACGAAGCGGGCCGACGTTCCCGTACCAAACGAGATTAATAGAGATCCGCCTGTCAGCCGGACGCCTCTCCGTCTGAGCGAGATCCAGCGGCTTCCAGACGGCCAGTCTTCTCGCAGATCGCAACCTGCGTGGGCAAGAACCGATCGTGATCGTGATCGATCGGACGGGACGTCTCTTCGGGCTACCGTGTCGGCCGTACCGCCTCGAGTACACGACGGTCCAAGAGTATCGCGCGTATCACCGATCCTCCGGTAGTCCGGGCACGCACTAATGAGATAACCACTGTGACAAATCACCACGGTTCGTCCTCGCGTCGTCGTTTTCGGCCCACGCTTCAATTATTTCCCCTTTTTTCCCCCTTTTTCAAATTCGTTTCCCTCGTTTTTCCCGTCCGTGGGGATCGTAACCGTCGCTATTCGTACCGATGCGAATGCAAAGCACCAGGGGACGGTGGGCCGTATTTGGTGGCTTCGCCTTGGTTTGCCTCGTGAATTTGCGACTAGGTAGGCAGTCGATTCGTTTTTTCTTCTCCGTCGGCGTCGCGGGGGCCCGAATCATTTTCCTCCCTTCCCCCGTCTCTTCGCTCGCTCGTTTTTCACGACGGAGAAGCGAGGAAACGTTGGGCTCGCGCGATTTTCCTCGCGATCTCACCTCGGTGCCGGCGGTGCGGCTTTCTGTTTCAGCTTTCGGCAGCAACGACTCGGGAAACGAGGAGGGAATGCCCACCGAGGAAGTTCGACAACGCATATGTTGCGCCAGACATCAAAAAACTATCGACGTTGGATACGGTGAGCCTGCCGATGTACAGCATCGCGTGCATTAACGTTTCGCCGAGTGGCCCGCCGCGAAGAACGCGAAAATCCACGGGATTTTGGTCTCAGCCGCAGCCGCAGCCGCGAGACGCGTACAAGGGGTTAAAGAGGAATTGCTGGAATTGCGCGAATCGCGTCAATTACGCCAATTCCTCTCTCCTTTCGCTCCCTTTGGCTCTCTTCGACTCCCTTCGGCTCCCTCGTTGGACGACGGCCCAGCGTTCGCCGGTGCGAAGCGTCGGTGGCCTTGTCGGTAGATTCGATGCGCGGTATATCATCGTTGGGTGTTCAATCAATTGACGGCGATCGGGAGGATGGAACATCCGGTGATTTCACCTCGTCGTCCGCGCGTCGTTACGGAGATTCGAGCGCGGTGGGTAGAAGCGAGTCGAGCGAGGATTTTTTCGGTTCGCGTCCATCGGATCGAGGAATCGCCGGCGAGTGGGGTCGGTCGAGTCCCGCGAACTTTGACCGGCAAACGAGCGAAGGTTCGGGGAGCCGGTTATCGGCGAGAAATCGATTCGCCGAAAGCCGATCGTCCCCCGGTCGAGCGATTAACGTTTCGCCGAACTGTCGTTCGGTGAACCGGAGATCGCCGAGACCGTCGGTAGTCTTTGGTCTCTCTCGACGGAACGTCGAACGGACGGACGATAGTCCGAAGATAGCACCATTTATAGGAAGAATCGCGGAGAAACGGGATAGAAGGAGAGAATTGGCGGGAGAGGAGCAAGGGACACGTGAATCATCGAGGAATCCTCGCGTATCCCGTGTCCCACGCGTTCGCGCCAAAAATAGCTCGGTTACGCTATAGTCGCTTTTACCCCCTTCTCGTACCCTCGTCAACGTTTAATTCGATACAACTCGTAAATTCCGCCTAACGATCGTAAGCATTACCAGCGGCGCCACCGAATTTACACGCGTCTCGCTTTTCGCCGCGGTGCCGCGAGATTCCGCGAGATTCCGCGAAAGCCATCGGGAATCCGGGATGCGGCCCCGCCGGAAAAGCGACGCTCTCGTTCCCTTCCTACATCTGTCTCTTTTCTCCAGGTGTATCGGGAGAGGTGATCCAAATCGATGCCGGACACTGTCGCAAGCTGTGCCCGCGGCACGTCTCGGACGATCACGGAGACCCCAGCCGACCCGCCGTGCAGGTAAGCCATCTTCGAGCCTATCCTCCGCTCTTCCTCGCATTCGCATCTCGCGTCCTCGAGCCCTTTCGTCGAATCGGGCCCCCGATTCCGCGATTCGAGTCCACGATCCTACGATCCTACGATTTCGCGGTTGAGGAACGCAGGATCGCAGGATCGAGCGACCGCGCTTGGAGGAATGCGGCGAACCGGAGACTCGGCGTAATCCGTGACTCATGCCGACGGGATGCACCTGGTGCACCGTGCAAAAACACCGTGGGCCGATCCCCGCCTTCGTGCATCGAACGTACGACAAAAACTGCATCGGTGGAGTAAAGTTTATCGAACCGGTCGCCAAACTCGCGAATTCCTCGAGCCTACCGTCCACCCTGGCCCTCCGGCGAGCCGAGAGCGAGGAGAATCGAGCGGGAGAGGGAGGGCAGTTTTTGCGCGGAAAAAATCTCGCGCGCGCCGCAAGTCGAGCTCGCGAAAAAGTAAAAATCGCGCTTCCTTCGATCCCGATGTTAATGGCGAGAGTCCGAGGCGAAACGCCGATACGGCCGTCGAAGAATTTCGGTGCCAGCTTTCCAGCCGTCTCCGGCCTTACCTCCGTCCACCTCCAGCCACCGTTTTCGAGAGGGCTCGCGCGGGGGAAGATGCGAAAAAATCGACGAGCCAGCGAATTCGTAGGCAGAAAAATGAAAAAAGTGTAAAAAATAATTGGGAAGATATACGCTGGCACGGCCGAGCGCGGAGTGGTAGCCAAGGGCTATACCCTTGGAAGGGCGAAAAAGACCGGAACGTCACGCAGATTTATGACGCATGGGATCGACCAATCCGCAGGCTGGAATGCGGCCACGCCAGGCATCGCGCGATCGTACGATCTCCGCGACTTTTACGGCGTGTCCACCCCCCGTTCCTCTTTCCTCCTTCTCTTTCACCACCTCTTCCTCTTTCTCTTCCTCTTCCTCCTTCGATCCCGAGTATTCTCCTCGAAGGCGATTATGAGACTAGGAAGAATAATCGGACATTGCCGGAACGATCGAGCAGCAGAACTTAGCCCCCCGTGGCCGCCACAGGACATTCGCGATCCACCGCGAGACCAGGACCTTTTGGTAAGATGCTTGCTCCGAGTCCGAGAGTCGAAGGATTTGTAAAAATAATAAGGAGAGCGAGGAGGAGGAGGATCGAAAGGTTCGTTGGCATCGAAGGAGCGGTCGAGGGCCGTTCGAGGGCAGTCGCAGGGCCGTCCGAGGGCCGCTCGTTGGTCCCGTAGACGGATGGTTTCGGAAAGATCGGCGGTGGATAGCCGGGGTCGGTCTCGGGCGGCGTCGCCGCTGGGTCCTCGCTGGGGAGAAAGCTATTTTCGTCACGTGATGCAACCCGATCGGTGGTTTACGATCTTGCAGCACCCACGACGCCATAGGAGAGAAAGAAGCTCGAGGAGGAGGCGTTGCACGAACGCGATATGCAGAAGCGGAGGACGCGTGTTTGTGTCCTTGGAAGGTCGAATCGTCCCGGGTCACCGCTCCGGCGCCAGTTTGCCCGGCCACTAAATCCCGAATCGCGTTCCTGGGATCTTCAAGACGGATGAACCTGGGAGCGGAATTTATTAGAAATATTCTTAGAGCCAGAAATAAACTTCTGACGGTGGGTCGACGAGGAGAGGAGCGGAGCGGAGAGGAGCGGATAGAAGGAGAGGAGTGGGAAGGGCCTCTGCGAGACGGAGAAGAAATTTCGAGATTTACAGGGACAAAATCTCGGAGATAACGGTCGATCCCCCGCGGTGAGAATAATTAAATGGCCCGCGCGACGCGAAAAAAATCGAGCCGATCGTTTCGCCGTCTATCCATCGAGCCTATCGTCCGCCGAGAGAAACGAATATCGTTCGGAGCGAGCCATATCGCGGGGTAACCGCAAACCGATGGCCTCCTGGAATTCCCAACGTCTCATCGACACCTCGGCCCTTGCCTCCTTCTCCCTGTTCCTCCTCCTCCTCCTCTCCAGCGACTCCTCCTTCGCTCGTCGCTCGCGTTGCTTCCTTTTTTCAGCGAGCCCGAGAGGATTCGGCGCCGTTTCCGTCGAGGTTCGCCGTGTCCTCCTTTTCCCTCGGTGGTGAACGGGGCTGACCGTTCGTCGAAAACGCGGAGGACTCGAATCGCGTAACTCTTTGGATTTATTTTTAGAGATGCCTGCCGGACTCCCATTGTCGTCCAAGGGCCGTGAAGCTCGAGAGGGTATCGACGATACAGGGCGTTCGCGTGATCGAAGTCGTAGACTTTTGCGAGTGCGCGGCGGACTCTACCTGCAGGCGAGAACCCTTTACGCATCTCGTTCACTCCGGCACGCCCCATCAGGTCGCAATGGACGTCGGGGTGTGCATGGGTCACTGCGCCAAAGGTACTCCATCGGCTCTTCGTCGATCGCGATCTCCATCTCCGTCTCTCTCACGACTCTCTTTCCCCCTTCCTCTTTTACATGTACATCTCGGACGGCTCTCGGTAGATCTGGGATGCAAGCCGACCAGAAACAGCACGGTCAGCGTGAAAGGACCGAACGGTAGGTAAACGCTTGAATTACGTTCAATTCCATCGTGCGCAGCGATCCGCGAGCGCGAGAGACGACTGATCGGTTATCCTCGCAGGGGACGAAGTCTACCAGGTAATCGAAAAGTGCGGATGCGCCGGAAATTGCCACAAGATGGATTACATGGAGACCGTGTTGGATTTCAGCGAGGTCGAAATAAAGGACGGGACGAACACGACGGACGTTCGACCGGTCGTTCGAGTAAGGATCGTTCTCGCGGCGACGCGATTCCGCTTCATTCCGTCTCGATACGATGCGCCTCGATAATTCTTCCTCCGTTTTCTCTTTCTCTTTGCCCGAACTCGCAGCAAATTAACGTAGGTCAATGCGTCGGAACGTGTCCGGGAAACGAGACGGAGATGTGCCTCCTGCGGGACAAGAAGGAGCCCTCGAGGTGCCTTGCCGGATTGTACTCGCAGCAGCACTCCTGCACCCCGGCAAGATTCACGGTTCACGAGTACAGGTATCGCGCGGCCACGGGATCCCGTCGAGGCTCCCTCGATATCTCCCCCCGATTCGTCGTCGATTGCTCCTCAACCTTTCCTTTGCAGGACTCGTCGAGGATCCAAGAGGGAGATAATACAGATCACCCAGTGCGCCTGCGTCTAAGGGCCCACCGAGCGACGAGGCGAATCGAGAGAGGATTCGAACGATGCCCGCGACCGATCCAGCCGCGCATCCGCCAGAACCGGGACATGCCGATACTCTCTCTCCGCGTCTCCTTTCGATACGGACTATACCGCCGTTCGGATGTTCCTACCTGTGTACGGTGCAATCGATATGATCAATAAACGAACGATGTCCACCCAAAGATCGAACGTTCGGCTCGACGCGTTTCGCTGCCTCCGATCCATTTTCAACGTCGCGACAAATTAGGCTCGCCTCGTAGAAATTTCACGGTAATCGTGGCAATTTCCCGTCGACGAGTCGTCGCTAACGAGTGGGACGTCGACGATTTACGATTGGTCGCGGCGTTCCGAGCGTGCGACCGCTTCCGCGAGCGAGCCGTCCCTTCGGCCGCTCTCCTCTTCCTCCCGAGGGAACGATTCTCCCTCGTCGAGCGGGGCTTGCCGAGATTCCCGTGGGAGGAAAAGAGGCAAAGGGGCAAAGGGGCAAAGGGGTAAGGTGGCAAAGGGATAAGGAGGGAAAGGGGGAAAGAGAGAAAGAGTCGAACGGCGAATGGGTAGAACGGTGGCGTCCTTGGGAATGGAAGATCGAAGGCGGTTCGCCTCGCCGCGGCGGAGAGAACGACCAATTGGCACCGTTGAAATTTCTAGGTACGGCTCCTCTTTGGCGCGTGCAATGCAACAAAAAGAACGAGGTCGACGAAGTGGCGCTCGAGCGACGCGAACGCGTGGGCGAAAATACCCGCTGACACCCTCGCGATCCGTCATCGTCCTCGTAGGAAAACAAGCGATTATTCGCGACACCTAAATATCGCCGCGCGGCCACATAACTCCGCACTTACGAATCTACGGAATTTAGGAAGCGGGAGTTTTTTTAATAGCCCCGCGATGTCATCGTCTCGTTTCCTCCGCCGTGGGGTCCGCCACCTTCGCCGTGTCCAATTTTTCGCTCGACCAGGACCGTTTCGCGCGTCTTTTATCGCAATTACGATTACTCACGGGCCAGAAGAGAGGAGAAGGGAAGAGAGAGGGAGGGAAGGAGAGAATGAGAGAAGGAGAGAAGGAGGGAAGGAGAGAAAGAGAGAAGGGAGAAGGAGGAGGAGGCCGCGAGGAAGGTAGACTGGAGAGTCGTGAGTACGGGGGGATGGGGGGAGAGGGTGAGAATACATCCTACTCGTTTGTAGGACTCGACTTAGTAGGTTAAAGGGCCAACGGATGGGCGTCGGAAGCGTCGAAGGTGTCGGACGTAGGGTCTCGACGTCCGGTACAGGTAAGAGAGAAGAGGCGGAGGAAGGAAGGGAGAAGCCGACGGAGTCGAGCGGAGTCGGAGTCGCGTCGGTGTCCCGTGAGAGAGGCCGATGTCGCTGCGGGGAGCAACGCGGGGGAGGCAACTCCCGGCATAGCATAAAGGTGACTCCTCGCAGCCAAGACCTCCCATATGCTACTTAGCGTCCCGTTCGGTTCGGCTAACCTTCCGTCCGCCGGCAGAGAAGGTGCCCGCTCCACGTTCCACGGAAAATAGTCTCGAACAGCGCGCGGCGGAATCGGATAACCGGATAACCGGAGAACCGGCACCTCTGCCCCCAGAGTCTCGTCGTTCGCGGGAATCGGAGGACCGCTCGGATCGTTTTACGAGTTTCGCTCGTTCGGTCGACGATCGGCCCAGTCGGCCGATCGAGTCGGGAATCGCGGCCGAGCCCGGATCGGCGGGAAGATCGAACGGCCCGCGCAAACGGGACGCTCTCTCTCTCTCTCTCTCCTCTCACGCGAGAGAAGACTCGCAGGATCGCGACTTCGTACCTCGGCAGCATCGAGCGCGACCCTTTTCCTTCGAAGACGAGGCGCGACCGATCCAGGAGGACGATGACGAGAGGTATTCTGCTCCTTCTCCCGGCGATGCTGCTCTCCACGAGGCCCCTCGACGCGCACGGACATCCGACCGACTTCCCCCGAGAGGACGACCGAGACGACGATCGGCCCCTCGAGACTTCCTGGTCCCTGGAGCGTCTCGTCGAGGGAAACGAGCTCGACGCTCGACGCGATCGAGCCGTCGAGAAGCTGCGGCAGGTCCGTTTCCGGAAAACGCTGTCCCACGAGTCGCAGAAAGTTTCGCAGTGCGGTTCAGAGTGACAAACCGAGTCGATCTCTTCCTCCTCACCGATACCAATCTTCACGAGCCCGATGAAACGTTTGCAGGTTCTCGGTATTCGGAGTCATACCGAGAGGGCGGCTCGTCGAAAGGTGCCACCGCAGTTCATGATGGAGCTTTACAACAACGTCGCCGATCCCAGCGGAGTGACGCGAGGCCGAAATCCTTACAACGCCAAGGTCGTTCGCAGCTTCATCGAGAGAGGTAAGGACGCGCGCCTCCCCCGCTTCGATCCCCCGGTCGTCGATGCTCAGCCTCCGCCTCATCTCGCTCTCTTTCCGCAAGACACCTCCATGTCGCGATTCTACTTCTTCAACATCACCGGCTTGGAGGCGAACGAGTCGGTCCTCGAGGCGGAGCTTCATCTCTATCGGAAGAAGACCCCCCTGAAATCCATGCACCCCTCGACGCTCGCCTCTCCCTATTACCTGGTGAGTATTGCCGAAACACGCGGAAGGTTCGCGAGGCAGGTCTCAACCGTGTCCCCGGCTCTTCTCGCAGATAAGAGTCTACCAAGTGTTGGACGAGAGGAGCCTGGACGTTCCGGATCTCCATCGGCTGTTGAACGTTCGTTACGTCGGGGCTCACGCTTCCGGCTGGCAGGTGAGTCGTAGCTCTCGTCCCTATGGGGGACACGGGCCGCCGTTCTCGACGGACCTGCCGATTTCCGGAGCTATCCTCCCGTGCTCCTCTTTCAGATATTCAACGTCAAGCAGGCCGTTCTGGGCTGGCTCAACGGCGAGCCGAACCTCGGACTTCTCGTCACGGCGTCGACCCTCTTCGAGGACCGAGTGATCGTCGAGTTCTCCCGTCGAAACGAGTATCATCGAAGCAAGCAGCCGATTCTGGTGCTGTTCGACGACGACGGCAGCAAGGAGGCTGGCCCGGGAAGGAAGATCCTTCCGCGCTACTACGCCTACGAGAACGAGAAGGAGAACGGGGACGAGAGGCAGAGCGAGAACGAGAACGAAGTCGCGTTTCTGGGGGAGACGAGACCCGACGACGAGACGTCTTCCCCGGAGAAGACCGTCGACGCGGAGGGGGACGACGACGACGTCGGTCGCACGGAGGGAAGATCGACGACGCGAGGCCAGCCGGAGGAGGCCCGATGGGAGAGCGCCCGAGAGCCCGAGTTCTTCGAGAGGCGGAAGAGAAAGCGATCCTCCGACCTCGGGGAGGACCGAGAAGGGGAGGGACGGCACGTTTCCCCGAGGAAGCGTTCCCGTCGGGACGCGAGACGCCCGATCCTTCCTAGCTCGATGGACATCTACGATCGAGCGACTCGCCGGGAGAACCTAGGAGAAACGGTGAACCGTCGACGATCGGCGCGATCTTTCCGAGGACGGCGTTCGACCGCCACCAAGAGTCACGCGACCGTCCGAGAGAACGTGACCGAGTGCTCGAGGCACGAGCTCTACGTCGACTTCAAGGAGATCGGCCTCTCATCCTCCATAATCGCGCCCCTCGGCTACTCGGCGTATCACTGCAAGGGCGTCTGCGAGTCCCCGTTGAGTCAGGATCAGCAGCCGACCAACCACGCGACCATTCAGGGAATCGTTCACAAGATGGGCCTCGTCAAGGACGTCGAGAGGCCATGTTGCGTACCTACCAAGCTCTTGGGCACTACCATTCTCTTCTTCGACGACAACGAGAACGTCGTTCTCAAGGTGTATCAGGACATGATAGCGGATCGCTGCGGATGCCGCTAAACTCCTTCTACCCCGGCGCCTCTTCGCGCCCGTGTATTTATACCTGACTTCCGAGGAGCGAGCTTGCCTCGCAGAGGGTGGAAACGCGATTCGTCCTTGCTTATCTCTATTCCCTTCGGGGCGAGGGAGTGTGCTGTGCGTGCGTGGGTGTGTGCGTGCGTGAGAGAGAGAGAGGGAGAGAGTGAATGCGAATAATAGAGCACGCGTGTATGTACGTACGCGTCAGCGTGTACTCGTGCGCGAACGCGGGGCGAGATACGATAGGAGACAAGAGGAATGGATTCGCTGCGTGCAACGATTCGGCGCCCTTAGGTGGATCATGAAAAACCGAATTTTCACGAATCATTCCCACGGAATCGCCTCGCGATCGCCGTTCAAACGGTCCCGCTACTTTGTACATAAGACATTCCCAAGTTCGCGCGATACCAGTCGTATCAACGTACGCGCGTCGGCATCGTATTGGTAACTTGTATCGCTGTTAAATTATTATTATAATCACACGTAAGGAGGTAGTCGAGCCTAAAACTGTATATAATATCGTATGCTAAATGTTTCCTCGTTATAATTATTTATACTTTAATTACGAAGAATAAAAGAAATCAGTTAAACCATCGAATCCTGCTCCGTCTTTCTTTCTTTCTTTCGCTCGCCCTCCCCTGCCCGATAGTCGCCAAGATCCCGAGTTCCCCCTATCTGCGGATAATCGTCCTTTGCTCGATCCTCTTCGGGAATTTCTATTCCCCGTACGATTGGGGAGACGGGGATAAACCAAAACAGGTGAACAATTCGAGGCCGTGGGCCAAAACACGGAGAGAAAGGAGGAAACGGAGACGTAAATCGCGCGAAGAAGCCAATAATGTAGATGCAACGGGGAAGAGCGAGACCGAGACCGGGACGATGAGGTTGGCGCCACGGGATCACGGGGTGCGGGGAGGCTGTCGCGGAATGTCAGCGCTACCGGTATTAACCACTGCCTCCTTTGCACTCCCTGAAGCTCCAATTCGTGCTCGAATTCGAGTTTCCCTCTAGAGTTTCTCGTGACCAGCGACGTGTGCACGACCGACCGTTCGAGCGTCACGAAACCAAACAAACATCAAAATTGTCGCGCAAGGAGAAAGAGACGGAAAATCGCGGAAGAAGAGAAACGGGCCGATCGTCGATGTTTCAAATGTTTCTCGGCACCGTCGCCTTTCTTCGGGAGAGCAAGCGCATTTGCGTCTGGTAAACAAATTAACTTAACGAGTCGATTCGAGCGAGATACGAGCCGCCGGCGCTGATCTACGGGACGCCGGGAACATTCCGATTGCGTCTGTATCCTCCCGTCTTCCGGTTCGACTCCCGCTGCTCCGCGACTCGCTCCATGCGCGCAAATTTCCACCCACGCCTCCTACCAAAGTGGCGCGCAATTTGTCGAAGAAATTGCCATAGGTTGCACGAAGGGAGAGAAGAGAATTTCGGCTTCTACGAAAGGAAGGTCGAGAAAGAGGGGAAGGGGAGAGCTTCCGATAGCATCGGTAAGCGCGACGCTGCACGCTTGCGAGCCGACGATCGCTCGCGTGCCAACGCGCTCTCCATTCCCCTTTCGTGCATCTGCGGTTATATTTAATTCACAGTGGGTGTATTTTCGAATCCGCCGGACTAAAAATAGCTGGAACGCGTTTCACTGCATTCCACCGTTGTATTTAGAACCCTCGCGTATTACGATACGCGAGTTTCTTCGCTTCGCGCGATTCCTTCGTTGCTCGCTCATCCAGCCGTTCTATCTCTTCTCTTCCCTTCTCATCTCTCTTCTTCTCTCCTCTGCCCGTCTCTTCTCTTCCCTCGTCATCGCCGATCCGCTCGTCTCTCTCGTTTACGTAATTAACCGCGCGCCGTTTGAACCGAGCGAACGCGTACCTCGAGCGTTTCCCGGGAAAAGCCTTGGACGTCGGCAACATCGGTCTCGCGATCTCTCGATCGCAGGGACAGAAACGAGCAGGGGTGTATGTATATATATATACTGGGAGATCAACGAGCCGACAGAGGACCGCCGAGAGCTCGAAGATTTGGAAAGAACCGAGGCGCGCGGCACGCGAGCGCGCCCTTGGACGAATCGTGGAGAAACGGTGGGGAAAGGGCGCGGTTCGTCGGGGCCTAGAGCGACGCGGCTCGCGATAGAGAGGAGCGGCCAGGTCGCCGAACGAGCCGATGCCGCCGACGTTAAATGAACAGAGATAAAGAGAAAACCCGTAGGGCTCTGCAGAGCCGACGATCGGAGAGACGCGAACGCGCAATGACCTAGCCTTCCGTCCTCCGCCGCGTTGCCCCGCTCGTCTCTTTCGCTACCTTTCCCTGTTTCTCCGTTTCCCTCGACGCCGACGCCGACGCCGACGTGACCGTTATTACGAAGAGACGGAAGAAAGATCGATCGGGAAGTTCGCGAGAATACGTCGTCGGCGATCGTTGAATCGGTTGGATCGGTGCGATCCTACGCGCCGAGGGGCGCTCGCGCTCGTAAACAAAGAGGCCGACGACACGAGGCGGCGCGACTCGCGTGTCCTTGCTCCGCGCCGACGACCGCGAGATCTAACGTAAACAAACCGGCGAACAGGGGGATGGAAAGCCGATCGATCCGATCGATAGCGCGGAAATTGAGGTCAGCCTTGCCCGACGATCGTCTTATACGGTGCAGACTCCGTTGGTCCGTCGGTCCGTCGCCCCGTCGCTCCTTCGGAGTTTCGGTGCTCTCGCGGACGTCTCTCGAGGAAGTGTCGTGACGAGCTATGAGCGTGATCGTCCACGAGAGGAACGATGAGACCGTTGGCCCTGATCTGCTCGATTCTGTTCTTTCGATCTATTCTGCCGGATTCCGATCCTCTAGCTTGCGCGGACGATCGCAACGTAAGTAGCCATCAATCGTCCCGTCGCGCAAGGGAGCCGACGGTGAGACGATCCCGCTCGTTGCACGTTTTATCCGATTTATCGGGCCTTATCGGCTCCATCGGTATCTCCCCACCCTTCGTCGATCCGGCGCCCCGGAAGTTGATCGGTCCGGTGCGGTCACCCTTCGCGTCTCCCTTCCCTCTCGAACGACCTCGTAAATCCGCGAGATCCAATTGATCCTTCAACGGACGCTAATTGCTCCTCAAACAGACGAGCGAGAACGTCGCGGCTCGGGAAAACGAGCGAATGGCGATCGACGCCTCGAGCTTCGAGACGGTCGGATCCTCGACGACCGTTCAGACTAGAGTCGACCGCAGCGAGAATCGCGAGGAGGGATCCGATTCCCTTCCTACGAGGCATGGAAAGCACCGTCGACGACGTCGATGTAAAAATCGCCCCACGTGTTTGCGCGGAGTCCTCGCAAACAAGCGGGCCAACGACGCGAGGACCCCGCAAGAGGAGATCGCTCGGGAAAATCGTCGAGGGACCCCGGAGAGAAGAGACTCCGAGTTCGTCAACGGCAAAGACGGATCGACGGAGAGCGTACAGGTGATCCGCTTATCGTCGACCGACCGTGCTGTCGACGACGATCGCGAATATACCTTTCTGCCTTTTCTTGGTATCCTTGGAAGCGGGACAATGACACGGGCCGAGCAGGTAAACTCGACGGATCCGACGGGTCGGACGATCGCGCGCCGACCGATATCCTGGACCAGTCGCCGAAGGAGCCCGAAGAGGACGGAGACGAGCTCGACGGAGACGGCCGAGCTACCTTCGGAAACATCGACGAATTCGACCCGAACGCTAACGGGAAGCGCGGGGAAATCGAATTCTTGGACGAAGCGATCGATGGGAACGACGATTACAGAGACGATATGTACTTCTCCACTTACGCGGCCATCGACCAACGGATCGCGCTTCACGAGAGCTCCAATCAGCTTCTCGCCAAATTATTTCAGAGCCTGCGTAACGTCTCCTTCGCGGACGGTCGGGATATCTTCAAGTTCAATTTCGCAGACGTTACCAACGAAGATCCGTGTCAGAAGTGGTTGAATAGCAGGGACAAGCTCGAGGAGGTTTTCTCAGGTAACGAGCCTCGCTCTGTCCGCGAGGCCTCATCGACTAGCTCTCTCTCTCTCTCTCTCTCACTGTCTCTGTCTCTTGCTCGAGAAGGAGAGGTGACGGTCGCGATTTTCTCGCAGATGGGCTGACATCCTTGCCGGCTTGTCCTTGCCAATATCCCAGCAACATTTTCTACGACGACAAGATCTGGGACGAAAAGCATGGAAAGCGCTTCAGATGGCGCGACGTCAGCGGCGAATCTCAGAGACTCGACGTCTACAAGCCCGGTGCCGCTTACTGCGTTCGCTCTTTGCTCGCCCAAGGAACCGGAAGCGCGGCGGCCCAGCATTGCTGTTACGATCGCACCAGGAAACTTTTGACTCGAGGTTCCGGCGCGGGAACTCCAAATTTCGTTAGTCCAGAAATATCGTCCGTATTGCACGAGAGAATAGATGTCCTGCCTTGGAGACTCTGCAAGGGAGATTTCTCCAGGTTTCCGTCCAACACCGTTTAATCGCACTTTCAAATCTATTCACCGATCGAAGCAACCTCCGCTACCAATTGTGCTTTTGCAGATACAACGGTGTGCGGCCACCTAATAACGACAACGGATGCGAGCAGAATCCTGACGACGAGGAGTATCAGCGGCAAATTAACCGTACCAAGCATTACTGACGGATGTCCTCCGGTTTAGTTGACCGATCGCGAAACGAGATACGTCGAGGGAAGAGTGCAGACTCTACCGTGTCCTGATGTATCGACCGAGGGTGTTTAATAAAGTTACCGACCCTGCATAACGCCCGTTCGTCTCCTTCTTTCGTTACGAATGCGCGCGGTTGCTTTCGAAAGCTACTCGAACATCACGGTTTTCAGCCGTGTGGTAGAAACACTGCACGATGTAAACTTCTCATCGTAGAATAATTATATGCTGTATATGTACACAAGTTCCTTCAACGGCGGGAAGCGCGCAGTAGTACCAAGTAGTACCAAGGTAGATCCGCATCAGCGGGAGCGTGCGTTAGGCTTCTCGGTGTACAGCTGTTGGGGGTTATCGTCGTTATGGTTACCGTTATTACAGCAACTTGCACAAGCCGATTGTCACAATATCCGCGCGTAGAACACGATAGCTCCATCGACATATCGAATTAGCAATATGGATTGGGCAACGGATTTGGAAATTACCTCGAAGAAAGTACGTCTTTTGTGTCAGCTTTTTGTAGTTGTGGGTCAGTGACCCCGGCTCTGCGAGATTCTCTCTTATTTGCGAATAGACTATCTGCACACGAACAATTTGCAGCTAATACCCCGTCTTGGTCGACGTGCCACGCAACATAATGCACAGGAGAATTTAAAGTCGGACGATGATTTCTTGGACTCTACATCGGTGTCCATGGGGAGAAGTGGAACACAACCCCCCGTAGCACCACCTCGAACCAGAAAAACGGGATGGGGGGACGAACTCAAAAGTGCAAAGTGAGACGTTGCTATGCGTTCCCTCTTAACAAACACGTACTTCAAAGACTCATAGCAGATACATTTTCAGAACTCGAGGAGGCACGACCATGATCGAACAGTAAGTAAAAGGAAAAGAACCGTGGAATTTGATGCCTATAGTCTCTTATAGATTGTTTCTTAGGGAACGTTTTCGTGCCATGGAAAAAGCAGAGCAGGTGGATGGTAAGGATGATCCACGATACGCATAACAGCTCTTCGGTTATGTACAGTATCGGCATGCTTTTTAGCTCTATGGATACTTTGAAAAGTCTGAAGTAGCTATCGGTTATCTTTTATTCGCAGACATACCAGTTATACCTGACTTGGACGAAATTCAGGAGGATAATGTCTTGTCGGACGTCACGGGTACTCCTGTGCAAGTATTCCCTCTTGTTTACTTTCTCCGGTACAGTTCTGCGATTTTTATAGAATTTTTTCACAACGAAGCTGGACTTTGTACAGGGTCGACGCGAACAGAGTCACCACTTACAAGGAACTCGACACGGATTTGATAAAGAATGCCGCGTTTGCTTCGCTGAACGGAGTTAATCTATCCCTGCTCTCTGAAAAACTATACGACGAAAGTCTCACCAAGGAACCGGACGAGGTGTGGAACTGGAACCTTCTCTTTACTAGAGTAGCTTCGGAGATTAACGGCGAAGCTCAAAAGAAGCTTGTTGCGTGAATGGTGTCGCTTTGTTTATATGAAAGATTTATATATAAAAATAAAGGCAGAAATACGATGACTTCTTCTCTTTTGCAACGATACCTCTGGCCGCCCCCCATCCCTCTTTGTTATTTTGTTGAAAGATTGCTATAATAAAAAGATATAAAATTTAAAGGTCGAAGGAAGGAAAAAACATGGCATACTGCGTTCTGCAGTGCCTGTATATGGAAGCGACAAATTATAATACCTCGTCTGACCTATTCGATTTGCCCCCCAATTTGGAAATCGCGGTAGTTCGAGGAGCGACGTGAAGACTCGACCGTGCAGGCGTGCAAATCCGAGGGGTCCGTAAAAACGGTAACCACGAACATGCAAGCGCAATCGGGAGCCGAACACAAAGCTACTTGAAGCGACCACGTGACAACACCCACTGAGCAGATCTGCCATATTTCTACGTTAGCGATCAATGTTCAGCTGTGCCATCACTAGCACACACTTCCAACAGCTACCTTAGAATTCTTTTATATATAGGAAACAAGTAGACTTCGAGAACTTGCGAGAATAATCGGACCCCATCGAATCAGGGTGCATCGTACATACCGACAGTAAAAAAAAGCTTTCGACAGACAAACATGAAACGTAAAGTCGCATATACGATCACTGTTAACCGATGTAACTTTTCCTCTTACTGACACAAAATATTTTTGTCGTTACCGTGAAATATTTACAAACAACGGCTATCGCAACGTTCATCGTTCAAGCCATCTGGCGGTGAAACGCCGCGACTCGACAATCGATATCTCGAAGTACTCGACCGACCGTATCGAGTATCGAGTATCGAGACTTTCATTTAAAAGTCTGTAGAAGAGTCCAACGATAACCTGTGTTTGCGTTGAAATTTATTCCCAGATCATCCCCGATGCCTTTGGGAAGAAGGAAATTTACGAGAACGGAGAAAAATTCGTGACTGTTAAGCGTATAACGCGGTGCAATGGGTATCGCGCATGCGTCGGCCAACAAGACTGGGAATTCGCGCGCAATATATACGTACAACACCGATGAAACCGACGTTTGCGTTCCGTGCACCGAAGAACAAGACAAAGGACCAGGAAATCCAGGAAGCTTCGAGGATCTTCACAGAAGGGTGAAAGATCTTTATCCACAAAATTTTGAAGGTGCGAGGTTAATCATCAAGAAGATACTCAGCGAGCATTTCAACGTATCGCACGCAATTACTCTCAGTTCCGTTACACCGTCCGGATACAAATTCGGCGTGAATTACTTTGGCACAAAAAGAGTAGGCTTAAACGAGAGGTATCCGATAGCTACGGGAGATATTACGCCTAATGGAAATTTGAGCGCCTCTTTTGTGCATACACTAGGATGTAGATGCAGGTTTAAACTGTCGTCACAATTCGCTGACGGGAAATGTAAAGCTTCGAGTTCCACGCTGGAATACCGCTCGAACGACTTTACGGTCGCGATGACTCTCGCCAATCCAAAATTGATCAAGAAGCAAGGTACGCTGGTGGTGCACTTTTTACAATCCATCACGTCGAGAATCGCGCTTGGTGCAGAAATCGCTTGTCTGCGCGGCTCGAAAATACCGGGTGGTCAACAAACAGTGATGTGTATGGCCTTTAGGCACAGCACGGGACCTACCACGCTATCGGCAACTTTAGGACAGGCCGGCGTTCACGTTTGTTATCATCGCAAGGCCAGTCAACAGTTGGAGCTCGGTGTCGAATTGGAAACTAACATACGAACGCATCATTCCATCGCGACTATACTTTACCAAATAAACATTCCTTACGCGGATATGAATTTTCGAGGAATCGTTAATTCGGAGACAACGATCGGCGGTGTATTCGAGAAGCGGCTCTATCCGATTCCGGAGTCCTCGCTGGTTATCAGTGGACTTTTAAATCACAGGAAACAACAGTTTCGCGTCGGTATCGGTCTCAATATTGGACAATGAGAGACTTACGCTGTTCGCGTTCAAGTTTTAAGGACCGTAATCGTGTAATACTTTATGTGAGTCGCTGTACGCGCGAATGATACGATTAAATCGAAGAAGAAAGAAGCTAACATAGAAGATTTTAATTCTCTTTCTTCAAAAGTTTACAGAGTCGTGAGAAGAATTGTCGGACTTCTTACACGCGATATTTACATCGGAAGTGTTACAGATTTGAAGAAATTTTCTTACGCGCATACCGTAAGATTTTGTTGTCTGGAGACATTGTAATACCACCCATGTTTAGAGCTAACAGGCTTAAACTAAATGCAAAAATCCAGCAGTTTAATACTGTCACTTTTTACAAAAGCATCTTATTATTTTCACATCGATTATTCCCATTAGTCGTCCCCGTTTGCTATTCTCTCGTCCAAGTCATCGTGTTCCACGTGAAAGGCCGTCGTTTTCAGTTTGTCGAAGTTCACTTCAAATTTTTCGCTAAGAAGTCCATTCTCGTCGGCGTATTCTAAAATATCACAGATCAAGGGCGATTCGACTCCTAGGACGTATTCGCATGTTTTTGGTTCTAGCAGGAACAAAGAAACTCTGGATGGACTGGTCATGTGATTTTCGACGCACTTCAGTTTCACCTAGGAACAAATTCCGCGTAAGCGTTATCGATTCTTTAGAAAAAAGTCGCTTCCCTCCTTTGAATTACGTACCTCGGTTTGCCTTAGCTTTCCGGTCTTATCGCAAACACCACCGTCGCTGTAAAAGTGCGAGATTTCCTTTCTCAATTCCGGCGATTTCGGCTTTTTGTGCGGATGCGTGGCAATCCAATCGAGATGTTTTTGTTTGTTGAATTCACCGAGAAGTATTATCGTTTTCGTGCCGTCTCGCTCTATGTGATACTGAACAACGGATCGCCCGTAACAGAATTCATATTTCCACCAACCATTGCCCTGTTTATGATATATCGATTAGATCATAATTAACGTTACGGTAGCCCGAGTATGTCGCCAAGTAGAAACACTTACCCCTTGCAAGCAGTTCTTTCCGCTAAGAAAATTTTGTACGGGACTGACTTCGGCCGGACTTATACCTTGATCCGAGATAGAGTTTGCGGAATCCTCGCCGCTGTTACCGTGCTTATCGATCACATCTACGGAATGTATCTCGACTCTAACGCGTGCTTCACGTTCCTGAAATAGAGTCAGTTGTGGAAAGATTTTTACCAGAGGAATAATTGAAACCAACAATCTCGTAGTAACCCAGTCTTCGTTTGCACCGAACAAATACTGTTAAGAGACGCATAAACGTGCCAACTTGAATAAATTTCGTATCATTTCATGTGTCTTCCATTAAGGCTGATTAAAAATGTATCTGTCTTTATCATTACACTTTATAAGAATGATGGAAAACTTTTAATAGAGGAAAGTTGCCGTTAGTTAGAGGCAATGTAAAGAGCGTTAGTAGGGAATGTTAGATGTATCGTCCTAATTTATGATTATGTCATTAGCACAAAATTCATGTTTCGAAAGATGGATAGCTCGAAAAGAAAAGAGTATACGTAGAAAAAGAAGGGACAGAATGAGGTCACTAATCGAAGCTGACCGATGACACTCGACAATAACCATCAACCATTAAGCCTGTACCCAAAAATACAAAATATTCTGACCTGGCCCTCCTTATCTACATGGAAGATCGCATAGACTTTCTGCGGCTTGTCATCCTGTGCAACAAATAATCGATTGAGTATGTAGATCATAAGTAAAATAATATGTCAAAACTAAAATTAATCGTTAAACGAATCAAGGAAAACTGTATTGCCCTATATTTTACTTTCAATCCGTACAAAAAGAATCGAATAGAACGATTCGCGCCGTTCAAATGCGTCGCATCTTACGTACGCATTTCGATCGATCGTTCGTGTTTAAAATTACCTTGCACTTACGACGCGTAAGTCGGAAGTAAAGGTAGCTATCGCTATATACCGAATGTGTGCAAAAGAAAATAATTTATTTTATATCTGCATTATATACAGGACAGTCAAAAACAAATAACCGAGTACACAGAGTGCACGTGGGATAGTTTTACCGTTACTTTCTGATGTCGAAGTTTCAGGCTTTCATTTTCCAATGAGGCCAAAGCTCTTGGTTTGTTCGGTGCATTGTCGACCGGTTGACAACTAATTTCATTCTCTCCTGTGTCCCGTGGTCTGTAGTAAGGGTGACTACACAACAACGATGAGAGGACAATAGCCTCGTATTCGCAGCTGGATGTTTCATCCAAGTAAAATATCTCGTGTCTGATATGTTGATAACAGACGTACAAAACTTTGATTTTCCTAGGTTTGTTATTTAAGTCGCAAACCGTGCCGTCTCCCATTTCGATCTCGACGTAAGGCATACTGATCCCATCGACTTTTTTAACCGGTATATCGGCTTTCCTGGTGGGGCTCTTTTCTTTTTCGAGATATTCCGCTAAAAGGCTCAATTGCTGTGACTTGTCAAAAGCGCCTAAATAATATTCTTGGGTCTTTACTTTCTTGCTGTCTCTGTCTTCGTGATATTGACGTACGTATTGGCCATGGCATAACTCGTAAGTCCAGTACGATTCGTGCTACACGAATAATGACATTGCCGTTGCATTATGAGCACATATATAACTTATATTATAACGGTTAGCAATAACTATACTATATACATACCCTATAGGAGCAATGATTAAACAATGGTGAAAGTATTTCTATTGGATTCGGCCCTGAGTACGTTTCACTATGTTCATGCTCTTGCTTCGTCGTGTCAGGTATTAAGCATTGATACCGTTCGTTGTTCGCAGTTGTTATAAAATACGGCTCTACATTATTTCGAGTCTCCTGCAGAATTTTCATATAGTAAGTTATAAATTCTCTTTGTTTCTTAAGGAGCTAAAGTGAAAATGCTCACCAGCAATTCTGAATTAGATTTGCCTGGCCAATTAATTTTAAAGAGGTTCGTATTATCGAAACTTCGGGCATCGTGACCATACACACCCGTAATTATGATACAGAACACATTATAAAGGCTAGCGTGCTTCCACATTTTTATAGAAATGTAATTACTTCATATTTATAGTTTAAAAATATAACGAGATGGTTCGTGTTGGCAACAGAAGCAGAATGCCAATGACAAATCAACAGTAAACATCAGCTGTCATTAACGTCACTTTTATGTGCATTATAATATGCAAATAAAATATTGAAATAAATATAAAGGCGAAGTGTGCTTAATTTATTAAGGGTTTAAGAAAATTAATAAGTTCATATATAACCAATTAATCAAATTTCTCGTAAGTTGATAACAATTCGTACAGAATTGACGCTTTCACTATCTCTGTCGAATAGTTAAATGCCAGTAATATTTCACCACGTGAACGTGGGAGCGTACGTGGTCGATTTTATGCAATTTTACGCCTGATATGGTCCCTACTATGGCGGGGGGTCCAAGCTTAAGTGGGAACACCGTTAACAAATTTACGAGTTACGTTTCATGTTAGCATTTGTAGGAGGCGGTAGGGTCATCCAGTGTTGGTCTCTACCGTGAAGAATTTGTGAGTTCAGTGTGCCCTCTTAATAACTGTACGCGGATTCTGTAATTCGTGGCAGAGAACCGTGATTGAGGACTCGTTGAAGTAGAAGTATACCAAGTGTACGAGATACGGGTCAGTTCGACGAGTTCGACCAAGTTCGACCCTTATAAGTCATTCGCCTTTAACCGCCTGTTCCGTTTTTTCGTAAGAAAATCTAGACGACTTTAGAGTGTGCACTTCCATCCAAATAAAATGTCGGATATACGACGACGTCGCAAATCTAATCAGTCCTGCGGTTCCGATGACCTCTCGGACTCTTACGAGGAGTTAAACGCGACGAAGGAAACCCAGGTTAGCTGATACCGAAGAGTTTCGGATTTCGATATTTCGATGGCTGAAAGTAGCTGGGTTTATTTCATTTACAGTATCCTGGAAAACTTTATCTGCGCCAGTAATTTTTTAAAGCCCGGTTCTTTTTAGCCCACTGCGTCGAAAGATGTGTGGAAGATTCGATTAAGTAGATTAAGTAGAGCATTGTAACACTTCCTAATATCGCTGAACGTATAGAGACTTTCATTCGCTTTCCATTATCGGAAATTCGTTATTATAGATATTACGATTTTGGTTTGTTTGAGGTTCATTATAGTATTATTTTGTCTACCAATAACGAACAAAGCATTCTTTCTTGCTGTTAAACTGAATAAAATAATTTCTTCACGATATTCATTGGGATCTACATTTGTTACACGCGAGCAATAAAAGGAAATACTCTGATACACTCTTTTTACAGAGTAGCGAACAAACCGATGGACATCAAGATTCGGAATGTGATATATATTTGTCCGATTCTGAAGCCGAATCGCAAGATGGTGGATTACGGGAAAGCGGAGATGGTCAAGAAGAGGAAAAGCCACAAAAGAAATTGGACGACGACGAAGACAGACGTAATCCTCAATATATTCCTAAGAGAGGAACCTTTTATGAACATGACGATCGAACTATGGACGAAGCGACCGATAATAATGCCGAGCCACAGAACGAAAGGGAAACAAAGGAAAAGAAAGTATGGAAGGACAAGGAAGACAGGTGGGACCACGATCGATATAACGACGAGGAGCAAGCACCAAAGAGTCACGAAGAATTGATAGCAGTTTATGGTTATGACATTAGAAACGAAGAAGGTCCACCTAGGGCCAGGAGAAGAAGAAGATATGGGTGAGTCTATTGCCTGTGACTTCAGAGGTTCATATCAATTTCTTGTCTTCAATGCATCTCGTTATTCACAGTCGTGGTCCAAATAAATACACAAGGAATTGGGAAGACGAAGATGCTTATGGAAAAACGGGTGGTCCTGTTACCAATAAACCTACCAGGAAATTCAATAAGAGCAGTGAAGATTTTCCTGCCTTAGGACCCAACAAAAATGCGCCTGTGAAAGTAGAGGAGCCGGTAATTTCGTCGGCTTGGTATAGTAGCAAAAATAAATTGCAAAATAAAGTACAAAACTTTCCGCCGTTACAGTCACAGAGCGATAATTCGACAACAAAATCCAACGTCGGTTCTAATACTCACGCGTACGTAACTTCTTTCTAGAATGTCAAATAATTCTTATCGTGAAAGCCTAAGTAAATTATTGAATTTATAGAAACGAGAATAAGGCCCCTAACGAACCTACAAATCCGGCATGGAAAAAAGATGCCAAACACTCGTCGCATAGCCAAAGTAGTAATGGAAATAACGGGTCTGGCAGTGATGCAGAAAAATTAGTCAATGTAAAAATATCTCCAAGAGATAGCAACAAGAGAAACGTTCAAGAATCCGTGAATTTATCGGCGAGCAGAACTCGCGGACGAGGATTCCGAACAAACGCAAACAACAATATGCTAACCAATAGAACGGTAGAAACTAAACCGAAAGGTCGGGGAGCGGGGCTCATAAATGCGGAGAATAAGCGAAACAATTCTTCGCAAAATGACGATGAACAAGTTCCTCATGATACGAAACTTGCCAATGCTAACGACAGTTTGCATCATCAAAGTGGGAAGCACAACAGTAAGTTATCCATGGAACGCAAGAATTCAATCATTGGTATTCAATTACTTCTTACCCATCTTTAGAAAGCTTCTATGGGCAGTCTTCTAACCAGCAACGGTCAAATACTGTACCGCCAAGAATGCAACAACAACAGCAGGCTCACACGCAGCAACAATCGCAGCAACAGCAACAAGATAGTTCTGGTAATAGACCAAAGCGATATTCGAGTTTGCGGCAACGTCCTACAATGCCGGAGAGTCCAGGACAACCGAGTTATCCACCGCAACACGGACAACACAATCAGCATAGTCAGCATACCCAGCATACCCAGCATACCCAACATACCCAGCATACCCAGCATGCCCAGCATGGACAACACAGCCAACATAATCAGCACAACCAGCACGGATATTTCCCTCCTCAAGGTAGCTGATACAACTCTCGATTTACATTTAAACTACTAATTATTCTTGTACCTATATTCGAAATTAGTTTGCGGTTGAGTGATCGAATATATTAATGTGTTACTTGTATGTACATGTACCTAGCTGGAAATTCGAGAGGTGTTCTAGAATCGCAAGGTAAGAATCGCAATATAATCTGCCAGTCAGTACCATGGTTGTTTTATTTCCGTTTTGCTTGTTTCTATTGTACGTAGACGTTCGCTTAGCATCGTATTGACAAATACGATTGATAAACTTTCGTAGACGTCTGCATACACAGATGTGTATGTATATACGTATGTAAAAAGTATGTGAACGTCTCGCACGTTTACGCGATTGCTCTATCTCGTGATACGAGGTACGTTTTATTGTCGATAGGTTATCCGCAAGGCCACTTTGAACAGACCGCTCCAGTGGCAGCGACGGCCGCTTCCATGGCTGGGCAACCCGTCATTCCCTTGCCTCCTAATGGCCAACCCGCAAGCTATGCGCCACCACCGTTCTTGGTGCCGCCCCCACAATTTATCTCTCCTCAAACCGCACCACCCGGTATAATTAATTACGTTCCTGGCCCTAACGGTCCAGCATTTCCACCAAACTTCCAGGGTTATCAGGGTTACAGTCCACCGGTGCAGGTACGAATCCGCTACGCGCCGATAGTCGATCCAGTTCGATCGTAACACTTTAACTACCGTACGATGCGTTTACCTGTACGTGTCCTACATTTTTGCAGCCGCAACGCCCGCCACCACCGCCACAGGAACTATTTCAGCCACAGGGCTGTACTTACTATAGTCCGGCGCAACAGCAGCAGCAGCAACAACAGCAGTCGGCACCGATGAGACGGCCAAAGGCGGCCATTCCGATCCTTCCACCACCGGACAATCAGCAACAGAGCAGCAGAATGAGAAGCAGAAACGCGCAACAGCAAGCCAATCAACCTAACAGTACGCATATGTCCGAACAAGAAAGTAAAACTAACACAGTGGAAGGTGACGAAAAACCAGTGCCAGAACAATTCGATAATACCGAACCCGAAGAAATCCAGGAGACTCATGAAACCGAACCGATTCAAGAATCGCAGCAGGAAAGCGAAGAGTTAAGTGCAATAACGAATACCGTGGACGAAACCGAGGAGCTACTTACGAAGGGCATTGAGATGATCAAGGTCGATGAACCAGTGGCCCCGGAAGTTGTCGCGACCGATCAAGTAGACGGGATCGCGAATGTCCACGATACATCGCAAATTACCGTAGACGACGGCGATATTACAATTTCGCCAAAATCTCCGGCAGTGGTCGTGGCAATGACTGAAAGCGAGACAAATATCGAGGCAGATCTCGAAAATACTAGGTCAGAAAGTATCGTCGTTGAGAATACAGCGGCCTGAACGAAACTGCCAACGGCATTCGATACCTCGGCGCGATACGGTCGCTTGATATCTCGAAGTTTGTCGTAAAGCAACACACTTGTTTCGCGGCTTTTTTCAAGCACGAGAGCGCATTATTTGACAGGAGCGCTGTCACGGTAATGGAAACGGTGTAATTTTTATCGTGGAAACTACGTGGTACGTATACATAGCAAATTGAATTTCGCAAACTACCCGTAGGATCCCGTAGGAATTGGATGTATGCGTTTCTAATACGTACGTATTTTGAAGAATTTTATCGAAACTCGAACGTACCGTTGAACATTTCGTGCATGACAGTCGTAACGATGTCTTGCCACGATTTTCATTGATCTGCTGCTACTAAGAAATGATTTCCCTCGACATCATTGCATTACTTTCATATACGAGGTCTACTAATAATCGGTTATTAGTGGAAAAACGATTAGCGTTATAAATATATTATCGTGTATCGAGTATTAACGCGTGCAGCATCGACTGGTGAAGTGGTTAATAAATCGATATAACTTTTTAATACAACGGCTATTGTAAATAGGATGTAGTCATTTGAGTAATCTCAGCATGTATTATGTCCTTTTGTGTACAAATGCGTTTGTACCGCGACTTATTCAGTAAATGGCAAATGAACGAGGCATGTTTATTTTCGTTAAGCGATCATTACTTATCATTACTTATCATTACTTAACGTTTTAGTTATGTTTACATGAAAGAGGCCAAGGAAGGGAAATCCTTTGCCTCCGCTTACCGAGGAGGGCAATTATTCCGTCATTTAAAAATGTCACAGTGGTGTTTACTTATGGAAAGTAATTGCTAACAAATAACACGTCGATAATCAATTCCCCCGAGCTTTTCGCAGAACCCTTGGGACGCTGGAAACGCGACACTTTTTTTTTAACATGTCTGCGGCTATTTTTTTTTCGTTATTATTAAGATGGAATGGACAGATGATATAATATATAGATGAGTTTTTTCATACGCGACTAAATTTATTTTTCCTCTTTTTAGTCTATTTCGGATTTTTCAGTCGTACAGTCTGACGTGGACGATTTAAGCTTGCAAGGTTGATCGAATGCTCGTTAAAACGTATCCGAGTACGAGAAAAATGCGCTCGGCGTTGTAAATAATTCTTGAGCGCGATAAAATGCAATTTAATCCGGTTAAAAGGAATTCCATAAAATGTTTTGGACGCACGGAATGTGAGACACTGCACCGCGTATCGGTGCAACGGTTTTACGTGCGTTCCATTGAACTTCCTACGTATCGATAGAAGATCATATAGAACGCCGCGTTAGTTTTAAAGGCGCCGTTCGCTCGTCGTAATTCTCACACGTTTTAAACACGTTTCAGTGAGGAATTTTTACACGTAGTTTGTTAAGTACATTCGAAACGGTCGAAGAAAATTACGCTATTACCGATAATTATGACCCGATTGCTCTTTAAATCCTTGCACTCGGAACTATATGTCGCGTATCGAGAATGAATAATAAATTTTTTTATCCGAAGAAATAATCCTTTTATTCGGGAGACGGCCCTTTACGAATATCCGCATGGTAATTTAAGTTTGGTTAAATCTATGTTATAGAAAACTGATGGAAAAATTTGAGCTTTCTCGATGTATCGGCGAGTGCAAAGAGTTAAAATGTCGTTGCCCAACTTCCAACAAGACGGCACAGAAATGATTAACAACGTCGTAAATATATCGCCAAACGGTATAGGCAACGAATGGGACATGACGGAGCCGCAGTATTTTTCTTGTATTTTATCGAGTACCGTACGTTTCATATTTCTGATATTAAAATCGAAGTGACACACGAATAAAATTGTTACCAATAACGTGAAGCGTCTAGGAGTCCGAGCGATCGAACTTTACTCACGGTCAATCGTGCTTGTCGTTTTGCTGCACACTCGTTACTGCACTGAGGGGTATAACTTCGGTATTTCGTTGAACGTTATTATTATTGTATTTAAACGTTGTCCGAATGGATCTTGTCGTCGTTTGAGACTTGGCTCTAGGAAAATTGGACGTAGTTGCGAGGTATTCTCGACGAATACGGGAATTACTGCCGCCACTGCAGCGAAACGTACGCTTGAACTCCTTTCGAAATTTCCCTGCAATTAAAAACATATATTTCATATACGCATATATCCATATATTTCCACTTTATTTACATATAAGCGTGCACACAGAGAGAGAGAGAGAGAAGAGAGGTCCGCGTATAGCTTCGGGTAATTTCGTGCTTAACGTTAATACCGCCGCGAGTGTTTTTGTTTGCAGCTACTTGCGATTATATGCGATTACGCAACGCTAGCAAGATGCTTCGTCGATTCAGCAAACTTTACGACCGTCGTAACTCGTCCGTGACCATCGCACGATGCTACGAACGATCAGACTTGTCTATTCGTAAACGTTTCTCGTTTATTTTTAAACGTACGACAAATATTTAAGTGGCACCGGGCTCAATTTCATTTTCTCCCGATTTAAATATCCTCCCGACTTTTGACGGAAATTAATCGTTCAAATGATTTTCGATAAGAAATCGGGCAATGATGGTCATCGATCGTTCGAATTTCAACGTCGATTCTCGATTAATATCGCCGGTCTACCTGCTGCGCGCGCAGAAAACTGTGAAGCTTCGTCGGTGTACGAAATCAGGGAGAATTTGAAATGGGAAGAAACGAGAATTTCCGACAGACGTCTTTATCCTCGGATGTACGCGTTGATTTGAAACTTGATCGTCCGAACGATCGTTACTCGGACGTAGCGAGCAGCGCGTCGTTCATCGATGGCCATTAAAGTCGGTATATTTCCCGACGGATGAATTTCTTTACCGTTCGAGCAAAGTAACGCGCGCAAGTTTTTCAACGGCAAAAAAGTAAATTGGAAGAAAAAGGAGTTTCGACCGCCGCACGCGAAGACGTGAAATTCGGGCAAACCGTGCCGTACCGTTTTCCCTCGGAGAAACATTGAAACCGTACGTAATAGCGCCCCCCGTGACGCCATTAAAATTCATGGCTCAAAGACAGCCGCACGCAACCTCCTCGTTTACTGGCCCTCCGTTTATATTTATCGATGCAAAGAGCCTGACACGCGCGCCGGCGAACACGCGGCAAGGCAAACGCGACTCGCAAACTTTCGTCGATCTCGTTTGACCGAGATGCAGCGCAGGATGCTGCCGGGGGATTTCGGATTCATAGGCGAAAGGTTGTTGGCAACCACCTCTCGGTGCACCTCTGCTTTACAAAGGAACCGAAGAGAAGAAAGACGATCGTCCCGTTTTCCACGGTATCGATCGTGTTTATCGATTCGAGCGTGAAACGGGAAGATTACTTTTCGATCGAAGTATCTCGAAGCGCCACGAAGGACAGAGACGAAGGATCGTCGCACGATGGACAGGGCAAGAGGCAAACGATAAAGATTAAAGGATAAAGGGATAACGGCAAAGCGACGGTAGTTAACGAGCGGAAGGAAAAAATACTATGGAATCGTTTACCGCTCATAAAGTTGTAGATGAGAGGATTAACCGCGCTATTGAAGTAGCACAGACCGTGGGCGATCAGGCTGATGGCGTTTATCCATTTATTCGAGGGCAATGCGATCGTGTACCTGAAACGACAAATCCAGCAGCGATCGTACGTTAGAGCGGAAGCTGGGCTCTCCGTTTTTCGACGGCACGCCGGGCAGAGGGATTCCGGTTAAACGTTTTTCTCGTAAATACCTAAGAACCGAGAGCAGATGCACCGGGAAGTAGCAAATGGCGAAGGTAACGACCACCGTGACCAGCATTTTTGCCGCTTTCCTCCGGGATCTCAGCTGTATCTCGGGATTTCCTCCTCCGGACGGTGGAATTTGACTCGTTCGAGATCCTCGGGTCGATACTGAAAAAAGGAAACGATACAGGATCGACGAAGAGGAGTCGAAAATGCCGAGAGCATCGACAAGAGGAAGCGTCGATCGAAGGGGAGTCGTTCCGGAGAATCGTAAACGGGGCGACAATCGTATCGAGAATCTCGAAGCGACTAACTTTCCGTATACGATGCCCTTCCCCCCTCTGCCTCTGTCTCTTTCTCTCCTTGGAATCGATACGGTATTTGACGCGCTATGCGAACGGTTCTTCCGTATTTGGAGGTGGGTCGGAAGTCGGACGCTCGAAGGACAGATATTTCGATTCGTTTGCTCACAGCTGTGCCCGGGAATGTCGCTCCTCCAGAGTACCCTGACGATCTGCCAGTACATCACGCTCATGACGATCAACGGTCCCGTGTAGAGGAAGATGAGCTTGACGATCGTAAAGGTCACTTGGCTCTCCGAGCTCCAGGAAGTGGCGCACTGGGTGAACAGGACGGTCTTGACTTTGATGTGCGTCGGTGGAACGGTGCGGAGCACCAGGAGATCCGGGACGTCTGAACGCATGGAAAGAGGGTGAGTCGGGCCGTCGCGGACGTTCCTACGGGCGCGCTGGCCTGCGATCGAGCTAGGGTATAAGAGAGAAAGGGGCGCGGAAAGCAATTACCAAAGAGCAGAGCTATTATCCAGATGACGAGTATCGCCGTTGTCGCGCGTCCCGTCGTAGACTTGAACCTCAGAGGGAAGCAGACTGCGTACCATCGATCTAACGAGATGAACGTTAGCGTCAGGATGCTCACGCTCACCGATACCGTCTGAAACAGAGACGTTTTTTTCGCCGTCGCAGTCGCAATCGCGATCGCAGTCACAGTCACCGTTTCGTTCGCGCTCTCGTCGTTAAACGGATACGAGGAAAACAAACAAAGGGGGCGATGCGACGGGCTCCTTCGTTTGCAATTCCACCTGCGCGATCCGCTGAATTTTTATGATTTCCGCCTACAATGGGATTTACATCCGCTCGGAGAGATCACTCGGAGATAGGGAGAAACGGTCTAATATTTTCACGACGTAACACGCAACGCTCGGCAATATTTTTCATAGGAGTTAGACGCGGGGGTGGTCGGACGCCCGGCCGAAGGGGCGAAAGGGCGAATACACATACCTACGCGTTCACGCGCTTCTATATGGCACCGTTTGCGCGTATCTTACGTTTTGACTTTTCGTACGATAATACGGTTTATTTATAGTTGGCTCGGCGCAGAGAGCGCGTCATGAATATAAAACGAACAGCCGGAAAAGACGGGCAAAGCCATCTAGGAGTTTTACTTTTCGAGAAAATGAATAAAACTCTTGCCTCCGAGCGACTCGAGTTCTCCCGGGGAAAATTTCCCCTCTCTCCGTCTTTCGCTGCCTTTCACCCTTTCTCTTATTTTCCTTCTTTTCTCTCTTTCTCCTCCCTTCCCCTCGCTCTTTCCTCCCCCTTTCGCAGCTCAGTCCCGATTCGTTCGTCAACGAGCATAATCCGACGACTAATCTCAAATGCAGTTGGGCCTTTAACGTCCCGATCGCCGACACTCGGACTCCCTTTTTCGTTTCGACGCCCCCGTGGCTCGCCCGTCGCGGCCGTCTTTCTCAAAGGACGCCTTTGAGAGGTCGAAAGCTCGATTGCCAGTCCGTCGATTAAATTTCCGAATGGCCGTCAAAGGGGGCGCGAGGTCTACGAGCAAAACGGTATTGGCCGCGAACGCGACGCGTTTACCTCCGTCCACACCTACGGCCGCATCCACGTTTGCGCAAAATACCTATTTGTACTCCTGTAACGTTCCAACGCGACATCGACGTTCTTCCCTCTCTTTCGCGGCACGATAATTAACATTTACCGCTTGAATTTGGGTTAAAATCGGGATCGAAGTGCCGCGAGCCGGCGGAGCGAGTTTAAAGTCAACCGTTCTCTCCGGCAGCGTCGTTGGAACGGAGGATAATTTAACTTATTCTCGGATTAGCCGAGTTTCCTTTGCGCGCGCGCTGCCGTTTGTTCCCTTAACGAGAATGCTTTGTGTAAATGGAACCCGAGGTCCTTTCTTTTCTCCGCCTTGTATAATCTAGGCACTCGAGTGGAAATTAGCCGATGGAACACCGACTAAGAACTCTCGTTCCGACGCAGCTGCCGTCGCGAGATGGCTGGGACCTCGGGGAATACTTTCGTTTCGACGGGAGAGTTCGCGAGCGACAGAGAGAGAGAGGGAGAGAATAAGCGCTGCCGTAGTGGAGGAGGGACTCTTGGAACAAACGTTATCTCGGGTTAGCTGCGGAGCGTCGACGATAACGAAGGAAAAAGAGTAGATCGATCGGGGCGAACCGGATAGCTGACTAGTCGGGGGCTGTATGAGACGGGTCGAGGTAGAAACAAGGCCACCGGTCATCCGTTCTCGGATCTTCACTTCCGACGTTCTCCATTCTCCGTTCTCCACTTTCGGCGCCCCAGGGGCCTGGGAATGTGGCAGGTACGGGCTTGGCGAACCCGGGGCACCCGAGCCCATATGCCGACCAATGCCGTTGGCAGGAGCATCGGCGGCACTCCTCGCGAAGGGTGAAGATCCCCAGGACTTTCCGTCCTGTCCCAGTCGATTGGTCGACGGAGAGACGTTTATCGCGGATCAAGGCGAATCGGGACATCGAGAGAAACGCTGGGACGGAAGGAAAGAGACGGCGCGGTAACGCGATATTTTTCCCACCGCCGCAACGGACGACTCGGACGAATGGTCGGCCAAACGAGCGCGCGCTTTTTTCTCCTATCCGTCACGAAACGATTTCGCGGGTGTTTGCTACGGCGCGAGGCACGTTTTAATTAAATCTCAGCTATCTATCGCTCGACCTCGCGGCGTCACGGCGTCATGGCATCGCGACGGCCGTGCCGGTCGAATCGCCCATTCACGCTCGATTCGAGTCGATGAAGCCCCGATACCGGCGAGCAGTTCTCTGCTCGCAAATTAACGAGCCGCGCGCCAACGATAAGCGCGCGATAAATCTCTCCCGGCAGACCCATTTCGGGCAACTCGCAGCTCCAAGCTCGACCCTCGCCGTCGATTTTCCGCTCGGGCGCGACGCGATCGTCGAAATTGAAAGCGGTTGCTTCTCGGCCGAAACGTCCAAAGCGTGGCCGCGGCGCTTTGAAAAATTCACGAGACGCTCGATCGATCCGGAGCACGAGACAGAGTCGTTGGCGTTAAAATATCGCCGCGTGCATTCGCCTCGGCCCGGTCTCGTCCGACACGCGACAACCTTTTCCCCCGTATCGTCTTCGATTGCCTCCGACCGATCCAACGATCGCGCGCTCGAGGGACTCTCGAGGGATCGTTCCGTCCTCGAGGAGCATCGATCGCCTCGTTCCGAGGGCCACCGAGTCGCCGTTCTCGGTAGGGAAACGTCCGCTTTTTGCGCTCGTCTTTAGCTCTTTCGCGCATTACGAGAAGCAAAACGCGAGAGCGCGATCCGTCGTTTTTCGACGCGGACGCATTCCCCGAGGTAGCTTTTTCTCCAGGAATTCCGCCGGAATCTCGGCTGCTCGAAGGAAGCGGAACGAGTCTCGTTGCTCGTTGTCCGCTACACGTTAAATGGTCTACGTTGTACGCTGTTTTCTCGTTTACGAGAATTTTATCCGCCGCAAACTTCCTCCCTCGGACTTTGAAGGACGTTTCGTGTAACGCTCTGCGGGGGCGACGGGCTCGTTTATATTTAATCGAAGACAGCGAGGAACCTCGACAAAGCCCGATAAACGCGGAGAGTTTCTCCGCGCTCTCTTGATAAAATCGCAAATTTAAAATGCAAAATTAGCGCGTAAGGCGGGAAACGGGGCGCGACATCCCATAAATGATGCAGACCCGCCCGGTGCGTCGCTCGTTCGCCAAGTTTTTCTCGAGCCTCACGGCCGACTCTTTCTCGCCTCTCGGTCGATTTCGTTGGACTCCCAGGGTGGGATCTCTCCGTTCCTTCCGCCTCGTCCTCGATCGAGACCGATCGCCAGCCGATTCCTCTCTTCTGGTTCGCGGAAGCCTCCTCGGGCTTCCTGTCGAGAGGATCTACGAGGCGCGACGCGCGAACGACTAATTGACCCGCTCGTATTGCAGTCGGGCGCCTCTGACACTCGATATGCTCGGAGATAATGAAAGGGGCAAAGGGGAGAGGGGAAAGGAAAGAGGAGAGTTTTCATCGCTCGGGGTATCTATCTCGCTGGACGATGCGGCCCGATCCGTCGTCTCCAGTTTCGCAGTAAGGCGGTAAAGAGCTCGGACTCCCAGTCGGTGGGCCCGGGTTCGAGCCCTTCGGTGCCTCTGGGAAATTTTCAAAATAATTTTTCCGCTGTCGCGTCACAGCGCGCCCTTGAGCATCGGTGGGTCGACGGCTACGTAAAACGGGGTAGGCCCCGGGCGAAATGACCGTAGCCGTCCAAGCCGAAATGCAAAACGACAGCAACGACCGATCGTTCCACGGAGAAACCTTCGCTCCGTTAACGAGGCAGAAGCTCGTAAAGAGGTTCTCGCGAGATGGCAAGGAGAAATTGCGCCTCCTATTTCGTGAAATTGCAAAGATAGAACCGAGACGTATCCGGCGGTCTTTGTGCGTTGGAGAGATTCGCTACTGTCTGCAGGTACGTTCGTGGAAACGGCGCTCTCTCGTTTCTCCCGATTCCTTCTCGTTAAGGGCTGGATGTTTCGCTCGACGTGCTTCCGCAAACTGACGCAGACCCCTTCGTGTTTTCGCGTTTCAACGTTTTCACGTTTCTACGTTTTCACGTACGCGATAGCTCCACGCGGCGCGGCAGGTGGTACGGCACGGTGGTAGTTTCTTTCATCTCGACGATATTCATCGAGGTATCTTTTTCCTCGTTGCGGAATTTCGCTGGCGGGGCGCACAGTTCCGCGCTCGCCTCGCGACCTTTCGTGCTCGTTTCGCGCAAAAATAACGTCGCTCTCCTCTTTCAGATTTTTCCGAGCGAGCGACAGCGGTTGTCATCTTTTCTCGATCCTTGCTCCGGAATTCCGGACGGAACGGACAGCGAGTCCTCGCGAGCCCTCGCGACGGTCAAAGATGAGCTTCCAGATGGAAGGAGAGGGAGAGACAGAGACAAGGTGAGCATGGACCGGGGAGAAACGGCTCCGTCGCAGTCTCGGGGGAAGGCTCTCGTTCGAGTTGAGAACCCGCGATAAGTTGTCGACTACGAACGGTGGGCAACGACGCGTTGTAAGATAATGCGATTTGCTAGCCGGCTGAGAGCTACCTCGTTCGCGCATCCGTGTACCGAGTACAGAGTACCGAGTACCAGCTACCGCACGTCGAGTACACATTCGCGGAAGCCGTGTTTGCACACTGCCGCGAAAACGGCCCATGCATATGCGACGAGCGCGAGTAGCGCGACGATCGGCCGAATAATATTTCCAACCCCTCCTGTCCTTCCATCTTGCCCTCGTAATTATCTACGATGCGGTGAATCGGGAGTTTCCGATATAACGGTCGGTCGCGCTCGCCCTCGCCCTTACGAGCTCGAAATCTTGGTCAGCTATAATGGACGATAATTATCGACGGCTGCGACGGCAGGCTTCTCCGCCTTTGTCTTTGCGGCATTACCGCCGTCACCGACGAATCCGACGACGGCTCTGCGAATGCCCCCGGTCGGACGAGTGGAGGCTGAATTTTGCGCTTCTCCGTTCCGTCGGACGGCTTCGGCAAGATTCACCGAAACCATCGTCGTGCGAGCCACGGAAGCTAGACGAGGCAGCGCGCAATAATTGCAGGTTTCACGGTGCTTTTGCGCGGACGTTTCACCCGTCGTAAATGCGCGTCGAAACCCGAAACAATGGCACGATTGTGGCACGATAAGCCGTAAAGCGAGTCCCTCCCTCCTCGCGACCCGCCTCGCCCACCCTTTCGCGCTCATTGTTCCCTCTTGGTCTCCTCCTCGCCCTAATACGGCTCGAATCGCAATATCGCCGAGCCGGGAGTATCTCCCGAGGAACGTCGTGATTTAAGAGAAAAGAGCGTGCGAGGGAACATCGAGGGCGATCACGTTTTCTCTGCGCGGTGCACGGCATCGTCGAGGACGACGCTACGACCTCGCGCAAGTTCCATTCGCCGCACGGAGGCCAGGGGATGTTCCGGGGCCTACGACGAGAACGGAGGAAAGGGCTCGGACTCCACGTCACAAATCGGTGGGCCCGAGCTCGTATCTCCCGTTGCCTCTAAATGGAAAAAAAAGTTTCCCACGGGACATCACCCCGTAGGCCCGGGGGACAGGGCGAGAGTAGGCCCACGGTAACTCTTGCCCGTCGTCAGAGGCGATCGAGAGGAGAAGCGAATGGTTGTTGAGCGCGCAAAAACGTTTGTCGCTTTCCTCGAAAACTGCAAGCAATCGCCGCGAGCAGGAGTTACGAGTCGACACCGTCGAATCGGTAGTCGTTCGTGATGCCACGATAAGCGCTGGCCGGAGAAACACCCTCGACGTCGGCGACTCACAAATTTGAGTTGCACTTCTCCTCCGTCCCGCCCTCCGTCCCTTCTGCGCGATGAACGAGTTCTCGAGGCTCCCCGAGTGCGCGACAAATCTCTCCGCCTTCCGCCCCCGCGGCCGTTAATCGCAAGTTTCTCCGTCTGTATTTGGCGGCCGGCGTCCCGTCCCGAGACAAATGTATTCTTCCCTCTGTCTCCTCGAATAACGCTTGCAAAACTTTTAATCTCATTCCGCGCCAGAAGGAGCGAGCACACCCAAAGACACCCTCCTTCTCTCGTTCCCGTTCTTCGTCCTCGTTGATATCTATCGAACAAACGCGGCGCGCGGAAGATCCTCCGCTCGGCCGGGATCCGATTCCAGGCCGTCGAGCGGAATAAAGTTGATTTCTCCGAGTTCGTTTGTTCCCATGGCGTCGCCGCCGCCTTTCCGTCGTTTATTCCGCCTCGATTCGCGACGAAGCGCGAGGGAAATTTTGCGTTGGATCGGCTCGACGTCAAGAGTCCGCGGGCGCTCGTCCCTCGGACGGCGATTTCTCTCGTTCGGGAAGCCGCTCTGGGCTTTCCAAAGTCTCGGGAAAGGAAAGGGGGGCAAAATGGGCTTCGATGCTCGGACGCGATCAGACAACTTGGAACCGGGCAACGAGCGGAAATTTGAGCCGTCTCGACGTCCCCTTCACCGATTTTCCTGCCCTTTAACGCACCGACCTTTGGACCCTGTCGTTCTCGAGTCGATCGATCGAGACCAGCGAGGGCGGCATCACCGAGACGCTTCGGCTCCTCCAATCTATTAGCTCTATCTCCGACGCCAAAATCAGCGCAAATAAGGCGCAAAGTAGGGAGGAAACGCGGCCTATAACGAATTCGCGCCGTAAAATACGATTCCCCTTAATAATATTGCCCCCTTCGTTCCTCCCTCGCCCTCTTTCACTCTCCGTTGCCGTCTCGGTCTCCGTCTCCATCCGCGAATCGTCGATATTCCATCCACGGCCAAAGAGGTCGGGGTTCAATTGAAATTTCCTCCCTCCGTGAAACGTATTTTTGCTCGTCCAAGTTGGTCGCGTTAAGCGCGCGGCGGCGCGCTACCTCCCGCCCATCGATATCAATTTTTTGCCAGGTTCGCGCTGCATCGCGAAAATACACGGTCAGTTTCCGCCGCTGCTACTTTTTTTTCTACCTGTTCCTGCGCCGGACACCGTCGGAACGAGGGGGGAAGAGAGCCTTTCCACGACGATCTCTCTTTTCGCGAATCACGGCGCGAGAACGCGCTGCCGATCTACGCGACTTTAACTTTCTTTGACGTAGAATATGGGAGGCGTCGGTGTGCATTGGCAGCCAACAGCCTCGCGTTTACAAAAATTATGTACTGGGTATGTCTCGATTGCCATACCCCGCCGGCACGATACAATCGTGCCGACGCGCTATCGAAGTAGCGAGCACCCTTTTTAAGCGATCCTCCTTCGAGCGACGATTAATATCGTCGATTCGCGACTCGAACGAAAGCGAGAATCGTGACCGAGGGGTCGAGCCATCTGTCGGACGTTGGACGTATCAATCGACGTCGCTCGAGTGGCCCGCGAACCCCGCGATTCGCCGTCTCGTTGACCCTTTCGCTATCTTTATTTCCCTTCGAATTCGCTGAAACTCGGGCAACGTGACCCGTCGCGCCGTCGGGAATAATTTCTACTGAAAATAAAGCGCCCGTCCGCGTGCTTTTCTTCCTTTTGGTCGGGCCCGCGCCGTCGTGTATTCCCTCGAAAGAGTCGTACTCTCGTGAACGTTTGACCGCGAGTAGAAAAATAACGTTAAATCGACACGGAAGAGCGGGAAACTCCGAGCGGAAAACATTTTCGTCCAATAAATATTGCAATCGTTCCCCACGCCCCCTTCGTTTCTCTCCAGCGGCGCGGTTCTCGCGAAATGAGGTAGAAACTTGTCGAGATTTGAACGCCGACGACGAGGAGGAAGCGAGGCGCGAACGGATTACGGAGCGACGATCTTGGGACCACCGAGGGACCACCGCGAGACTGTCGAGGCTGGCAACGGGCAGGAGCAAGGAGGACTCTTACCTGAAGATACGGAACGGCTTTGCAGAGCGTCAAGCCGAAGAACCAGGTTTCGGTGACGTCCCAGAGAACGGTGAACGGCAGGCACAGCAGCAAGACCAAGAAGTCCGCGACGGCGAGGTTGACGATGAAGTAATTGGTTACGTTTCTCATCGAATGGTTCCTGTAGACCGCGACGCAGACGAGGGCATTCCCGACGAGGCCAACGACGAAGACGACGCTGTGCGAGCCGATCAGCACCCAGTCCCAGAACTTGGGGAATATGTAATTAACCATGCTGTCCATGTAATCCTCGTTGGAGATGCAGTAGGCGTTGGTGCAGTTAGTCGTGTTGTAGAACGCGCTGGAATCCTCCATTGAGACGTAGTCGTCGTGATAGTCGACCGCCTCGATCCGCATCGGAAGCATCGAAAGAATCGGAAGAATCGACGCCAGCCAGCCGAGCGCTATCGACGCCGGAAGTCTCGAAGTCATCTTCCCTTTTCTCGTGAGCCAGGGATCGTCCTTCGTTAACGGGGCTCCCGAATCTTCCGCGGACTTAGATCCGCCGATTCCATCGACTCCGGTCATCGTTCTCCTCTTCCCTTGCCATCGACGTCGCTCGTCGAGATCGAACGACACCGGGCCCCCGAGATGTCGGAGATGATTTCCCTCGATTTTCCTCGATATCGCTCGGAGCGACGGTATCCGTCTGCATTCGCCCGATCCTCTTCTCCCTCTCAAGAATCGAGGAAAACTCTTTTCCGCGAAGGAACTGCTCGCGACGAGCGAAATATCGAAACTAATCTCGGCCGCGCGCTACGGTCTATATCGACCCCATAAAACTTTCGACGAACGTTCCATCTCCCTCAGGACTTACTTTCAGCCCCGACTTCAAAACCACGGGACGGAGTTTGAGACAAGAAACTCGATCGTCCGCCGAAATTGACGGAAATCGGTGAAACGAATTTCCCCCGAAAGATTGATATCGGAAGACCTACGAGCGACCTTCCGAGTTCTTCGCGAGCTTCACTTCCGGCTCGTCGTTCGGTCCTCGTCCTCGATTTCAGCGGGTTTCGACGCTGCGACGGAAAACGACGGCGACCAAAAAAAAATCGTTAACGGAGTGAAAAGCCTCGCGATATATCCGCGTACGCGTGCGACTGTCCGAGGTAGGAAGTTTAATGAAAAAACGTTGTCGATTATCCTATTAATCTCGCCCGGTTTTCCGTGAGTGGCGCGGGGCCGGTGACGACTCGAAGACCATCAATCATCGAGGCGCGGCGATTCGCGCATCGTAGTTCCTCGGCGGGCACCTTTTCGGCTCGGTTCGCTCGTCCGATTCGACGAGGGATAATCGGCGGATACAGCCCCACGATGAAAGCGGCGAACGTCCGAGCTGTCGGCTTTACGGCGACCCTCGCTCCTCGATCGGCGACGCGAGGCAAGGACGAGCGGATTCCTCGATAAGAGCCGACGAATATTCGAGAAAATCTTGGGAGAGAAGAAGCGCGTCCTTCGATCCGTGCCTCGAGCCTTTTTGCGAGGAATCGTCGACGACGGATCGGACGGATCGGGGACGGGACGGACGGAAATGGAGAACGGAAAAAAGCGAACGGGTCGAGTGTCCGGCTTCCTTACTGACGATGCGTTATTCTACGCGAGTTACGCCGCGACGATGTCCAATCTTCCTTTCGTGCTTCGATATTCACCGCACCGAATTTTCCCAAGCTTTGCTCGAAACGACCGATCCACTGCGTTTCTTTCGGTTTTGCAAGACCGGCCGATCTTTTTTCCCGATAGCGCTCGGTATCTCTCGTCCCTTCCTCTTCCTCGTCTCTCCGCCGGATCGATCGCGATCGAGGATAGGCTCGATCGCCTCTTCGACGTCTCGATCTCGCTGCGCCTTTCCCGCGCGATATTTTCTTTGCGTATTTTCCCTCCGTTCCTCCCTTCCTCGGCGGCTGACGACGACGAGTTTCTCCGGGTAGAAGCAACTCGCCCTCTCTCTGCGGAGGGTGTGCGTTTCGAGCTTCTCGCTGACGTTCGCGTCGACGTCGACGTCGACGAACAACGTGGTGCTCGCCGCGACAGTCGGAGGGGGATGCGAGCGCGTCGGCGGGCTCTGCGAAACTGAGGTAGGTCGTTTTAACGAGCGCGTTGCCGGCGTACCACCGTCCTACCGCTGATGCCGCCAATGCCGCCAATACCGCTACTACCGCCACCGCCGCCGAATTCCTCTCGGTTTCCGCTTCACGCTTTTTCTTCAGCCTCGACGGGCTCAGCCGTGTCCGACTGCCGACGATCGTTCCTCGAAAGAAACGATCGACTCCTGCCGCTCTTCGGTCCGGAATGACTCTGCGATCGGCGAAAACCGCCGCGCAACGTCGGCGAGGAGCTCGTTGCCGGGCCTTCGTCGACGCCACCGACGCGACCGACACCCCAATGCTTTGGCGAGCGTTTAACTTTGCTCGGCGGGTAGTCGGGGTTCGATCCGCGACTTCATTTATCATCTTCGCGGCCGATAAGCCTCTTTCCATCGAGCCGGCGCCCCTCCCCGTATTCCCTGTCCCCTTTCTTGGACGTTTATCTTATCGGCCAATGGGTTTCATGGAAAAGCCGTAATTATTCTCTGCGGACGAGTTCGCGTCGGTGCCCCGTCTTGGAGGGTAATTAATCTTGCTCTTTGGTTCGCGCCAACATGACCCTTCCTCCCGCGGATCACGTTGTTTCCGACGGGGGGTCTTTTGCGCTTACGATCGTCGGATCGGCAAAACGAGGCGACTCGATCGATCCTCCGTGCTCCTTTAACGATCTTTTTCGCGGCGGTGCGAGGAAAACGTAAGATCGCTGGGGAGTTTGGCGTCGAATCTTCCGTTCCTTTCTTCGCGCGGGGCTCGAGGATTCTTTTGCGGCGCAAAAAAATGACCCTTCCGTTTCAACGAGACCCGCGAGCATCGATCCTACCGTTGCGCCCCTGCTCCAACGGGAAACGCTCTCGTTGAGCCAACGTTCCTGGGGCCTCGGCCACTCGCCGATCTATGCCTATCTTCCATTCGACCATTGACAAACTTTTTCATCGACGTCTCCGTTAAACGTTAACGGCCAAACCTGGAGAATCGTCTCTGGCATCCTCGAGCCCTTCTCCTTCCTGCCGACGACGCATCGATCCCAGGTCACTTATCTAATTTCTACCTTCGTCGATCTCGCGGCTCCTTCTCTCTCTTTTTGCGCATTCGTGCGTCATACGCTCACCCACGCGCGCTCGCTCTCGCGGATGCACGTTCCCGTGCTTTCTTTCTTCCTTTTTCTCTCTTTCGTTCGTCCGAACTTTGACACCCTCCGGGTGACGTATCGGTTCTCCTGCGCTTTCGAGTTCTCCCCTTCTCGACCGCTTCCGAATCGTTAGCGCCGCTTGAAAAACCGCAGGCGATCGATCGCCGCGTGGGTCATTCGCGTTCTCGCGAAGACGCGCGACCGCATCGCCGAAACGCGAGATCGGCGAACCGAGAGGAACCATCGATTCTCGTTCACCCGCGGAACTTTCCGCGATGTTTGTGTGCCGTCGGGAGCAAAAAAGTCACGCGCTCGACGATTAACGCGATCCCGTTTTTAGTAAATATCCGCGTGCATCGCGGCACGAACGATCGATCGAGTCGAGTGCTCGCGATATTTCTCCTCCTTCTCGCAGCCCCTATCCTCGAGTGCCGCAACTCAATCGAGAGACGACTCCTCGCGACTCGCTCGCACCTCCTGCGAAACGAAAAAACGATCGAGCAGAGGGATCGCCTCCGAGAGACCTTGTTTACGCGACTCGAGGACGAAATCACTTTGCGATCGATCGTCGAGGCTGTCGGTTTTTTCCCAACTCGATGCTCGACAGCGCGTAAGCGATCGTAAATCCGTGGATGGAAATTTAATCCGAAAACATTCAACCTTTTGTCGGAATTAAATTGAACGATCGTTCCTCGCGGATGGAGAATATAAGCAAATTTGCCGCTCACCGTCTGCCCGCCCAAGAACCGAGTGGCGACATCCATCGTCCTGCTCCGGAACGTAATTACGCGCTCGAGGGGCGTTCAAAACGTTTAAAATGGTCGTTCGATTCGTGGGAGCTGTTGGCGGGGGAAAATAATTTTCCACGAACAAATTTTATAAAACTATAGTCCCTTTATTCCTAATACGTTTCAGTTTATTTACAACGGAAGAATTCTCTACTAAGTATCACAGTTATCGCAGCGTCGTAAGCGACAAAATTCTATCGTACCCTTTGCCTTGCCAAGTTGACTCGGCGTTTTTCAATTACATCCAACGATTGCCCGTTACTTATTCTTAAAGCGGATCGTAATTGACGATTTAAGGTTATCATCTAGTCGTTAATTGCCGTTCTTCCGCGATAAAACGCCTGTCGGGAGTAGGCGTGCATAGATATGTGCGCGCAGGGGGCCGCAAATTTTTAATGATCGATCATCCGCCGTACCTCCTTTTGTAAGACTCCCAGACAGATAGTCGATGGAAGTCTTTTTCGACCAAGACGATATTCTATCGGGCTAGTTTCTATGTTCACGACGACACGTATCAACAGCGTTGAATCGGTCGATTTAAAGGTCTCTAAGATACAATTATACCTGATCGAAGTAGCGTACACGGTAAAGAATCGATGGAAACAGCTCGAAAGTTTTGCCTATGATGAAGCTATACGCTTTGAGAGTCGGATAAGTCTATGGAAATTCGATGGAAAGCCAAAAGAACTTGCAGCGAGAGAATATCTCCTACCAGAGGAACACGCGCGTAAATATTGTGCGCGCAGCTGAAAGAAGCGCTGGCCTCCCTCTCCCGAAAGACAGCTTCAGATACTTGGAGGAGGAGGAGTAAACGCGGTTCCAGTGGGTGGGTTTGCCCCATACCTTTCCCCATTTGACGAAAAAAATTTTCCGCCACTTGCACTCGACGCGAAATCCACGAGCGACTTTCGAGGCAACGTGCGAGCCGCGGATCAGCTTCGAAAAACAATAATAACTTTTTATAATCAGATAAATCAAACCGTTTGTAATACGTTGTTATCTTTGACAGCATAGTCGAGATTGACTCGTTTATCGCTACCGAGTGAATCGGTAATCATCCGTTGATATTGGTACCGTCGTAATTTTCGTTTTCCGACAACAATACTCGATTGTCATCCGCTCGCCACCTTTGTCGGATGACGAGGAAAATACCGATGAAGGATATCAGAAGGCCGATAGCGGCAATCCCGAAGAACGTCACGACACCCAATGATTCGAGAATCTTCAGAAATTTCACTTGACCGGAATAATCGGAAGTCAGTTGAGCATCTTGCATGAACCAGAGCATCGGTATAAACGTTCTCTTTATATTTCGGAAGATCCTGTAAAACAGATTCGCATGGATTGCACGATAATCGATAGAGAGAATCGTGCAGCGTGTGCGATATTTTGACAATTCACTTACGCCATTTCATCGTCGGGTTGGACCAGCATGTTCAGTTGTAACCGGGCTTCGACTCGCAGCGGAACGCCCGTTTCCTAAAATCATTATCACGCTTTAACTGACTGCGTTACTCGTCCCTCGGCAAGTAATATCAGACGACGTAAACCATCGTTCTTACCGGCTCTAGGCTTATCGACATCTCGTGTTTCTCCTTTTCGGGATTCATTCCCTCGACATTTTCTCGGTAGCTCGGATCCGCCAAGTAAAAGTGCGGCAAACTAACAAACATCGGTGCGTCGTACTTGCACAATGAAATGTTCAGTGTTCCACTTGGCACGCATTCGATTCCTTGACAGTAACACTTTCGCGAGGGTACTTTTGTACCGTTATCGAGCATCGTGTCGTCGGAAACATATGTACTGCCGGTTAGTCCTTCTTGCGTCGTTGAGTTTTCGTACCGCAGTTCAAGGCTCCTGCAGGACAAGCTTACGAAGATGATCGATGCAAGCAAGATCCGAACGACATACGCTCTTCTATATGTTTCACGCATGAGTACAGAGGGGAAATATACTCACGTGCAAATATCGGACACAAATATAGGAATAGTTTTGTTATCTGGCAACGGTGGCCACAAATCACCCAGCGATCCCTTTATCGCTCCACACTGTCCCTTATAAAATTCGGTTCTGCCGTTAAAATTCCACTCCTTCAGAATCCCTGTATCGTACAAACTGGATGTCCCGGTCAACATGTTGAACGTTCCGTCGTAAGTCGCCGAGCCGTTTCTCTATGGAAATAAATTAAGCAACGGTTCAATATTGTCGCGACCTAGTCCTTCCAAATGTTACTTCTTGCATGGACATAGTTAACCCAGCGATACGTACGTCGTAAAACCAACCAAACTTGGTGTAAGGAATTTTCGAGACTTTCATAGCTCGAGCAATTAATAACATGGTATCGTTGTAACCGTCGAAAAGTATCTCTTGCACAGTTTTCGTAACCGTTAGTCTCTGACCGAGCGAATACATCATTCTACCTATCAAATCTCGCGCCGCCGGCCTTTTGAATCTGAACATATACGCGACGGTCTAAAAGTAACAAAATCAGATAATGCATCATAATTTGTTTGCCTTTACATCGTTCGACAAACTTAAACGGACGTACGGTCGCCACTGGATTTAAATTAGTTATTTTGTCGGACAGACTTCCGTTGGACAGAGATTGGTCAAAGTGCCACAATTTTTTTCTGTGAAACGTTATGGTGCCATTCTCGTTCCATTCTTGATTTACCTTGTAGTCGACCTGCCTATAGGAGAGAATCGTCTCCATTAACGAGCAAAGACAAAAACATCTATATTACGTACTTAAAGACATAAGGTCCCATCTCCACGAAATTTGGTTTTTCTTTACCACCCGATTGAAAATCTTCGTAATTAGTCCAATTGAACATGTGAAGTCTCAGATACATCGGTATAGGCGTCTCTTTCCAAAATTTGTAATTAATAGAATCAGGCGATAGCTTCAGTTGCTGTAAGAAGAATAAGTATCTGGAAAACTGAATTGAGAAACGTTGTAGAGTAGCTGTGACAGTTTTCATGTACTAACCTTCTCCAAAATGGAATCGAAAATCATAGGCCACAGTATTCCCACAACGATACCGCAAATAAGCAGGACGACACCCACATTGATTGTAATCACAAATTTCAAGCATGACCTCATTTTGCAGGATGACTTTGATCTAAAAAAGAATGTCCTGCCGTTTAAGTTGTGTTTTCATTCATTCGCGTAACCAAGGTGTCGAAGGTTTTTACATCGGAGAACGGCAAACACCGATGCCTCCCGTTTTTATCCGGAGAGGGAATACGTTACAGTTGCTGACGCTACAATATCACGGACGAGCTCTTCTTTCCATTTAATACGATCCAAAGGGCATTCGCATAGCCAAAAAGACTTTTCATCGGTATCTCGTGCATCTCGTGCAAGTCCTCGGGACTGATAGCCTCTTCAGGTTTTTTGCTCCCGGGCATTTAACAATAGCTCGTCTCTCGTTGGCGCAATTTTTCTCGTAATTTGTTATCATTGCTGCGCGAAAACCAACTACTGCATTTGCATGTCCAACTATAATCGCGCGCATTAATTTTCGAAACGCGAAACACAAATCGAGATATTCCAATTTTCCTTACAAAGAGCTATCAGTCCGGACAAATAATCAACGCGGTGCGAACGTCATCGGGCGACAAATATATCTAACATTGTAGTCGAAATTTCGTCTTTGCGAAAATCCGTTAAAAGTAGCGATGACATTTTACTCCTCGCAGATGTAGTCGACTCATGTTTTCGCATGAATCCGAGCGTTCTATGGACCTTCGTGTCAGGCGCGAACATTTTAAATGCGCCGAGGCAACGAGCGATTCGCTCGATTGTCACGAAAACGTGATTATTCGAAAAAGGGGGTTTGGCCCTTCCTTCCTTGGGTTTAGCAAACAATTTTATATATATTCATTATTCTTCATTTTATAGACGATATCGTTAGAAACGAGACTTTTAAAAACCGTTGTAGCAATATTACCTGTCTTCTGTGTCCTTCCAATTCGATTTGGTGCTCGCAGCGGGTACTTGGCCCGTGGACTTCTCTTTCACTGGATTACTAAAGAAAAGATCGTACGATTATTTCTCTTCGTTTCACCGATATAGATGTACGTGTACGTATAAGTATGCAAATCTTCAATAACCTCATGACTCGGACGTAATAACGTTAATTCTTTGCTTATTGCTTCTCTGTAGGAGTAACTCCCTAATCGTTGCCGCTTGTGTATCGGAACTAGGGGAGAACCGATCGGAAGGGTAGAGAAGTTCTTCCTCTCACACCCTTACAAAATAATTGCCTATGCGATGAACGATTTCCGCGATAGTAAAAAATTTCAACCACATTACCGTACACCGCAAAGTCTACGCACGGTTCGCTGATCGCTACTGGCCAATTTGACGATTTTCAAGAATCAAGATAGATATAAAATCTCAATCTTTATCGCGTGATAAAAATCTGACCCGCTGTTCGCAAGATGATAAGGGCTTGCTTTCCTTTATTTTCCGTGGCGATATAAATGGGCATTTGTTTACAATACGCGCCGAGTGCCGTTCGATTCGTTATCGTTGTTCCTCTCGAATTCCAAAACTTTCGTCGTCAAGTATGGTTTAAATGCTTTGCGCACCGCCGAGCGCGGTGACAAATTTTTGCGTAATTAATTCTCATTGTCGATTCTTGTGTTTATGCGCGCACCAGCGTTTCGTCCTTCGGTGCTGATTCGATACTGGAAATACAACATTTCCATACGGTCGCGTATCGGCGAAAAAACTACAAGAGATATCGAATGTACATACTTATCGTAGCCCGATAAATTTTATTGGCACTCGTTCGAGCGTCGTAATAGGGGGTTAATGTATTTCGTATCTCGATCTCTAGATTAAAGTCCGTTTATAGAATACATCGATGCGTCGAGCGCGCTATAGATCGCTAGTGCTTGAACGGCGCTCCTCGATAATTCATCGACAAAGATCGCTTTCCTGCCAGTAAATTACGCCCATCGAAATTTTTCTTTTGAACAATCTTACTTAATTCTTATATGGACAATCGTGCAAAGAGGCCGGACTCGTTATTCGTAGGACTTTTGAATTAACGGCAACTCGAGCGAGAATTGGGAGAATATGAGCAGTCATGTTTCAGAAAATATATCCATTATCTTGGTTCGCGCAAAGTTCAAAATCATTTCGTGTTCAAGGATACACGGATGGTGAATCGCGCGAGAGAGATAACGACCACGATCGCCGGCTGCAAGTCAAATTGATTTGTAGCCGGGCACCTATCGAAACCACGATGCATCTTGAAAATAATCGAAGCGTTTATTTGCATTCCGGCTGTATTGCTGCCGATTCTGCTCGCGGTTTCGTTTCGTCGTTGTCAAATAATTGCCGCTAGGCAAAGACAAAAACGGGATACGCGTGATTTCATCGTTTCCAGGAAATCTGACGCTGATGATTAAACGTTTGTTCGAAGTGCACTATGTATCGCTCGCCGATTTGTCGCTTCTCCTCCCACTCTGACTAAAGTATCGAAGCGATCTTTCGCGCCTTTTGAAAGTCGAAAGACGGGAGATCTCTGTACGTCGAAGAAAGGTACCGAAGCGCATAATTCGCGAGCGGTGAAAGTCGACAAATCGACGGTCTTTGCCATCTACGGACGCAGACGGCTATCAATGTTTCGTTCTTTCTCTTTTAAAGAAAAGAAAGCGCGCATCTCGCCTGTCCAGCGCGCTGCAGCGGGAGAGACTGGTCAGCGACACTGCGTTCCGCAGATACTGCACGTCCGTTTCCGTATTTATCGCGATTATGCTCGCAAACTGTTTCCAAAAAAATTCGAAAAAAGCAAGCGACCGTCAATTACAACAGTTTGTCTGCGAAACGAGCATGGAAGCTCGGCGCGATATCTACCGCGAATCGACCGTAGATCGACCGAAGAGCGAGAAAGAGTCAACGAACTTCATTGAGATGATAAGAGGATTGAAATTTGGACGCGCAAATCGATTCGGTGGACGTTAAGATTATGACAGCTCGATTACAAACCTGTCTCCAACGATCGACTATCGACGTTCGCCGGCTGACGGTCGATGTCCGATGATCGACTAGCAGCTACTGCGTTGTCTCGATTAGCCTTAGTAAAATGTACTGCTGACAGGGCGACAAGTCGTGGGACGATACAAACGCTAGTCCGCGATGTTCCACGGTGTTTTACGGGGACAGCGCTGGCGTGCTTTGCGAGAGTTTGCGATCAGAGGAGGCTGACTGGTTTGGATGAAAAGTATGACAAACCGTCGGGAGAGGGGGAGCGATGGGATGGTAGAGTAATGCGTTCTTGTGCCTTGAAAACGAAGCGTTTCGTATTTTCTCCTCTTTATTGAAGGTCTCATGATCGTACAAGTTAAGTTATGGCGATTCCGCTCGTGCTATTCATATCTTCCTGTAACTGCGTGCGATCTCGCAGTCTCGCACACATCAGACTGTATTCGAGTACGCCGATTCGAACGTTCATCTCGGAAATTTCGCCTTTCATCTTCGTTATCGTCTTCTTTATATTTATCAGCGGAGCTGGAAAAATAGAGTGCCACGGTTAATATATTATTGAGGCATTCGAGGCGATAGGGCCCAAGTTGAACATTAATCGAGTACCAGCCGCTCGGCAGATGAGAATACGTACTACCATCCGTCATACTCGATCCCCTTTCATCCATTTCCTTCTTTACGTGCTCCGAGTCTTCCGTTAATTTATTCAAAGTCCTCGTTCTTTCCGTTACACCACCGCTCGCGTCCCGATATTGTTCTTTGACTTTTGACAATTCATCTCTTAGAGTTTCATACTCTTTCAAAATAGGTTCGAGCTGTCTGTTCAAATACGATTCCCTCGTTTTTATTTTATCCAACGTATTCCCTATGTCAATATGCAATTTGTCCAATAGCCCCTTAGTCCCGGTGAGATGCGTCGCGATATTTGTACGAAGCTGCTTCATCTGATCGACGTGCGACCGCCAGTCTCTGGAATCTGAAACGTGAAGGAATCAAATAGGGATCGTTGTGTGCTCTGGTCGAGCGTTTCCTCGAATTAATCGGTACCTGTTTTAACGGTTACTTTCAATTGCGGCAAAACTCTTTCCAACTCCAGTTGCCACTCTTCTCTGCTCATTTTAGATTCCAAAATATCATCAGGTTTCTGCGACTCGTTCTGGCAAAGATAAATGACGATTATGACGCTTTTTTATCGAAATCACTGCTCCCGGGAGCGTGTGCATTCTCGAATTCCAATCTCACAAAGTTTTGTCCATATAATTTCGTAATATCGTCGACGTGTAAAATATCTTCGTCTTCCTCCTCGTATTCGGCCATCATTTCCTCTTCGACTTTTTCCAAAATTAATTCCGCGTCGTCGTCTTCGATGTCTGGCTCGGAAGTTGTCTCGTCGGGTGGTATTTCTGTCCTGGAAATTATATATATATCGTACAAATGTTTTGAAATACATAGAACGGATAAGACTTTTCCATCAAATATATCTTCCGAAATATACTTTTTCCATTGAAACTTTTGTACGTTCAGCGCTTTGTCCGCCAAATTGTCCAGAACGTATACGGCATATTCTCCTGTTCCTTGCTTAAGCTTGTTCGGTGGAAACTCTATCGGTACGTCGATGTCTCTCAAATAATCTAATATGAGAGCTATAACAGAATTCGGATCGTCGGATTCTTGCGGAGGTTCGAAGTTTCGTCCTGCTTTTCTAATGAGCCACGCAGCCAGAGAAATAAACGTATAGAATTGTTCCCCAGGATTTGTCGGTATTACGAAGTAAAGCCTGTTTGCAAGATGTATCGTGGTTTAATAACAGCGGCACTATGCCATTACTGGTTCCACTATATCTACCTATTTATAGGTTTCATCTTATATTCTTGCAAAAACTCTACGTCATAATTTAGTAATTTCAGTTTTTCTAACAGGTCTTCCATTCTAACATTTATAACGTAGGGAGCGGCTGGTGCCAGTCCATCTTCTACGATAATCTTTGGAGATTCTCGAAACATCTCTGTAAGAGTTAACGTATATACCTCATATCTCTTTTTATATTCGGGCCGTGTTACGTATATTCGTGCAAGTAACATATAATCATAAGCTGGTGCAGAATATTCGTTTCTTTCGATGTGCTGTATTGAGTCATACTTTTTTACCTCTGGTCTCTCAGTAATTCTAAGATTGTCAAAGCGTATTTATTACTTGTAGACGCAATATTTAATTCATTCGCCAAAACAGGCAATTCTGAAAATTCCTCCTGTAACAAAATTTGTAGATTTGACGATTAGATGGCGAAACTGACAATAATCAATGGCATTGAGTCAGCGTGAGAGTCGTTGGCTGCAATCGATGCAATGAAATGCAACGAACGCAACGAAAGTACACGATGTATCGAGTGACTGTCCGTTCAAAATGGTTCAAAAACCGTGACGGATAGCTAGGGACATTCGCACACTGCTTAACGAAAAAGTGTTACATCACTGTCCCGTGATTCACATTATGTGAGATTTTATAGTTGGCAGCATCGAGGACTGTACATTTTGTTGATTTTGACAATCGGCCGAATTCCGTTTTGTCTTAGATTTATCAAAATTTCTACGCAAGTATCATCTGGAGTGCACCGTTCTGTAAGGAGGACGTGCATGAATCGTTGAATTTGATCCTAATGTGATCTGACACGTATTTACGTTAAAATATTCTTAGTATGTGTTTCTTATCCGATACGCTACTGTTTGCGACAGCATTGACCGATACCGGTTACATACTTTTCCTCCTGGTGTATTTCGTATCCTTTTTTTAATATGTCATACGTTTCAGCATTTCTATCGTGCATTTTTGTAGGATTCGTCGAATCTTAAGCACTTATCAATTGGAGATTACATCTAGGGATTTCAGTGGCCTATACCTCTTTTTACACTGTATCATCGTCGTTATGGCGGCATATTTAATTCCGTAGACAGCATTGACTTGCACTTTTTAATTAACGAAATATATTGACATCTACGGAAAGTTTCCTTATCTTCTTCCATAGGTTATAACGTTGGCAGATCTCGAATGCGATTATTTAAATGCTCAACAGTGTTGTTCTAAATTAAATACGGTATTTGCATTACAGTATTTCCTATCGATATTAAATCTTCGACAGAATACATTCATTTGTTTTCAAGACCCGCATAGATACATGCTCGTATAAAAACTTAGCTACATAGATACGGCCGATTAAATATTATCAATTTTATTTTACAGTGGGTGGTACCAAAGCTAGTGGCGCATTCGTTGTTAGAATTTTTACTATTAGTTCATGGGCAATTAATACTATTTTTAATTAATTTGCCAATGACTTTATGGCTGCTGTACGAATTCTATGGACTACCCAGTGGAAATATGGGAGTTTACGATCCTACAGAGATTCATAATCGTGGTCAGTTGCAAAGGCACACTCGCGATATGATGATATATCTTGGATATCATCTCGTATTCTTTTTTATTTACCTTTACTGGTAGGTATTTCGCATGTTACGTCTATGGATATTAAGGACAAAGACCGATACATTGAGTTCAACTAATGATTTATTTTCATATTTTCAGCATGATTATCGCATTACTAAAGGGAGATCCGATCAATAGAAACGAAAATGATATTTAAGTATGGAGGAGCAATTATTTCAAAGCGTTAAGCCCTTTTCTTTTTATATTCACAAGGTTTCTATTTATTTTACAGAAGAAATTTTTTATAATATCGAAAGAAAGATCGTTTTGCAATACCGTTTATATCGTTATTTTTATCATATATCGCGTAACATTGAAACGCGAGTTTTCAAACGACTGATTTTTACGCTAGCTTATAGAGGTCGAGGCGAGGCGGGGATTCAGTCACAATTACGTACTCAATTTCTAAACGGCAGGTGCGTGTACGTGTGTGTGTGTGTATGCGTGAAAGACTTTAATTTCATAGTTGTAAAGGCATAGACGAATTTTGATTGTAAAAGAAATTGTAATTAAAGATAATATGTCGGACATATTTTAATATCATAATGGTCTCCTTACTACGTGTTTCTCGTGAACCGCGGTATACATTTCATCCATTTTTTCCGACGAAAACCATAAATAACTTAGCGTCATCGATATGCGGCACGATACTCAATGGCTCGTTTATTCAACGAGCGTTAAATCAAATTGACTTGAACTTAATGGTTGTGGGATGAGATTGAATCGATTTAATGGTTTCGATGCAGCTGATTACCTTCTTATACATGGAAGGAGGTAAATTTATTTTTAGATGGAAGTGAATTTGTAATGCTTGTGTACACGTTAAAATTGTTTAATTTCTTCGAATATGCTCGCGACGAAAGGAAATGGTTTGTTGAGCAGAAACGTTTTCGTAATTACTGTTCTCATTGCTATCGATAAAAAAAAAGTCAAGCTATTTACGCCACTAAGGAGTGTCTGTTTCATCGAACGTAATAGGCCACGCGTTAAAATCAATTTAACCGCGATAGGCGCGCATGCAGCGCGTTGGCGTGTCGGTACATTGACGCGACCGATGGGTCTGAGCAGGTTACGAGAGTCGAAGCGCTACCTGGTGTCGAGGGTTTATGGGTAATGGTTAATGGGCGACGGGCGACGGGCTACGGGCAATGGGTGGCGGGTGGCTGGCAGCGGGCGACGAGCGGCAGGCGGCGGGTAACGGGCGACGGGTGGCGGTGGTACTCGGATCTCCCCGTATCATCTTCGGTACGTTCGGCACGGCGCGCGGAAGGATGCTCCTCTGGACTGCTCTGGACCAAGTGAATGCGCGAGTGCTCACGAGTACGAACATTTTCGCGGTGCATATTAATTGAAAGTTCTATTTATTATAAAACAATTGTATTAAACTGGTTTCTCTTCTTTCTCTCATTCGAGATATTTAACAGTGATTCAGAAATCTCGTTAATTGTTCTGCAACTCGTTAACTGGGATTGATACTGTTGAAGTTCGCCGAAAGCTTTACAAATTTCCATCAGATATTCGTAAAACCGGTATCACCGGTTGTTTTGCAAACGACGACGGCAACGACGACGACGACGTCGTCGTCAATACACGATCGTATTAACCATTGCGAATGATCGGACAGTATTTATTAAGATAGGGTGGTTCACCAAGTGCATCTAATGCTCGAGAAATTTCCGATGAGATTTATGTCGACGCTGCGGTCGTCGTCGTCGTCGTCGCCGTCGCGGTCGTCGTCGCGGTCGTCGTCGTCGTCGTCGTCGTCGTCGCCGTCGTCGTCGTCGTCGCCGTCGCGGTCGTCGTCGTCGTCGCCGCCGTCGTCGTCGTCGCCGCTGCCGCCGCCGTCGTCGTCGTCGCCGTCGCCGTCGCCGCCGCCGCCGCTGTCGTCGTCGTTATTGCCATCGGTCCAAATACCGCATTTATCGTTCACACGGGGACCGTTCTCGACTTCGCCGTCGTTGTCGCCGACGTCACCGCCGTTCTCGTCGTCGTCGCCGTCGTCACCGTCGCCGACACCGTCGCCGACATCGTCGCCGTTGCCGCTGTTATCATCACTGATATTCTCATCCTGGTTTTCATTGTCTCCGTTGTTGCTGTCATTGGCACTTTCGATGGTTGCATCGATCAAATCTTCACCTTCCTGTCCGTATTAAGGAAAAGTGTCATTCCGTGCATAATTATTAGCAATATCGTTGGTACAGGATGGCAGGAAACAAAGCTGTTACCAACACCATGCAAACTAAACCCGTTGAAGTTTCGCAGCAATTGCAAGATGGTGAAAAATTTGTCAAGTGGGACGAGGTATGAAAGTTAAACAAGAATTTATGGAAGTTGTTTCAAGGACAACATCTTTCCTGCTTTGTACGATACTAATGTTTGTCTCCAAATCTTTCTAAAATTATCTTTTTATATAGGATTCGGGTATAGCAACTCCAGTTACACTGAGGGTAGACAAATTTGGATTTTATTTACATTGGGTGGATCAGCACAATGAAATGGAGATGTTGGATATAGCTATAATACGGGATACTCGAACCGGGAAATATGCTAAAGTACCAAAGGTACCAAAATCCCACTCTGATTTTTAATTTATATTTTTCTCAGATTTCCGTGTAATATGCGTTCGTTGCACAATTTGAATTACATGTAGTTATGGGAAGCTATCGATTCGATACGTTTCGTTAATTCTCTGTGCAATGCTCTATTACTGGAAATTCTCTTTTTATATATTTACATCTTACCTTTGCATAAATGCCAATGATGCACAGCACCACCACATTGTAATTATTGATAAAATTATAAATAGAATATTACCTACATTATGCCCCTTACATAGTTAATTTTTTTCAGTCACACCTATCTTTATACATGCCACAAATAATTGTGAACTTACGAGGGGGAAAGTTGCTTTTATCCGCTCCATTTTCCTATAAATCAATAGACAGAACAGAGAATGGCTTTATACGTGTACTTTTGCTTCCTGTTCCTTATCTCACTGTATTTCAAGCTTTTATTGTTCACTGACATTGTTCTTATATGTATGTTAAATGGACCATACACGTATATAAATAGCATCCACGCGTCCGAGGGATTGTTTTATCCGAAGTATACAATTTGCAGGATCCAAAGTTGAGATCCCTCGTAACAGTGGGTCCCCAGGATTCCCTGGAAGAGAAGACCGTTACCATTTGTTACGGATCCGACTTTGTCAATATGAATTTTATCAATTTCTGTACGACACGTGCAGAAATTGCGCAACATTGGACGGATCAGCTTTTTCAGCTTGCGTACAATTTGACCTTGCTCAATACCAGTACAACTATGTTCTTGCAGAAGGCACACACAAAACTCATCCTTACAGCTGACAAAGCTGAAAAAATTCCAGTGAAAAAGTGAGCATACTCTTGCAATATCGTTGCATAAATACATGTCATTTTAACAAAGTATGCATTTTCTTCTTCAATTTTTTTATATTTATAATACATTTTGTGCATACGTATTTCAGTATAATAAGGATGTTCACGCAAAACAAGGAGGATCGCAAACGCGTCGAGAAAGCTCTTGATATCTCCGGCTTTCCATCCGGAAAAGTGAGTTTAACTTTGCATGCGTTAGGTTGAACCCTATCGTGAAATTTTGCTCATTATCGACCATATTTTTGTCGCTTTCAGAACGACGTTGTATCGTTGCAAAAGTTTCAATTCGAGGATTTTTTCAATTTTTATAAGTCTCTGACTCAGCGATCGGACGTCGAGAAAGTTTTCGAGGGAATTGTAGGCAACAACAAACGTAGATTAATGTCGGTCACGCAATTCGTTGACTTTCTAAACCAGAGCCAGAGAGATCCACGGCTCAACGAGATATTATATCCGTATGCGAACGTAGCAAGAGCGAAAGATATAATAAGTCAGTATGAACCAAATAAATGTAATGCTAATCGAGGTCAGCTCAGTTTCGATGGTTTTCTGCGATACTTGATGAGCGAGGATAATCCCATCGTCGCCCAAACCAAGCTCGAATTGTCGGACGATATGGACCAACCGCTCGCCCATTACTTCATAAATTCTAGTCACAATACATACTTAACCGGTGCGTAAGTTCTCCATCGGGTCGATATTATCAGTCCACGAGATTCTTATGCAATGGCAATTACATTTTCAGGACATCAGCTCACGGGAAAGAGCTCTGTGGAGATATATCGTCAGTGTCTACTCGCCGGTTGCCGGTGCGTGGAGTTGGACTTTTGGAACGGAAAGTTCGACGAGCCTGTCATCGTTCATGGGTACGGATTTCTTTTTCTTTCCGTTCTTGTTTCAATCTGCTGATCGCACTGGCCATTACGTTGCCCGATATATCGTAAGAAATATTTGAATCCTTTCCCCCTTAGATATACATTCGTACCTGAAATCTATGCTCGGGACGTGATAGAAGCTATTGCTGAAAGCGCTTTCAAGACTTCCGACTATCCCGTCATTCTTAGTTTCGAGAACCACTGCAATCCGAGACAGCAAGTCAAGATAGCACAGTATTGCAGAGAATTGTTTGGAGAAATGTTGCTCGACGCGCCACTTGAATCTCACAAGGTACCAACTGCAACATCGTTTCCGGTCGCGATTCTCAAGAATATGAGAGTATGTAAGAATAAAACGAACGAATTTCACAATTCAGCTGGAGCCCGGTCAACAGTTACCGCCGCCCGCCTTGCTAAGACGTAAGATCATAATAAAAAATAAGAAGAAGCATCATCATCACCACAAGAAGCATCAAAAGACTCAGCAAGCTACTCAGGAAACTGCTGGAAGCGGCGAGGGAAGTCAAGGTCAGGGCGAAGAGAACGAAGAGAACGGCGCGACAAATCGATCCGTCGATGGGGAAACCGGCCCGTCGTCGGACGTGGCTGCACAGCCGACGGATGGAGCCGACGGTAACGAACAGCAGATCGGAAACGGCGACATTTCGCATGCTCCGATGCTTCAACAGAGACAAGGCAGCAAGGACAGCGCGCAGGAAGACGATGGTCCGTGTTCGATGAACCAGCAGCGTAGTCGAAAATCTTTTTCTCTGTCATTGGCAAAATTTGTCGGTAACGATAGCTGAAACTTGAACGATGCTTTGCCGTTTCTTCAGATGACGAGGACGAATCGAGCACGGAGGAGGACGAATCGAACGTCGAGGATATGAAGTTGAGAATGGGGGACAAGGTGCCCGCTCCCGACAAAGTAGCATCCACGGCCAAGGAAACCGAGGCTGGAGCAGAGATATCGGCTCTGGTCAATTACGTGCAACCGGTACATTTCAACAGCTTCGAGTCGGCCGAAAGTACGCTGCACTCCTCCTGCCAGCTAAGATATCTCGACCGACTTTTTGTCCATTCGATTATGTCCCTTATTTCGATCTTTCTTGGCAGAAAAAAATCGTATGTACGAGATGTCGTCGTTCGACGAGAAGCAAGCCACGACTCTTCTGAAGGAGAGACCGCTCGAGTTTGTAAATTATAACAAACATCAATTGTCCAGAGTGTATCCGGCAGGAACGCGCTTCGATTCCAGTAACTTTATGCCTCAAGTATTTTGGAACGCCGGTTGCCAGCTGGTCGCGTTGAATTACCAAACGCTCGGTACGTAAATCTCAATATCGATGCTAGACTATTGTTGGCAAGTGAAATAACGAATTATTCGTCCATTTCATAGATCTCGCTATGCAATTGAATTTGGGTATTTTCGAGTACAATCAACGTTGCGGTTACGTCTTGAAGCCTGAATTTATGCGACGAAAAGATCGCCGATTGGATCCTTTCGCGGAATCGACGGTGGACGGTATCATAGCCGGGACGGTACACATACACGTAATATCGGCGCAATTTTTGACGGACAAGAGAGTAGGTACTTACGTCGAGGTAGACATGTACGGTCTGCCGGCGGATACGGTGAGAAAGAAATTCCGCACGAAAATCATCGCGAACAACGGTATCAATCCCGTGTACGACGAGGAACCGTTCGTATTTAAGAAGGTGAGAGGCCACCTCGTATTTTCTCACTTTATTCCTTATGCCGCGCGGTTCCAACAATGAACGGTCTTTCCTGTCCCGTCAGGTCGTCCTGCCCGAGCTTGCTTCGATAAGGATAGCCGCGTACGAGGAATCCGGACGATTGATCGGTCACCGAGTCCTGCCGGTGGTCGGTCTCTGTCCAGGTTATCGACACGTCGCGCTCAGAACGGAATGCGGTCAACCGTTGCCGTTGGCGAGTCTATTCTTGCACGTTATCGTGAAGGACTACGTGCCCGATGGTCTCAGCGAGTTGGCCGAGGCATTGGCAAATCCGATAAAGTATCAGAGCGAGGTGGAGAAGAGGGAGAAACAGCTGTCCGTTCTTACGGATTTCATGGAGGACGCTTCGGACGAAGCCGATGTAAGGTTTGAAACGTAGAGGAACGATGGTCGACTAACCCTCCGATTAACGCGCCTACTAACATCTTTTAGGATAAGACGAAAGTTGCCGAAGCAGCAACGACTATCTCGAAGCCGACAGTAAGTTGATCGCGGTCTATCGGGAGGCTGCTCCGAGTGCATATCGATATACGCTACTCTTCCTTTCTCTCTGTCTCGGCAGGAGGATGCCGTGAAAGCTAGAAGGCTGCATTCAGTGGGTGAACTGCCCCTTCCTTTGCCGACCTCTACCACCGTGCACGGTAGACCGTCCGTCGTCGCGATAAATACCTCGGAGACTCAGGAAAACGAGGAAAGCGGAGCTACCCCGGCTACTCAAGCCGTCGAGGCATCGGCGAACAAGAGCCCCGTCAATGTCAGTGGCAGTAAGTGCAGAGGCTACACGTTTCTTTCGCATTTTCGCATGGATATTGTATTATTTATTTCGGATCGACAGTCAGCGACGAAATGATGGCGGAACCTCTGGAGAAATTAATGGAGAACAAGCTCGTTAGAGAGAAGAAAATGGAGCTCGATAAGAAACTGGAGTCTCTGCGGAAGAAGCACGAGAAGGAGAAGATGAGAGTCCAATCGCAGAAGGGTTCGGTCGACGGAGAGAAGCACAAATCCAAGTTCTACATGAGTCACAAGCTGGTGAAACGACTGTCGAGCAGAAACATGTGAGCTGGCAGACGAAGGAGCGGACTTGGTCGCGTTCCGACGTTGCACGATTACATTCTCGCTGTTTTACGTAGCTTTTCGAGCGAAGTGGGCCTGAGCACGTTGGCCCTGGCGGAATCCTCGGACTATGCGGACACGGAAAATCGCGAGGGGAACGAGGGCGCGCCAAAGGGACTGCCGAGAAGCCAGAGCGAACGTCTGCTCGCCGTGTGCAAAGCGCACGTTCAGCAGGAACGCGAACTGCAAGAAAAGTATTACGAGAACGTGTTCGCGACCGTCGAAAAGGTGATGAAGGTATCTCAGTCGAATCAATTGAAAACTCTGCGAGTACTGCTGGAAAGGGAGAGGGCCGATGTTATGCGAAAATTGCAGGCTACCAGGCACGGAGAGGTAGGTTTTCTTTCTTTTTTTTTAAATCGAGTGCGCAACGCGCACGACCTTCGCCCGGAAAGGTATAGATGATTTTACGGCGGACGATCGTAGGTGAAACAACTAGCGAAAGTTCACAAGGACAAGGCGGAGCTTGATCGTATGAAGAGGGAAGTGGCGAAGTCGACGGTGGAAAAGGGGGTAAACGAGTGCACGCGCTTGACGAAAATTTACGAGAAAAAGCGGTTAGAGCTGGAGAGACAGCACGAAGAAGTTCGGCAGAGACTCGAGGAGGAGAGGTCCAAGGTCGGTGATTGTCTATTCTCCGTTCTCCATTCTTCGTGCTTGCGGGGCTTAGCTCGCTCGCTCGTTCGTTGTCGGCCGTTCGCGCTATGCTTCCGTCCCGATTTTCCAGGTGAAAGCGTCCTTGATGGCGGAATACAGCAGCCGCTGCAGCAAATACGAGAGCGGCGAGCTGCCCCTGTCCCCGTCCGGTGGAACCAGCATGCCCGAGTCTCTCAGCGAGAACACTTATTGATTTGGGTGTCTCCGAAGCGCTCGCGAGTGAGCCGACGCTAGTTTCTTCCGTCGGAAGGGCCCATTCCTCTCCGGAGGGCAAGCGTCGCCGTTGCACCTGCGCGGCAATTGCCGGAGTGGTCGAAAGGGAGAAAGCGCGAATTCTACGATGCTACCTGCATTTTGGTAAACCAATCACTTTATTCGGCTTGTTCCGACGAAAATCCACTACAAAAGACTGGAAAGGACTAAACGACGTAAAACGATGGTCGTGTTTCGCACCGCGCGCGCATGCGTTCGCTGCGAGTTAAACGACGCAAGGTCGGCTCCTAGATCAGGTACTTTGAACTCGGCGCCAATATTGTTGCGCGCGGTGATTGAAACGTCGCGAGAACGTTCGGCAAGCACCTCGCGACCCACCCGGGAGAGAGCCCCGGGGAGACTTTGCTTTCGAGCACCTCAACGCTACGAATCCGAGTAATTTAACGCCGCCGGAATCTCTTGCCTGCCTTCTTTGATCGAGCGACAAACGAGTCGATGGATCCTCCGATCGATCGATTCGACGAGCACTCGGCGCTTTCGTTTCTTCTCGAGGGATCGCATTAAACTCTCGAAGCGCGTCGCACAGGATCGGTTCGTTGGCATTTTTTCGAGTCGTTTTATTTAATGTTACTTACGCACAGTATTAAACGCACTATTCCTTGTTAAGTCCGACGCAATCGCCGATTAACTATTTACTTCGTTTCGTCGCGAAGCGAACGTTCCAAGAGATCCATAAAACATACGACGTGAAAGAGGTACACGATTCTAAATAATATTAACTATACCATACTACTATAATAATAATCTTTCTAAGTGCTACTATTTAATCTTGTTATTATATGTATAAGAGGTTATTTAATTAACAAATGGAGGGTAATTTCGCGTTCCAAGATACTCCGTGTCTGTAAAGCACGAATCGATCGATCGATCGGCCGATCGTCCCGATAACGATGAACGAGGTCGGTTAACTTTGCGACCGTGACGATGGAAAATACTATGGGAGGGCGGAATCTCTTTGGCCTAGAAACATAGCGAAATTGAGGGTACGAAAGGGCGCGGGCGTGATCCGATCGAACGATATATTTTTGACTGAAAGTACTCCGTGTAAAGACACTTTTCCGAGCAGCCCCTTCGTAAACGCTGGAAATATCGCGGAACGTTGCCGAACGAAAGATACGAGAAGAGAGAAGAAGGCGATGGGAAGAGTGCAACGGTATTCGGCGTATTCGATGTTTCGTTAGCGCAACAGCGAATCTCGGATCCCTCGAAGAGCTGCCAGCGATGCGATTGTTGGGCGAGCCTCTCTTAGGAAGACAATCAAAAATGTTACGTCGTAACATTGTCCTTGTTGTTTCTAATCGTACGATATTTTAAGCGACTCGATATTGCGCACACGCAATACGCATAAGCGCGCACGTACACGGACGCGCGTAGTATATACATACGCGTAATACATACATATATACATGTTAGAAGGTATACGACGCTCGCGCGTTACAAATTTCTCTCGTGCGAACTATCCCGTAGCGCTTAATCGGTCGCCGCGACGGTATTCGGCGAAAATTCACGAGATGGATTAGAGCGGGAATATCGATGTCAGGCGCGGCAGGCGTGCCGCCAGGTACGACGAACGCGACGCGCGCAACGACGCTAGACGACTCGCCCGATGGCGCCCTTTGCCGGCCGAATCGTCGAGGAGTCGCGAAGAGGACTCGGATCTGTCGAGACTCCTCGTCAGCGTCGCCTCGCGACGATGCCGCGTCTCGGTCGCCCTTACGCCGTCAACGACGCGATCCCAAGCGGGCGTTTTATTGGCAATTTTGTGTCGTTCCCCCTTTAGTTTCGGTGCTCGAAGACGAGAAAGGTCGACGGCACGTTCCGCGCAGAGTCGCTCGAAACCGTCGAGACCGTGGAGATTTCGAGCGAGCGCGCACGTCCGACGCTCCTACCGAGTTTGTTCCTCCGTTCGCTTTCGGTCTCTCTCTTTTTCTCTTTCTTTTCAGTCTCCGGCGAACGGGCGGGGAACTCTCGACGGAGCAGGTCGCGCGCGATCGCCGAGCAACGGTCGGTTCGAGCGGCTCACGTTTCCTTCCGCAATTAGTTCCAAGAGCGAGCGTGCGCGAGAGCACGGACGTCGCGTTTGCTTAGGACGAAGGCGCGCCTTCGTCGCTCTTCCTACATTTCCGCGTTACGCGCGCGACATGCGCAGCAAGCGCGCACGCACTTCCACGAGAGAATCGCTTTGCCGCTCGTCCGCACGCACGCCCGCGCGCGTGCGCGCACCCCTGCGCGCGTGCGCGCGTCTAAGACTGCTTCCAGACGGATGTACCGTGTGTATTACGTACAAGCATAAAAGTAGATTACGAAAGCAGATATTATTATATTCGCGTTGATATATTATACGTGTTGTTGCTGTTGATGTTGTTAACGTTAGAATAGCAAAAAGGTGGCAGTTTTAGCATCGTCGTTGTTCGTAGAAATTGTAACGAAAATACAGGAGAATAGTTTTGCGTTATCTTCGTGCACGAAAGGCGTAGATCGGTGCGCGCGGTTTGCGCGATCGGCTTCTCTTTCTTCCTCCCGACTTCTCTTCCTTTGCCCCCTTTCTCCTCTCTTCCTTCCGTTCCGTCGGTTCGTTTATCCATCCATCCATTCATCCATCCCTTCGTCCGTCCGTTGGACGCGTCTCTTCCCCGTTCGCTCGTCGTCGAGCTCGCGAAACGGAGCGATTCGCGCGCAAACCGCACGAATCGGCGAGACGGCCCGAGTGGGATGGCCGGAATATAAACGGTCGATGGTACGGCGCGGTACAGCGCGTCTTTCCCCAAAGTCGCGCGCTACTCGAAACGGCCTACCCAAAGTCCCGGCGATCCGTCTCGCGCCAGGCCGTTCCATCTCCCTCCAATCTTCTCGATCGGAGATCGCGCGAACGCGGTTGCTGCCTCGAGTTTTCCGATCGAAAACTTGAGATCGGAATCGAACGTAGGCACGAACGGGACGCGCGTTTGCGACGTGCCTCGAGTCCCCGTTCGGTCGTATCGGCAAAACACCGGTTACCGGACGCTCCGAGAGCGCGCATCTCTTTCCGGCTTCCTCTCGGACGAGTGTACTTGGGAGGCGATTTCGAGGTCGCGCTCGTGGACGATCCCTTTCGACGGCGAATTTCCCGTGGGTCGGACCGATCGCGGGGCGGTCGAGGGGGTCTTACGATCGGATCCCTCGAAACGTTGGCGCGGGGGAGCCGTCGTTGAAACGGTTCGTGGCAGAGATCGTCGTCGTGCAACAAACGGCTCTCCTTCTCCACCTACTCACTCGTGCCTTGTTCTCCGTCGGTCTCCGATCGTCCCTCGTCGTATAGCGTCCTTCCCCTTGGCTCCTCGTCGAGTCACCTTCGATCTTCGATGTTTGACGTTCGATGTTTCTTCGCTACGATTAAGAACGTACCTACTATTAAAAGCGATCGACCCCGCGGAGTCTGCGATATCGTCCGTATCCCGATGCAGATGTTTGCCCCGTTCTCGAGTCACTCGAGGGCGATACGCTCGGTCGTTTCGAAGTCACCAGGGAGAATCGGATGTTTGGAGGATATCGCAGGAACCTCGGCCGGGCGTCGAGGCGCAATAGAATCGCGCGGCGGGCGCGGACGCGGACGAAAACGGCTCTCCCTCCTGTCAGAGGCGACGCGTCGTTTTCCGGGGCCTCGAATGGCGGAAGGGTGGGCCGGAGAGGGGAGGGGACCGAGGAATTGGCGCTCGGATGCCGTCGGAGAGGCGAGAAAATTCGATTCCGCGTCCGCACGACCGCGCATTATCGGTTCTATGGAGCGATATTCTATAAATGGCTAATGGCTGTATCGTATTGTAAAATCAAAGAGTATAACAATATAGCGTATAATAAAGTTTAGCGTCGTAGGTAGGACGGTGGTCGGTCGTTGGTCCCTGGCTCGTCGTCCCGTCCCATCCCGTTGCAGGGGAGAGCTCGAGCCTCCGGACTGTCAGGCCACCGACGGGGGCTTTACGACGTACGCCACGAGGATGCAGTACCTGTCGAGGACACTGTACTCCTCCTGGCCGTTGTCGCCTCTGCTGGGAAAGAGAATCTTTCTGCTGGCGATCTCGCGTATCACGACGTCCTCGAATTCCGGCCTGAGATCGTCGGGGATTCGCGAGAGGAAGGGGTTCACGGCGAGCGTGTGATCTGGAACAGGAATGGTCTCGGTCGGTCCTCGTTGTTTCGCGAGTCAGCGGTCGGTCGCGACTGCGAGCCGTTTACTTTTCAGCGTTTCCATGTTCCGATAGACGAAACTCTTTTCTCGTTTGCTGCAGTGCAGAACGCCGAAGCCGACGTCCTCCAGGATCTCCCTCAAGACGGCCCTCGAGTCCTTGCATCGGTGAAAGAAGGGGACGAAACGGTCGGCGTCCTGAAACGCGGCAAACCACGTACTCTCTCTCTCTCTCTCTCTCTTTCTCCGCTTTGAATCCCGCGGCTGTTCGCCGCGCGATTCAAGTACCTGCATGTACGGCCTGTAGCGCGGATCCTCGTGTATTCTCGCGTAAGCGTCGAAGCCGTCGTTGGAGGCCAGGAACATGAGCAGAGCCTTCCCGCCCGGCCGGAGCAGCTTGTAAGTGTTCTCGAAGGCCCGCCTAGAGAGGAGCGAACGGCGAGATTCAGTCGGGATAGCCCAGACTTATCGTAGGAAGAAGGAATCTAGGCGATCGTGATCGGTACCGCGCGTTTTGACACCAGTGCAGGCAGTAGAAGGAGACCGCGTTGCCGTATCGGCCGATCTCCTCGCTCGGGAGATCCGCCGCCTCGATGTCCAGCCGTAGAAAGGACAGTCGCTTCTCGTCGCGGTGGATGCGCCTCGCGCGCTCGATCATGGGCCTGGAGATGTCCGCTCCTGCGAATCCGTCGGCCAGAGTCCGTCACCGAACCCCTCGGTCGCCGATTTACGCGAGGTATTATTCTCTTACCGACAAGGTGCGCCTCCGGCGACAGCTTCGGTAGAATCAGCTCCCTCGTCACGTCCCCGGGGCCGCAGCCGATGTCTATGCACCTGCCCCTCATCTCGGACAGCTCCGCGGCGAACTCGTCGACGGTGTCGCGGGCGTCGCGAAACTGCAGCTTGCTCGCCCTCGCGTACTCCTCGACCATGTGCATCCTCGCCGGATCGACGGACTCGCCTCTCGTCCTTGCCTCGTCCACCGTTCGATTCGACTTCTCGCGACCGGTCTTTCCGGTGATTCGGTGACCCGGTAGTAGCTCGGTAGCAGCTCGGTAACTCGGTAACTCGACCACTCGGTAACGGAAGTCTCGAGCCGAGAAGAGACACGAATCCGCCGTTGGCGAGGGCACCTATCGGCTCGATAGCACGCTGCGCCTTCCACTGCTGACTTTTCGACCCGACTTTGGTATTTATATTCGGTGACTCGTACAAACAACTTTCCTGCTCTCACGCTTCCCCCGTCTTTTCGTTTTATTTTTTTCTCTTCCTCTTTTCTCCTAGCGGGCCTCCTCTTTCTCTTCTCCCTCCCGCGCCCATATCTCTCTCTCCTCCTCTCTCTCTCTTCTCTATTGGTATCCGGCCCGATATCCGAATCGTTGGTCGGCATCGCCCTCGGAGCTAGACGGTCGCGGCTCGGGCGACCGCCGCTTTCGGAAGTTCAACGACCCTTTTAGACGATGACTGGAATGTGTTACGGCGAGAGGTAGGTCCGTTCCGTAATTCGGCCGGGCCCGTAGCCGCGTCTCTCGTCCCCGAATCCGACCGTCCCCGATAAAAGCCTACGCAGAAGGGTCCGCGACGCGATGCCTCCGTCTTCCGGCCGTGACGCGTTGTCGCTCCGACTTCCGACGGCTCGGTCGTCGGCACGAGAAGCAAAATTTACGTAACAACGCACCGAGGCCGAAGGTCTCGGAAGGTGCCCTCCGAAGGGCCGATCCGACGTCGAGACGCCGGAACGACGGGACGTCGGGACGCGGGGGGAGAGTCGGCGGGGCCGGTTCGTCGACCTACTCGATTTTCTCCTATTTCACTCGAACTTTTACGAGCGCGCTTCAACCGAACCGCGGGCCTCTCGAGGCACCTGCGGGGTCTAACGTCATCTTCTCTCGCTACCTCGCTTCCTTTCCTCCTTTCTTCCTTTCTTCCTTCCTTCCTTCGTTCCTGTCTTTTGCTCGTACATACGTGCATACACGCGTACGTACGTCCGCTCGTCGGCGCGTTTGTCCGGCAAATATTGACCCTCGCGTCGAGTCGTCGGGCTGTCTTTACCGATCTTGGACGGGTCATTATCCGAGTATCGTCCGGGTGGACGGAGCGGCTCGAGTGTTTTGCTTGTCGCTCGATTAAAGGATCCTCCCTCGTTGCCTATTTTCGTTGGCGTCCTCGCTTTCCCGTTGCCGTTACGTTCGACCGATCCAATTAAACGAAATCGAGGATTCGCGCGTCATTGCCGGCGGGTCGCCGGGCTTGCTCGTCGATCGGCGACTTCCCCGACGTTCGCGCGGTCCGCTCGGAAAGCCCCGGAGAACCGGTCTTATCTTACGGCGACACGTATTTGCTCTCCGGACATCGGGCTATTTGCATATGCGAGAACACACCCGCCCGCGACCGAGTAGCTTTCCGAATCAAACGGATCGACCGGCCGAGGGTCTCTCCGCGCCGGAAGGGAGATTCGCCCCTCGGGGACGCCTTTCCTCTCGTCCGCTCGCTTTTTCTCGCGAACCCCGACGAAAGGTCTCGCGGTTCACCGCCTTCCCGAAGAGCCGGGAAAGTTTGCCCGAAAATTTCTCACTTGCGCGGGAGCTCCTTCGCTTCCTTCGCTTCCTTCGCCGGTAGCCCGTTTTTTCGCGTTTCGGAGTCTCCGTCGGAGTTTACGACGTCGCCGCGCGCCACGAATTTCATTCGCGAAAAAACGACGACG